>CM076583.1:12377736-13015236 GCA_034641835.2 Pinus albicaulis | reverse complement strand
GAAAAGTGGTATATTGACCAGCCCTCTGCCTCTCATTCCACTTTTACGACTCTTGCTAAAGATTTTCTATCATATTTCTATTTACCCCTCCATTATCATACTGACACCGAATTATTGACCGCATTCCATCAACCTTTTTCCACCTGAATTTCTCACCATGTACACGAATGGTGTAGAGGAAGGAGCATGTGCAGATCTCCAGCATTCGATGACCATGTCTACAATGATTATTTTCTTGGAACTCTCTTAGCCCCCATAGAAAAATATTTTGCATCTCACTTTCCTTAGACCGAGGAAGAAGCTCTCTAGAGCCTTAAAATATGACTTGATTTACGCCCAATTAGGTTATCTTTATACCATTTTACCAAACCTCCCTAGACCTGGTGGTGCCTTTGCACGAAGGGAATATCTTGTCGCTGATGGTATCATTGGATTCCTTTCACACCCATCAACATATGCTCCTCCTCAGATGATTTATGTTCACCCTCATGGGGGGACCAGTTCCTCCAACACTTATCTCCCTCCTCCAGGAAACTTGTATTCTTGTCAAAGCACATCTTATGCATTTTCCAAACCACATAAAAAATTCCAAGACCAACTGTTTCTCAACCTGTTTACCAGAATTTTTCCACCTCTCTATTATCCTTATGCACCGCCTAGCACTCAAGCTCCTCTGGCATCAACGCCTCAACCTCCGATGCCTTCTCAATGTTTTACACAACAACAACCTCCTCCTAAAGGTCAACTGTATGTTGAACAAAGCATGACTATTCCTCCCAATTCAAAGAAAAATAATAAAGGGCAACACAACCAGAAAAAACAGCCACAGGGTAACCAGGGTCGCTAAGGTACTCAACCAAATTCACCCCAAGGGAACTAGCGAAATACCACAACCCAATACCAGGGCGATCTGTCCAAGCAGAAAAAGGCTATTCATACGAATAATCCTTGTGCATATTGTGGTGTATATGGCCATTATACACATGATTGTCCCATTCTACCCCATATGCATCAAATGTGGGATGCCCAAGTAGCCTCTCGAGGAAAGCATCCCATGGTTCCACTTCCTCAGACCACTGCTCCACCTCAAGAGGTTGTTATTAACATTGGGAAATCATACAAGCAAAAGACATTAAGAATGTCAAGTACAAGGTACAGATAAAGGATTCCAGAGAAGGAATACATTAGGAAGACCCAAAACAAAATTAATTATTCGTAAGGTCAAAGGAAAAATTGATGGACAACGCGCAGGCAACAAGAAATTTTGGCACACAATGCGGCTATGTCTTCAATAGCCGCACACAATTTTACTATCCATTTGATAGCCACGTGGTCTTGGGGATGACGAAATGTCACCATCTGGGATGACTTGGCATGCTTGGTTAAAAATATTCTCACTCAACCCAACCAAGTATAGTAGTCTTTGGGCTGCCTTGGGGATTTAATGCAGCACAGAAAGGAATCCTACCTCCACTCTTGTGTCACAATCCATCTTGAGACAAGAGAAGGAGGGAGAATTTTTGAATGGTCTATAAAATCCAACCGTTGGAAGAAGAAGAGGAGACAAATTTCTATGTTGGCTAAATTGCTTTATAGAAAACTAGCTTGCATAGTCCAACAACAAAGGGATTGGAAGGACTCCTGTGTTGGCCAACCAATATCTCAGTCCAAGAGAGAGAGAGGTTCACCATTTTATCTTTATCTACCATCCTTTGAGAGAGGGAAGAGACACTTGCAGGAACTCGAGGGAAAGAGACCTCCTTGTTTTGGGTATTTGTACTCCATAGCTCAAAGGACCATCTTCAAGTGTTTAGCATTGTATCTTTTTACCACCAAAACCTAATAAAGGGAGAACTCTCAACTTGAGTTACTAGGTTTTTTTCTCCATCAAGATTTTCTATTTTTTATTGTGTGTTTTGATTTTTTTTTAGTGTTGTATGTTTATTTTCCCCTAAAACTTAGTTTACATTGTGTTGAATCTATTCCACTAATAGTAGGCAATCATTTTTCTTTGTGACCTTGTGTGGGTAGTAGCCATCTTGCTAAAGAAGTGTATTTAGGGTGACTCCACTGGATTCTTTATTTTTGAGTTAATGGTTGTTTATGCAGATCCTTATTCCTACTTAGTTTGCTGCAAACCATCCCTACATCCTTTGAGCATCTCCAATCACACCCAGTGAAACGTTTCGCACAATAGAGGAATACTTGTTCTTCATTCTTCCCAACAGCATGCATTGTTCTCTGACATATGCATGCTTCGTGCCTGTGGGAAGATAACCCGTGTGGTATGACAGCAAGCCAATTTTTACTTAGTTTTTTCCATTTTTTCAGTTGTAAAGTGTTTGGCAACCCATGACTAATTAGGATTCTTACTTGCTAAAATTTCTCTTACCAACTATGTAGTTTTAATTTTAGTTTTTTTATTTTTGCTAATCATACATAGTTTATGTAGGAAAAGGTAAGTGGCTTTGAATCCACATATGTTTTCTGAATAAATGATTCACTGATAAAAGATAAAAAAACACATAGCATAATTAGCATAAAAGTAAGTGGCCCGTATATCTACATATCTTTAGCTAATTCAAGTTTTTTCGATTTTTACATTAGATTAGTTCAATTTTTCATTAGGAACTGGGACTACGAAAAATATATAAAAAATATCGTAAGTAATATCTGCCACCCTTGCACCTCACAGTGACCCTGGGTATGCACATGAACACTTTCCTACGACAATTTTCCATCTCCCTATAGTGCAAACATAGTCTAACTAGGAAAGGTGTAAGCGACCCATAATCCACACATCATTTTTTGCAAGGAACAATCACACATAGGGTAATTAGAAAATGATAATAAAGGATCAGATCATATTCCCATCTCATAACACTTTTGATTGTACACTGCAAAGAACACACGAAGATTCGGTTAGAATTGGACCAAAGGCACCAAGTGGGTTGGGACCCTTATCCTCTTATTACAGTTACTTCACCAAAGCACACCATAAGAAAAATTGAGACTCTCTAAAAATAATTATTAACCGAAATCACTAAATTATCCCCACAAGGGCCACAAAATAAATTACAATTCAGGTTAGGACCATAGGGCGTAGGCATCGAATAAGCCTCCATGGTCATAATACATTTTGAGACATAGCTGTTGAATTTTTAGGGAGCTTCAAATACCTCTATCTGCCTATGGAATGAATACTCGAGCATTACTAGAGACCCATTTCAGAGGTAGTTAAGCTTAGGCCCAGTACGTGCAGTACTTTTTGGGGCTACCTGATCCATCTAGTGCTCGGTACTGGTAGTTGATTACCAAGAAGCTCAATACTCGAATGCTCATGTGGGACAACGCTACTTTAGTTGCCAAAACTAGGGCATCCTTCCCTATATGTGACTGTTCAGGCAACACTTAATCCTCATACAATTAGCACTAGTACATATGGTCAAAGTTCCGACACTTTTGATGTATTTTTAGAAATTTTCCCAATTTCTCTCATTTTTTTTAATCCCGCCAATGAGTGTCACTCTAGTGATGTTTTTGGAGTATCGTCGAAACAACGACATTTAGGACAATCATCGGAATACCGATGATTTAGGACAAACTGTCGAAATACCGATGTTTCAGGACAAACCATCGGTGTTGTGATGTTTAGGATATAGTCGTCAGTCTTGAGACGTTTAGGGATATTGTCGGTCTTACGAAGTTGAGGGCAAAACAATAGAAATACCGACATTTAGGAGACATATGTTGGTATTGCGACATTTAGGAGATGACCGTAGGTCTTGCGACATTTATGGATACCATTGGTATTGCGACATCGAGGGCCCAAACGTCAGTCCTATGACGTTTATGGAAAACACTTGGAAATTCAATTTGGCAGGTACTCTAAAATCTTAATCGACCTATTCAAATTTATTTTCCCGCTCTGCTTGTTCGCTGCTAACTCCACTAAATTTTTTTTTGTATGGTAGTGTGAAAATACTCCAGGCAATCGGTAGCGACACCCGTTAAGTTCGCGTCCTTCGATTTAGAGAGCAGCTACTTTGAGGTAATATAACTTTGCACGGTTGCTTGCTATGACACAACTATGGCCGCAACAATAATATCCATTGGTTCTGCCTTCTCACTAATATTGGCATCGCTCTGTAGAGATAACTTGCAGAAGTTTGGGTACTGTGATGCCTGGCATGCTAAATCTATTTTTTGGTTGGAGGAAGATTTCTGAACTGAGATCTCTTCATAGCCACTGCCGACTGAGGGATAATAAGCTGAGGATAATAATAGCCACACTAATTCCGCTAAAGAATGCAGAAAATCGAAGAGGTACATCCACGAACACACCTGAAAATTTGTTTATCCCATGGTAAAGAGTAATAATAGACACTAGCATTACATTTCATGAGATGTGCCTCTTTTACAGATTTATTACACTTGTATACATTTAGATTCCACTTCCAATCATGACGCTTTGGATTTATTAAAGCAGAGAAGGGGTATCACACAAATATCAATGCTTGCTGCATGTGAGAGTGTGGGATGTGTTTATTTTCTAGTTTATCGTCTTGAAAAAGGAAACTTCCTATTTAAAATGTAAGTAGGTTTTAGTTATGTCTGTCCTCAGCATTTATATGCCCTAATAAGCTTATCATGCAAGCAATCTGAATGATGACATAATTTTATCATGCAAGAAATCTGAATGATGACAAAATTAAAGAGATTAGATATCTAGCCAAAGCCCCCATTTAATCATTTTTTGAGGAACCATATAAATGTGAAAAAAAACTTTTGGGTTCTTCATATGAATATCTCTTAACAGGTTCTTCTAGTGTTTGTTATTTATATAGCCTACCTATCACTATCTTCAAACAACTATTTCATTTCCTCATTTTCAGTATTTCATATTATTTATAGTACCTATAAGAGTGTTATACCTTGACACAGCTTAATAACATAGTTCAATACCTTTTGTGGAGAAAAAGCAATTGGAAATTTGTGAAAACACACATCCACAAAATCTCTGAAAAGCTTATATATCAAACACTCTAAAAGTGCATCTCACATTTCAATATTCTTACAAACCTATTTAGTAAATCCATTCATCTTGACCATTATTTGTTGTTCCACTATTTCATTCCATAGTCATTTCCCAGTTATGCAAAATATTCTTTGGCACTAAGACCTAAATCAATAGAGAATAATACATCACATCATTCTAATTTAACATAGAAGGCCTAACCTCATTGGAAAATAAGTTCTTTGACATATGAAAAATAATCTAGCACCCATCAATCACAACTAAATATCACAACCATCAAGTACTACCAAGTGACATATTACTAATGTCTGATACCTTGTTGAGTATCAGTCATTACCCTGGAGCATTGCCACATCGGACTATAGAAGGATTGGATTTATCCAACATTCTTTAGTCCAATATCCTATCCACAACCATCTATCATATTTGAAAATTCTTCTTTAGCACAATGATCTATCTCAATAGAGAAAGGTACAACACGTCACTATGATTTAACTTATATACTCAACCTAACTAGTAAATAATTTCTTTAGCATACAAAAAAGTATCCAATACCCATAAATCACAACTGAGTATCACTAATCATTGAGTACTACCAAGTTATATACCACAATCTTCCACTAAGTACCGCAGAATCAAATATATCACCAACTCTGTTGACTATCAATTATTACCCTGCAACAATGTACACCAGAAGATAGAGGGTTTTCATTTGAGCAAGACAATCACGCAATTAGGACTAAGGAGACAAAAACAACCCCATAGCACCCAACTACATTAACTATTTCCTTTTGAAAACTAATGTCTCCTTGGAGCCCCTTCTATCCAAGAGAAATACTATAAAGTGGCAGTGACCCACTTCCTAAGCCAAGCCCTCGAACGAATACTCTTGATTATTTGTAATTACTACTCTCGGCCTTGTGGTGGAATATTAAATCAAATGAGAGATATTTTGGAATGATTTACATCTGTTTTGGCTCGTTAATATTTCTTCTATCCAAAACACTCCTCAACATCTTTGGTGAATTATATTCCTTTATTCGCAAACTGTGTGGCAAGGTATGCCACCTTCTTTGGCATGCTTGCAGGCTCTCATCTCCCAACAATCTAAAGGTATCTTCAAAATGAAGTTTTTCCTACTCCTTTTTTTTGTAGAAAGTTGTCATTGTTCTATCTTCTACTATAATCATATCTTCTACTATAATCATTTCATTAATAGTGATAATGCGAGGTCCTTTTAGTTATTCTATGATCCAAAAAGGTTATTATATCTCTTTTTCCATGATTCTTTTGATTTATTCTACCATGGTCTCTTCACAGGTCATCAAGGAGGCTAAAGAAATAAATTTCACATCACCTAGCTGAGAGTTAGGGTCCCGCACATTCATAGCAGTCAGTATTAAATTATCCATATAAAATTATGTCATCTTATCCCTATCTTGAATGTTACACCTAAGGAAAAAATCAATGAATGTTTTGATGTTTTGGAAAGGAGGGGATCCTTGTTGGGCTAATACTCTTGTCTAAAATTGGCACCATTAGTATTTGACGAATAGAGAGTATGTTTTTAATGGATGTTTAGAGTGTGTGGCATCCATGGACAAACTAGCCATATTATAAATTTATTCCTCCATTTCATGTAGCTAGGCCTTCAGCTTATTATTCTCCTTTTTCATGTGGTCCATTATATTGGTTTCCTTAAACATAAGTTCAACCATCTCTTACCCCATATCCTTCATTTTCTCCTCTATAATACCCACATCCTTAACCCTTTTTTATTTGGAAATTTGAATCCATCTATGAGTCCTAACCCTTTCCTTTTCTAATTCATAGAATAGTTGGACTACAAAGTAAGTAGGGAGTATCTTTCATGCCTCAATATAGGCATAGTAATATCCATGAAATGGCTAGTGGTATAGCTCCTATCATTTGGGATCCTATTCATGTAGCCCCACAGTCCCATTTTGTAGGTGTTTTGTCTCATCCTTTAGCTACACATTGTTTTTCTCTGGCTCTACAGGTCCTTCCTATAGCTTAATGGATTTTCCTGAAATATTGGTTTCCTTGATACGTAGCCTTATTTGTTAGATATGTGGTTGTTTTGACTTGATTTTATTGGAGGTTATTTGTACTTATTGTCTATTTTATTTCTTATATTCCTCCTTTTGACAACTAACTAATTCCTCAATAGTGATGGGTGTTGGAGAAGTAGGTTGAGGCTTCCCTTATTTGATCTTGTTACTCTTTATGGTCATAAAGTATGTGAGGGATTTTTTTTATTTCCTTCCTTGAGGTTTGGTTGGGGTACTTAAGCCTACTAGCGTAGAAAAAATTTCCTCCTCTATGTTCCCCTCTATAGCGCTTTCTTTCTCCTCCCATGTCCTTTTCTTTGGTGGCCAGGATGATGTTCATGTGGCCTCTTGGATATTTTGTCCTATTTTTGTTACTCAATATTGGATAGCTCCTCTTTAGGAACTTTTGTCATTGTTTCTACCTCAGTTTTTGTCTTCGTATTTTCTTCTTCCTTCTCCACTTCTTCTAATTTTCCTTTTGATTCTTCTTCTTCAATTTTAGCTTCCTCTTCTTTAGACTCCCCTTTTGTTGCTGCTCCTTCTAGTTCTAGCTAAGCTTAGGCTTGAATCTCTAAGAAGGCCTCTCTATCCATATCTATAAAATCAATCCAAGGAATAAGGTTTTGGATAAACTCTAAAGCATCCATGACTATTAATTCTATTAGCCCATGGTGTGCTAGGTACTGGTACTTTCCTCATTTTACCCTTAGGCTAATTTCCTTTATTTACTGAAGAAGGAAATGAGGGATGCTTATCCTTTCTTGCATAAGAAATTGTGTTTAGAATTTTTTTTTATAGAGAAAATGTGCAATACTAAGTCTCCCTTCACATGAGATATATTTTTAGGATACTTCATCCCAAGGATAATTCAAACTCTCCCTTCTTCATTTTTATCTTCTATGGGTTCATATTCAAGAAATAAGTTTTTATTTATCGTAATGGCCTTAGTCCTTTCCTCTTTTCTCCATCTTATGCCCCTGAGAAGTGTGGGGACCCTACTGATAACTTCTTCATTTCAGTAAATGATGAGGACTCTAACTATAGTGATATAATCATGTCCCTCTAGTTGTTGGAGTTTCAAAGCAAATTTTGGGTTAATTTGATATTCAATGCCGCTCTGCTTTTTAAAAAAAAAAAATCGTGATGATTTGTAAAAATATTCTTGACATCAAGGCACTAATGGATTCTCCCCCCATGGTGTTTATAAAAAAATTAATTGAGTGGGAAAAGGAATTTCTCTTCTCTACTATAAGACTCTGAATTTTCTATGCAACATAGCTTATTGAGACAGAAGCAAAATGGGCTGTCTGTTTTATAATGCCGAGGAGAGAGAAAAGTTAAAAATGTAGCTCGAGACACTTTATTCCTTCATCCTATTATGTTCATCACATCAATACAGAACAATTCATCTTTCTTCCTTAATAAACGTAAAGCAACGGAAATTACACGGTGTTTTGCTAAGAATTGAAATTTGTATTTTAGGGTATTATACAAGAGTTTGGTGAGGCATATTTGTACTTACCTCTTTCCTAATGATTCTCCTTTATTCCTTACGGTTTGATGGAAATTATTTCAATATTCTAGCTTCATGTAGCATCCCGTGATTAGGAGATCATGTACAAGTTTTAAAAATTGCTCAAAAATGAAAGTGCTCAGAGGTAGTTGCAATCTGAATGACTGGAAAGGTCTCGTCGCTGCAATTCTGGCGCCATGAACGGTTCTCAAAACTAAGGTTGTATACAGAAGTTATTGAGGTTTGAAAGCGTCTAGTAAACTCCAAAAAAGGACTGTTTGACTACATTTGACTTTGGACTTCTATCCAAAAAAAAATGACATTATATTTTAAGTTAAGTTGGAAGGCCAATAGCAGGGTGCCACGTGGCCTATCTAGTGGCTGCCATGTGGCCCCAAATCAAAGGCATGAAAAAAATTGTTTATGCCCAACATTGAAGGCTTCTGCATGAAGGCTCGAGTTGGCACTGAACGCGTTTGGGTCACCCTGCATGCACAGTCGGGTCAACCTGCATGCGGGTCGGGCGACTCATTTCATTTCTCAACAAAAGTGTTGCAAGTTTAGGGATTCAAACATCGGCCTCCCACCCACGAGCGCACAGGCCCAAGCGCCTTGGCTGTGGGTTGGTTCTTAATAGCCTATGGTCACAAGTCTTACTTAAAGTTACGTTTTGATTCAGGCGGATTTTAAAAGGGCTAGCCCCCATCCATATGACCCTTATGCAGTGACCAAGGGGCACAACTTTAAGCTTATCCGCTAGCAGAGACAGTTAGCGGTTTCTCCGCATGTGAACGTGCCAAAAGACTTAACCCAAACATTTAATGCCTCCACTATTTTAGCACGCAGTTCTTCCAATTTATCATTTCTTCTGAATCTGGAGCTCTAACTAGAGTTCCTCCAGTTTCTGAGGAGGATTTTGGGGGACATTGGGAAAAAATCTTGTTTTTTCCATAACTCTCTCATTATCTAACCAAATTGAGTGCAAAAATAGTCAATTGAAACTATCTCAAACATTCTGGACTCAATGGAGTATGTTGTAGAGCCATCAAAGAGCTTCTAATAAAATTTTTTCTTCAATGAAGTTCGAGGGGCCGCCAGGGCCACCAGGAGGCAAAATTAGTTTGAGGTCTAGCCAGGGGAGCTAGAAGCCTTATCCAGAGATCCAATAGTCAAAATTTGATATTTCAGATGTTATAAATCTGATGATATGGTTTTCAGAGCCTGTAGAGAACTTTTGAAGGCCAAAAGTCTTCAATAAAGTTCCAGGGGCCATTAGTGCTAGCTTTTGCCAGCAGTAGTGCAGGGCTTAGCCAAAGCACCTAGAGACCATATGCAGTGAACCAGTAGTCATTATTGACTATAAAAATAATTCAGAATCTAATGGAAAAGGTTTTATAATATTTTTAGGACTTCTATCTGTTTAAAACCCAACAGATAAGTTTTCAGTGATCCTAGTGCCAAGGGGTGCCGACAGGTGGTGGAGGCGAAACCAGAGCAGTCGGAGGCCATTTTTGATGAATGAATAGTCTATATTGAATATTTTAGACATTTTAGAACCAATGAGAGTGGTTTCAGAACATTTTGAGAAATTATAGAGCTCAAAAGGCTGATGTGATGTTTTGGGCAGCCTTGGGCAAACCGTGGAGGATAGCCTAGTTTGGGGATGCAGTGCTTGATTTGAGAAATCTATTAGTTGATATTTGGTGTCTGATGTGTGTTGGATACATCAGGAGTGGTTTTAGTGATAGAAAAATAATTCTGAAGGAGTTTGTGCCATGTAGAAGCTTAGAGTAGCTTAGAGCACCGACAGAAGGAATCGTGTCAAAGGGAGCCTAAAGTTGTTTGCAGAGTTTGGACAACGATGAGAGGGATATAGATGGTATAATAAGCCCTTTGGATCAGTTTAGTATCCATTGGATTTAAGTGTGGAACTTGTAAAAGAAACCTTACCATAATCCCAAAGAGCCGAGTCAAGATGACAAAGCTCAAAGGAGATGCAACCTACGAGATTCGGGTGAACTCCTAGATTAATTTTGCTATTTTGTTTAAATTTTTTATTGATGCATTATGTTGATTTTATACATGTTAAATTTCAGCAAAAACAAATGAACTTAATACACATAAACAGTTAAAAATCATACACCACTTTCAAGCATAAATTCCACAAATTGTCAAGTAAAAGCTAGATCATTTA
This sequence comes from Pinus albicaulis, assembly GCA_034641835.2. Classification (NCBI taxonomy): domain Eukaryota; kingdom Viridiplantae; phylum Streptophyta; class Pinopsida; order Pinales; family Pinaceae; genus Pinus; species Pinus albicaulis. The sequence goes on along the minus strand of CM076583.1, from coordinate 13,004,419 downwards.
ATTGTTAAACTGAGTGGGAGGTTCTTGAAATACATAACAAGTTATCCAGACCATTTTCAGATCATCCTGTGACATTCAGGTAACACTGTTGTGTACATATAGTATATTCATGTAGCAGTATATGAAAGATATATATCGCCTATTTCATCTTCCTGTAGGAGTGGTGGGAAGCCCTTCGCCTTAAAATATGTTTTTTCATGCAAAATGAGGTTTGGGGGTTGGACTTATGTGTTTAGTGGTAGAGTTGATGGGCTCAACGTTGTTGTGAAACCAGCTCCAAAAAAAGAAGAAAAGAGAGATCAATGCCTTAGAAATCAGCCACTTCGAGGGGGCAACCTCTAGTACATTACATAAATGAATTATTCTTGAATGATACAAATTACAAAACCTACTTTCTATATATAGGATTCCATGGGGCCACAATGTAATCCTAGCTGACCTAAAAATAATATTTTAAGGGAACAATAATAACAATATGGGGGTTACAAGGGTACAATAAGAATAATAAGGGGGTCACACTAACAACAATAAGGGACTATACTAGTAATATAGGGACCTAACATGCCCGTCTCCTTCAAAAAAGTGTTTTCCTCAACACTTGAGCAGCTCTGGGTGCTTTTGTATAAAATTCTCATCCTCCCATGTAGAATCTTCAGTGGGTAAGTTCTTCCACTTGATGAGATACTCTGAAATTGATCGATTTCGTAGCTACCGAGTTCTTGTTTCTGTGACCGCTTCAGGTTCCAATATGATTTTTCCTTCCTCATCAAGTTCTAGCAATATTCTTTGAACTGGAAGATTTTCACCTATAACCTTCTTTAAGCATGAAACATGGAAAACTGGATGCACTCGTGAAGAAGTAGGAAGCTCCAATTTGTATGCCATAGTACCAATCTTTTGCAACACCTTGTAACGACCATAGTACGTTGGCGATAATTTATTATCCTTCTTAGCTTGCTTGAGGGACATTTGCTTGTATGGTTGTAGCCGTAAAAATACCCAGTATCCTACATCAAAACTTCTCTCGTTACGATGTTTATTTTCCTGTTGTTTCATTTGATTTTGTGCCAAATTTAGGTTATCCTTTAAGAGTTGGAGAAATTCCTATTGATGCTCGATGTGATCTTCCACTGCTTGAACCTTCGAATTTTATCTTAAAGATGATGTGATGGATGGTGGATGATATCCATAAAGTTCCCTAAATGGGGTCATTTTTGCTGCAGTATGGAAGGAAGTGTTATACCACCATTCAGCTTGACCCATTCTGTTTGTTAATCAGATACAAAACAACAAAGATATCCTTCCAAACATTTATTTACTATCTCAGTTTGACCATCGGATTGAGGATGATAAGATGAGCTATGAGCTAATTGAGTATCCAAACAAGAAAATAACTCCGTCCAAAAATTTCTAGTAAAAATGGGATCTCTGTCGCTCACAATAACCCTTGGGTTTCCATGTAGCTTTTGAATTGTGTCCATAAATGTAGTAGCAAGTGTACTTTCTTTAAATGGATGAGATAATGCACAAAAGTGTGCATACTTGGTAAGTCTATCAACTACCACCATGATGACACTCTTTCCTTTGGACTTAGGTAAACCTGTGACAAAATCCATTGAAATCTCCTCCCAACGTTGACTTGGAATGGATAAAGGTTGTAGAAGACCCGAGGTCTTAATTGTCTCAACTTTATTCTGCTGGAAAACCAAACATTCTGCCACAAACTTTTGAATATTAGAATTAAGGCCATCCCAAAGAAATTATTTCTTCACTCTGTGGTAGTTTTTAAAAATCCTGAGTGTCCTCCTAAAGGAGAAGTGTGCAATTCCAAAAAAAAAAATTGTTTTAGTTGGGAATTCTTACAAAGATATAAGCGATATTTTTACCATAAGGAATCATTTTTACAAAGAATTGTATCAGATGTACTAGGATCTTGCTGAAACTTTTGAATGAGTGTCCACACTTCTTCGTCCTTCTTCAATTCATATCTTGCTTTAGTTATCCAATCTGGTTGGATAATATAAATGGCACAAAGCAATTCTTCCACCTCTTCATTTTTTCTTGAGAGTGCATCTGCAACAACATTTAGCTTCCCTTTTTTGTAGATTATTTAAAAGTCATAACCCAACATCTTTGTGACTCATTTTTGCTACTCCTCTGAAGATAGTCTTTGTTCCAAAAAGTGTTTAAGACTATCATGATCAGTTTTTACCTTGAAGTGTCTTCCCATTAGGTAAGTTCACCATTTCTTTAGTGCATGCAGTATTGATAACATTTCCTTCTCATAAATAGGTTTTTGTAATACTTTCCTTTTATTGGAATACTTTCAAAAGAAATGGGTCTTCCTTCTTTCATTAAAACAACACCAATTCCATTTCATGAGGCATCGCATTCCACAATAAATGTTTTTTTGAAGTCTGGCGTAGCTAAGGCTGGTGCTAGGCACATTGCCTCTTTAAGATGTTCAAAGGCCTTAGTTAATTTAGGGGTTCATGAAAATGCATCTTTCTTTAATAATGTTGTTAGAGGTGCTACTATTCTCCCATAATTCTTAACAAACTTGCGATAATACCCTGTTAACCCATGAAATCCTCGCAACTGCTTTATGGTTGTGGGGACTTTCCATTCATTAATGGCTTTAATTTTTTTAGGGTTTAACTTAACACCCTCGTGAGATAAAATATGACCCATATATTCCACCTCGTGTACTCCAAAGAAACATTCCGATGTTTTTGCATATAATTGTTTCTCTTGCAATAGTTTGAGCACCTTGTCAACATGTTGAACATGATCCTTCCAAGACCTGCTGTAGATTAGTATATCATCAGAAAATACTAGCACAACTTTTCTAAGGAAGGGTTTGAAAATGGAATTCATCAACCCTTGAAATGTAGAAGGTGCATTAGTAAGGCAAAAAGGCGTGACCAAAAATTCATAATGACCCTCATGAGTTCGAAAGGTTGTTTTAGGAATATCTTCAGTTTTCATTCTAATTTGATGATATCCTGAATGAAGATCCAACTTGGTAAAATAAATTGATCCATGTAATTCATCAATCACAAGAATGGGAAATTTATCTTTAATGGTGAGCTTATTGAGCTCCCTATAATCCGGACACATGTGCCATGATCCATCCTTCTTGTGTACCAATACTACAGGAGCAGAGAAATAAATTTGAGTAGGTTGAATTATACCCGCCTCTAACATTTCTGCAATAATACGTTCAATTTCACTCTTTTGGACATAAGGATATCTATAAGGCCTGATGTTTGGAGGAACACTTCTTGGAATCAAATGAATAGCATGATCATGATCACGAATAGGTGGTAGTCCTTTGGGAGTTTCAAACACCTTGGAATGATTGTCCAATATTTTTTGGAGATCTGCAGAAATAAATAATTTTGATGTTGGAACTTATATTGAGCATAATTGTGTAAGTATGCCTCATTGTTCTTTCTTTAGAAACTTTGTCATGAAATTAGAGCTTATTATCTTTCCCTAATTCCCTGCAATACCCCATAATTTGACTTCCTTTCCTTCTGAAAACAATTTCAAGAAAAGTTCTTGAAAATTAAAAGCTACCATCCCCAAATATTGTAACCATTGTACTCCTAGTACAACATCAACACCTCCCATAGGAATGGAAAGCATTGGACTATTCAATACATATTCCCCCATGATTAGCTTGATATTATGGCATTTTCTAGAGCAATTTATAGTTCCTCCATTTGCAACCATCACTTGACATTCTGGTGTTGGGTATAGGAAACAATTCAATTCCTTGGCTACCTTACAATGAATAAAATTATGGGTACTACGTGAATCAATCAACACTATTACCTTTTTCTTCTTGATATGTCCTTCTATCTTGAGAGTTTGAGGAGTGGTAATTCCTGCCAATGCATTACACGATATGGTCAGACTCATTTCTTCCTCTTCTAGGGCTGGTTCCTGGTGTATATCGTCTTATTTTAAAGATTCTTGTTCATTTTCTTCTTCCTCTTCAAAATCTATGTAAAATAATTTCTTCTCAGCACACTTATGACCTTTAGTGTATTTGCTATCACAACTGTAGCAAAGCCCTTTTTCTCTTTTTTCTTCCAATTGTTGTGGTGTCAACCTTGTAGGTTGTGGATATCTAGGAGTAGCAACACTTCCATATTTATAGAAGTGAGTGGTAGGCTTCCTTGTCGCCATAATTTTACATACAATTTTTCTTGCCAACCTGAATGCCTTCTCCAATGAATTAGGTTCCAAAACACGAACTTCATGTTCAATGTTATCCTTTATAGTACCTATGAAGAGATCAATCCTGTGTTCCTCTGGAATATTAGTTACCCTTATATTCAATTTTTGGAAGTCCTCAATGTGCACTCCCACTGAGCACTTTTTTTTGAGATTTCTCAATTGGCTGAAGAAAGTGTTGCTCTTTGTATCCTCATAATGTGCTATCATTTCCTCTATAAAAATTGACCAAGTGAAATTTTTTTTACAGGAGCAAAGCCATCGGTACCATACAAATGTATTTTGTTCTAAATGTAAAGTTGCAATGTGTACCTTTTGTGTGTTTTTCACATTATTTAGATCAAAATATTTCTCCATTTGTAGTATCCATGTTATAGGATCCTTTCCATCAAACTTCCACATATCCATTTTTGGAATATGGTGGTTCTTCCCTCCAAAATTAGAGTTTATGAAATCATGATTAACATTTATTTTTTTCTCGTCATGAGTTTCCTCTACTATATTTTCACCATTATGAAACATTTCTTGTATCAACTTTGTCAAACCTTACATGTCTTCTTTTAGATCATTCTTCATGTTTTCCATCTTAGCTTCCATGTCATCCATCTTAGATTCCATGCCAGCTTCCATGCCATCCATCTTATTTTCCATGCCATTATTCAAACCGTCCATCTTAGATTCCATGCCTTTCTTCAAACCATCCATATTAGTTTCCATGCCTTTCTTCAAAACTTCCATGTCATTTTTTGTTGCTCTTTGCGAGAGCGAAATGTTTTGCACTTGCTCTTGTAATTTTGATATGTCATGTTTCCATTCTTTGTCTTCAGGAGTCATAGTAGAGCCTTCTAAAGGCTTAACAGGTGTTGAATTATTTTTAGGGGCCATTTTAGAGTCCAATACTGATATCTATTCTACAATATTCCCTTGGAATCAATTCAAATTGATTCTTCAAACAAGACTTATGCAATTCGGAAAAAAAAATACACACCTTTTACTTGCTTTTGAGGAGCTAGATATTGAAATTGACTTATCTCTATACTTACAGATCCTCAATATCTGAAATTTGGCCCTGTATTAGTCCACTGAAGCTTCTTTCAAATAACACAGATCTGACTTGATTTTGATTCTGCAAGGAAAATTTATGTCCAATCTCCCACAATTACTTAATTATGGACTGCTTCAGTAGAGAGAACTTGTACGACTTGACACGTGTCACTATTTTCTCCTTTGGCTATGAAATTTATAGACAGGAAACTACAGTCCATTTACTTATAGTCAATTTTTATAGAATTCCAATCCGATGCTTAGAGAGAGATTTATGAATATTTTCCCACGATCACCTCTTTGAGATGAAATTCAGGATCCTGAAAAAGACCTAACTTCCACCGATCATATCTCCGAAAATATTGTGAACCAAGCTCTAAAAGTTTGCGAAGATGTTCCTCACGATTTCGGCTTCACGCTTTAAAACTTTGAGCTTTTGAACCTTCGTATAAAAAATTTATAGAGAAAATTTTTCGATGACCTTTTTAAATGAAATTCAGGAGCCTACAAAAATCCCTAACCTCCACATATCATATCTCCGAAAATATTGCAACCCAAGCTCTGAAATGTTGCGACAATGTTCCTCAGGATTTCGTCTTCACACTCTCAAAATTTCAGCTTCTAAACCTTCGTAGAAAACAATTTATAGCTACAATGCCACGATGACCTGTTTGGAGCAACAAAACCATATAATCTAAATCTCTAATACCAAATATTGTGGAACCAGCTCCAAAAATAGAAGAAAAGAGAGATGAACGCCCTAGAAATCAGCTACTTCGAGGGGGCAACCTCCAATACATTATATAAATGAATTATTTTTAAATGATGCAAATTACAAAACCTCCTTTCTATATATAGGAGTCCATGGGGCCACAATGTAATCCTAGTGGGGCCACAATGTAATCCTAGCCAACCCAACAATAATAATTTAAGGGCACAATAATAACAATATGGGGGTTATAGGGGTACAATAATAACAATAAGGGGGTTACACTAACAACAATAAGGGACTATACTAGTAATATAGGGACCCAACAAATGTGCTATGTCAGTTGGACACCATGTACCACCTCTTCACACCATATTTTGTGATGAGTAGGCACGTTGCCCACTTCCTTAAGTTATCATCTCCTCGTTCCCATTTTCCTCAGCATGTTTGGTTGATGTATGAGATGAATGAAGTTTACTGCTAAAGGTGGTTGAGACTAATCTATCAAACTTGGAGCACAAAACCTCTTCCTCCATACACCTATAATAATTTTTAAGCTAAGATGAGTTTGTAAGATAGGTTTTACATCATTTTCATACTTGAGCCTTACCCTACATGTGATTTTGTAGGTGTTGATGAAGTTTTCAATCTGACTAATGAAACTCCTCGTGATGGTCCTAAATTTGTTGATGATGTAATCTGGAAGCTTTAGTATCCCCTTCATTTCTATTGGAGGTGTTTTGTAGATTTTATTGTTGATGGAAATTTCTCTGGTTCGGGTTGTAAGAGAATTATTGTTATAGATGACCTAGTGTTGTTGATTATTTATGAATAAGGATCCTATAGCATCCTATAGGGAATATTGTAGTAGCCTAAGAGAAATCCTATAATTTCTCAGGCCTATTTCATGAGCCTCTCGAAGTGTTGTGGTCTTCAATCTTCTTGGACAGGTGTTGCAAATTCGAGCTTGTAGGACTTATGTCGGATGATACATGACTATGTTTTTGCTATAGCAACCACATAAGCTCCTCAAGTTCATAATTTTCTCTAAGTGTGACCTTAAAAAATTATGATAATTCATGGTAATATTTCTAGTGGTGGCTGGGGAGTCTTTCTTTGATCGTGATGGGTTAAAAAGATGTGGAGGGTTGATTTTTTGTGGATGGTTAGTGGGAAAGTTTTGTGAAAGTAAATGTTGATGGAGTGGATAAGTGCTAGGATATTTCATGGAATTCCTCTCTTGCGCACGGGTGAAAAACTTAAGACTTACCATCCTTTATATGCTCGGAAACTTCATGTAGAAATATAACAACTTTTCTATAGAATTTTAGGACACTGATAAAAATGAATGAGAGGGAATTGGAAATGATAGAAGAAGCTTGGAAAATGTGAACGATTAAGTAGAATGGATGCAGAGAGGTTGGTTGAAGCCCTTAAAGGTGAGTGATTGGGCCTTGAAGCTAATATTCTTTTACCTTTACTAGAACCATGTTGAAGATTAAACCAGTGTAAATACTCGGCTCAGTGAAACACTTGATGAGGCAAGAGGTTAAGAGTTTGACTTCGACTCTGCAAAAACTTGAAATTTGGCTAATACAAGTAGGGACCATTGAGTTTATTTTTACTGTTTGGGTTAATATAAATAGGGCACATTGAGTTTTTTGATGGGATTGCAAGTTAGATTCATTGACCTATCAAAAAATCAGCAAGTACATGTGGGCCAGAGTTTTACCTCTAATTACTCCCAAGTAAAACTCATAGCTGCTAAGTCACACTTGTGGGTAGTGAGTTTGAATCTCTGCCAGATTAACTTGCCTCTTTTTTACAGGCCAAGTTAGGTTTAACCTACAAGTCTAGGTCTAACTTGTTGCTTTTTGTAATATTGGAGTAAACCCATATATGCCTAACAACTCCTATTTTTTTCCATGTCATTTCATCAAACTAAGCCCTCTCTGTTCTTCCAGTTAAGAAATCTAGCCAACCTGCCCTAGCACCACCCTGCCTTGCACCAACCTGCCACACTGCACAACAAAATATGACTTACCCACAGTCCTCTGAGACAAGCCAATAGTTTTCACTGTGAAACCCATGAAGCAGTCCTGAATGCTCATTAATGCAAACTATAATTTCAGTATGCACCGGAAAAATCCTTAATAGAAAGCCCTATGTTAAGTCAACCTCTACTCATGTTTCAACATATATCAAGCATTCAGGCATAATTCTAGTGTAACTGTAAAATATTTGTAGTAGCCTATCAAGAATCTACTATTAGTATTATTTGAGATTCAAAGGGTCCTTTGCATGAATGTTCAATTATTGAGAAGACACTAATCCTAAAAACCTTTGATCTTAAGCTTATGACAATCTGCAATTGACAGTAGTAAGAGTCAAATACCAAGTGTTCTTGTAGCACTTTACTATATAAACTTGCCCATATATCAAATGCTTCAGTTCATACTTATGACATGGACTATAATGTGTATTAGTTATGTCAACCTCAAAATTCTAATGCCATCTTGTAGTAGGAAGACTGCTCTAATTATTTTATAACTAACCATTTCTCAGTCCACAAGGATTAGGGTTTGAAACAAGTCTAAGAAATTACAGAGATGGGCACACATCTACTAAGAATTCGGCCTTTTGAAGTCAGTGTTGAAGGAAGATCATGGGAAATTGTTGTTGTCTTCATCTGATGAAGTTATCAATGCTCCATGGAGACCTTAATTTTGTTGGTTAAGGCCACATAATATAGAAGAGAAAATTCTTCAGTAACTAGAATTATGTGCCAAAATTTATATGCATGCTATATACCTGATCCAAAAGAGACAAACTTCTGTTTTATTGGAGACAAGGTAAATTCATGAAATTAGCAATATTAGGACAATAATGATGCTCAAAACCCTCTTTTGACTCAACAGTACATCAAGCCAGTCCAACAACTCATTCTGCTCAAAGTCAATATATCAATACTGTTAGCCCTGCAATTACTTCATTCCACTCATGCTTCACAACCCAAACTTGTGTCAAGATCTTGCACATAATCTTTAGTTATTCATATTCATCAGCATATAGATATTTCTTGGAATCCCTACAAAACACATTGTCAGCTAATGCCTTACATACAAACATAGTCAATAATCTTTGATCTTTGCCACAGTCCTCTGAGACAAGCCAATAGTTTTCACTGTGAAACCCATGAAGTAGTCCTCACTACTCATTAATGCAAACTCCAATTGCAGTATGCACTGGAAAACTCCTTAATATAAAGCCCTATATTTAGTCAAGCTCTACTCATGTTTCAAAATATATCAAGTATTCAGGCATAATTTTAGTGCAACTGTAAAAGCTCTGTAGTAGCCTATCAAGAATGTACTGTCAGCATAATTTGAGATTCAAAGGGTCCTCTGCATGAATGTTCAATTATTGAGAAGACACTAATCCTAAAAAATTTTTATCTTAACCTTGTGACAATATGAGATTGATAGTACTAAGAGTCAAATACCAAGTGTTCTTGCAGCACTTTATTGTATAAACTTGGCCATAGATCAAATGCTTTAGTTCATACTTATGACATGGACTACAGTTTTTATTAGTTCTATCAACCTCAAACTTTGAATTCCATCATGTAGTAGCAATACTACTCCAATTATTTTATAACTAAACATTTCTTAGTCCACAAGGATTAGGGCTTGAAACAAGTCTAAGCAATTACATAGATGGGCACACATCGACTAAGAGTTCTGCCTTTTGAAGTCAGTGTTGATGGAAGATCATGGGAAATTGTTGTTGTCTTCATCTGATGAAGTTATCAATGCTCCAAAGAGACCTTAAATTTGGTGGTTAAGGCCACAAAATACAGAAGAGACAATTCTTCATTAACTAGAATTTTGTGCCAAAATTTAGATGCATGCTATATACCTAATCCAAAAGAGCCAAACTTCTGTTTTATTGGAGACAAGGTAACTTCATGAAATTAGCAGTCTTAGGACAATAATGACGCTTAGAATGCTTTGTTTACTCAATAGTACATCAAGTCACTCCAACAACTCATTCTTCTCAAACTCAATATATCAATATTGTTAGCCCTGCAATTACTTCATTGCACTCGTGCTTCACAACCCAAACTTTTGTCAAGATCCTTCATATAATCTTTAGTCATTTATATTCATTAGCATATATATATTTCATAACATCCCTAAAAAACACATTATCATGTAATGCCCTACATACAAACACAGTCAATAATATCTGATATTTTCCACAGTCCTCTAAGACAAGCCAATAGTTTTCACTGTGAAACCCCTGAAGCAGTCCTGACAGATCATTAATTCCAACTCTAATTGCAGTATGCACCGGAAAAATCCTTAATAGCAAGCCCTATCTTTAGTCAAGCTCTACTCATGTTTCAACATATATCAAGCATTCGGGCATAATCCTAGTGCAACTGTAAAAGCTCTGTAGTAGCCTATCAAGAATCTACTGTCAGCAGCATTTCAGATTCAAAGGGTCCTCTGCATGAATGTTCAATTATTGAGAAGACAATAATCCTTAAATCCTTTGATCTTAAGCTTATGAAAATATGAGATTGACAGTACTAAGAGTCAAATACCAAGTGTTATTGTAGCACTTTAATGTATAAACTTGGCCATAGATCAAAAGCTTCAGTTCATACTTATGACATGGACTACAGTGTTTATTAGTTTTATCAGCCTCAAAATTTGAATGCCATCATGTAGTAGAAAGACTGCTCCAATTATTTTATAGCTAACCATTTCTCAGTCCACAAGGATTAGGGCTTGAAACAAGTCTAAGAAGTTACAAAGATGGGAACACATCGACTAAGGGTTCTGCCTTTTGAAGTCAGTGTTGATTGAAGATCATGGTGTTAGGGTCCCGTGATTTGGCTGATTGGCAAGCCAAATGACAGTGTAACATCAAACCAATCTTTGGAGCCCAAGGAACTAGCCTTCCTAGACTCAGAGAGGGCTCTCTCTATTTGTGTAAGGGATATCTGTGTGTTTGCTTATTGTGTTCTGATTTTAGGCTAGTTATGAAGTAGGTTTTTTGGTTTTGGTTTTTAGGTTGTGAGGGATGAAACTGATCAAATATATAAGATAGGTAAAAAGATGTCAGATCAACTGGGCTATGGGGTCAAGAGGTCAAGAAAGCTATGAGATGGTGATACAAGGTTGTTGAAGGGCTGATTTGATTCGAGGTAGAAAGGATATTTGGGTAAAATGGAGTAAGATGGACATCAAGTTTGTGAAAAAAAAAGGATTTCAAGCATAAATAGTTTAATAGCTGACATAAAAATGGTGGGGCAAACCATTAATCATGATAAATGTAACTATAAGCTAATCAATACATAGAAATAAACATTCAAGCCATGCATAGAGATATATAACTCTCTAACTTTGGGAAATGGCTATCAAACTTTGGGGAAATACACTTAAGACAGACAAACAACTCAAATCACTATGCCAGAACGCCTAAACATAGTACTTCAAGTTATTGGGCACTTTGAAAACAATATTGCATAGTCTTAGGCAAAGGGCAAGATCAGAACAAGACCTCCTTGGTTCAACAAATGACAATCTAATCAGTCAAAGAGAAATTTCATGGATGGAGCTATGGCTAGCCATGAGTAAGCAAGGCATACCATAAATCATACTTAGCATGCATAAAACCATGAATGAAACAAGCAACGATATCCTTAAGTTATTAAAGAGCAATCAAGAATTCTTTAATGTGACTAAGAATGAAGAAAACATGGAAGCTATGAAGAAACAGGAAATTTGAGGTGCCTCCAAGGGCATGTCTCAAATTTGTTCTCTACTATCCTATAGCAAGCAAGAGCATGGATTTATGAATGAAAAATAGGAAACAAAACAAAGAGAGAGACACTATACCATTCTACCAAGTCATGGAATCCAACAACAATCCTCTTTCATCATCCAAGAACATCCAAGAAACTATCCAAAAGCATGAGACAAGTATTTCTTCCAAAGCTTATATGACCATATATTGCTTCTATTCATCAAGTTCAGCCTCGTTTACAATGAAAGCCTTTGGAATATATAGGCCAAAGTGAGGAAAACCTCTTAGTTCAACTTGCAATCTCATTGGCCTATCCAAAATATCTTATTTTGTCCTTGAGGCTTTGCAAATCCCAAGGCACAAAATATCTCATAAAATATCTAAAAAATGCTAAAAGAGGGAAATAAATTGACTTTTTATAACTTCTCATGTGCAAAAATAGCTAAACGCACATGAGGAAAAAGCAGTTTTGAAAGGTTCAATTTTTACAAAAATACTCAAAAAATACATCAGCAAAAGGTCCCCTGACTTGCCGACAACTTTTGGAAGCCTTCCCGATGTCAAAATGAGGCTCATTATAGCTCGTTGGAAAGATATGAGTGTCTATCTTCTGAAAATTTTTATTTCGCTCCCAAATGATCATTGGAAGTCCTCCAAAAATAGGTCTGTGTGTAAAAATCCAAAAATAAGCCTTGTTGATAAACCGGGCAGAGTGTAGAAAAAGCGAGCATTTTTTTCCATTTTGGGGGAGTAAATGATCTTCAAATGTCATAAAAATTTCTGATTATGTGCCCCTGAAATTATGGAATCGAAAGATACCATTCTCATCCTTTGATGATGCCCCAAACTGAAATGGCGATGCCCATGAGTTTTGGCCAAAAACCCAAAAATGAAAAAAAACCAAAATATGTCAAATTTCACCCAAACTTGGCGAGCATGACCCTCAAGGGTTTTCAGCAACATGTTGTGAAGAAGAGGCCAAGATTTTGAGTCTTGAGGTGTCTTTCCTCAATTTTTGTGCCGGGCGCTTCCCTTTGGCCTCCTTGAGTTTTTCTTGAGCAGCCTTCAACTTCTACCGGGCAAACTGATTTAGCTTTTTATAATGCCTCGTCATTCTCCTTTTAAGGTCCAAGTCCCTGTTTTCCTTCTCCAATTTCTTCTCCAAGTGGTTGTTAACTCTCTCAAGCCATGCCTCCCAATTTTTCTCTATCTCCTGTTCGAACAATGCAGTGAGAGGGCTAGAGTGGAGGAGGGCATTTTCCTCTTCTTTTTGCTTCTCAAGGGTGTTTTTTAGCCCCATGGTTCTTGGTCTCTTTCGCCTAGGTTGATCTTCGCCTTCATTTTCATCGAAATCACCAATGAGTTCTTCCAACCTCACTTGTGCTTTGGAGGCCTCCTTCTTGTATTTGATTGCCCGTGTCTCATAAACAACCATAAGGACACTCATCTGCTTGTTTTGAACTTGCAAAAATTGATTGAAGTTCCTAGCTCTATGAAGATCAGCCTTCAAGGCATCAATTTGGCTTTCTCTATGGATCAAGAGATTTTCTAAGATCCAGGCTTCATTATCACTATCATCACTTTGGATTTGGATGATGTCGAATTCCTTTTCCTGTTCATGACTACTTTCTTCCTTGCCCTTCCCTTTGCTTTGGGTCATTCTTCTAGTACTCCTCATCTTGGGCAAATCGACCATGGGCTTCTTTGGCAATTTTCCCTTGCTTCAGAGGGCCCTAGTCACATTTGGAGTTACGAATCTAGGCACTCTTTTCTTTGTTGTCTAGGGTTTGGCCACTTTCAGAGTAGAGAGCATGGCCCCTTGCCTCGGAGAGGCAGCTAGCACATGCTCCATGGGCTCTTTACCCTTGTCACTTTTCCCTTCATTTTTGCCAATGTCTTGGCTCTCTTCAAGGATGCCTAGGCTATATTTTTTCATCTCCCTTTGAGGGCTGTCCTCCTCACTTATTTGCAAATTTTTATCCTGCTGCCCCTCTTCTTCTTGAGTCTGGTGTTCCTTTTTATGAAGCTGCTATCTAACATGTTGTGGCTGCCCCTGTTCATACTGCTGTAGCTGTTGTGTGTCATCTTTTGGCTGCCCCTGTTCATCACTTTCATGCTACTCCTGTTCACCATATTTTCGCTGCCCTTGTTCATCACCCTTCGGCTGCTGTGTGTCATCATAAGGCTGCTCACCCTCATCATAAGTATGTTGTGTGTCATCAAAATTCTGCTCACCCTCATTGTGATGCTGATGTTCAGCACTTTCTTCTTCATCTCCTTGCTGTTGCTCATCATCACTTTCCTCTTCCTGCTCATGTCCTTCTTCTTCCTCATGGTCACTCTCTTCTCCTTCTTTAGGCTCCTTTGTTTGTTCTGTGGTAAACTTGAGCTTTCTGGGAATAGTTCTGCTAGAAGAAGGCGAGGGATGACGAGTAGGAGGTGTAGGGGATGTATGGATTGGAGGGACAGTGGATAAATCTGGATGAGTGATGAAAGTATCCCAAGCGACCTCCCTCTTTTCAAGTTGATGAAGAATGATGACTTTGATGAGAGAGTGATGGAAGAGGCAGGCTATTTGCTGTGAAGGAGGCTTCTTTTGAATAGTGGAGGCCATTTTCTCAATGCTCTTGTGTAAGAAGAAAGGAAGATTTAGCAATTTGGCCCTAGTGAAATGCATGAGAAGTCGAATGTGATATGCATAAACTCGGGAGAATCTTCCCTCACAAATGAAGTATTTCATGATTATCTTCATGAGGGGGGCGTAGCTGGCCAAAAGATATGAGAAAGGGAAAATAGAAGGACATGAATCTCTGTGCTCAGGCTTTAGAAAGGGCTTGTAATCTTCTGAGTCCAAATGGCTTTGTTTAAACCACTTTTCCCAAATATAGGGGATTTTAGTGGCCTTGGAGATGGACCTTGGAGAGAATTTTAAGTCAAGGCCTGCCAACTAGAAATGCTTGTCTCGAAACCTCAAATCACAAAGGTGTGTCAAAGGAGAAAAGCTCTTCACCTCTTGCACCCTCTGACAAAAATCTAAACACCCGACCTCATGGAAATTGAACAAGACTGACAGGTGGGCATTCACCTCTTCAGTGGAAGTAGGCTCAAATCTCTTATGCAAGCCACTCCTACTATCCTGCCTAGGGGGCATCTTGTTCTGGATGCTCTCTGCAAAACCAAACTGCCTCAAATGGTTTTTTTTTAAAATGTTTTCTCAAACACAACTCTGTCTTCTTTGTCAATCACTGTTTGACCAAGGCAGATCTCTTCAAATGCTATGTGAAATGATTCTTTAACACAAAATTCACTGCTCTTTCCAAAACACTATCTATCTACCTTTGCATGCCAATCAACCAAAGTTATCAAAATAACAAGCACATAGTGAAACTGTTAATGTGGCTGGGTATGTTTACAAAGATCCTTTATGTTTTGATAAAAATAAGACAACCTTGTATTTAGACAGAGGCAAAACATTGCTTCCAATAAAAAACACCATCCTAAAGTTTGAAAAAACACCTTCAAATTGCAATCACAGCTTCACTCACTAAAGTTTGTTTCATGGAGAAAAAGGCAACACTGATTTTTCTTTTCACCACACAGAGAGGACTTTTGAAAAAGAAAATTCAATTCATGTATGATTACTGTTTTTACTTGGACTTTAAAAAAAATTTCAACCTTTCTTACCACTGCTTTCACCACTACATTATAGCTGACAGAGTTTATGGTTTTTCCCTATCACATTTTAGTCACCTCCAACAATTTTACAAACCTCCACTACTGTGTATATTTTGACTTGCTGGTTTATGCTTTTAGCACTGTACTGAGGGAAATTTTTAGGCCTTTTGACATCATCATAAACCCACCACTTTCACTATGTCAATGTCAGGCAATGACAGTCACAGCAATTTCGGACCTTAAAAAAAAGTTTCAACCCTCCTTACCACTGTTTTCACCAATACATATAGCTAACAGAGTTTATGGTTTTTTGCTAAAACAGTTAGGATACCCTCAATACTTGACAAAACCACTAAAATGGTGTTTATTGTGTCATGCAGGGGGTGTGAGGTTTTAGCACTTTTCGGGTCGATGATGGGTAGTCGTGACTGGCACCTACAAGCACGCCGCGTGCCGCTATAGGCGCGCCATGCAACAACAGAACTGCTTTGCAAATTTGATTCTGAACGCACCGCGTGCTTTTCTAGGCACGCCATGCAGTCTTCAAGCCCGAAAAACTCTATGAAATTTGCTCGAAAACTCTCTTTGGTACAATGAGCAGCTAAGTGGAGGCTTTGTTTGCGCTTTGAAAATTTCAAATGAGTTTGAAAAGGTCCCTCATCCTCTTTTGAAAGTGAACAAGTCAAGGACCTTTCTACGTTTTCTTGGTGAGGTTTTTTTGAAAATTTTTGAAAAAGGCCTTTGGGTTAAAACAAAACATGAAGCTCACGTCCTTTAAAACATAACCTGAGACTTTTTGTTCAGATGAAATTCATAGTGGTAATGAACATTCCTTTTATAAGCTTGACCCCTTTTCTTTGAAGTAAAACAACATTTTTAAGAATTTAAAACTTTCATTGTTTCTCATTAAGGAATGAAAAATTGTTTTCCCTTTTGATATCTGTACTGTAGAAGGGAAATCTGCTTCGAGCCACATGAATGAATGTAGATGTGCCTTTTGAGTGATACTACCCTTTTACTGGGGGAGAAACTTAGCTGCAATTTCCATATCCTTTTTCCTCCTTTTGTCTTTGTGTTGCTCATTTGCTGTCACTTTTGACAATTTTTTAAAAGAAAAAGGTCTTTATGAATAGACAGAGCAACACCTTTGGAATAACAACATCACTTAGTGTTTTCCTTATTGAAAAAGGACACCTGTAGAAAGACACACTGTATTATGTGAGGTTTTCTTTGACATTTTGTAAGGAGGTAGATTCACCCTTTTGAAACTTAAACTGACAGTGACTGCTCCTGATGCTTTGGAGGTGGTCATGCCTATTGTAAAAATTATTCAGTTGGCAGGTGCCATTTGAGTTTCTCTTTTGAATGTGGTTGAAAAAACTAATTTGAAATTTTAAATGAAAATCCTGTTTACAAAAGGTCTCCATCACCAAAACCACTAACTTAACCCTAGATTGACAAGATAATCCAGTCTTCAACTTTAAAGAGATAAAACTGGGGATGATGAAATGAGGTTTGAAATGTGGACATGGGAAAATTGTCCCTTTGTTCCTCTGTGAAGGAGGTCTACAAGAAACATGAATTTTCATTCATTTCACCTTGTTTGAGAGCAGTCCCTTTTGAAATCGTTTGATACATGTAATAATTTCTTTTCATCTTTCAACAATGGTGAGTCCTTTACTCTGTTTATGAAGGAGGCCTATCTTTTGGCAGATGCCTGGTTTCTTCTCAACCTCTGTCTTAACCCACTGAAGAATGTTTGATGAACATACTAATAGTGGTTTCCTTTATACTTGATGGCAGAGGTTAGTTTGAGACCAAGACCTTTTGGCTCCTTTGGCCATCAGCTTAATAATATATCTCATTGATGATGAACCCATCAGCTTCACATTGTAACTCAATAATAGAGAAAATCATGTAAACAAATTTTTAAAAGCACCACTGCTTTGCCTCTGCCTTTAACATCATTTTTATTCAGAAACCTTCAATTTTCTTCTACTATACCCAAAAATTGCCTTATAGTCAGTGCAATTCTTACAATCAAACTTTATCCTTGGCCCTCTGCTTATAGATGAAGGAGGCACTCTCATTTTTCAACCCTCTGCTTATAAAATGAAGGAGGTTTTTCTGTCCTCAAACCCTCTGCTTATAAATGAAGGAGGTTTTTTAGTCATGCCATCTCATCAGCTTTTAACAGTGTTATTTTTTCCTTTCACTATCTTTTCATGCTTGAGCCAATGAAGAATGACAAATTGATAATAGTTAAGATGAGCACTTCTTTGAGACATGTAATTATTCTTTTCAAATGTCTTTGTGCTTCTTTAGGCATCATAAGCAGTTTGGCTAGTATTTGCAAAGCGCTTCTTGTCATTCATAATTTACTAACCTTTGAATGTGATCGCAAGAGCTTAATGAAACAACTCTCTACCCTATAGCTACATCCCAGGCCCAAAATCACATGAGAAGTAGCTGTCTTCTCATGTGGAACCAAATACTGTATTCTGGGAATGCTGGTATACTTTTTTCTTGAAAGATCCATTAAAACACTGTAAAACCACCTAAAATCAGTTTGACCTATGGTACATGTATTGCTGAGACTTGAGGGTTTATTAGTGGCACGACTTAAGCGTATAACCAACTATATTTGCAGAATAGGAAGGTCTGTTATGACTGGTCTATAGTAGATAGAAGTGCTTTGGCTTTTAGGATAATTTTCCAAGGGAGAAATGCCTAAAGCGCCACTACCTAACTTAGGGGGGACTTTTTGGACAGATTTGGACTGTTTTCTTTGGAGCTGATGGACAAGCTAGTATGGATGAGGCTATATAGGGCTTGATAACTAGGTTTCATCTCGTCATGGGCGGACTGAAAAGGTATGAGGGAAAAAAATGTTTATGGGTGTTTTCCAGCTGGAAAATTTGACAATTTTTTAGATCAGCTGCTAGGAAACCTGGCTGTTACAACTAGTCATCACCAACAAGTGAAAAATAATGATGACTAACACATGGTAAATTGTTGTTGTCCTCATCTAATGAAGTTATCAATGCTCTAAAGAGACCTTAATTTTGGTGGTTAAGGCCACATAATACAGAAGAGACAATTCTTCGATATCTAGAATTATGTGCCAAAATTTAGATGCATGCTATATACCTGATCCAAAAGAGCCGAACTTCTATTTTATTGGAGAAAAGGTAACTTCATGAAATTATTAGTCTTAATACAATAATGATGCTTCAGTAAAGAGCCATGAATATGACCACAAAGCTACACTTCAAGGGTTTGGCAGATTAAACCAGTGTTTGCTTGTTTTGTCTTCAATGATCTTATTGGAAAGTGACAATATTCTCTTGATGGGTCTTCAATTTTCAGCTTGTTGAGGACCACAAAATTTTAGCGCATGTGAAAGGCTATAGATCTCAATGGATAGATAGATGAATAAATCACTGTTTTAGATTTATTTTTCATTCCATTAATACCCTTAATCAGAAAATGCATCTTCAATACATAGGTTTCAAAAATATTGTTGCAGGCCGAGAATCTCAGAGAAAATGCTACAAAATATTTTTAGCTCATCAAGCCAGCAAATGGTTAGAAGTTTCATGGAATTTTGATCAATTAAATTTAGATCAGAGACAAAAATGGGTTAGAGATAGAGGTGGGTTAGACAGACATTCCACTAGCGACAAGTGACAATATTTTGTTGATCGGTATTCAATTTTTCAGCCTGTTGTAGAGCACAAAATTTTAGGGCTTGTGAAAGGCTACAGATCTCAATGGATAGATAGATGAATAGATCACTACTTCATATTTATTTTGGATTCCATTAATTCCCTTGATCAGAAAGTGTGTCTTCAAGACATAGGTTTCAAAAATATTGTTACAGGGCGAGAGTCTCAAAGAAAATGCTAC
Source organism: Pinus albicaulis (assembly GCA_034641835.2). Taxonomy (NCBI): domain Eukaryota; kingdom Viridiplantae; phylum Streptophyta; class Pinopsida; order Pinales; family Pinaceae; genus Pinus; species Pinus albicaulis. The sequence goes on along the minus strand of CM076583.1, from coordinate 12,985,020 downwards.
AAAATATTTTCAGCTCATCAAGCCAACAAATGGTTAGAAGTGCTGGGGAATTTTGATCAGTTCAATTCAGATCAGAGACCAAAATGGGTTATATATAGATGTGGGTTAGATAGACATTCCACTAGTGATGTTTATTTTTTATTTTTTTATTTTTCTTTTCGTCAATCTTCTGACCTCTTAGCACCGTTTACTTCTTTTTTTAAATTCTTGGTTTCCTCGGTCTTCCGACCTCTTACAACCATCACTCTCACGATGTTTATTTTTTATTTTTTATTTTTTTTTCATCGGTCCTCTGACGGCGTATAACTTTCGTTCTAGCGACGTTTACTTCTTTTTTTTTAATTTTTGGTTTCAACAGTCTTGCGACGCTTATAACCATCATTCTAGCGACGTCTACTTATTTTTTTTTTCGGTTTCATTGGTCTTGCGCTGATTGTGCCCATGATTTTAGCGACACATAGGTGGCCCAAGAGAGACGTTTTTCGGTGCACCAAAACGTGGTTTCTCATCACACTAGACTTCCGACACTTGACTTATGCCATCGGAATAGCGATGCTTGTGCCCATAAAAAATGCAATGATTCATTAAACGTCAGAAGTGCAATGGCATTATAAAATGTCGGAGATATTGTTGCTATACCGACGTTTAATTCAAGTGTCGGAATTCTGACGTGAGGAGAAACCATGTTTTTGTGCACCAAAAAACGTCGCTCTTGGGCCTCCTCTGTGTCGCAAGAGTGACATTTTGGCCATCAGAATTTGGGGCAAATGTGCTAGTGTACTTTGGTCGATTCTTCGACTAGTGAAAGGCGTCACCAGTTCTTTCGGGTCGTTATCCCCAATACCCATCAGGAGATATCATCACAAGGCCTAGTTATGTTGAGAGTGTAAGGATAACTAGTTCTATATAGGCTTTTGAGTATCATATAAAACAAAAATAGAACCATATTCTTTCTTTATTGATCACAAAGATTTAAATTAAAAAAAAATAGCTCTTATTATTTCCCTTTGTTTTATGCATGTGATCATATTTTATTTGATATAAATCCTCCCCCCTTCAAGAAAATAACACCAATATTAAGCTAGTCGACACCATATTAGACCCAATAGGACCTCGTCGATCCAGGTGTTTCTTGGGCACCCCCCCATTATAGGGACGAGTGTAAGGTCTCCCAAAATTTAGGCATCGAGGACAAAACGTCGCCACCATTATCTCTTCATCCTTTATTGGGGCATTTGTGTTTGGAAACCCGCAAGGGTCACCCAACACCACACCAATGGAAACCCCAGTAGGTTTAGCACACTCAACCCCTCCTACAACCCATATAGGGCACAGGAGTGTTATCCCTTCAGGGAATCAACAACGTCCATCAGGGCACGCCACAGGGTACTATTCCCTAGGCACCCCCCTAAACCATCACATTCACATACCTGTTTTTCCACAATATACAATGGCAGTCAATACACAGATACCCTTCTTAACGTCACCTAATATTCTAGATCTAACGAAGTTAACTAATGCCCCATTTCTCATGGCCTTAACTAGCCTCCCATGCCTACAAATATCCCTTCAAATATACCAAAATTAGAAGGGAAGAAAGTGGAAGACCCAGGAAATCATATCTTGACTTTCCAGCTATGGTGTTCTTCTAATAGTATCATTGAAGATACCATTAGACTAAGACTTTTTCAATGCACCTTAGCAAGTCCTGCGGAAAAATGGTATGTTGAGCAACCTTTTGCTTCTCATGGATCCTTTAGCACCCTCGCTACCACATTCCTCACCTATTTTCAACTCCCCATTCATCATGATTCAGGAATGGAAATGCTGACACATTTTAGGAAAACACCGTCCATCCATATATTGGACTACCTCCACGAATGGCAGCGACATCATAGTTTGTGTAAATCCAAACTCGACGATAGAGTCTTGTCGGACTTATTTTTAAAAACTCTCCCAGCTCATATTTCAAAAGATGCGGCAACGTAGAAACCCACCTATGAGGATTCCATTAGCAAGGCTCAACAACTAGAACTCATTTACACCCAATAAATATATATTTACAATGTCCTGCCAAATTCCCTGCACATGCAAACTTATAGAAAATTACTAGGCACGTCAAATACTACAGATGGTTTGATCGTTTCCTTGGCCCAAGGTCACCTAAGAAGCAATAAAAAGTACCCAGGATACTCGTATTATTCTACTAAGAACATATTGCAACCTAGCTACCATTAAAGTTGGTTTTCACCTTTGCAGAATATGATGAATTGGGTAGTATCGTACCATCAACAGCAGGGAGCCCCATACCCTCCTTCACAGGGGAACCACTACTCAACTAGGAATGGTGATACAAGAGAGCCTCACTAAAAATGTTACACCAATCAGGGATAAGTAAACCTTTATCCCCCTTTTTGTACACAAAATCCACCACCAACACAAAACAACGCACCGGTGAACCTAGTGCAACAATCCCAGGCTCAGCAGCAACAGTCTTATGACCAGTAGAATAACAATAATCATCCAAATGCTACAAAAAGAATCCTATGAATAATCAAAAGGTAGACTCTATATAGGGGTATAGCAATCAACAATGCCCCTTACGATCTCAGTCTGGGGGCAACCCCAACCGAAATCAAAACCAAGAGCCAAATAGTAACTCCCAAGGGAAAAACAAGAGACCCAATCTAAGAACAAATCACTCCTGTGCCATATGTGGTGAATATGGCCATTACACCCACCATTGTCCTAAACTCCCCGAATTTAAAAAAAATCATGGTAACAAGGACAAGGGGGAACTACTTAACAACCTATTATAATGCAGGAACCCTTATCCCACCAAGGAGTGGTTAACACCCAGCAACAACAACCACCCCAAAATGATACCTGAGGAGGCATTCACGAGATCTACATGGATGGCGAAGATTTTTTCTTCCAAACTAGGAATAGGAACTAAGATATAACTCCAGACACCAACCCATCAGGTTCAAGAACGAGTGCACCTACCACACCGTTAACTATCTCCAAAGTACCTATGGAGCCCCTTCCAAAAATGGTCAAGGGACCAACTAGGCATGTAGGAAATCACTCTAAAGCTACTCATAGCTATAACACAATGGATGATTTAGCTCAATCACCAGCTACTATGTCAGCTTTGGAGGTTTTTCAATCATGCCCAAGACAACGGGAAACCTTACTTTCTGCATTAGGCGCAATTGATTCTGATTCATGTCTAATGGTTTCCGATCTAGATAAGGAAATCCTTAGGCTTCCTTATCTAGTCACTTTCCAAATACCAGTTTTGGTTCAGAACATCACCATACATTGATGTATCATCGATGAAGGAGCCTCCAAATGTATCATGTCCAAATAATTTTGGAAAAGGTTAGGATCACCTGAATTAAAACCGTCCAACATCATGCTTAGAGCATATGACGGTCATCTGTCGGCCCCCATATGTCTGTATCAAAATTTCCAAGTAACCCTGGCTGGAAAAGGAGTCCTTATATACATTGAGGTCTTAGATGCACAACTAGACTACAATATACTCCTTGAGCGAAGTTATATGTACGCCATGATTGTAATCACATCCTCTGTTCTTAGGGTAATGATGTTCCCCATGATGATCAGATCATAACCATCGACAAGCTCACATACTACAACAACAAACCCATGACTGCTCTCAATGTCAGGATATCAGATGCAGACACAACCAAAAAACCACTCACAAAGTATACAGAATTTGGCCTAGGCCAATTCAAACCATCATCCATCCTAGGTTCATTCCTAGGAGTTCCACCTATTATACTAGAGGAAGTACTAGAAATCACAGGAGCACCATTGTGCATGATGCTCTCATCAAACACCAAAACTAGCCCAGATGCAGAAACCTACAATATAGATGTCTAAGCCACTGGTATGAAATTCCTACCATATATCATTTCGCAAACTACATTTTTGTATCCCCCACCTGGTTTTATATCAAAACAAGTCATGGTAACTATGAAATTTCCAAATATGGTTTTTGCAATACCCATGTAGTATTTGGTCCCTCTAGTCATGCTGGAAAGCCCACGCATTACCTCTACAGGAATAACCCTATTGCCCCTTAAGAGGTTATAGCAGTTAAAGAAACACTTCTAGTGGCACCAGCTGGCACAACTAAGAAGAATAACAAAAAAGGGAAAAAATTTAAAACCCCCAAGTTATCTGTGGCATTACAACCTTATGCATTGTGAAATGTCGTAGGTCATCTTATTAATATTTGCATGGAGTTAGAAGAATTGAAACCCCTTCTACACACTAAAAGAAATGTCACAACTTTGACTTCCCATAAAACAAAACAGGCCACGAACAACTAAGGGAAATAATTACGCACCAATCATGCATGCGCAATATGTGACCATTATGGGCATTTCACCCATCACTTCCCAGATATGCCGCAATATAGGGATGCCTTGCAAGCCCTATAACAATCTTACCAGGAGGACCCCTCAGCACCACCCATGCAAATGGACAAGGGTGAACCCAAAACCATACTGTACGTATGAGAGGAACCTACATCTTTCTCGTATATAGTCACCCCTATTGTAGTGTATTTGACGCATGGGCGGATGAAATACATTTTTCATAATAGGGAGGCTTCTTTCCTACAAGCAAGTAACAGGTCAATTGGTTTGTTAGATTTGTAGTGGAACAAAATAACATGCAGTAAACTTAGTAAGAAACATAGCATGCTACATCAATGAAGAAACAAAAATAAATAAATCATGTACAACAACAAGCTTAGTCGAGTCAAACACACTAATAATTCAAATGGATAACTCTCTCCTTTTATTAATTGTTGATAGTATAAGAGAATATGATGCTAAATCACTTGCAATGAATCCTTCAAGCTATGGAGCTCTAATATACAAGGCAAGCGGGTCTCTTCCCTTAAATATTCTTCCAATCCTCTCCCTCCCCTTGATGGATGGTAGAATGATGGATACTTGGTGAACTTCTTCTCTTGGATTGAGGTGTTGTGTGGCCAACAACTGAATCCTTCCAATCCTTCTTGTTTCTTGGACAACACAATGTTGGTTTTCTCTCAAGACATTTGGCCAACATAACAATGTGTTCTCATGTTTCACTTCCCATGGTAGTCTTTTTGATCCAAGTGACTTTAGACACCCTTAGGAGACCAAGAGGGCTGATGAAAGATCAAAATTCAAAGTGGTCAGATTGATCTCAAGACGAGTTCAGATTGAAGTGCTCGTCGCCCTAATTCCATCGGTGCAAACATATCTCCAATATGAGCCTGTATGAAGAAGTTAGAGCGTGTCAAATTTTTGGTCAAATTTGGGCCGTGGGCCAGATTTAAAAGTGCCACAAATTCACCATCAACCAGTAGGGAACCCAACTCCCGAAAATGGGCGAAATTGTGGCCTCGTTAATTTTCCCAATGACCCTTATTTTTGTTAAAACTGAAAAATTCCATATATGTATTGAAAAAATATATATATTAGTTAAGAGGGGGCGGGCCATGACCCCTGCCACCCTTGTCGGGCCCATATTATATCATATAACAAAAAATTAAATATTTGGTTTGGCAGGCCATGACCCCTGCCGAATGCCATGGTGGATCCACAAACGTTAACCATTGTGTATGGTGAAGTGGGTAAGGTCGGGGCTGCATGGAGCAGGCCCCACCCAACCATAACCATTGCAAACCATAACGGTTAACCGACGGTTCCGATGGGTGTCGAACCCACCTAGCTTAATAGTTGGCCAGTCCGCCGATGAAACCACAACCAAAACCATAATCAATGTCGCCACCAACAATATGCCATATTTAATACATTTAAATGGTGGTCTTAAATATTTGTACGCGCGGGGTTTCGGGGAAGGCAGGATTTTATCCCCCGACCTACCCATAACCACTCACCTTTTTTACCACTACGCCAAACCACTTAGGTGATAAAGTCCGCCCAGGTTTTGTTATAATACTATCATTTCACTAGTGCGCCCGGGTAGACCAGATGTAGGCGGGCATGTAGTTCGAGGCGGTGGAAACCTGAGCCATTCAGGGAGGCAGTGGAACCATGACCATGGCATCCTTCAATTGTAGGACACCAACCTCCTCAAACTATTGAAGATATTTGCACTCCATAATATGTTGAAGTGCACCTCCCATGACATCTCTTCATGATATCCTCTCATCATTGCCATCCAAAACCCATAATTTTTTGAGTATGCTATAAGTATAAGTTTCTCTTTGAGATGTGAGATGCTCATTGAGAGAGCGCCATCTTGAAAAAGGAAAATATTTCCCATCTCAATGTGTCTACCATTTATCATCTGACTCTCCAATGCTTCATGAATGAAGCTCCCATTGTAATGCTCCATCAATGAATGGGTCCTCTTCTCATCATTGTTTCTACTTATCAGCATTGTATCTACTATCTCATAGCAAGGCACAATGCTAAACTCATAGCCAAACATTGTACATAGGATCATACTCATCCCATCTTTTGAAACTCTACACTTCAACTCAAATGGTTGAGTGTATCTCAACAATGAAAAAATGGGATAGTTCTTCATCTTCTCCTTCATCAGATCAAGGGTCCTCTACGTAGTGATAGGTTGTTGCTTCAAATTAGCATGTTGTTCTAACCCTTGGTTATGAAATGGCCCTGATGGCATGTCCCAAAAATATTCAATAAGAGGTACTGAAACAATATGGGATGGAAATGATTGCAAACCTTGGATCAACTGATGTTTAGGGACATCTTGCAAGACTACAAGAGTTCCTCCAATCGGTGCAATAGTCTCTCCAACTGCTGGTGAGAGTGATGGATGCTCTTCTATCCATGTACCAGTGTTGGAATCTATCTCCTCTTCCTCATGCATGTCCTGAATCATTCATGGGACTCTATATGTCAAGAGATTAAGACTACCTTGCAAAGATGCAAGTATCTCTCCTCCTGATGCAAGTACTTCTACAATTGGTGGTGAATGGACTGACTCTTTATCCAAAGTGACAAGAATGAAATTATCCCTTGGCTTCTTAGGAAATGTCTCTTTGTGAGATTTCTCTGGTTGTCTTCTATCAAACCTCTTCCTTATCCTTTTAAAGAAGGTTGAGTACTTAGTCACTTTTGCATGCTCCATGTGACCAAACCACCATTCATTTGCTTCACCTCGAAGGTGAAGAACTTCAATCCGAACAACCTATTTCTTAGCTATAGGACGTATCCTAAAGAAAGAATATAACTCCTTCCTCCAAGCCTTTGCATTGTTGAGGAAGATCCATCAAATGTAGGCAGATAGAATATATTGTTCCTATTTCTTCTATTGCTGCTGTAGGATCTCCGTTCTTCCTTGTTTTGGAAAAACTGTTGGAGAGTTACATTCTCCTTGAATACTCTAGACTGGGCTTTGTACTCTTCAAGATATAGACTTAGAGTCTCATGAGTTTCAAGCTATGAATTTCTTCTATGTCCATATCATTCACTTTCCTCTTCAAACAAAGTGGGAATAGTAGATCTTTGAGGAGCTCTATGCTTGTCTAGTCTTATTTGTTGCTGATAAGATGTACAGGGACCTTCTTCCTTGGAAAGAATGCATTGTATGGGAGGTAGAGATTTAATGCCTACTGCAATATATGTCTACTCAGCTCAAGACTGATGAAAATAACACATACAAAGTGAGAGGAAGATCCCTCACAAGATTTCCAGCTGAAGTACTCGAAACTTCCCTCCTCCAAAATATCTACAGGAATGGACTGTGCAATCCTTGATGGGATTGCTATTGCATGGAGGTGTGATATGTTTGGCCTAATGCCTAATAGAGATCTGAAGTGTTGGAGGGCTGATCTTCAAGCTCAAGGTAAAATTATTAATCATTCACTAGTTCCTTAGCTGAAATACTGAAGGACAACCTCCTCCTCTCAAACCTTGATGCAAAAATGCGTTATTTCTGAATATGTATGGGCTACAAAAAGTAGGAAAAATGTGCCACCAATGAATGATGATGAATGGAAGATCAGTATAACCTTCCCAGAGTAGGCACTCGATGTCCCCCATGGGTAAGGGTGGGATTTTCACTTGGAAACACTCTATTCTAAACAACACTGCAGACTTAGCTAAATAACATAAGCATGCATAGAAATGTCACATGACAAATCTAGATCTAAACATATCAAAAATCAAAATACAAAGCCCACATCTAATGTTGCCTTCATCTTCATTATATAGTTTTTGAACCTTCCCGTGCCTTGGCCCACCTCATAACTGCGTCGCACATGTGGACATATGTCTCCATGTTGATTGCGCTATCTCTCCATGATCTCCATGATATCTGCATTAAATTTTCACCCTCTCCATCATGTGCACACTAATGTGCTCCTTCCTATATCATCTCATCATTTATTTCTCTATGATATTAGTTTGATTCCTTCATGATATTATTTTACACTTTCATATCTCCATGTTCTTCTTATTAATGATGTTTGATCCCCACTATTAATTCATTAACAAGCTTCTCCATTCTTCCATGATGTAGCTTTATGAGATAATTAACCATATTCACACTCTTAGGAGTGGATTTATTCATCTTAAGGGGTTATTGGTCCCTCCACCCATTTATTTACTTAGTTAAGAAAAATAAGTAAGAACTCTAGTATTCCAATAATCAGATGTAAAATTTGGAATATTATAGTCCTCCCTGCCAAAATGTTGCTTGACCTCAAGAAACTGCAAAAAGTAGATGCTCCAGCCATCTATCTCCTTCCAAATGTCATCCTCACAAGGAAGGTCTCCCCATTCGCTGCAATATGTTATGCTTGCCCATCTCCAAAGTTGCCTCTCTAGAATGTCTAGAGTGACCTCTGACTATGTAGTTAGATATCCCTCATCTTCAATGAAGAACCAAGTGATAACCATATGTTGTCCATAATCATCATTAATACATTATATACATGAAATTAAGTGGTTCTCCCCACAAAAGGAAAGCCCCAATTCACACAATATTTCTCCATTCCATGCCTCATGAAGTAGACTATGTCTCTCCATGCTTTCATCTTTAGCCCTGTTGGCCTTGTTGGATCCAAGCATCATCCCAAAATTGTGGAAAATAAGAAGTAGATACATATGGGTAGACATAGAAGGTATCAAACCATATTCTCCCAATAGTAGCTATTGTAGCAAAGTTTCTTGGTACCACACAATACCATCATCATACCAAGTGGGTTTTCCATATTCTCTCAAGATAATCCAATGCAACAAAGAATCATGTTGCCCCACCACATTATCATTATACCAAGTATGGTGCCCATACTCTCCCAATAACAACCAACGGAGGAATGCCTCTTGCTGCCATCCTCCAACATTATCATGCAAGGTAGGGGAGTATGTTAAGCCACACTCTCCCAAGAGTAACCATAGCAACAAGACCTCTTGCTACCTCTTCACATTATCATGTGAATCATGGAGCAACAACACATTGATTGACATGTAGAATGTCATATCAACCCGATACAAACAAACTCCATTTTCACACATCTTGAGAGTGTTATGCAATATTCCAAACAATACAAAACACATAAACATGGGAGATATCATGTGATGACCAAACTCTCTCGACAACAACCAAAGTAAACATGACTTCTTTTGCTGCATTCTGCCATTGATATGTAAGGCATGAGTCAAGAAAATACAAATCATTGGGTAGTAACCATACTCGCCCAAGAGCAGCCATCGTAGTCATTCCTCCTTCATTACATTAGTGTTTTTCAAGGCATGGATCATGTTAATATGTGTTATTGGGTACTATCCATACTCACCCAAGAGAAACCAGTGCAACCAAGCTTTTTGCTGGCATGTTTCATAGTTCTGCAAGTGGATTTGCAAACTCTTGCTCAAAATCAATATCCATTCATCCCAATGTGGATGACAGATCTCATTCTGCATAAAATTGGTATCCTCCCATTGTAAGACACCGACCTCCTCAAACTGTTAAATATATTTGCACTCCATGATATGTTGAAGTGAATCTCCCATGAGATCCTCTCATCATTGGCCCTCCAAAACCCATAAGGTTATGAATATGATGTAAGTAGAAGTTTCTCTCTGAGTCATGAGATGCTCATTGAGAGAGTGTCATCTTGAAAAGGGAAAATATTTCCCATCTCAATATTTCTACCATCTATCATCTGATTCTTCATTGCTTCATGAATGAAGCTGCCATTGGAATGTGAAACTAATGAATGGGTCCTCTTCGCATCACTATTGCTCCTTATTAGCATTGTATATGTTGTCTCATAGAAAGGCACAATGCTGAACTCATAGCCAGACATTGTACATAGGATCATACTCATCCCATATTCTGAAAATCCACACTTCAACTCAAAGGGTTGAGTGTAGCTCAAAAATGACAAACTAGGATAGTTCTTCATCTTCTCCTTCAACAGATCAAGGGTCCTTTGCACACTGATAGGTTGCTGCTTCAAATCATCATGTTGCTTTAACCCTTCGTTATGTTATGGCCCTAATGGCATGTCCCTACAAGATTTAATAAGAGGTACTTAAAGAATATGGGATGGAAATTATTACAAACCTTGGATCAACTAATGTTTGGGGACATCTTGAAAGACCAAAAGAGTTCCTCCAACCCATGCAATGGTCTCTCCAACTGCTAGTAAGAGTGATGGCCACTCTTCTATCCATGTACTAGCGCTAGAATCTATCTCCTCTTCCTCATGCATCTCCTGAATCATGCATTGGAATCTATATATCAATAGCTTAAGACTACCTTGAAAAGATGCAAGTTTCTCTCCTCCTTATGCAAGTACTTCTACAGTTGGTGATGAATGTAGTGACTCTTTGTCCAGAGTGACAAGAATGACATCCTCCCTTGGATTCTTAGGAAATTTCTCTTTGTAAGATGTCTCTGGTTGTCTTCTATCAAACCTCTTCCTTATCCTTTGAAAGAAGTCTGACTACTTAGTCAACTTTTCATGCTCCATGTGACCAAACCACCATTCATTTGCTTCACCTTGAAGGTAAAGAGATGCAATATGAACAACCTCTTTCTCAGCTACAAGATGTAGCCTGAAGAATGCATATAACTCCTTCCTCCAAGCCTTTGAAGTGCTTGAGGAAGATCGATCAAATGTAGGAAAATAGAATCTATTGTGCCTCTTTCTTCTATTACAGTTGTGGGATCTTCGTTCTTCCTTGAGTTGTAAAAATTGTTGGAGAGTTAGATTCTCCTTGAATGCTATAGACTGGGCTTTGTAATCTTCAAGATATAGACTTAGAGTCTCATGAGTTTTAGGCTCTGAATTTCTTCTATCTCCATAACATTCAATTTCCTCTTCAAAGAAAGTGGGCATAGTATATATTTGAGGAGATATATTCTTCTTCAGTCTTCTTTGTTGTTGATAAGAACTATTGCATCCTTATTCATTCTAAAACCTTCCTGAGGTTTCTATTTATATTTCTCTCTTCATTTAATTGATATCCTTGGAGAGATCCTTCATAGTTATAAATAGAGACGCAAAAAAAAAATCCCTCCATTATTTACAGATCTCTACTATCTTCTTTTCATATGTTGTCTAGAATGTCCATAAGATGAGCCAAATATCATGCTCTGATTCCACTATAATATCCCAAAAGGGAGAATGCAGTAAGACACAAACATAGTATTTGAAAAAATAGATTGTGTACACATAAGTTATGATCAACACAGATATAGACAGAATAGGTGAGCCATTATATTATTTTGGAGATGAATAATAGATACAATAGTGCATAAAATAGAAGCACTCTATCAAAAGAAAGTGGCCTAGAATAACCCTGAAAACATGCCAAAGAAGGAATTGCATAACTAGAGCTGTTGTAAGCTATATACTATGTTGTCCTTTCAACTGATGATAATATTACAGCTACTGGATGAAATGGAAATGCATATCTATGGTGATATGGAGCTCTGATGATGCCAATATTACAAATGTGGGCACTATGTTGGAAACCCAAGGTAACCCAGAAAGGAAATCCAGATATAAGAAGATCAAAAATTCACCTTCTTAGGGTTTAATCGCTTGATTGTTGGGTCATGTAGATCTGAAGATAGATCTAAATAATAGGTGTCTGTAATGTGTTATAGATAAGATCTATGCTTGAGGTTTGATCCCTCCTTCAAATCTCCAAGCTAGAATCTTGAGATCTATCTTCTTCTTCCTCCTCTCAAGATGACAACTACTGCATACACAATAGATGGAAAAACTATGTCGTATGGGAGGGAGAGACTGATGCCTGCTACAATATATGTCTACTCAACTCAAGAATAATGAAAATAACACATAAAAAGTGAGGGGAATATCCCTCACAGGATTTCCAATTGAAGTAATGGGAACTTCCCTCCTCCAAAGGATCTACAGGAAAGGACTGCGCAATCCTTGATGGAACTGCTATTGCATGGAGGTGCGATATCTGTGGCCTAATGCCTAATACATATCTGAAATGCTGGAGGGATGATCTTGAAGCTCAAGGTGAAAGGATGAATCCTTCACCAGTTCCTCAACTGAAATACTGAAGGACAACCTCCTCCTCTCAAACCCTGATGCAGAATTGTGTTATTTTTGAATATGTATGGGCTACAAAAAGTAGGAACAATGTGGCACCAATGCCTCATGATGAATGGAAGCTTAGATTAACCTTCCCAGAGTAGGAAATCAAAGTCCCTGGTGGGTAAGGGTGGGATTTCTGCTCGGAAACACCCTGTGTTAAACAACACTACAGACTTAGCTAAACAGCATAAGCATGCATAGAAATGTCACATGAAAAATCTAGATCTAAATAGCTAAGAAATAAATAATACAAAGCCCACCTCTAATTTTTCCTTCATCTTAATTATATAGTTTGTGAACCTTCCCATGCCTTGGCGCACCTCATAACTGCACTGCACATGTGAACATAAGTCTCCATTTTGACTGTGTTATCTCTCCATGATCTCCATGATGTCTGAATTAAATGTTCACCCTCTCCATCATGTGTGCACTAATGCACTACTTCCTCTATCATATCATCATTTATCTCTCTATGATCTTACTTTGGTTCCTCCATGATCTTATTTGACTCCTTCATCTCTCCATGTTCTTCTTATTAAGGATGTTTGATCCCCACTCTTAATTCATTAATAATCTTCTCCACTATTCCATGATGTAACTTTATGAGCTAATTAACCATGTTATCACTCTTAGGAGTGGATTTATTCATCTTAAGGGGTATGGGTCCCTCCACCCATTTATTTACTTAGTTAAACAAAATAAGTAAGAACTCTAATATTCTAATAAATAGATGTAAAATTTGGAATATTACACTTTTGTTTGAAATTTTCTAATGTCTTTTGCATGTAAGATTTTTTAGTGTTAACCTTTTCCCCCTAATGTATGAGCTCTAGGAAGAACTATATATCCAAAATACAATATAGTTTCTTTTTCTATCTAATCTGTTTGAGAGAGAGAGAGAGAGAGTAACTTTCATGAAATTGAGGTTGGAGACCCCTTGCCGTGAGTAAAAGAGGTATTGTGCTCGGTTGGAAACTTGAAAGAGATCAAATAAATACAATATAATTTTATAAGAGACGGGAATGTCACATGCTCACGATGTTTTGACTAGCTAAGCTTATCTGATAGATAGAGGTTCTGTCTGTGTCACTTGTGTGGTAGTGACCTGATGTTGGTCAATGTCGACGGTTTTTGGCACCCTTAGGGGTGTTTTTATTTGACAATAGGTTGAATTTGGTTCCCACATGCATAATATTGGAATGGCATGTTAAGAAAAAATGCTCATTCTATGCATGGGTCTATGACTAGGGACCTTCCCATGTATGCATTGCTAAAATAGATGCTTATGATGGCATGGGTCTTCGAAGAATTCTGACAGGCTGCAATGGCTTTGAAGTACGATACCATCTTGACATGAAAGATTATATTGAAGTCAAATGTCAAGAGGATTGATGAAATCAATGGGAAATGATGACTCCCATATTTTCATCCGATGATGCCCCTATTGAGGTGAGGAGCCATCAAAGGTACTGCCTCCTTCTTGGAAGATGGTTGTTGAAGTTGACAAGAAGGAAGCCTCAACCGATCGAAAGGAGTAATGATGCAAGGGACCAGGATCTCTGATGTAGCAGGGCGGAGTGTGATAGGTTAACTTAGGCATGATGACAAGAAATTGTTGTAGCTGATGATGGAAGTTCAGTGGCCCAATGTTGGAGCTTGTAAATGCAAGTGGCAAGAGTCATAAAAATTTCTAGTGGGGAAATGCCTGGGATCGGAAGGATGCCCAAGGTAAGTATGTGGTCGTTATGAGTCTCATATTAGGGTTGGGAAAATAATGCGAAGCTCCGAACAAGGGTGATTAGGGATTGATACTAGGTGAGAAATGGGGATGGATGGGTGGGAGTGCTCTCCTAAAAAAAAAATCTTTGTACAGTTTCCAAAAGAATGTATAATTGGTTTGGATGTACGATAACGGAGACGGGTGCCCCAAAAAACATGAAATAATTTGTCACTGTCGTGTGAGGTGGGTATTTTGCTGAGGGTGGGGGGCCCATTGGTTGGTCTCAGTGCTAGGTTATTGAAGCGGATGAAAAGTGTCGCAGATGGGCTATACTGATGGGGGTGTGGTAGGCCAAGTGCGAGATGTGGTGGTGTGTATTTGATCTGCTTATGAGAATGGTAGTCTGCGAAAGGGGTTTTATCATGACATGGGTAAAAATTTACTTGATGTATGATGGATGAATGAACATGAAGTGATTCCTGGATTTGGATGTTATGGCCATCGCTCAAGATTTTTTATGTATGGTCTACCTGAGTGATGGATGCCATGGAGGGCGAGGCTCTACCAAACTTCTCTTGTACCTTCAATGGCTGGGGCAACATGTGATTTTTCGTGCTTGTAATACCTGCAATCAATACCCCAAGTGAAAGCATATTTTATATTCAAGCATGTTGAAAATAACATTGAATGGAAATTGATAAGAGAGGGAATACCTGTCGTAACTGAAAAATTGATTTTTTCTGAGGCGTGGATGTGTGAAGCAAAATTTGGATGTGATGAGATTTTCATCACTGTATTTCTTGCGGTTTTGAAATTGGGCATTTTGAGCTCCCGTTATGGACTATCTAATTATGCGAAAAGGGCGATATATAGATCAATATTGCTCATTTTAGTTCATTTATGTTGTTTGAGAATTTGAGGTCAGAGCTCAGCCCCTGCTTTAGAGGCTTTCTTGACGTTGCGGTCAGCTTGAGTGCTAGGGATTCACACCGTCAATGTCAGGTAGGGCTCTAAACGTCTTGTTTTTTCAAATTTCTCAGTTTTTCTTAGGGGGGTCCATACAAATTTTATTTGTACGGGTTACCTACCTCTTTTTTTCCTCAATCGCATGGATGATCGAGGCAAAGCTGCATGAACCTCGCAGAGAAGGAAACTTTCCCGCAAGGTTATTGTGCTTGGAAGCTCTTTTGCGCAATGAACCAAACTTCTGTTCTTGATATAAACACATGGACATTGCACCTATGTAGAAAATATGCACAATGATGGGCGAAAGAAAGAAAATTTTCTATTTTTTGATTTTTGGTCACTGATTTGGTTTTTTCTCTGGTAATTGGATGTTGTGGCATGAGAAATATTGGCTTGATTTTCGTATTGTTGTGACTCATGATTCCAATGTGTGACGGCTCTTGGCATGGTGGGGTTTGTTAAATTTTTTGGAGAACGACATCCTGAGATCATAGGATAGTCTACTATATTTCTTGGTCCGTTGTCGGAACAGTAGACAAAGAGTGATGGTCTTGCAGCGTAGAGACATCTTCATCCATCTAGATATAGATGTGTACATTTTGACTGGACTATTTCCTCAGGGAGAGGTGCTAACACACCCTCTCCCTCCTCGAAGGGTGAGTATCTAGTGCTGGCCTGAGTAGCATTACGGCGGTGCACCACTTACCCACAGGTGTGTCTACATCGAGTTAGTGACTGACCTAGCTAATCGGTGTGCCATGGCGATGATAGTTCACTTGATAGGGTCGTCGTCCCCCAATAGGGAGTTTGGACCTAATATTGGTGGCTTACGTCGGCTCCGAGCTAGTCACTTTTACGATTGGGTGTGCCATGTGTATGATCGCATGGTATCACAACTAGGGAAGTTTCGGGTGGGATCTTCCATAGTTTTCACATATGTGAGCATCCTCTATAGCATCATGTTTGAGAGGATGGTGTTGTTTCCACTAGCACATTTGGCCCAATTTCCGAAGGCCAAAATGTCACTCTTGCAACACATAGGAATCCCAAGAGCGACACTTTGAGGTGGGGGAAAACGTCGTTTCTAATCACGTCGCAATTCCGACACTTGAGTTAACTGTCGGAATTTTGACACTAATTTTGACATTTTTTGGTAGTGTTGCAAGTCCGGCGTTTCAAATTGGTCATTGCTCTTCCAACGTTTCACACTTCGTCTCTCTTCCGATGTTGCAAACATCGTCACTCTTCTGACGTTTCAACCTTCGTCTCTCTACCGACAGTTTAAACTTCATCTATGCTCCAATGATTAACAACACCATAACTAAGGTTTATAAGCATCGTAATTCCGAAGTTAACTAACACCATAACCGACATTTATATGTGTCGCTCTTCCAACGAAAAAAATGTCGCTAGTCCGACGCTAAACAAGACCCCAATCGACGCTTCTAAGCGTCGCACTTTCGATGCTAACGACTATCGCTCTTTCTACGTGTACCCCCAACTGGACAGTAGCATCAGAATACCAATGACATAAAATGAATATTTAAAAAAATGTCAGAGACAGTAGAGTCAAAATAGTGATGGCAAAAAAATAATATTTAAAAAAAAAATGTCTGAAGAATTGCAGCAAACTGTTTCAGTGGATCTTGATGTGTGATAACTGGTTTGAACTAGTTTAGGATTAGCCAGACCCCACCATATAGACATGTATAGAAAATGTCAGACTTAATTATCATGTTCTTGAATCAATTCAAAATGCATGCATTGCACCCTAACATGTAATTTTTATGTATTAAGAAGAAACCTTTACAAATGAAATTGATGTGAAGAGAATGATATTTCCAATTCCTTGCTTCTTGGAGGAAAGTGTAGTCTTCCAAATTTCCAAGAGAGAAGATGGCATTTATAGCCAGTGCATAGACAAAATATAAAATGCGAGAGAAAAATCTATTAAATAATTTCCTTTTACACCACAAAGTTAGGTTTTATATTAATCAAATAATTTTGTATGTAAATGATAATGTTTCTCATTTTGAAACATTTTACTGATAATATATGTGCTCCAAAATACTCTTATTGCATAATTAAATCTAGTCTCTATATTGGATTCAATTTTATCCAAAGCACAATATAGAGACTTTACAATTGAAAAACTACTTTTCCAAATAAAAAAGCATGTTTCTATAAAAGGCATTCAACAGGTTTATTTGTTTGGAAGATGATTTATTCCTCTCATTGTGGGATCCTCACTCTTTGAGGCAACTTAATCAAATCTGTGATGTTAGTAGCTGAGCATATTTCTATGCTCATTCATTTTTCTAATATAAAGCTTCCTTGAGGACACATATCATTCAGATTTGTAGTCAGAAAATAAATAAAAGAAATTATGATGTTGCAGAGTATTCACCCAACGAAAAACATATAAATCCTTTCTGGAACAATCGAAATTATTAGCATCAAATCAGTGGACCCTTTATCTAGACAAATATAATTTAATAGAATCAACCGAGTAGACGCTAGTGTTATTACAAAACCAATAAATTTGAGAACGAAGGAGCATCTCAATTCTACCATCTATCACAATATTTCAATTGAGCATCATTACATTACACTTTTCATCACTCATAAGGAAATCCCAACATAAAAGAAAATAGCATACCCTCCAGATAATATGTCTTACATTATGTTTCTAATTTACCAGAATCATGAAAAAACCTCCAAAATCTCTTATGCGAAAAGTTACTCCTAATAAACTACTCATGCCACTTATTAAGCTCACATGATAGTCAAATTTAGTCTGTAGGTGCAAATTCATTTGTATACATTCCCATCGTTTCTGGTTACATTTCAAAAATTGTAAACTATCGAAAAACACCTCTTGACTATTGGGTTAGGTAATGGTAAGATCCAATCTACAATAGCAACAAATAGTTCTATGTATTCATTTAATTACATACAAACCATTGACCTTAACCACCCACAAACAAAGAAATCAGTTTTTGCATGAAAGTGTTGAAGTTCCATTAACTCCCTTTTGTCACATAGACAATATTTTGAGGTGCAATGAGTCATACAAAGTTAAATAAAATAAAAAATAATTGTGTCCCATAATAAGCTTGACCTGACTATAAATTTGAAGCTACTCTCTTCCAGTTTTGTAATAATGAAAACTTTGTAAAATAGCCATCGTGTTCCTTTGACAGGGTTTAGTACTTGGGCATTGAGCACAAATTCTTGAGCAAGTACCCAAACGCTAATTCTTTTAAAGCTTGAATAAAATCCTCAAACCTGTAATTTCATGCACATTATAAAGAGGAAAAAACCTCCCATAAAAGATAAAAATTTTGACACCTAATCCTAAGGGGTTGGGTGAGATTGTATATTATTGTAATTTAGTAAATAGGAAGGCCAAGAGTCATTAGGAAGTGAATCCCAATAGCGTCACCTCCATGTATAAATACACACAAAATCTCCATCTAATACACATTGAGTTTTGCAGAGTTACTTCTTGGTCTGACATGGTATCAGAGCCAGTGGCATTTTTGGCACTCTTGCCTTTCGTGTAACTCCCTCATGCTCTGCATTTCTGCAGACTGTCATTGTGCATTCAGCTTTCTGTTTACTGCTCCTACCATTTTTCATTTCTGGAAAATTCTGAGTTTTTTTTTACTACAAATTATGCATTTTTTTCTGCACATTCTACCTCTAATGTGAAATTTCTGCTCAAATACTGAGCACAGTTAAATTTATTGTATAATTTACTGAGCACAGTTAAATTTACTGTTTTTACTGTTCTATGCAAATTCCCATTCCCATTCACTCATTCCCACCCACGCTGCTCATCTCACAGTCCTCACTCACCCCATGCACCCCCTCACTGCACAACAACCCAGGCCTCACCCCTTTCCCTCCCCTCAGCCCCCTCACAAAGCTCACTGCACCCTCACACCCCGCCCCTCACCTTACCCCGCTCCCTCCCCTACCCGCTCATCCCTCGCCCCTCGCACAGCTCAATGCACACCGCCCCTCACCTCACCCCGCTCCCTCCCCTCCCCACTCATCCCTCTCCCCCCCCTCCCCACTCACCCCGCCCTCCCCTCCCCGCTCACCCCTCGCCCTCCCCACTCCACTCCCTCACCCTCCCCAACTGCCTGCTCACTGCACCCTTGCACCCCCAACCCCTCACTCCCTCCCCAACCAACACACCCCCTCACCCCTCACAGCCACCCTCCCCTCATGACCCCCGACCCCTCTCACATCCACTCCCCCTCGCTTGGCCCTCCACTCCCCTCTCACGACCGCTCGACCCTCCCTCCCATCCCACACAGACTCTCCGTTCCCTGTTTTTTTAATTCAGCCAATGTTATAAGTTTAATTTTTTTTTTACACATTGGCCTCCCCCAGAAATACCTTCCCCAGTAATCATCTCCCCCAGAAAATACCTTCCCTAGAAATCACCTCCCCTAGAAAATAGCTTCCCTAGAAAACACCTCCCCTAGATAATACCTCTGTTTTCCCTAATTTTTTTTTACAAAAAAAAAATAATAATTGCAGAATTGAAACTAGAATTGAGTCTTTTTTTACCTTGACAGCAAAGTTTTTTTCCCTTCAAAATAATGCATTCTCTCAATCTATTGTAGGATTTTTTCTCTCCAACAAGGAGAACTATCCTGAATGGTCCCAGAAAATCAAGCACACTCTCATTTTTAATGAGCTGTGGAGAGGAATTTGTGAAGGAGAATAATACCTTCCACCAGCAAAGCCCACTTTAGACAAGGAGATCACCATTTGGGAAAACAAGAACTGCAAGGCCTATGCCTTGATTGCAGCTTCCTTAAATGAAGAGGTGAGTCACCATATTACACCATTTTCAAATTCCTATCAAGCCTTGAGAAAGCTAAAAGAACACTATGACTCACATTTAGAACTTGAAATTGTTCAATTAATGATTAAGTTGTTCAGTCTAGAATTGAAAAATGATGATCCTCTTGATTTAGCTTCAGAAGTATGATCTATCATGCATGAAATTAAGAGGACTGGTGCATATGTTGACATATCTCTTGTAGCATATCTTAAGGCTTTGTATCCAACTTACTAAAATTATCTTGAGTCATTGAAAGCAAGTGAAAACCTCGTGAAAATCACTTTTGAGTCCCTTGAGAAAAAATTTGCATAACGAGAGAAAGCTTTTGGAAAGATGACCACCCCTATGACTTCTGAACAAGCTGTATGATTTGCACATAGAGAGAATATCCATGCTAAAGATTCTTCCACAGGAAGAGGTGGTTGAAGAGGAAGAGGAAGAATAAATTTCGGAGGAAGGGGGGGCAGACAAACTCAAACTGAAAAATCTAATCTTCATTGCATATGCTGCAATAAAGACTGGCATGATGCATCTACATGCAACATACCTTGGGATAAAATTGAGCAGCAAAGGAATCAAGAAAAAGGTAAAAATAATGACAAAGACAAAGGTAAAGCACCTGAATCCTCTCATTATGTTGTAGCACATTGTAGCAATGGAGTAACTGAAGACTTGTTCAATGTTTCATTTACTTCTTGGAGAAATGATTGGTTGCTAGATTCAGGAGCAACATGTCACATGACATTTAGAAAAGATTTTTTTAAAGAATTTACTGAAAAAGTTGATGGAGAATTATACTTCGCAGATAAATCCAAACTCAAGTCATCAGGGCTTGGCACAATCAGGCTTAAGTTCCCTGGTCTTCCAGATCATCTTCTACATGAGGTTCTATACCTCCCTGAGTTGAGGAGAAACTTGTTGTCCTTGGTCCACATCTGCCAGCAAGGACACTCCATTCACATGTTTTATGGCAAGGTTGAGGTTATAAAAGCATAAAATCGCTCACTTGTCATGGAGGGAATAGAAGAAGGAAGACTCTTGAAGCTGCAAGGTTCCTCTACTCATGCACAAAAATTTGCATTCAGTTCACATCATGATGAAGGTACATTCCCATAAAGTCTTTATGGCATGCCAGATTTTGACACTTAAACTATGACAGCCTTCGATTATTGAAGAAAAATGGTGTTAATGGACTTCCTACAATTCCTAGGAAACTTAAGCAATGTGATGCTTGTATTCTAGGAAATCATAGCAAACAACCATTTCATGATTCACATTCCAGAGCGCATAGAAAATTTGAGCTTATTCATTCAGATTTATGTGGCCCTATGCCTATTTCTTCTGCAAATGGAAATAAATCTATGATTACATTTATTGATGATTACACCAGAATGTGTTTGGTTTACTTTTTGAAGAACAAGTCTGATGCTTTTCAAACATTCAATAATTTTCATGCATGGATTGAAAATGATGCACAAACTCATATTGGCTCTTTACTTACTAATAATCTAAAATAATACACTTCAAATGAATTTGAAAATTATCTTTGTCAACATGGGATCAAACATCAAACAAATATGCCCTATAATCCCCAACAGAACGGTGCGACTGAAAGAATGAAGAGGACAATTTTAAATATGGTTCGCTCCATGATGTTTCTTAAGAATGTAAAATTGATGTTTTGGGCTGATGCAATTCTATGTGTTGTATACATAAAGAATAGGTGTCCTTCAAATTCAATCAGAAACAAAACTCCTTTTGAAATGTGGCATGGACACATTCCTTCGGTAAAGCATTTCAGGGTCTTTGGTTCCACCTGTTATGCTTTGATACCCAAGGTACAAAGGAAAATTTGTGCTAAAAGTTGAAAATGTATCTTCTCGGGGTATTCCAATACCTCCAAAGGATATCGTCTCTACGATGAAGTCAATAAGAAGTTTGTAATAGCAAGAGATGTCATATTCCTTGAATCTTCCAAGACTGACAATGTTGTTGAGCAGCAACTTGATCGCCTGGATAGATTCACACATGCAAAGTATTTTCAAGAATTTGATAATCAGATTCCACATCTTGAAGGGGGGATTCTTATACTGAATCAATCTGTGGAATCATTTCCCAAAGAACTTTCTCCCCCACCTGAAGAACCAACCACAGATGACACCTTGAACGATGTGATTGAAAGAATTGAGAGATTGAATCTTGATTCAATTCAAACTCAGTCAAATGAGAAGCCTGGGCCATCTCAGAAAGGTCCCCCCAAATGGCTGACAAAGACACTAGAAAATGTTCGTCCCGATGAGGTTGGAAAGACAGGAACAAGAAGTTCCATTAGACAAAATGAAGGTGATGTAGATAATTCTGATTCACGTGTTGATATGGATAATGCTTATAACTTTGAATTGAGTTTGTCTACAGATCATGAACCAGCTTCCTTCAAAGAAGCCGCTTCTCATGATGAATCGAATGAAGCGATGAAAAAGGAGTATGATGCCTTGATAAAGAATGGCACTTGGAAGCTGGTTGATCCTCCTTTGGGAACCAAACCTATTGGCTATAAGTGGGTCTACAAGAAAAAGTACAAATGATCCAGGGTAAATTCTTGATACCCTTAACCAAGACCTTTTACTTTGGCTGATAATTAGAATTTATTTTAATTAAGACGTTAAAGAACATAAATGAATAAGTGTATGTTGTAAATAAGATGAACATAATATGACAAGATCAACAATCATAAGAACACGTCGTTTGACAACGGAGTTCGTCCAGGAGGGACTACATCTCCGGGCCTCGGTGTCAAGATGGTGTAGGCCACTGCATTATGTGTTGTAAGAAGAAGATGTACATGGATGTGTTTCCCTATGACATACAAGGAAAAATTTCCCTCACACAGGAGTGGCTTGACTTCTTTAAGAAATATTCCACTGTGAAAATCTCATACATAAAGAAGACTCCTATCAGTATGACCATAGCTGATATGTAATAAATAAGAGTATCCCGCCAATCCTGGAAAACAAGTGATATCAACACTATACATATGAAATTGAGCATCCCACCATTGTGGCATGAAAGGGATCTCATACATGACACAAATCCATAGCTGAAAATACATCAATAACAACACAAGGCAAGATCCCACGACTCATGTATCAACTGAGATATTCAAGACATAATGCATCTCAAAGAGAAAGAAATGAAGAAGTACATGGAATCCACATCATATACCTCATGCTACCATTTGTTGAAGGCTGAGCTTCTTTGCAGCTGAATTTGAAAACACCATCAATCTTGTGGCGTCGAAAAATGTGAAAACGACTGCTCACTTGTGGAAATCTGACACCTGCATAACCCACTTCCAAAAGTGACTGAAAAATCGAAAATGCAGATGAATAAACTGAGCATGCCATCAGAATCTTGGCATCGAGTAGTGCAGAAACGACATAAAATTTATCCCATTTGGACAAATTCACAATTTTACCCTCCTGAAAATGGGGCTCAATCAAGGTTCCACCTGGCTCTTTTCTGGCTCATGGATCCACCTTCTTGATTTGTGTGCAGCAATGAAACTGCAAATAAAAATTGAAATCCATGCATGTCCTTGGATTCTGTGCCCATACTTGGCTACAAAATAACATTAATCTGCTGCAAAATAGTGCTCCTCTCCATGCTTGGCTTCCCCCACGCACAACAAATAAGTTGGGTTTAAATACAAAACGTGAGAGGACATTTCCAAGATCTGGTCGCTTGGTGTAATGGTAAATATTAGAGTTTTTTGAAGGGAGGTTGGGTGGTCAAAACGCGACCCCTCCATAATTAAACATATTTTTTAAATTTTTTCCCAAATTTTAAAAACAAATGGTGCGTTTTTGACAACAAATGTTATTTAATTGGGGGGTTGGACCCACATTGGGAGGCCTGCCCCCAACCTTCTCTGCCAACACAAATATATGGAAATTTTGTTGGGTTGACTACTTTGGTATTTTTATGTGGGTGGGGCCGGCAACCTGCCAGTCTTGGGTTCAAATCCCACTTATCTCGGCCTTTTAATATGTTAATACCACAGTGGTTGGAGTGGTGGGCGGGTCTGCCCCCACGTGGCCCGACCCAACCATTTCATTTGTTATGATGCAGTTTTAAACTGCTCGGTTCCGGAAATGAGGGTGGCGGGGTTGACCACCTACCCTCCATAATAATATATTGCATTGTTGCAATGCGGTTGGGTGAGGTGGTGGGGGTGGTGGCCTGCCACCTCCCTTTTTTTAATTTAATTTTGTTTTATTAAAACAACTTATCCATTTTTAAAAAAAATCGTAAATGACCAAAGGAGTCTTTTTAATGAGGCCACAAATTTACCCAGAATCTGTCTTGAGCTTGCCGGAAACCGGTGGCTAGCAAAAGTCAAATTTGCGCCTTCCTTAAGGTTTCCCAGTCACCCAAGTCAAACCAAAACTTTGGACGCTCCTAACTCCTTCATACAGACTCGGAATTGAGTGTCATCTACGCCGTTGGAATTAGAATGACGAGATTTACATTTGAACCTAGTTCAAGAGACTTTCAAACACTTTGATTTTTGAGCCCTCTGTGTTGGACCACTTGTACTTGTACCTGTTTAATCCACCTGGATCATTCCTCCCCACTGAGGAGCTTTTGGTCCTCCAAAAGCATTAAGCTTTACCTATCATCAACTGTCTGCAAATGTCGTTGAAAGGCACATCCCCACATGACTCCTTCACTTGGCATACTTTGGAATCAAGATACAAAGCCATCATGTACAACTGCTGCAATGCGATGTCTGAAAAGGCACATCCCTTGAAGACTGCTTCACCTATCGTACTTTAGAATCAAGATGCAAAGCCATCATCTACAATTGCTGCAATATGATGTCTAAAAAGGCACATTCCTTGAAGACTCCTTCACCTCTCATACATCGGAATCAAGATGCAAAGCCAGCATCTACAACTGCTACAATGCGATGTGTGAAAAAGCACATCCCTTGAAGACTCCTTCACCTCTTGTACTTGGGAATCAAGATGCAAAGCCAACACCTGCAATTGCGGAAATGAAAATGTCTGAAAAGGCACATCCCTTGAATACTCCTTTACCTCACGTACTTTGGAATCAAGATGCAAATCCATCACCTACAACTTGTTGTGGCACGAATGTGTGAAAGGCACATCTCTTGAAGATTCCTTTATCTGTCGTATTTCAAAATCAAGTTGCAAAGACAACACCTTCAACTTGTTGCAACACAAGTTTGAGAATACACTTCCCTCGAAGACTCCTTCACTTCTGTCCTTCGGAATTAGAATGCCAACACCTGCCTAAAGCTGCAACGAACATTACATTCTCAATGTGACCAACAATGACCCAAATATTTCCATACTTGCCACAATTTTATAACATGTATTCGATGGTCAAGCTTACAACAAAATGAAAATAATACCTAAAAAAAATTACAAGACCATACCTTATCGTCGCATTTCAAAGTGATGGGAAAACACTTCTTCACTTTTACATGAAAGAAATGCATCAGACGACTCATAAAACATGACCAAAACATAAACATCGCATCTCGAAGTGATGGCAACACATCATCACTTTTACATGAAAGAGATCCAACACATGACTTATAACACAAGGCCAAAAAAATATCATGGTCGCTTAAACGAGTTATGGAAATATATAATCACTTTCATAATAGAAAAATGCGACAAATGGTTTACAAGAATGGCCATGACAAGCTTAACATCTCTAGAAAAAAAAATCTAGAAGAACCACTTCTTATTTATTAAAATGAGTGGATCATTTCCCTGTGGCAAACTTGCTTGTTGATCAGCTCTTTCGACTAGTGTATGCATGGGCGCTTTGCCTTTACAGCGCTGCTCTGGATGAAGTTTCCAGCATGTGGCTCTTTGGTGGCCACTTCGGTCGCAATGGGCACAAAAGTTCTTTTTCATCCAAACCTACTTAGCTGATTTGTTTTCCTGTTGGGTAGAAGGCTTTTCACGCCTCTTCCTCCTTTGTGCTGTCATCCTCTTCCAACACTCAGAAATCACATGGTTATTTAAACCACAAAAATAAAAAGTTTTACGATGCCATATTTTATGACCGTGGTTAACAACATTCTTATAATAATAATGCACTCTGGAATAATGATACTTAGTATATCTTTTGTGGTGGTCTCTGGTGCAATCATGATGATGGGAGCTTGCCTCAGTTCCTTCACTGCAATGTGCACTGCCATGGAACGATGGCGAAGTGTCCCCATCAGTCCTCTTCCTTCGAGAGTTCATCATTATCTATTTGCCTTTGATGTCCTTTGAACATCCTTTGTTAGTGTACCCCCAAACCTGCATAACGATGTCGTTGCACAACCTCCAATGGTTTGGTTATGCCTTGGCCACGAATGCCAAGTCCTCCTCCTTTGTACCCCATTTTGGTGAGGATTCTCATGCCGATACCTGTGATGGGTATCTCCACACTTCCAACTGAAATTATATCATGTGAAGAAACTGAAGCAAAATCAACATTGTTTACCTTAGGTGTTGATTGTGAAACAGATGAAGAAAGTTGTTGTAAGCCTTAATTGCGCTTCACTTTCATTAATGCCTCTAACACGGCTTGTAGCTGAAGTTGCAACTGCTGCGTCTCCTCCTTCTCTTCCTGAAGGGATGCCTTCAATGCATCATGATCTTTCTGAAGGATTTCATTGTTGTGTTTCAAATCTTCCCATGCCTTTATCGTGGCTTGCAACTAAAGCTGCAACTGCTACTTCTCCTCCTTCTCTTCCTATAGGAGGGTATTCAACGTATCATGATATGCTTGCAGAATTTCATTGCTGCACTTCCAATCTTCCCACGCTTCTGTTGTGGCTTGCAACTAAAGCTGCAACTGTTTTTTGTCCTCCTTCTCTTTGTGTAGGAGGGTCTTCAATTCTTCGTTCTCTGCTACTTGTTTTTCATAGGCCTCTTACAATATGTCTGCTTTCTCAGACACCCTGATCATGGTATTGGTACATTTCCTTGACACTCTCCATGGCTCAACTCAGCAAACATTCAATTTTCACGCCTGCAATCCAATCAGCAATAAGACTTGCTCCAATACCACTTGATCCATGGTAAATTCTTGATACCCTTAACCAAGATATTTTACTTTGGCTGATAATTAGAATTGCTTTTAATTAAGATGTTAAAGAACATAAATGAATAAGTTCATGTTGTAAATAAGATGAACATAATATGACAAGATCAGCAATCATAAGAACACGTCGTTTGATGATGGAGTTCATCCAGGAGGGACTACATATCTGGGCCTCGGTGTTAAGATGGTGTAGGCCACTGCATTATGTGTTGTAAGAAGAAGATGTACATGGATATGTTTTCCTATGACATACAAGGAAAACTTGCCCTCACACAGGAGTGGCTTGACTTCTTTAAGAGATTTTCCACTGCGGAACTCTCATACATAAATACGGCTCCTATTAGTATGACCATAGCTGATATGTAATAAATAAGAGTATCCCACCAATCCTGGAAAATAAGGGATCTCAAAAGTACACGTATGAAATTGAGCATCCCGCTAATGTGGCATAAAAGGGATCTCATACATGACACAAATCCATAGATGAAAATACAGCAATAACAACACAAGGCAAGATCCCACGACTCATGTATCAACCAGGATATGCAAGACATAATGCATATCAAAGAGAAAGAAATGAAGAAATACATGGAATCCACATCATATACATCATGCTACCATTTTCTAAAGGTTGAGCTGCTTTGCGGCTGAATCTGAAAACACCGTCAATCTTGTGGTGTCGAAAAATGTGAAAACGACTGCTCACTTATGGAAATTTGACACCTGCATAACCCACTTCCAAAAGTGGCTAGAAAATAAAAAACTTAGATGAAGAAACTGAGCACGCCATCAGACTCAGGGCGTCTAGTAGTTCATAAATGACATAAAATTTGTCCCATTTGGACAAAGTCACAATTTTTCCCTCCTGAAAATGGGGCTCAATCAAGGTTCCACCTGGCTCTTCTCTGGCTCATGGTTCCACCTCCTTGATTCACGTGAAGCAATGTACCTGCAAATAAAAATTTAAATCCATGTATCTCCTTGGATTCCATGCCCATACTTGGTTGAAAAATAACATTAGTCTTCTACAAAATAGTGCTCCTCTCCATGCTTAGCTTCCCCCACGCACAAAAAATAAGTTGGCTTTAAATACAAAACGTGGGCAGACATTTCCAAGATCTGGCAGTTTGGTGTAATGGTAAATATTAGATTTTGTTGGAGGGAGGTCAGGTGGTCAAACCCCGACCCCTCCATAATTAAACAAGGTTTTTAACTATTTTCCCAGATTTTAAAAACAAATGGTGCATTTTTACAACAAATGTTATTTAATTGGGGGGTCGGACCCGCATTGGGCGGCCCACCCCCAACCTTCTCTGCCAACACAACTATATGGTAATGTTTTTGGGATTTCCACGTGGGCGGGGTCAGCAACCTGCCGGTCGTGGGTTCTACTCCCACTTATCTCGACCTTTTAATGAGTTAATACCATGGTGGTTGGAGTGGTGGGCGGGTCCACCTGCACGTGGCCCGACCCAACCATTTCATTTGTTATGATCCAGTTTTAAACTGCTCGGTTCTGGCAATGAGGGTGGCAGGGTTGACCACCCACCTCCCATAATAATATATTGTATTGTTGCAATGCGGTTGGGTGAGGTGGCAGGGGTGGTGGCCCGCCACCTCCCTTTTTTTAATTTAATTTTGTTTTATTAAAACAACTTAGCCATTTTCAAAAAAAATGAAAATGACCGAAGGAATATTTTTAATGAGGCCACAAATTTTCCCAGAATCTGGCCTGAGCTTGCTGGAATCCGGTGGCTGGAAAAATTTGAATTTGCGCCTTCCTTAAGGCTACCTAGTCACCCAAGTCAAACCAAAACTTTGACCACTCCTAACTCCTTCATACGGACTCGGAATTAAGTGTCGTCTACGCCGTTGGAATCAAAATGAAGAGATCTACATTCTGAACCTAGTTCAAGAGAATTTTGAACACTTTCATTTTTGAGCCCTTTATTTTGGGCCACTTGTACTTATACCTCTTTAATCTACCTGGATCAACAAAGCAGATGGCTCACTTGACAAGCACAAAGCTAGCCTTGTGGAAAAAGTTTTTGCACAGAAGGAAGGGGTTGATTATGAAGAAACGTTTTCTCCCACAGCAAAATGGGCCACCATCCAAACTCTCTTTTCCCTAACAACACAGAAGGGATGGAAAAACCGCCTTTTTGAATGGAGATCTAAAGGAGAAATTTTTGATGTCCCAACTAGAAGGATTTGTTGTGAAGGGCCAAGAAAACAAATTATTCAAGCTTATAAAATCCTTTTATGGCCTCAAGCAAGCACCGTGAGCCTGGTATGAGAAATTAACTGAGCATCTTCTGAAACTTGACTTCAAACATTTTGATCTTGATGATGCAAACTTGTTTGTTAAGAAAGTTTCAAAAACAATTGTATATATTGTGGTGTATGTAGACGATCTTTTGATGACAGGAAACAATGAAAGTTGTATTGCATCCATAAAGAAAGAATTGAAGAAAGGTTTTGAAATGACTGATTTGGGTTATGTTAATTACTATTTGGGTATTGAAATAACTCAACATCCTAAATTTATATTTATTTCTCAAAAGAAGTACATTGGAGATATTTTGAACAAGTTTGGCATGGATGAATGAAATCCCTTAACCACTCCAATGGAACAAAACTTGAAGCTCACATCCATTGAAGGGAAGGAATTCGAGGATGCAATGAATTATAGATAGCTTTTTGGAAGTCTTATCTACCTGACTACCACCAAACCAAACATCTCATTTTATGTTAGAATCCTCTCCAGGTTTATGCAAAAACCTTGTCAAGGACATTGGTCTGCTGCAAAAAGAGTTCTAAAGTACTTGAAAGGGACTCAAGACTTTGGACTCAAATATACACAAGTAGGCGATTTCAGCGTGATCGAATACTCTGATTCAGACTTTGATGGGGACAAAGAAACTAGGGTGTCTACTTCAAGTTATACCATGAGTCTTGGATCAGGAGCTGTCTCATGGAGATCACACAAACAGTTAGTTCCAGCAGATTCCATAACTGAGGCAGAATATGTGGCAGCAGTTGAAGCAACAAAGGAAATTGTGTGGCTCAGGAAGATCCTTGAAGATTTGCAGTTGAAACAAATGCATTCAACACCACTCATGATCTACAACACTTCTGCAATAAATTTGGTCAAGAACCTGAAGTTCCATGATCGAAAAAAGCACATAAATAAAAAATACCATTTGATTCGACATCATGTTGAGGCCAAAACCATCTATCTACATCATTTTTCCACAAATGAGTAGACCGCAGACATCTTCACCAAAGCACTTGGAAGAGAAAATTTTGAAAAGTTCAGAATGATGCTTGGACTCACCAACATCCCTTCAGATTAAAGGGGGGATTGTTGACACCTAATCCTAAGGGGTTGGGTGAGATTGTATATTATTGTAATTTAGTAAATAAGGAAGGCCAAGAGTCATTGGGAAGTGAATCCCAATAGCCTCACCTCCATGTATAAATACACACAAAATCTCCATCTAATACACATTGAGTTTTGTGGAGTTATCTCCTATTCTGACAAAAATAAATTTATAACTCTTTGCATCTCGAAAAGGACCAAAGGAAAAACATGTGAATCCAAAAGACCAAACAAATTAAGAGAGTGGAAAGTTATAATAGACTTTGGTTCTATTCCCATGTACAAGATTTTAGTGTGAAACATAATCACTCTAAGAAAGCCCATAATTCAATTCCTTGAAAAGTGAGTGGCCTTGTAGTGAATAGAACTGTGATTATGAGGTTTTCCTAGGTTCCTAAAAATGAAAAACATGAGGTGTCGACAGTTCTCCAAACAACACCAACAACACCAACCCTCCAATGCATTTTCTCCTAAAATACACTTGAATGCTAAACTTGAACATGTTTCTAGATGGCCTTGAAAACCTAATTTAAACCAGGAAAATATAGCTCAACTTTAAAATAAATGGATGCCCTAGGTGAGTTTATAAGGGGTAAATTAATGCCAATATGAAGCAGTTACTCAGTAAAATAAACACACAACAATCCAGCCATTAGTGCCTTAATTGACATTGGAAACTCAAAATTGATTAAAAATTCATAAGAAGTGTGCTATGGTGTTGAGTAAACTGATTAACATCTAGATTATTGTCTATCACATTCGAAAATGCGACACAAAATTGTGTATTTTCCATCACATTCAAAGGTAGTGCTATCAAATTTTATAGTTTCTCATTCACTACTTTTCACACCTCTATAAATTAATAAGGTGGACCACACATCACATATGACAACCACACCATATTTTCACAAGGTGTGAGCCAATATTTGTTTTAAGGAGTGTGATGAGGTAAGGTGTGCAAGTATTTTGTCAAGGCACATGAACAAGGCGTGGTTTGTGGAAAAAAATTGGTGTTGCATACCTACAAGAACTTCTGTCAGTTTTGTTATTCAATTGGTGGGTGGGGATCATCCATTTGGGCGAGAGAAACAAATACATATGAAAATAATCCAATTGAAAATATTTATCTCATTATTTCTGCCCCAGAGGGAGAAAACCAAATTGTGGCTCCATGGTAAGTAGCTACAAAAGAGGTGAAAACTCAATAACAAGCATGCCCATGTATTATTCACTCAACAGAGAATTTGATAAGGTTCTTGATATATTTCAAAAAGGAGAAAATTTTATCTATATACTGGTAGAGGATCTTCATATAAAGCTTTTCATTTGGGACATATTGTGCTTGTTAAGCATTACCAGAAACTTTGTAAGCTATCTAAACATGTTCAATATCACTAGCAACATTCATCACACCTAATATCCAAGATTGTATTACAAGTCTTCTCCAACATAAAATAAAAATGACAGATCAACCATGTTTTGGTTGACTCAGACTATATAAATACGAAGATTTTTCTCCTCCATTCAGGCAACCTTTGGGTCAAGGAAATAAGAAGAGTAAATTTGAACCAGGGAATTAGAGAGCAATTCATGGTCTCTAATTTGTTCTAGATTAAGGATTATTAGTGGGCTATCTAATCAAATTATGGAGAACCTTTGGAGTTATCTATTGTTGGGAAATCAAACCTTTAGTGAAACTAATTTCATACATGAGGTGAAGAATAGAATTCAGCCTTGAGATGAGACAAAATTCAGCCCCGATGTGAGACAGAACTCCCCCCTTGTGGGTATTTCAAACCTATGATAAAAAGATAAAATTCAAGCATCACTTGAGAAAAAAAGTTGGAATTCTATGACATAACTCAACCCATTTATAAAAAAAACATTAGCCCTTCATTAACATATATTTCAGACCTACATTGGCACAGAACTTTATCTAATTCCTTCAATACAACTCATTCCCTTCTACTTTTTTTTTTCCTTGGAGAGGTCTTAGTTCTAGTCACCCTTCATTGAACACTTTCTAAGACTAGTTGGACCTTTCACACAACAAATATTTTCACCTTTGATATAACCTCTTTCTTAAAAAACTGAGAGTATTCTTATTTTTCCTTAGCCCAGCCTCCTTAGTACACAGAACTATCTCAACCTCTCTCAAAACTAGCATACAAAACTTGACCTATAGCACATAGAACTGGTCAGATAAAACTCTATGCAACAATATAAACTTGAGGTTGACAAGGGCATTGACAGGTGGTCTTTACAGGTTACTTTTTGATCCTGTGATGATTGATTTTGTATAAATCTTCAACTAAAATCCCTCCAATGCCATTAAGATTATCATGTCTACTCTGAACAATAGAAATGGTGAATAACTGTAAACTTAATTACATACCAAACTAAAAACTCTGTGACAAGAAAATTTGATTTCCCTCTCACAATAATTCTTTGGAAAAAATAAATGACCATAAACAATCCTGTCACATTGTTTTCAGCTTAGCCCTGACATGGTTTCTCTCTTCCCCTGCTAAACTAGACTTCAACACAACTCTACCTTCAAATTTTATCAATGACCACCTTTGTAAAGTAGGCACTAATACTAACTTTCATGACCCCTATCACAAGATTTTTGAAAGATTTTTATAATCTTGCAGGTCATTCTATATTGTTGAGTGGAATAGTTTAACACATCTAGTCCTAAAGGAAGAGCTGACAAAGAGGGGGTTGTGAACGCAACCCTACCGATAACACCTTCAATATTTCCACTAGTATTCACATCCTTCCATCACCATTATTGATCTGAAAATGAAACTATTTGTACTGCTATGCAAAGTATCCATTTCCATTTAATTTAATGTGCAAAGTGTTCTCCATGACTGTCAAGTTAAACAAAGTATTTTTGGTAATGTTTCTGAATTTGATGTGTGAGGATTTTTTATTTAAATTTACTATTTAATATATCACAACAGAAATACATAGAAAGAAAATTCACCATATCATAACACAACAAATTGATGCGGCAGTTCACCCCTCCTGGGCTACATCTACCAGTCCAAGGCTCCCCAATGGTATGTCCTTGCTCTATTAATTTGATCAAAATGGTTACACAATGAAAAATATGACTAAACAGGAAAAACAAGTTGTGAATTGGACTTCAAAAGATATAAATAAGCTACAAATAGCTTTTGTTTCACCTCAAATAGTGAAGTACAATCCAATACAACTCCATCTCCCTGATGGCCTTGGTGGCTCTTTCCTCTTCCCTGAAGAAAAAATGGCTGCCGACCACCTATTTTTGCTCTACAACATGTCCCAAACTCTCCAGAACACTGAAGAAACCCAAAATTGACTAAAATTTCATCCCATTTGGTCGAAAATTGAGAAAGTTATGACCGAAACAAGATTTTTCCCAATGGCACTAGAAAACCTCCTCCAAAACTGGAGGAACTCCAGTTAGCTCCACCAAACAAGGAGGAATGACAGAGTTGGTAGAACCACATGCTATTTTAGGCGAAACATTTATTGTAACTTTCAGTCGTGTCAGCATGTTCAGATGCGAAATATTCGGTGGTTAATGCTGGTGGATAACATTAAAATCCCGTGCCCACGGTCACCGCCTAAAGGTTACATGGAGAAAAGGGCTAGCACCAAGGTGCTAAGGCCCGTTGTTCCACCGGTTTGCATGGGGCTTAGCCCTTGGTCATTGCACGTGGTCGTGGGGCCTACAACCCTTAGCCTTGGGGGCTTAAACCTCTCTCCACCTGTTCAAACTTCTCCATGACCCAACTCGCCTGACTGTTCAAGTTTTGCCCGTGATGTAGTGGCCGAGTCAACCCTGCCTGAGGAGTTGGGTCGAGGGTTCGACCCCCCTTTCCCTCCAAAATTTTGTATGACCCTTTAACCAATGGCCTAGGGCCACGTGGTAGCCTCCGAGTAGGCCACATGGCACCCTCCAATAGGCCCATAAAAACCTTTAAAAATGAATTTTTTTTGCCATATAAATTTTTTGAAAATGACAATTTTTTTTTGGTCAAAAAATCTTGTTTTGGAGGTCATTGGGAAATTTCAAACCTCAGTAACTTTCACATATGACATTGGATTTGATTCTCATTCGCTGTGCTAGAATTTCAGTGATGAGGCCTTTCCGGTCATTCAAACTGCAACCATTTCTGAGCATTTCCATTTTTGAGCATTGTTTTCATCTTGGACATGATCTCCTGATCATACTTCCCCAATGGGAAACTTTTGCTCCCCAAACGCTCTCTGAATTACAGAAATTGAAGAAGAGGAGACTAATTCTCCATTTTTCCAACCTTGAACCACTGGAATCTTCCTCACTTCATCAAATTGAGCTTCTCATAAAAAGATAAATTCTTCCTTGAATCTGCTGACCGACAGTTGCTAACCTTGACTGTGTCATGATGAAAATTTTTGAAATTTGCAGAACATCAACTAAAATTTGTAGAAATCATATTGTTCCTACAATGGTCTACCTTCCAAGGAAAGTGAAAATAATATTCACCTTGCCAATCGTCCTTCTGGAGATTTTTTTCTAAATGAGCCATGTACTTGTGTCGATTCTCGACCAAGTTTTCTCGCCATACCATCCTGCCATTCTCAAACCAACAATGACCATTTCTGAAATTTGTGCCCTCTTTGCTTGCATGCTTTTCCCTCTCTTGGATTTTTGCACCACCTTGCATCGACACTTTGTTGTCTGCACCAATCGACACCAAAGACACTTTGTGCAACAACTTTTCATCTTCTTCCAAAGACGACCTGCATTCAGATTGAATCATTTCATCATTTATATCAGCAATAACATGAAAAGGATTATGTATAAAATATTTTTTCTTAATCATCAACAAATTCAAATTTTGACTTGCATTGACAAGCCTTTTCAATTTCCCTGCATTCACTAAAGAAGATTCTAACTTTTTACGATGTGCTCTCACAATAAACTCCTTGCCATCCTTGAATAGATGGTACTTGTTCTCATGGCGATGGAAGATCCTTTTTCTATCAGATAAGTAGGGACTACCAAACACCACACCTATAATGTCAAGCGGTACCACATCTAATTCAACCAAGTAAACATAATGAGCTGTTATGGCAAGTCGCAACATGCACTTCCTTGAAACTTGTAAATTAGCATCCTTGCAAATCCAACCAAGTGGATATGGCTTGGGATGTGGAATGGTTTCAAGTTTTAGCTTCTTGACTAAGTCTTCTGAGATGAGATTCGCTTGTGACCCACCATCAAATAGTGTGTCTATATTTGTGTGTTTGGAAATTATCCTCACATGAAACATCTCTATCCTCCTCTCTTCATTTGGAGCTTCTATGTGACAATCTCTTTCCCCTTTATGTTCTTTAGTACCATGGCTATGATTTTATTTTCATCTCCTGATTCAGACCCTAAGTCTTGTTCAGCTATTACAACCGTTTTTACCTTTTCTTTGGCCTTATCTTTGGTTTTAAATTTTTTTGGCTTCAACTCCGGATGAAGTTTCCAACAATGGTCTTCATCGTGGCTTGTTTTGGAATAGTTTTTACAAAATAATTTTCCTTTTTATTTCCTAGAGTTTGCATTTATTTTTCTACCTTTGCCTTTAAATTCCCTATCCTCATTCCCATCAAAAGATTTTTTACCTCTAGCCTCTAAATGTGTGGCTTGGACACAAAACTCGTCTAGACTAGTAGGATTGAACACAAGGATAGTATGTATAAGATAGTTGTGTAAAGAAACTATATAT
The DNA here is from genome assembly GCA_034641835.2 of Pinus albicaulis. Taxonomy (NCBI): domain Eukaryota; kingdom Viridiplantae; phylum Streptophyta; class Pinopsida; order Pinales; family Pinaceae; genus Pinus; species Pinus albicaulis. The sequence goes on along the minus strand of CM076583.1, from coordinate 12,948,585 downwards.
TTTAGCAAAGGCTCTTGGCTATGAAAATCAATTCCAAGTAATAAAGCCGTTCTTCTAAACTCTTGAGTGTAATCTTGAACACTTTGTTCCTTAAGTTGTATAAAACTTTGCCAATTCATGATAGCCTTTTGTAAATGAGCTAATGGATAAATTTTTTGTTTATTTGCAGAAATAAATTCATCCCATGATAAAGTGATCTTACCATGTTTCTTAATTTCATCCTTGGCCTTGGCTTCCCACCATACCAATGTTGCTCCCTCCATTCTCAAAGAGGCTAACTGAATCTTGGTGTCGTCTTCATGAAGGTTTTGTAGCCTCAAATAAACTTCCAACTGTCTTATCCAATTGTCAAGTTTCTCTGAATTGACCTCACCATTAAACATAGGCAACTAAAATTTAACATTAAGCTTTAAAAATGGACTTTTACCAATGGTTTTAGACTGGTGATATTGATTCACCGAAGTTGAGGATGACGATGTAGAGGAAGAGGATGAAGATGGGGGATGGTGGATCACCATTACCTCCATGTCCTTTCTTTGACTTGTCATCACTTTTCTTTCCTCCTGAAGAACCCTCTCCTTATTTCTGATGTTTAGATCCTTCTACTACAAGCCTATCATTCCTTTCCTGGTAGAGTATCCTCACCATCTCTATCATGTCCAAGAAAGCATTTCGGAACACCCGTTCCTCTTCTTTGGGATCAATGTATTCAGGAGCTTCTCCTTCTCTTTAAGACATGCTTGAGGCTTCTTTAATGGCTCTTGGAGGTGGCTCTGTGGCCCTTCTTGGTTGAGGATTACTTTGTGTACTAACCAAGTGTCCTTCACCTCTCTTGAGTTTAAGCCTAGTAAGCATTAAAACTTGCAAATAGTCAACTATATCTTTGCACAATACCAAATGTAGAGTAAAACTCTAGCTCCTAATGCTCAAATCCCGAGCTCTGATACCATTTGTTCTGAAAATGAAACTATTTGTACTACTATGAAAAGTATTGTTGAATCTCTAATTAAACTGAGAGGGGGGGGGGGGGGGTGAATCAGTTTAATACATTCCTGATCTTTTAAACTTTTCAATAAACTTATTTACACCTTCATTTCAAACTCTATTTAATGTGAGAGTAATCTTAGAATGTAAGCAGCTAGTGTTAGTATAACAAGCAGTAGACTTAATATGAGAGAAGTAGGTATTAAGAAGATAATACATATCAAATCAATACATAAATATCATGAAAATAGACACTAGATATAAGTGGAAACCCATAAAGGGATAAAACCACATCTTATTATTGTTGTGATGCAAAGGAAAGCTCCAACTCCCTCTCACCATTGTTTTTCTGCAGGCACCAACCTACAGGAGGCTCCAACCTCAGTGCCGCAGGCACGGCTTGCGAGGAAGCACCAACTCCCTTTAGTTTTACGCGGGCACCAACCTATAGGAGGCTCCAACCTCGATCGGCTACAGCGCGGCCCCATGTTGCAACTTGATAGCGAAGCTCGACTTCTCAATTTGTCAGCTGAAAGTTCTTTGATTTACCTCGAGATATCGGCTCTGTTGCAGCAGCTTCTCCTTACGTGCCTTTTCTTGGCTCCTACCCCATCTTACTCTTCATATTAACGCTTCTCTCGATTTACTCTCTCTTGTTTAAAAAAAAAACTCACTTTCATGTCAAGATGATATTATTTATAGATTTCCTCACATGTTGTTTGTATTAACGGAATTCGAAATGGAAAGTCATGTCTCTTTGCCTTCTGCCTTCTCACTCCTTTTATCAACTTACTCAGAAATTATAACTGTAGGTGTCAATTTTAACATTACAGTGGGAGTTTGTTTTCTCTCGGAGACTTGCCAATGCATCACAAAAAATAAAAATTTAAATAAAACATTTACATTCAAATTTAAATGAGAACTCCAACTCAACTCATTTAGTCTTTTGAATTAGTACGCATTTGTCTTTTCTTTGGCTGTCTTTGTCTTTTCTGTGACTGTGTTTTATCTTCTTTTGGATCTGTTTGCTCTTCTGTCCTCTGCTGTGGTGTAACTGCTGCATATGTGTAAATGTGCCTTTTATATCCGCTGACTGTAAATCTGGAGGAATTCCAATCCCTTTTGTGCCATTAGTGTCTTGTTGATGTGGCAGGTTCCGCAGGCCGGAACATACATATATCACAAGCGTTAATAATTGCCCTCCCGTAAAGCTAAGGTCCGTGGGTCTAGAGACCACGCGGCTTATCGCAACCGTGTTATATATATAACTGAATAACCATTATATATCATATGTGTTATGCCCCCGGATCATATTCAAATGTTATTCAACACATATAATATATACAATTTATTTGCAAATAACCCGACGTCCATAAGGATTGGCTGCCAATACGATTAGACCTGGAACTCAAGTTGTATATGAGTCATAGTTTATATACCAATCGGGTCCGGATTTCCAATCGCAATCGCAACTCTTATATTCTCCGATGCGATTGACCATTGCCGATGCGATTAGAACCTGGAGCTGAAATCTTTGTTAATCATAATTTATAAGTCCATCAGGTCCGAACTCTTAATCGCAATCGCAAGTTCTTTAATATGTGTTGCGATGGTTTGTTTATTTCCGATGCGATTGGAACTGGACTTCAAACACTTTGTTAAACATGGTTTATAGACCCATCGGGTCCGGTCTTCCAATCGCAATCGCAAGTCTTTAACATATTTTCCGATTGACCAGTGCCGATGCGATTTGACCGTAACTCAAATATGTATTAACCCCTGCTTATAACAGGATCGGGTCCGCCATTTCAATCGCAGCGTTTTACAAAAGACATGCGATTGGGAACTCGGATGCGATTAGCATCTATCAACTCCTTCTTATAACACGATCGGGTCCGCCATTTCAATCGCAGCGTTTTACAAAAGACATGCGATTGGGAACTCGGATGTGATTAGCATCTATCAACTCCTGCTTATAACACGATCGGGTCCGCCATTTCAATCGCAATCGCAACTTTCTGTTGCGATGTTCCGCTGCCCTTGCGATCTCCGATTGTGATTGGGGAGGGGTCCCACCTTATCAAACTTTTTTTTATGCGCTCCATAATATAAATGCCTTGGACCTTTGTTTATGTGATGCACTGCACATATATGTTTATATATATTTTTTCCACTGGAGTGAAGCGATTCCCGGAATAAGTTTGTGTTATATTATATGTATAACGCCGGTTGGAGTGTGCGATTCCCGGAATATGGTTCTGTATTATATGCATTGTATTGCCGCTGGAGTTAAGCGATTCCCGGAATAAGTTTGTATTTGTTATATGTGCTCCGCCGGTTGGAGAGTGCGATTCCCGGAATATGGTTCTGTATAATATGTGTAACGCCCGGCTGGAGTCTGCGATTCCCGAAATAAGATTCGTGTTGTATAATGCTGGTTGGAGTGTGTGATTCCTGGAATATGGTTCTGTATTATATGCCGCTGGAGTGAAGCGATTCTCGGAATTTTGTAACTGCTCTCTGCCTCTGTCTCTGCCTCTGCTCCGCTGGTTGGAGAGTGCGATTCCCGGAATTTTGTAACTGCTCTCTGCCTCTGTCTCTGCTTTTGTCACTCTGCCTCTGTCTCTATCTTCCGATAACAGTTCTTCACTGTGCTTCTATGACTGTTACATTTTGACTTTCTTCTTGTTGCCTCTATTACTTTCGTTGTGCCTCTTTTGCCTTCCTTTGCTACAGCGCTGCCTCTTTTTCCTGAGTGCTGCCGCCTTTGCCTGAGTGCTGCCTCCTTTGCCATCAATGACAATATTTCCAACAGTCTCCCCCTTTGGCATTGATGGCAATCCACTTTCTCTGTTTGCTTTCTCTTTCTCTTGTTGCTTGCTCTTCCTATTTGCTATTTGTTCTTCCTCCCCCTTTGACATCGATGGCAAAGGATGAATCCTCATCCCTCCGTATGGGTTCTGTCGTTGTATTTCCTTTCTCTGAGTTACGTTTAGGTCCTTTTCTGCCGAAATTGGACTATGCTGTGTTTCATTTGTAGTGCCTGTAATATGTGCTAGATTGCAGACAGAGATGATGCATTTTACGATTGAAAAGTTCTTGTTGCTTCTGAATGCTGATAATATTGATAATGCTGATCCTGTGGACTTGTTTTATGCTTATCTTGCTAGCTGTTCTCCCCCTGGAATGATATCTTCATTTTTTTCTCCCCCTGAGACTGTACTTTCTCTTCATATTAGAGAATAGTATCTACAGATACTACCCCTAGTTTGTCTCTCAAGTATTTGAATGGTTCTCTGGCAAGTGGTTTGGTAAATATATCTGCTATCTGTTCTTTCGTTGATACATAGTCTAGTTTAACTATCTTCTGAGCCACTTGTTCTCAGAGAAAATGATACTTGATTGGTATATGTTTAGTTTTTGAATGAAGCACGAGATTTTTAGATATACTTATAGCACTTGTATTATCACATTTGATTGAGATAGGTTCATTAATGCTTACCTTCATGTCTTGAAGTGTCTGCTTCATCCACATGACTTGTGTGCAACATGCTGCTGCTGCTATATATTCTGCTTCAGCTGTGGACAGAGAGATGGATGTTTGTTTCTTGCTTAGCCATGCCACCAGACTTTCTCCTAGATAGAATTCACCTCCACTTGTACTCTTCCTATCATCCACACAGCTGGCCCAATCTGCATCTGTGTATGCTGTCAAGGTAAAGCTTTTGCCTTTAGGATACCAAAGCCCATATTGTGCAGTTCCTTGTAGATATCTGAGTATTCTTTTTACTGCCAGAAGATGGTTTTGTTTAGGTGCTGCTTGATATCTTGCCACTAGTCCCACTGCTAGCATGATGTCTGGTCTTGAAGCTGTCAAGTACAGCAGGCTTCCTATCATGGATCTGTAGAGTTTTTGATCTACATCTGCAGACCTATCATCAGCACACAACTTGCATCCCGTGATCATGGGGGTTGTCATTGGTTTGCAGTCCTCCATTTTGAATTTTTTCAGCATTTCTTTTACGTATTTTTCTTGAGAAATGAATGTGCCTATGTTCTTTTGCTGAATTTGCAGTCCCAAGTAGAAACTGAGTTCTCCAATCATAAACATTTCAAACTCTGTTTTCATCTCATCAGCAAACCCTTTTGCTAGCTCATCTTTTTTGCTTCCAAACATAATGCCATCAACATATACAACAACAATTAGGAGTTCATTTTCATGCGCTTTTATGTATAGATTGCTGTCTACTCCACCTCTCTTAAAACCCTGTTTTTGCAAATATTTGTCCGGTCTTGAGTACCAAGCACGAGGAGCCTGTTTCAGTCCATATAGGGCCTTCTTCAGTCTGCACATATAGTCTTCTTTGTCTGTCAATGAGAAGCCTTCTGGTTGTTCCATGTACACTTCTTCTTCTAGATCTCCATTAAGAAAAGCAGACTTTACATCCATTTGATATACCTTGAAGTCTTGATAGCATGCAAATGCCAGGAACATTCTGATAGCTTCCATTCTAGCTACAGGGGTAAATGTTTCATCATAATCAAGTCCTTCTATTTGTGAGTATCCTTTGCAGACCAGCCTTGCTTTATTCCTGATTACTTGTCCTTGCTCATTCATTTTGTTTTTGAATACCCATTTTGAACCAATGATATTTTTCTCAATAGGTCTAGGAACTAGTTCCCAGGTATTGTTCTTCTCAATTTGGTCCAATTCTTCATTCATTGCTTTTTTCCAATACTTGTCCTTGCTGGCTTCTTCAAATTTCTTTGGCTCTATTTGTGATAACATGGCTATGTATACTTCTTCTGTTTGTTCTGTTAGCTGCGTTCTTGTCTGGGCTCCTGCTTTCTTGTCTCCTATGATCTGATCTTTAGGATGATTCTTCTGAGTGTATCTTGAGGGGGTTTTTGAGCTCAGCTCTGCATCTTCTATTGTCTTGCTAGTTTCTTCATCATTCCGGTCTTCTTCTTTATGATTAACTGATGGACTGCAACAATCTGTATTTCTTGTATTGTTTGGAAATTCTTCATCAAATCTCACATCAATACTTTCAACTATTTTCCGAAGAGTCTTGTTGTAGCATCTGTATCCTTTACTTTTGGAAGCATATCCTAGAAAAATCCCTTCATCTTCTCTTGCATCAAATTTCCCATGGTTTTCATCATTATTGTTTATGTAACACTTGCTACCAAAGACTCTGAAATGTTTTATTGAAGCTGGCTTTCCATGCCATAGTTCATATGGAGTCTTGTCACTGCTTGGCCTTAAGTGAGCTTTATTAAGGATATGTACTGCTGTGTGTACTGCTTCTGCCCAGAAGTTTTGAGCAATATTATTCTCTTGCATCATAGCTATAGCTATTTGTTGTACAGACCTGTTTTGTCTCTCTGCTACTCCATTCTGCTGAGGTGTCCCTGCAATAGTAAATTGTTGTTTTATTCCATGTTCATTACATAGGTCTACAAAGTCATAATCTGTGAATTCTCCTCCTCTGTCTGATCTGATACATTTCAGCTTGCATCCAGTTTGATTTTCTGCTAATGCTCTGAATATCTTAAATTTTTCCAATGCTTCTGATTTATTTTTGAGAAAGGCAACCCATGTCATTCTAGAGAAGTCATCTATTATCAACATGAAATAGGATTCTCCACTTGGTGTTCTAGTTCTAGCAGGTCCACACAGGTCCATGTGCACAAGCTGGAGCGGTCTTCTTGTTGACAACTCCTCTTTAGATTTAAAGGATGTGCGAGTCTGTTTCCCCAATTGACAAGATTTGCATATAGTACTTGAAGGCCTTTTTATTTCTGGCATGTCTTTGACAGATTTCTTCTTGCTCAATTTGATGATATGGTCAAAGCTGAGATGTCCCAATATCCTATGCCACAACCATGACTCCTCAAGTTTTCTAAGATGGCAGGCTTCATCTTCCTCTTTCACTATGTATACATTGTTCTCTGTTCAAACAACTTTGAGCAGAGTCTTTCCTGTTGTGCTTGACCTGACTACACAATCTTGTGCTCTAAAAAGAACTTCACAGCCTTTGTCACACATCTGACTGACACTCAGTAAATTTTCTTTCAGTCCATCCACAAATAGTACCTCTTGGGATTTTCCTCTGCCATTGTCTATGCTGACTGAGCCTTTTCCTTTGATCTTTCCTGATTTATCATTACCAAAAATAACATTGCCAGATTTCTTTTCATCAAGAGTTATAAACTTGCTTATGTCTCCAGTCATGTGTTTGGAGCAGCCACTGTCCAAGTACCACTGGCTTTTCAGATCTTGAGCAGTTAGAGCCAGGTCACAGTTATTCACCTTCTTTATCCACTGAAGGCCCCCTTTTGAACATTTGATTATAGTTTTTGCAGAATTGTGAGCATGAACAAAATTGCTTTGACTCATCAACCTCCTTGAGGTATTGAACATCAGTCTTTGTCTATACTTTCTACATTCAATAATTTTATGGCCAAATTCCTTGCAATAAAAACAATAACCATAGAAATTATTTGCATACCTGATGTAAGGTTGTTTTCTCCATTTGTTTGTTTGAGATAGCCTCTTCACTGTTTGCATCTTTTGCAAGTCTGAATTACTCTTCCTTGCATAACAATATGCAGCAATGTGTCCTGGCTTGTGGCAGACATAGCAGGTGGCATTCTTCATAGGAGGGAAGAATTTCCTTTGATGACTTCCAAATTTGATATACTTAGGGGCATATGATTCTTTTTCTGCCATCTTAGTATTCATTATATTCTTTGTTACTAGAGTTTTCTTCTGCTCTCTGTCTCTCTTATTGCAGATTTCTTCTTTTGTAGGAATTATTTGAGCTACTTCCTCATCCTTCTCTGCTTTTACAAAATTAATCTCTCTGTCAACCTTTTCTTTTCCTTTACTTGATTCTCCTTCGTAGCCTATTCCAGTCTTTATCATAGGGGATCTTTGAGCAACCAAAATTTCATTCAACTTAATAGAGCTTGTTGTTTGAGAAGGGTATATAGAAACTTTATGTTGAGCATTTTCTAATTTCTTTCTCAGACACATAATTTCTTCTTCCAGCTTCTCTTGTTCTCGAGATTTATCTTTGATTTGCTGAAGTAACATATCTTCTATCTTCTTGGATTCTTCAAGCTTTACCTTCAGCTGCATGAGGACTTCTGAATTTTGTTCTTCTTTCACACATTTTAGGATAATCTCTTTTTGTTTTCTGCATTTTAGTTTGAGTCTGTCAATCTCCTCCAGAGCACTTCTTAGCTCCCCCTCAAGGTCTACTTCCCCTTCTTCTTCTTCATCTTCTAGTAGGAGTCCCTCAAGATCTTCTATGGCCATCAATAAAAATTATGAGGTTCCTTCTTCACTTGAGGGTTCATCTGAGTCTTCAGATGCACTGCTGTCTTGCTGAGCATAGAAGGATTTTCTGCTGAATTTCTTTCCTTTCTGCCAGAACTTTGATGTGTCTTTCTTTGATTCTTGAGCTTGATTTCTTACTTTCTTGTGAGGACATTTAGCAGCATAATGTCCAACTCTTCCACAGTTAAAGCATTTGAAGGGAAGTTTACCTTTGTATCTACCTGAGCCTCTATCCAATTTCTTAACAAATTTAGCCTCTTCTTCATCAGAGCAAGAGCATATTTCTTCCTTTTCTTCTTTCCTTTTTTCTGTTTTGAATGTTGCTTCCCTTGTACTTGGCTTCTTCTGTGGGAGCCTCATTTCATAGGCTGTTAGATTTCCAAGTATCCGGTTCATGGTCAAAGTCTCCCAATCCGTTGTCTCTTCTATTGCAGATACCTTGGGATTAAATCTGGGTGGGAGTGATCTTAGAATATTTTGCACAACTATACTTTCTAGTATGGTTTCTCCAAGAGCTTTCATATTGTTAACAATTTCTGCAACTTTTAAGAAGAAGCTGCCAACATCTTCATCATCATTCATTTTTAAGTTTTCAAACTGGGCTCTATATACTTGAAGTTTGGCAGTTTTTACTTTCTGGTCTCCCTCATGTATGCCTTCAAGAGTATCCCATATTTTCTTGGCAGTGTCTTTATGCATTACTTTAATAAACTCTGCTTCACATAATCCATTCAGGATGGCATTCATGGCTTTTGCATTAGCTACAAAGCTTTCTTTAGCTTCTTTTTCTGTATCAGTTGATTTCGGGGCATATCCTAATTCCACAGCAGCCCAGACTTCTATTCCTAAAGACATTATGTATGTCTTCATTCTGATTTTCCAGAAAGCATAATTTTCACCAGTGAAGAAAGGGGCTTTATTGGTTGAGCATCCTTCTTTACTAGCCATCTTGGGAACCTAGGATCTCCTTTCAATTGTTAGACTTGTACAAAGGAACCTGCTCTGATACCAATTGTTGAATCTCTAATTAAACTGAGAGGGGGGGGTGAATCAGTTTAATACATTCCTGATCTTTTAAACTTTTCAATAAACTTATTTACACCTTCATTTCAAACTCTATTTAATGTGAGAGTAATCTTAGAATGTAATCTGAAAGTATTAGTTTAATAGAGCAGTAGACTTAATTTGAGAGCAACAGGTGTTAAGAAAATGATACATATCAGATCAATACATAAATATCATGCACAGAGACACCAGATATAAGTGGAAACCCATAAAGGGAGAAAACCACATCTTATTATTGTTGTGATGCAAAGGCAAGCTCAAACTCCCTCTCACCACTGTTTTTCTGCAGGCACCAACCTACAGGAGGCTCCTACCTCAATTCTGCAAGCTACAACTTGCAAGGAAGCACCAACTCCCTTCAGTTTTCTGCAGGCACCAACCTACAGGAGGCTCCAACCTCAGTCAGCTACAACTGACGACTATCAAGCTGCAACTTGATAGGGAAGCTCCAACTTCATCAATTTATCAAACTGAAAGTTTGCTGATTTACCTCAGATATCAGATCTGTTCTGTAGCTTCTCCTTCTGTTCTGCTTTTCTTAATCTTCTCTGTCTTACTCTTCTATATTCTGCCTTCTCTCGATTTACTCTCTCTTAATTTAAAAAAAAAAATCACTCTGCATATCAAGATGATATTATTTATATATTTCCTCACATGACTGTTTGTATTCTACTTGGAATTCGAAATGGAAAGTCATGTCTCTTTGCCTTCTGACTTCTCACTCCTTTTATCAGCTTACTCAGAAATTATAACTGTAGGTGTCAATTTTAACATTACAGTGGGAGTTTTTTTTCTCTCGGAGACTTGCCAATGCATCACAAACAATAAAAATTTAAATAAAACATTTACATTCAAATTTAAATGAGAACTCCAGCTCAACTCATTTAGTCTTTTGAATTGGTACGCATTTGTCTTTTCTTTAGGCATCTTTGTCTTTTCTATGACTGTGTTTTATCTTCTTTCGGATCTGTTTGCTCTTCTGTCCTCTGCTGTGGTGTAACTGTTGCATATGTGTAAATGTGCCTTTTATATCCGCTGACTGTAAATCTGGAGGAATTCCAATCCCTTTTATGCCATTAGTGTCTTGTTGATGTGGCAGGTTCCGCAGGCCGGAACATACATATATCACAAGCGTTAATAATCGCCCTCCCGTAAAGCTAAGGTCCGTGGGTCTAGAGACCACGCGGATTATCGCAACCGTGTTATATATATAACTCAATAACCATTATATATCATATGTGTTATGCCCCCGGATCATATTCAAACGTTATTCAACACATATAATATATACAATTTATTTGCAAATAACCCGACGTCCATAAGGATTGGCTGCCAATACGATTAAACCTGGAACTCAAGTTGTATATGAGTCGTATTTTATATACCAATCGGGTCCGGATTTCCAATCGCAATCGCAACTCTTATATTCTCCGATGCGATTGACCATTGCCGATGCGATTAGAACCTGGAGCTGAAATATTTGTTAATCATAATTTATAAGTCCATCGGGTCCGAACTCTTAATCGCAATCTCAAGTTATTTAATATGTGTTGCGATGGTTTGTTTCTTTCCGATGCGATTGGAACTAGACTTCAAACACTTTGTTAAACATGGTTTATAGACCCATTGGCTCCGGTCTTCCAATCGCAATCGCAAGTCTTTAACATATGTTCCGATTGACCAGTGCCGATGCGATTTGACCGTAACTCAAATATGTATTAACCCCTGCTTATAACATGATCGGTTCCGCCATTTCAATCGCAGCGTTTTACCAAAGACATGCGATTGGGAACTCGGATGCGATTAGCATCTATCAACTCCTGCTTATAACACGATCGGGTTCGCCATTTCAATCGCATCGTTTTACAAAAGACATGCGATTGGGAAATCGGATGCGATTAGCATCTATCAACTCCTGCTTATAACACAATCAGGTCCGCCATTTCAATCGCAATCGCAACTTTCTGTTGCGATGTTCCGCTGCCCTTGCGATCTCCGATTGCGATTGGGGAGGGTTCCCACCTTATCAAACTTTTTTTTATGCGCTCCATAATATAAATGCCTTGGACCTTTGTTTATGTGATGCACTACACATATATGTTTATATATATTTTAGCCGCTGGAGTGAAGCGATTCCCGGAATAAGTTTGTGTTATATTATATGTATAATGCTGGTTGGAGTGTGCAATTCCCGGAATATGGTTCTATATTATATGCATTGTATTGCCGCTGGAGTTAAGCGATTCCCGGAATAAGTTTGTATTTGTTATATGTGCTCCGCCGGTTGGAGAGTGCGATTCCCGGAATATGGTTCTGTATTATATGTGTAACGCCCGGCTGGAGTCTGCAATTCCCGGAATAAGATTCGTGTTGTATAACGCCGGTTGCAGTGTGCGATTCCTGGAATATGGTTCTGTATTATATGCCGCTGGAGTGAAGTGATTCTCGGAATTTTGTAACTGCTCTCTGCCTCTGTCTCTGCCTCTGCTCCACTGGTTGGAGAGTGCGATTCCCGGAATTTTGTAACTGCTCTCTGCCTCTGTCTCTGCTTCTGTCACTCTGCCTCTGTCTCTATCTTCCGATAACGGTTCTTCACTGTGCTTCTATGACTGTTACATTTTGAATTTCATCTTGCTGCCTCTATTACTTTCACTGTGCCTCTTTTGCCTTCCTTTGCTACAGCGCTGCCTCTTTTTCCTGAGTGCTGCCGCCTTTGCCTGAGTGCTGCCTCCTTTGCCATCAATGACAATATTTCCAACAAGTATCCATTTCCATTTAATTTAATGTGCAAAGTGTTATCCATGAATGGCAAGTTAAACAAAGTATTTTTGGTAATGTTTTTGAGTTTTATGTGTGAGGATTTGTTATTTAAATTTATTGCTTAATATATCATAGCAGAACTACACAACAAGAAAAATTCGTCATAGCATAACACAACAAACTGATGAGGTACTTCACCCCTCCTGGGCTACATCTGTCGGTCCAAGTCTCCCTAATGGTATGTCCTTGCTCTATTAATTTTATCAAAATGGTTACACAGTGAAAAATATGCCTAAACAGGATAAACAAGCTGTGAATTTGACTTCAGAAGACAGAAATAAGCTAAAAATAGCTTTTGTTTCACCTCAAACAATGAAGTACAACCCAATACAACTCCATCTCCTTGATGGCCCTAGTGGCTCTTTCCTCTTCCCTAAAGAAAAAATGGTTGACAAACACCTCTTTTCACTCTGCAACCTATCCCAAGCTCTCTAGAAGTCTAAAGAAACCAAAATTTGACTAACATTTCATCCCATTTGGTTGCAAATTGAGAAAGTTATGACCCAAACAAGATTTTTCCCTGGCACTAGAAAACCTCCTCCAAAACTGGAGGAAATCCAGTTAGCTCCACCAAAAAAGGCGGATAGATAGAGTTGGTGGAAATTCATGCTATTTTAGGCAGAACATTTATTGTAACTGTCAGTCGTGTTAGTGCGTTCACCGCCTAAAGGTTACATGGAGAAAAGGGCTAGCACCAAGGTGCTAAGGCCCGTTGTTTTGCCGGTTTGCATGAGGCTTAGCCCTTGGTCATTGCATGTGGTCGCAGGGCTTGCAAACCTTAGCCCTAGGGGCTTAAACCTTTCTCTGCCCATTCAAAATTCTCCATGACCCGACTCGCCCGACTATTCAAGTTCTGCCCATGGTGTAATGGTCGGTTTGACCATGCCCGAGGAGTCGGGTGGAGGGTTCAACCCCCCTTGCCCTCCAAAATTTTGATATGACCCTTTAACCAATGGACTGGGTCCATGTGGCACCCTCCGAGCAAGCCATGCAACACCCTCCAATAGGCCCATATAAACCTTTAAAAATGAAATTTTTTTTCCATATAAATTTTTTGAAAATGACAATTTTTTTTTGTCAAAAAGTCCTGTTTTGGAGGTCATTGGGTGATTTAAAACATCAATAACTTTCACATATGACATCAGATTTGAGTCTAGTTCATGGCACTAGAATTGCAGTGATGAGGCCTCTCCATTCGTTCAGACTGCAATCATTTCTAAGCATTTTTTTTCATCTTGGACATGATCTCCTGATCAATTATTTCCCTTTTTCTTTCGAAAACCATTTCCGTCAGAGGAGTTACTTATGATATCACCTTTCTCCATATTTCTTAAGGCTTAGTAATCTGCAGGGGAGGTCCTCTTGAAGCCTAAGAAAGAGTTCGCCTAAAGAGACAAGGTAGGTTGGAGAGGTGATAAAAGACGACCTACCCAGTTTACACTTAGATTGTGGAGTGTGGTTTGGAGCTTCCATCACTTTATACTCCTCCAACTTTTCCCTTATATAAGATTTATTTTAATGAAGCTTCTAAAGGTTATGCTGGAAAACTGGAATTAGAAGTCCCATGAAAAATAGCTAGGGAGACTATTTTTATTTTTTTATAAATGTGGGAGTAGCTTCTAACAATTTTTGAATATTGCAAAGGTGCTTGCGGAAGAAGGCCTTAAGATAACCTTGATATTAGTTTACTAATATTTATTTTGGAAAGTGATATTAAATGAAGTTATGAAATGTCTTTGTTGGTGCTAGAATCAACACTTGGACTGCAACAAGCGCGTGACTAGACACATCTTTAAACTCAAAGGCGATTTTAATGTTTTGTTTTATAGGATTGGAAGATGGTATAAAATATGATTTGATGAAGAGATATTTCGGTCAAATCCATGGTTCGACAGGTGCAAGTTTGTAGTCTATGATGAAAGGAAATTGAAAGATGAGAGGATAATCAATAGGTCTATAAAATAGAAATTTACTGATATAGTAGAAATTGACAAAAGTAGTAGTTTGAAAATATTCCATTGAGAGAAAGTTATTTGTAGTATGACAAGATTCTCACTAAAATATCATGAAGATTAACTATCATGAGTGATTCTCTTCCACTGCTATAATATAGATTTTATCAGGAATGCTCACTGTGTGAGACTAACAGAAACCGATAAAACACATAACAAGCTTAAGAGACTAACAAAAACACATAACAGTATGATGATTTGCAAACTAGAACTTGAAAAAAGGAGATCTAGAAACAAAAATAAAGTAGACAATACACACAACAAATTGTTAATAAGTCCTCAGTAGCATTATTCCATTTCATTCAAAAAAAATATTACAGTTCATATAAGTCAAAATTCAATAACCACCAACCAATCTTGACTTCATACTAGTTTGGCATATATATACAAAATATGATATTGTCATCTTCCACATAAAAAGGAAAATATGTTTCAAAAGTCATTACAGCCTCATGCAAGAGGTGAGTCTTATCCTAAAACTTTAATACAAACTGCTATGACATAATGAAAATAAATAGCATTAAGGCTAACAATTTAGAGTGGTTTGTATGATGTGAAAATCTATGGGAAGATTCCTCATCTGTTTTGGTGCAACCAACTCCAAAAAAAGTGTAAAAAACAGTGAAAATGGTGTGTGGTTGTTCCTTGAATGTTGCCTGGTGCCTTGTAGAAATGTGTTGGTGCAAAGAGTAGTGGTAGAAAACTGTTTCAGATAAATTCCATCATTGTTCCGCTGTTGCTTTCCTTCTTTGGTGGAAAACCCTTTGTAATGGTGGAAAACCCAAAAAAATTTGGATAGAATGGCATAGGTTCATTTTATGAGATATTACAAAGAAACCCTTTGAAAAAGGTTTAATTGATAGGGGAGAGGTGGAGTGGAATGAATGATAAGCAGGAGGAGAAAACCTTTTAGACATATATAACAATAAAAAATCCAGGTTGGAGCATTTAAAATTAAGACACAAATAGGATAAGATGTGATTTTTTATGGGGTGATGATGTGGCAAAGAAGTGGGACCGATCGCAGATCCCGCGTCGCAAGTTTTGTTATGAGACACAAGAGTTAAATGTTAAAACTTGAGAAGTGTGATGTACGATGAGAGCAAAGGTGACGTGGCA
This sequence comes from Pinus albicaulis, assembly GCA_034641835.2. Lineage (NCBI taxonomy): Eukaryota > Viridiplantae > Streptophyta > Pinopsida > Pinales > Pinaceae > Pinus > Pinus albicaulis. The sequence continues at coordinate 12,933,237 of CM076583.1, read as the reverse complement.
TAACAAATAGTGGGGTCGCCCATTGATCTCACATCAGAAGTTTTATTATGAAACACAGGAGCTAAACGTTGAAATTGGCGAATTGTAATGTGCGAGGTGAACGAACAGACGTGTCATGACAGACGGTGCAGCTATTAGGTCCCTATATTACTAGTATAGTCCCTTATTATTGTTAGTGTAACCCCCTTATTATTATTATTTTACCCCTATAACCCCCATATTGTTATTATTGTGCCCTTAAATTATTATTGTTAGGTCAGCTAGGATTACATTGTGGCCCCATGGACTCCTATATATGGAAAGGAGGTTTTTTAATTTGTATCATCAAATAATTGTTCATTCATGTAATGTATTCGAGGTTGCCCCCTCAAAGTGGCATATTTATAAGACTTTTATATCTCTTTTCTTCTATTTTTGGAGCTGGTTTCACAACATTTGGTATTAGAGCTTTGGATTCTAGGGTTTCTCTGCTCCAAAAAGGTCATCATGGAATTTTTTCTATAACGTTTTTTATACGAAGGTTCAGAAGCTGAAATTTGTAGAGTGCGAATCCAAAATCGTGAGAAACATTGTCGTAAAATTTTAGAGCTTGGTTCGCAATATTTTCGGAGATATGATATGTGGAAGTTAGGGCTTTCTGTAGGCTCCTGAATTTTACTTAAAAGTGTTATTGCGAAATTGTCGCTATAACCTTTGTTATACGAAGGTTCAGATGCTGAAATTTTTAGAGCATGAAGATGACATCCTTAGGCACATCATCGAAAAATTTCTGATCTTGGTTCGCAATATTTTCGGAGATATCATCTATGGAAGTTAGGTCTTGTTCATGCTCCCGAATTTCATCGCAAAGAAGTGATCGTGGGAAAAGCTTCATAACTCTCTCTCTGAGCATCGGATTGGAATTCTATAAAAATTGACTGGAAGTACACATACTATAATTTCCTGTCTATAAATTTTAGAGCGAAAGGATCAAACGGTGAGACGTGGCACGTCATAAAAGTTCGCTCTACTGAACCAATCCATAATTAGGTCATTGTGGGAGATTGGACATAAATTTGTCTTGAAGAATTAAAATCAAGTTAGACCTGTGGCATTTGAAAAAAGCTTTAGAGGAATACTACAGGGTTGGATTTCAGATATTGAGGATCTGCAAGTATAGAGATAAGTCAATTTCAATATATAGCTCCTCAAAAGCAAGTAAAAGGTGTGTATTTTTTTTTCCGAATTGCATAAATCTTGTTTGAAGAGTCAAGTTGAATTGATTCCAAGGGCATATTGTAGAATATATATCAGTATTTGATTCTCAAATGGCCCCTAAAAATAATTCAACACCCATTAAGCATTTATAAGGCTCTACTATGACTCATGAATACGAATAATGGCAACATGACATATCAAAATTACAAGAGCAAGTGCAACAAATTTCCCTCTCGCAAAGAGCAACAAAAAATGACATGGAAGTTTTGAAGAAAGGCGTGGAAACTAAGATGGATGGTTTGAAGAATGGCATGGAAGCTAAGATGGATGGCATGGAAGCTGGCATGGAATCTAAGATGGATGACATGGAAGATAAGATGGAAAACATGAAGAATGATCTAAAAGAATAAATGAAAGGTTTGGCAAAGTTGATACAAGAAATGTTTCCTAATGGTGAAAAGATAGTAGAATAAACTCATGATGAGAAAAAAATAAATGTTAATCGTGATTTCATAAACTCTAATGTTGGAGGGAAGAACCACCATATTCCAAAAATGAATATGAGGAAGTTTGATGGAAAGGATCCTATAACATGGATACTACATATGGAGAAATATTTTGATCTCAATAATGTGAAAAACACAAAAAAAGGTACACATTGCATCTTTAGATTTAGAATAAAATACATTTGTATGGTATCGATGGCTTTGCTCCCATAAAAAAATTGTCACTTGGTCAATTTTTATGGAGGAAATGATAGCACATTATGAGGATACAAAGAGAAACACTTTCTTTAGCCAATTCATAAATCTCAAACAAAAGTGTTCAGTGGGGGAGCACATTGAGGACTTACACAAATTGAATATAAGGGAAACTGATATTCCAGAGGAACACAGGATTGATCTCTTCATAGGTACTTTAAAGGATAACATCCAACATGAAGTTCAAGTTTTGGAACCTGATTCATTGGAGAAGGCATTCAGGTTGGCAAGAAAAATTGAATGTAAAATTATGGCGAAAATCAAGCCTACCACTCAGTTCTATAAACATGGAAGTGCTGCTACTCCTAGATTTCCACAACCTACAAGGTTGACACCACAAAAATTGGAAGAGAAAGGAGAAAAAGGACTTTGCTAAAGTTGTGATAGAAAATACACTAAAGGTCATAAGTGTGCTGAGAAGAAATTATTTTACATATATTGTGAAGAGGAAGAAGAAAATGAACAAGAATCTTCAAAAGAAGAGAATATATGACAGGAACCAGCCCTAGAAGAGGAAGAAATGAGTCCGACCATATCGTGTAATGCATTGGTAGGAATTTCCACTCCTCAAACTCTCAAGATAGAAAGACATATCAAGAAGAAAAAGGTAATAGTGTTGATTGATTTAGGTAGCACCCATAATTTTATTCATTGTAAGGTAGCCAAGGAATTGAATTGTTTCCTATACGCAGCACCAGAATGTCAAGTGATGGCTACAAATGGAGGAACTATAAATTTCTCTGGAAAATGCCATAATATCATGCTAATCATGGGGGAATATGTATTGAATATTCCAATGCTTTCCATTCCTATGGGAGGTGTTGATGTTGTTCTAGGAGTACAATGGTTACAATATTTGGGGATGGTAGGTTTTAATTTTCAAGAAATTTTCTTGAAATTTTTTTTAGAAGAAAAGGAAGTCAAATTATGGGGTATTGCAGGGAAGCCAAGAAATATAATAAGCTCTAATGTCATGACAAATCTTCTAAATAAAGAGCAAAGAGGCATAATTGCACAATTATGCTCACTAGAAGTTCCAACATCAAAGTCATCTATTTCTGCCGATCTCCCAAATTTCTTGGACAATCATTCCAAGGTGTTTGAAACTCCCAAAGGACTCCCACCTATTCGTGATCATGATCATGCTATTCATTTTATTCCAGGAAGTGTTCCTCCAAACATTAGGCCTTATAGATATCCTTATGTCCAAAAGAGCGAAATTGAATGTATGATTGCAGAAATGTTAGAGGCAGGTATAATTCAACCTACTCAAAGTTCTTCCTCTGCTCCTCTAGTATTGGTACACAAGAAGGATGGATCATGGTGCATGTGTCTAGATTATAGGGAGCTCAATAAGCTCACCGTTAAAGATAAATTTCCCATTCCTGTGATTGATGAATTATTGGATGAATTACATGGAGCAATTTATTTTACCAAGTTGGATCTTCGTTCAGGATATCATCAAATTAGAATGAAGACTAAAGATATTCTGAAGAAAAAAATTTCGAACTCATGAGGGTCATTATGAATTTTTGGTCATGCCTTTTGGCCTTACCAATGCACCTTCTACATTTCAGGGGTTGATGAATTCCGTTTTCAAACCCTTCCTTAGAAAATTTGTGCTAGTATTTTTTGATGATATACTAATCTACAATAGGTCTTGGAGGGATCATGTTCAAAATGTTGACAGGGTGCTCAAACTATTGCAGGAGAAACAATTATATGCAAAAAAATCCAAATGTTTCTTTCGAGTATAAGAGGTGGAATATTTGGGTCATATTGTATCTCACGAGGGTGTTAAGGTAGACCCTAACAAAATTAAAGCCATTAAGGAATGGAAAGTCCTCACAACCATAAAGCAATTGCGAGGATTTCTCGGGTTAACAGGGTATAATCGCAAGTTTGTTAAGAATTATGGGATAATAACAACACCTCTAACAACATTATTGAAGAAAGAAGCATTTTCATGGACTCCTGAAGCAACTAAGGCCTTTGAACATCTTAAAGAGGCAATGTGCCTAGCACCAGTCTTAGCTACACCAGACTTCACAAAAACCTTTATTGTGGAATGTGATGCCTCAAGAAATGGAATTGGTGTTGTTTTAATGTAAGAAGGAAGACCCATTTCTTTTGAAAGTCGTCCAATCAAAGGAAAGTATTTACAGAAACCTATTTATGAGAAGGAAATGTTAGCAATACTGCATGCACTAAAGAAATGGAGAACTTACCTAATGGGAAGACACTTCAAGGTAAAAACTGGTCATGATAGTCTTAAACACTTTTTGGAACAAATACTATCTTCAGAAGAGCAGCAAAAATGGGTCACAAAGATGTTGGGTTATGACTTTGAAATAATCTACAAAAAAGGGAAGCTAAATGTTGTTGCAGATGCACTCTCAAGAAAGAATGAAGAGGTGGAAGCATTTCTTTGTGCCATTTATATTATCCAACCAGATTGGATAACCGAAGCAAGAGATGAATGGAAGAAGGATGAAGAAGTGTGGACACTCATTCAAAAGTTGCAACAAGATCCTAGTACATCTGATACATTTAGTTAGAAAACTGATTCCTTATGGTACAAAGATCGCTTATATCTTTGTAAGAATTCCCAACTAAAAAAAAAGATTCTTTTGGAATTGCACACTTCTCCTTTAGGAGGACACTCAGGATTTTTAAAAACTTACCACAGGATGAAGAAAGAATTTTTTTGGGATGGCCTTAAATCTGATATTCAAAATTTTATGGCGGAATGTTTGGTTTCCCAGCAGAATAAAGTTGAGACAATTAAGACCCTGGGTCTTCTACAACATTTATCCATTCCAAGTCAACATTGGGAGGATATTTCAATGGATTTTATCACAGGTTTACCTATGTCTGACGGAAAGAGTGTCATCATGGTGGTAGTTAATAGACTTACCAATTATGCTCACTTTTGTGCATTATCTCATCCATTTAAAGCAAGTACAGTTTCTACTACATTTATGGACACAATTCAAAAGCTACATGGAAACCCAAGGGTTATTGTGAGCAACAGAGATCCTATTTTTACTGGAAGTTTTTGGACGGAGTTATTTTCTTGTTTGGGTACTCAATTAGCTCATATCTCATCTTATCATCCTCAATCCGATGGTCAAACTTAGATAGTAAATAAATGTTTGGAAGGATATATTCGTTGTTTTGTACCTGATAAACAAACACAATGGGTCAAGTGGTTACCTCTCAATGAATGGTTGTATAACACTTCCTTCCATGCTGCAGCAAAAATGACCCCATTTATGGCACTTTATGGATATCGCACACCATCCATCACATCATCTTTAAGAGAAAATTCAAAGGTTCAAGCAGTGGAAGATCACATTGAGAATCAACAAGAAGTTCTCCAACTCTTAAAGGATAACCTAAATTTAGCACAAAATCGAATGAAATAATAGGGAGATCAACATCGCAGTGAGAGAAGTTTTGATGTAGGAGACTGGGTATTTTTACAGCTACAACCATACAAACAAATGTCCCCCAAGCAAGCTAAGACGGATAATAAATTATCGCCAAAGTACTATGGTCCTTACAAGGTGTTGCAAAAGATTGGTACTATGGCATACAAATTGGACCTTCCTACTTCTTCACGAGTGCATCCAGTTTTCCATGTTTCATGCTTAAAGAAGGTTATAAGTGAAAATATTCTAGTTCAAACAATATTGCAAGAACTTTATGAGGAAGGAAAAATCATATTGGAACCTAAAGCAGTCATGGAAACAAGAACTCGACAGCTACAGAAAAGATCAATTTCAGAGTATCTCATGAAGTGGAAGAACTTACCCACTGAAGATTCTACATGGGAGGATGAGAATTTTATACAGAAGCAGCCAGAGCTACTCAAGCATTGAGGACAACACTTTTTTGAAGGAGTTGGGCATGTTAGGTCCCTATATTACTAGTATAGTCCCTTATTGTTGTTATTGTAACCCCCTTATTGTTATTATTGTACCACTGTAACCCCCATATTGTTATTATTGTGCCCTTCAATTATTATTTTTAGGTCGGCTAGGATTACATTGTGGCCCCACCAGGATTACATTATGGCTCCATGGACTCCTATATATAGAAAGGATGTTTTGTAATTTGTATCATCCAAGAATTTTTCATTCATGTAATGTATTGGAGGTTTCCCCCTTGAAGTGGCTTATTTCTAAGGCGTTGATATCTCTTTTGTTCTATTTTTGGAGCTAGTTTCACAACAGCGACCGCCCGCAAATCACAAATGGGATGTTTTAAGGGAGCGGAAGTGATTGCGGTAAGTGAAATATGTGAAAATGCGATGCGAAAAGGTAGGTGGGGCCCTTTAAATGACTTTTCAAAGTAGAAAGTGAAAACTTCATTAAGTCATGGTAATATGATAAAAATATGCCTGAAGTAAAAAAAAGGCTTTATAACATATTCGAGGTGTATTAAAGGGAAGTATGGGTCCTAGACCATACCGCTACTCACATTTCGGGGGGTTTTGTAGGAAATGGCAATTGTCACGTGAATGGGAGTTAAAACTGCGAAAAGCTTTTGCAATGAAAGGTAAGGGGTCCACAATGTTTATCAAGTGTGGTGAGTTATATCATATAATATATGATATAACCAAGGTTTTTTTGTGGTGCAGGTAAAAACTGCAATAAAAGAAATATATGGTAAGTTAAAAAGGAAATATGATATGGCTGTTGATGGGTGTGCAGAGCTAATTTTTAACTATAAAAATTGGATTTTATGAGTTAAAAAGTGGTTTTGAAAAGGGAAATGAGAGGCTGGACTTTGGGTTTTTTGGGAAAATGAAAGTTGAAACAGGGAAATGAAATGAATGAAAGTAGAAAATGAAATTTTCTCACCACAACACTTTGACACTGACACTTTCATCTTATAATCAAACTGAAAAGGCATATTGATTCCTTGGAGAATCATGACTAGAATTTGAAAATATTTGGATAAATTGTAGTGCTAACAGTGGTTCCTATTGCGGATGAAGTCCTCTCTTTGAGGCTTCAAGGATTGTAGAATGAGTGCCTTAAAAACTTTTGAAACTTAGAATACTTCTTGAAAATTAAGACTAGGTCTAACCATTGACTGATTAGACTCAAGACTGACCATATATACAAACATAAGCACCATTGGGCATGGATTTTATTGACACATCACACCAGATATTTAAAATGGAGTGAATCAGTTGACTTTACTAAATAAATAACCTTTTAAGAAAATTACCATTGACTTGGCCTCTAGTCAGTTGATCATCATCCATATGTTTGAGCAGAAATGTATTATTCTCCAAAACTTCAGCAATTTTAAATGGCCCAAACCAAAAATTGTCGAACTTACCATGCTTTCCATGATCTTCTCTCCTAACATCCCAACGCAACACCAAAGCATTCTCCTAAAACAACTATTGATTTTCTCTTTTATCAAAAATAGATTTGACTTTAGCCTGATACTTCTGTACTTTTTCCAGCAACGATTCTCTGATTTGGTGTGCCTATATCAATTGCAGCATTCTCCTTTGGACTGGATTTTCACTATCAACTTCATCTTGCCGAAACTTCATCACAGGAAGAGCTAATTGCAAAGGCATTACAACTTATGTACAATATACAAGCTGAAATGGAGACATTCTAATTGATTTTTTACCACTTAATCTATCTGCCCACAGAGCATGTATCTGTTGAGTGTCCCAATTCCTCTTATTTCCAGGCATCATTTTCTTAATAATCCTTAACAAAATTTTATTGGATGACTCAGCCAATCCATTACCTTGAGGGTAATAAGGCATGGAAGCAGTTAATTTAATCCCATATTGCTGACAAAATTTGTACATCTTAGCAGACTTGAATGCCATTGCATTATCAGTTACTAATTTTTGTGGAAAACCAAATATTAACATAATATTTTCCAATAGAAATTTAATAATTATCGTATCAGTAGCATTTCTCTTTGGTACAACTTCACTCAATTTAGTGAAATAGTATGTAGTTGTATGAATCCATCTATGTTGCCCTTATGAAGGTTGATTAATTTCTCCGATGAAGTCTAGCCCCCACTACTGGAAAATAACATATAATAAAATAGGGATGATAGGTAATGGTAGAAATTTATGTTTACCCACAAATTTCTCACATTCGACACAGCTTGTGACTTTCGAAAAAAAATCAGAGAAAATATTTGGCCAATAATAGCTAGCTCTTAAGATTTTTTTTGCAGTGGCTCTCCATTATAAATTCCCTTCGCATACTCCTGCATGTATCTCTGTCATAATCTCTTGGGATTTTGCTTCATTTAAACATCTTAATAAGACTCCAACTAGATCTTTCCAGTAAATATGTTCTTCCAATATGAAATACTTCATAACTCTTAGTTTAAAAGCTCTCCTTTTAGACTTCTCCATTTGAGGTGGACAATTGAAATTTAACAAGTAAACTATATCCTTGTACCAATCTGAATTGAATATTTTAGGATAACTAGAAATACCTTCTCCATCTTCTCCTTCAGTTGCCTTTACATTCAGATTTAAAGGTTTGCAGTTAGATTCAGCCATCAAGTGAGCGAAGCCCCAACCCTTTATCAATTTAGTTGGTTTGATTTCAACATAAAATTCCAGATTCTCGGTCAGCCATCGTCCTCTCTTTCCATCTGTATCTAGCTACAACAACACATCTTTAACAGTGATATCGGACAAAAAATAAATTATTTTTAATGAAGCACATAAACTTGAAAAGACTTCAAAGGCTTAACTAGTGCATATGCTTGTTTTTAAGTCAAGTTGTACTTTAATTCAACATCCCTTAAAGCACGACTAAAAAATGAAATTGGTTGCTCGAAACACTCCTTGTTCTTCTATAGTAAGACAACTACAATTGTTTCTTCTGAAGCAAATGAAAAAATCAGAAAATCCTTTTCAAAATCAGGACTAATCAAAACTGGTTCTTCATTCAAGGTAGACTTAATTGCTAAAAAATAATTCTTTGCTTCATCTTGCCACTTAAATTCTTCATCTTTTTTCAGCAAAACATTTATATGTTTGATCAGCTCTGCAAAGTTAGGAAAAAAACACCTCAGAAAATTTATTTTCCCTAAAAATGACTACAATTCCTTCTTATTTCTTGGTAAAACAATCTTCTAAATAGCTACTACTCTTCTCGGATCAATACAGATGCCATTTTCTGTTACAATATGTCCGAATAACTTACCTTCTTGGATAGTAAAAGACAACTTTTTGGGGTTTAAGGACAAACCAAAACTTATGCATTTGTCAAAAACTTGCTTCAGATATTTAAAGTGGTCTTCATCATTTGAATATATGGTGATGTCATCCAAATAGATGACCACAAATATGTCATTTTCTCTCGCAAAGGAAATATCCATTTCCATTTGAAAGGTTGCACATGCATTCATCAAAACCAAATGGCATTTCGTTGTACATGAATGTGCCCTAAGGTGTGGTAAATGTTGTCTTTTATGTGTCTTTCTTGTCAACTGAAATCTGATTATAGCCTGGAAAGCCATCATTCATTCATAATCATTTGGAACCTACAACCTTCTGCAAGGTATAATCCATTTTGGGTAGTGGATAGTTATCTTTCAAGGAGCATCGGTTTAGGTTGTGAAAATCAAGAAAAATCCTTATTTCTCCATTATTTTCCTTGATTGGCACTATATTAGCTACCCAATTAGAAAATATCAAAGGAAGAATAATCTTTGCTTCTCATAATTTTTTGATTTCATTCTCAATGATTGGAAGCAGCATGGGATTGATGTGTCTGATTTATTGTGCTACAAGCTTTGCATCTGTTTTCAAAGGGATATTGTGCTCCATTATGCTCTTATCATAATTTTTCAACTCACTATAAGACCATGCAAAAATATCAGCAAATTCCTTCGGCAGTTTGATATATTTTGTTATGGTTTCTAGAGGAAGGAATTTGGACACTTTGACTAATCTTGGCCGATATTCTATACCAATATTACATTCTATTGTACTCTCTCCATCAACCTTTCTTCTAGGCTTGAGAAAAACATCATTATTATCAAACAATATTTCTAAAGGAACTAAATCCTTAGGAATAAAGTTAGTTTTTAGATCTATAATGTTTTTCCAACCATAGTTTTCTTAAAAGGGTTTCTATTTTGGTTTTCAACAATTTCCTCCTCATCATCAATTTGTATCTCTACAAAATATTCTACACACCCAAAATTTTTTTGAATATCCCTATCATATTCAAATACTTGCTAGTGCTTGATGTTATCAGGAATTGAAGGTCTGTTTTTTATTTGAACATCATAAACTGCCTTGACATCTAGAGGAACTTTGAAATTACTGGCAGCAATAGCTAGTGAATCAGAATTTTTTTTTTCTTCTCTAGTGAAAAATTTTATATTAAATGTTGAAAAGTAATGTTCAATCAAATCCCAGACTTCATTCCTATAATTCTTCAATTTGGAACTTTTCACTTGGAAGTTATTTCTCACCTGCTTAATCACCAAAGGAAATTAGTTATTATGCTCCCAAATATTTTGCTGCCTTCATACCTAGCACAAGTGCTTCATACTCAGTAATGTTATTAGTTGTATGATATGGTCACCTTCTGCTAAGTAGGAGAAATGAGAAATACAACGGCTCCTGATCCTTCTCTTAAAGAGGCTCCATCAAATTACAATTTCTAGATCTGTCCTCCTTCTGAATGCTACTCATTTTCACTTTGAAAGTATTGTTTTTCACTTAATTGATGTTGGAAATCATTGTCATCGGCAGCAAGGTGTGAAATTGATGACCCTAATTCCTTTTCTTTGGCATATATGGGATGGGTTGATGTATTGTGCTGATCAATAATGATGTAGGCCATTGGAGTTTCCCTATATATCCTTCTTAATTCCCCTCCAAATACTGGGATGGTAGCATAAGACATGACCATCTGAAGGGTACCTCCAAATTTACTAGACCAAGATCTGGAAAGTAACATCCCAAATCTAGAAGGAATGTCAACAGCCACAATGTCCATCACTAAGCCTTTCATGGGTAGCTAGGTAAGGGAAACAACCAGATCCTTAATCAGTCCTAGACACTTGAATTTTTTGGAGTCAAAGGTGTAAAGGTCATGGTATTTCCTGGTGATCTATAATCCCAATTCATCCATCACTTTCTTTGGCATGATATTGTGGGAAGTTCTAGAATCTAATAGAAAATTATGTCACAATTTGTCATGTATATTGAGTGACAGGTAGAAAGGAGGTGAGTTATCATCATTTTGGTCTTGGACATGACAACCTAGATAAATGGTGGGATGCTAATCCTCAAGGTTGACTGAATCAAGGGCGACAGGACGCTGCAACAAACTCTTAAAAGACTCTTTATATGCTGGATTTTTTAATAATTCCAGGAGTGGAACTGGAATTTTTATTTTATTCAATTCATATTTAAAACTAAAATAAATTGGAACTAATTCCTTATTTTCTATTGTAATTTTGAAAATTGGAGTAGAATTTTGAGGTGGAGGAACCTCATTTACCTTGGCCTTCTATTTAGCAACTTGTTTTTCTAAATCTGATTTTTGTTGAGACTGTTGAACAAGACCTTTTGACCTCAAAGGGTAATTTTTTTTTGAACTTCTTGTTTTTTTTTATCATTCTGTGCATAAATTTGAGCATTCATATCATCGGAAAACAAAAAAAATCTTGATCTATCTTCATATTCCTGCAATGTCAAACATGTTGACTGTGAAGTTTCTCCCACATGGTTTATTTCTTCATTTTCTTCCTCATTTCATTGTTGTTCTTATTCAACAAAATTATTCAAAGGAGGCTGAACATTTTGATCATTAGTATTCCTCCTTGGGAGTTGTAGGATTTTTTGAGGCTGAAAAGGCCTCCTGAAGGGAACCTGATTTCTATTAGCTTCATTTTGATTGGATCTAGCAGCTGGTTTATTTTCTACCTCTAATTTTGACATCTTAGAGGCGAGTTCCTTGATCAAATTGGACATTTGAACGATATTTTATTCTACTAAAATAGGCTTGGAAGAAGAAGGTTTTTATTCTTTCATCTTCTTTTTATCTTTTACAGCCTTTTCTTCCTCCATTTTTCATTTATTCAAAGCCATGATATTAGACTGCACTCCAATTTCAACCTCTTGCATAGTTTTCAGTGTCTATGCTTTTTCAGCCCTAAACCATAAAGCAAGCTCAGAATCAAAAGAATTTGAAAAATCTATCATAGTTGTGGTTTCAGTGGGTTTAATGTTTTTAGGAATTTTTTGATAAATCATATTAAATGTCTTAGTTAAATCAACTAAAGGCTCATCTTCTTTCTTCTTCGGAGTTCCAAATTCAGTAAGATTATAAACATAGTCTTTCATATCACCCCAATGCTTTGCAAATATCTCTTTTAATTCATCAATTCCTGTAATTGAATTTGGATCCAAACTTATAAACCATTTTCGAGCTTCACCATCCAAACTCAGAACAAAGAGTATTGACCAGACATCTTCATGTTCAATATGTTGATTGTTAGCATAACTATATAAAACCACTAAATGTTCTTCAAAAGAAACTCTTTCTCCCTCCCCAGCGTATTTTGGAAGATATTTAAAGTAATATCCTTGGGGAAGTGCATGCATGTGTTGGGGGAGAACAAGTGGCGTATATCTCGCAACCACTATCTACTGCATCCTTGTAAGGGCAAGATGAGCCATATTTTGTTTATGTACAATTGATGTAATTGTTTGAGAAATAGGAATTACAATTGGTGAATTCTGATTTTGATTTGAGATAGTAGAAAATTTGGGGTCTTGAGATGATTTTTCAGGCTTTGGAACTAAGAAGAGTGGGTTTTCAAAAAGATGAACAGAGGATGCCTTGACTTCTACTTCAGTAGAAGAATTGGAATCTAAAGTTGTCTCTTGAGGGGATGGAGTTAACTCATCCTTATTTGACTGCATAAGGAAATCATATAAGTTAAAATTAAGACCTTTAGGTATAGACTCTTCAAAAGGATGAGAGGAAGATGACCCAACAACTCAGTTTGGAGAAAAAGGAAAATACTATTGCTGAGGGGTAATAAGAGACTGGTATTCATGATGATTCGGAAGGAAATTTAAAACAGTCTTGAAGTCTTCTTCATTCAAAATATACCTATCAAGAAAAGGTGCAATAGCCAATACCTGTTCTAATTACCCTTCATTTAGCACAAATTCTTCTGACTTTTTTTCAACAATTAGAAATTCAGTTTATCCTTCTTTGACTAGAAAAATACTTATTTCAGATTTACTAGGTGATGAGTAAGAAAAACCTTCAGTTGAGCCTAGGTTAACAACATCCACTTTATTTTCTAGGGGAGTAGCTTCAACTTGATATTTTTTAACAGAATCTTTTGAAACTAAAATCTCTTTAGATTCTAAAGTAGATAGAGGTACCTTTTTCTTTGGAACGTAATTTTTGTATACCTTCTTCACTGACTGAGATGTGACTTCAATTTTTCTCTGTTTTCCTTTATCATCTTCGATAATTATCTCTAGGTCAGCAACTGGGGTCACAGTTGGAGATCTATGATTCCTCCTTGTAGAAGGAGGTTTTGAAACCCCTCTTCCTCTTCGTGGAGTCGCCAAGTGAGCTAATTTGAAATCTTCTTCATGTCAACAATTCTTGTTCACCATCAAGAACTGATTATGAACAATTCATAACAATAGACTCGGTAGAATACTTCGTTACAAGGCCTTCATCTCCCAACAGATGCACCAAAAGATGTTGGCGCTAGAATCAACACTTGTACTACAGCAAGTGCCTAACCAGACACATCTTAAACTCTAAGGAAACTTTAATGTTTTGTTTTATAAGATTGGAAGATGATATAAACTCTGATTTATTGAAGAGATATTTCGGTCAAATCCACATTTATAATTAATAGGGTACTGTAACTTGATGTGGTAGCAAGGTGCAAGTTTGTAGTCAATGATGAAAGAAAATTGAAAGATGAGAGGAGAAATAATAGGTCTGTAAAACAGAAATCTACTGATTTAGTAGAAATTGACAGAAGTATCAGTTTGACAATATTCCATTGAGAGAAAGCTATTTCTCGTCTGACAAGATTTTTCACTGAAATATCATGAAGACTAACTATCATGAGTGATGCTCTTCCACTATTACAATATATATTTTACGAGAAATTCTCACTTTGTGAGACTAACAAAAACTGATAAAATCACATAACAAGCTTAAGAGACTAATAAAAACACATAACAGTATGATGATTTTCAAACTGGAACTAGAATAAAGGAGATATAGAAACACAAATAAAGTAGACAATACACACAGAAAACTGGTAATAAGTCCTCATTAGTATTATTCCATTTCATTCACAAAAAAAATTACAGTTCATATAAGTTAAAATTCAATAACCACCAACCAACCCTGACTTCATATCAATTTTGCATATATATACAAAATATGATACTGTCATCTTCCACAGAAAAATGAAAATCTGTTTCAAAATTCATTACAACCTCGTGTAAGAGGTGAGGCTTATCCTAAAACTTTAATACAAAATGCTATGACAAAATGAAAATAAACAGCATTAAGGATAACAATTTGGAGTGGTTTGTATGATGTGGCAGTCTATGGGAAAACTCCTCTTCTGTTCTGGTGGAACCAACTCCACAAAAAGTGTAAATATCAATGAAAATGGCATGTCATTGTTCCTTGAATGCAGTTTGGTGCCTTGTAGAAACCTACTGGTGCTAATAGTAGTGGTAGAAAACTGTTTCATAGAAACTCTGCCGCTGTTCCAATGTTCCTTTTCTTCTTTGGTGGAAAACCCTTTGTAATGGCGAAAAAACCCGAAACTTTTTGGATAGAATGGCAGAGGTTCATTTTATGAGATATTACAAAGAAACCCTTTGAAAAAGGTTTAATTAATAGGGGAGAGGTGGAGCGGAATTAATGATAAGCAGGAGGAGAAAAGTTTTAGATATATATCGCAATCGCAAATCGGGGTAAAAAATGAGATTTTTGATGGGGCGATGATGTGGAAAAGAAGAGGGACCAATCGCAGATCGCGCATCGCAAGTTTTGTTATGAGACACAAGATTTAAATGTTAAAACTCACAAAGTGCGATGAGAGAGGAGGTGATGTGGCATAAAAAACAGTGGGGTCGCCCGCAGATCGCACATCGGAAGTTTTATTATGAAACACGTGAGGTAAACATTGAAACTAGTGAAGTGTGATGTGTGATGTGAACGGAGGGACGTGTCATGACAGACAGTGGGACCACTCACAAATTGCAAATCAAAAATTTTGAGGGAGCAGAAGTGAATGAGCTAAGTGAAATTTGTGAAAATGTGATGTGAAAAGGTAGGTGGGGCCCTTTAAATGACTTTTCAAAGGAGAAAGTGAAAACTTCGTTAGGTCATAGTAATATGATAAAAAGACACACAAAGCAAAAAAAAGGCTTTATAACATATTCGAGGCGTATTATACAGAAGTATGGGCCACAGACCATACCGCAACTCGCATTTCGGGGGTTTTGTAGGAAATCTCAATTGTAACGTGAATGGGAATTAAAACAATGAAGTGCCGATTGCGATGAAAGGTAAGGGGTCCACAATATTTATTAAGTGCGGTAAGCTATATCATATAATATATGATATAACCAAGGTTTTTTTGTGGTGCGAGTAAAAACTGTGATAAAATAAATATATGGTAAGTTAAAAAGAAAATATGAAACGGTTGTTGATGGGTGTGCAGAGTTGATTTTTAACTATAAAAATTGGATGTTATGAGTTAGAAATGGGTTTTGAAAAGGGAAATGAGAGGCTGGACTTTGGGTTTTTTGGGAAAATGAAAGGTGAAAAAGGGAAAATGAAATGAATGAAAGTATAAAATGAAATTTTCTCACCATTACACTTTGAAAACGACACTTTAATCTTATAATCAAACTGAAAAGGCAGATTGATTCCTTGGAGAATGATTACAGGACTTTGGAAATATTTGGAAAAATGGCAGTGCTAACAGCTGTAATGAGAAATCAGACAACATTATTGGAAGATGAACCTTGTGTTTCATTTTTTTACGATTCCATTTCTAGGAGGGAACTTGGTTGGTTGTTGATCTTCCTAAAGGAGGAAGAGGGGTATAATGATGTTATTTTCTTACCCTATCAATCCTAGGTGGATTTTGGTGTGAGGATAGGTTTTGCCAAATTAGAGGCTAGTAAGTTACCTAGAGGCTCTTGAGGATAGTTGGAACTCCCAAAATCCGTGGGCCTTTGGAACATCAATAGTCACTCTGAGTTGGAAACCTTCGATTGTAGTGCCAAAACCTAATGGACTATGAGTGCAGAGGAAGGGGTGGACTATCGTGGGTTGTGAAGGAAAATGGGGGAGAGACAGTTGGTTGGAAGCTGTTTGAATCAAGTACCTTGGTATGCTACCATATTGGTGCAGCTATGTACCATAGTTGGATTAGGTATCCTTTTACCCCGATAGAGTCTTGACCACAACTCGGGGATGACCCACTACTAAGAGATATGAGTAGCATAGTCTATTGTTGAGCGAGACATCCAGGTCTGCAGCCAATTGGTGTCATTTCTCAAAGATAAATGTTATTTAATATTGTGATTCTTTGTAGATTACATGTTTATGACTATATATTGTGAAAAGGTTAATAATAGGATGCATTACATAATATTGTGCATTGAACGTGTAAAATAGAATAGAATGAAGGTAAATTTTCATAGGCCAGGTTACAAAGATAGTAATATGCCTAAGTGGGTGATTGGTGGCATTGCAGAAATAGACAAGTCACAAATGATGGGTAGTATCTTGTATAACTAATGTTGAATCCACCAATAATGGTTGGAGGCCCACTCCCAAGGACAAAAAAAATCTCCCGATGTAGGTCTCAACCCAGCAACAATTCCTTCAAGATTTGAAAAATGTGTTTATTTCTTTTCATACCATAAGGTAAGACTTTATCAGCATTAATGGTTAAGTTCTAGCTGGACATTTTGGAATGTTAGTGTTATTGGATATGCCCAGGTGGCAGTTTTCTTAACTTATATTCCCTTAGGTAGTTATGGAAGTTATTAAGGCATCTTTCGCATGCTATGCCGAAGCTTGTGGTGAGTGCCGCACAACACCCTAATTTTGTAAGAAAATGCCCGGTCTGTACATTACTAATATACTAATAATTAAAGAAAACATTTTATACCAAAAAAATGTATATAATATGGTAATCGCATAGTGAAATGGTTTTAAAACCTATTATTTACTAAATAGAACAAAATGTATATGTACAAATATTCAATCAAGGAAACATTTTTTAGCCTTTTAGCATGAAATATGGTGATTAATAAGGAATACACCTAATACAAAATACAATAAGGTCTGTAAGGCTAGAATAAGATGTTTTTGTGAATGTTCTATACAAATAAAAATGACTCTTGCAAAAGATCCCTGATTTAAAAAAAAAAATTTGTTTAGTACTATCAGTGCAATCAAAGTAAAGGCAAAGTGTAGTATCTCAACTAACTACAAATTCTACAAAATCTCTGCCTATTAATTTCTTCCATGAAATTATCTTCACTTAATACAAGTTGGAGGAGGATTATCAATTTTAATGTTTTCTATGATTTGGGCTTTCCCCAGCTATATATGCTAACTCATTTTATCATTAGAATGAAGAATATTCAAATCCTCATGACTTGAAATGGTGAAATTAGTTTTTCAATCCTGCTGGAAAGTCCAACTTAAAATTGTCGTGGCTTTTTAGAGAATATGGATTTGGGATTTTATCATGTACTCTAATAGGGCTCTAACTAATTTTTCCATGTGAATGAAAAATACTAAAAACTTCATGACATGGAATGGTGAACTTAGTTTTTCAATTCTGTTGGAAACTGCAGCTGAGAATTTCCATGGCATTTTAGAGAATATGGATTGAGAATTTCATAACAGAGTCTTAGGTCTAATAACGTTGTGAGAAAAGTGTTTTTTAAATGTTCATGGTGATCATAGAAGCTACAAAAACGCAAAAACCATCTACTATACATGGCCCCACCCTCTATGCAACAATAATGCATATGTCTTCAACTTGAATAAAAGAAATAACACTAACCCTAAATATCTAGGGTACATAAACATGAAACACAAAAGATAAAAGAAAAAATAGATTTATTAATATTCAACGAAATGTTAGTTCAAACAGATATGGATATGTATCCAGATGAAATCACAATAAAATTTTAAAATAAATGATCGGTCACTGTGCACACCATAAAATAATGTTCTCTTATATAAAAAATATGCGGGGAAATTAACAAAATACTTGATTCAAATGATAGTTTCTACTACTGATGTCTAGCAGGTGGTTGTTGTTGTTGCTATTGTTGACCAGGTGGCAGAGGCGACATGCCAAGTCTCGATTGCATATGAGGAGGAGCACCATACATAGGAGGGGCACCTCTGTCGGGTGGAGGAGGACGCATAATCTCGGGATGGCCTGGAGGACCTCCCTGCTACGAAAATGGTAGTGGTGGGCTAGGAGGATGCATTGGCATTGGGGCATAATAATCCATTGGGGGTGTTGAGACCTATGGAACATGAGGCCTTGAGATCTGGGGTTGCACTATGCCTGGTGAAGGGACTCCAGCTCCTCTAACGGGACAAGCTAAGCCAAACAAGGGGCACCTTGGGGATTCCTCGGCCCACCACTCTACCCAAGCCAAGGCCTGCCTGAGCTGCGAAGGTAGTATTGACTCACGATTCATCAGGCAGGGGCGGGCCGTCGACTGTCATAGTACCCACTTCTTCCCCACAAAGGAGGACGAGACCAAGGGTTCGCCTCTCCACTCACTCTTCTTTCTTGTCTACTGCTGCTCCCTTCTTGTGGGGAAGTATTATGAACTATTTATAGTCTCCCAACACCAAATTCTTGTGGCAATAGAATGCCATGAATTTTCCAATCCAGTGACACTCGTCCTGGATCGTCACCCACATTTGTAGTTTATGTATTACAGTATCTTCAACTCTTCGACATCGACATTTTGACTATCCACCGCCTCTACTAGAGGAGGCAGATGACGATGAATTATAACCAAACCTACTTGTTGGGACTCAACTTTGTTCTCCCTATCTTCTGTAAAAATGAAAATGGATGAAAGAATTTTTTTGGGTTGCTACTGCTTTCATTAAACCCTCCAAATAAATTGTTAAAACCATACTTCCTTGCATTACATGTCAAAGCCTGTTGTGCTAACACCCCAAAATGTGGCTGGCCTACGCTATATCATTTATTTTAAAATTGTAAAATGTAATCATAATATTCTTAACAAATAAAACCATCAATCATGCTGGCAATTAAAAAAAATTATTCAAACCGTCACCATTTCTCATATAACTTCTTAGCATTTACATTGGAAGATTTAATGTGTTTGGATCCAATTAAGGAAAGTGGTTGCACATTCCTTTTATATCCTCAATATTATCTACAAGTTAATGCAACCCTAAGTTGTAGCAACTGTAGGTAAATTCAAGTAAGGTCAACTCTTATAAAGAGGCACCATTATGAAGAGGATAGAACATCCCCTAGAGCTATTTATTTATAAAATTCCAAAGAATTGACAATAAGTGAAGGGAAAGACCATTCAATTATAAACATGAAACACAAAGAAGTAGGAGGACTCAAGGGAATAAAACCATGAAATCATGTGTTTACATTATGGCTAAAGGTTATCATGTCATTCTAAAAACCCAAGATATAGGGAAGATTCTTAAACCTCGTATAAAAGAAATGCGTAGTCTAATGAAGCCACAATTTCATCCATAAAACAATAGAAATTCTAGCATGATTTTGAGAAAATCTGGTCGAAGTTTTTGAAAACCCAGATTATAGTTGTCAAGCTTCAAGATTTTGGGTGCCCCAAGGGCCCTTGATGGTATTGAATCCATTTTCGTCATCAAAAGAACAATTTAGACACTACCATAATGGGATTTTTTGAAGAATTTATCGTCATATTCTAGTGATAAATCGTCATCTAGACAAAATTATGTCCTTGTTGGACAATTCCTAAAATAAATGAACTTTGATTCTAACATAAAGCCAATTGTTCCATTAGGTTTGACCATACTTAACATTGGGCATTCCCAATGATGAAGTTCCATGTGTGTTAAGACTTACATTATGTGAAGGAAAAGGATAAAATTCCATGTGTGTTAAGACTTTTTTTATGTGAAGGAGATGATTTCTAGCAATATTTACAAGGAAGAGGTTAAAAAAAGTTCCAGTTTGAAAAATATTAAACAAATGAAAAATATAATATAATCTATTTATAATGCTATTTAAAGAGTGAATTAGAGGATATTAAATGAGCGCATAAGCATTGAGGATGTCATTACAATTGAATTTTTTATTAATGATAATGTGATCTTGTTGTGAAGGTAAGGACCTCTTCCAAATCTTATTACCTTAGATGTTGATTGCCAAGAGTACAAGCAATACCCATTTCACGTTATGTGATTGACCCATGAAAACTAATATTATAGGCCAGGAAAATAACAAGTCTTCCTTGGCTAGAGCAAGGAAATTCAGGTGGAGGTTGAGTGGACAAGTTTATTGAGTGTAAAGGAGGTGTTTAGTTCCTCAAAAGTGAGGAAGAAGAATTTGAAGAGATTACAAAGCATACGTGAGTGAAAATTGAGCAAATTCATGAGTGGATTTTCTGTTGGTAATTTTTGACAAATAGAAATCCATGAAGTAGTGAAATGTTTTTGCCCAAATGGTGTTGAATCTTATAACACTCTCCTCCCGCACTTACCCAAGTTCATCAGTCCACCGGGGTAAATATGTTATGAAGAGTTACTATGATATGACTCAACCTCCTAGGTATATTTAAGGAAGTGGAATCGTCAAACCAAAACTTTACTGGCTTCCCTCAGGTGCTATAGGACCCCCTAATGGCTAAATCACCCTTCCAGGTGTCTATACCCTTAATTAAACCTCTTTTTGAGTGATATTGACTCCCAAATGTTGGTACAACACTGCCTAAATTCGACTGCAACTCTTTAGTCACATGCATAAGCCTACAAGGGAGCGACTGCAATATTTTTTACTCATTTAGGTGCATGTGACGGTGAGATCTAAGCCAATTTTTCAGGGCTAGTCTCTAGACCACTTCTCAAAACATGATGAGACTTTCCATAACAATAATCGACACCAGAACAAATCCTTCCATACAAAAATTAGACAAGAACTTGACCTAACAAGGCCTAACCATGACATTAACTTCATCAAACACATCATGAACATGTAATCGACGTATCATTATTACATATCTGAAAATAGGGATCTCATACTTACCTTAAAATCACCAAGAAGGTTTTATGTCTTCTCATAATAGCTGCAATAACACCTATTAGGTCATGCATTCAACAACCATTCATTTACCAATCAAAACTTGTTAAGATCCATAACTATAATGTGTTATGAAACCATGCTTATAACTAGCATATAACTAGAATAGTAACAGTGATAGAAGAACCATTAAAGCCACATAATAACAAGTACATATACTCATAAAATACAAGAGGAAAAGAGCTCTTATTAACATATGCAAAAACCAACCAATATAGGGACTTCCACATACCACCTGACCATAGATTGGGTTGAACCAAATCTTTCTTTCAGTCAATCATCCCCATTCCATATTCTAAGCAAGAATGTGGTACTCACAAAAAAATAACCATGGCTTCCTTGGGCTTTACCGCATATCCCGCCATTACCGGTCAAGGGATTCCTAGGATAAAAAAATAAACATACACTACAAGGCTTTACCACAATCCCGCCAAAATTAGTCAAGGGATCACTAGGCCCTAAAAAAGCATGGATGCCTCTAGATATATTCACCAATACCTTGAGGAATTTTTCTATCTCCACCCTCAGGCTTTAGCATGGATCTCGCCATTATCAGTAAAGGGACTCCTAGGCCCTTTGGAATTTTCCTGAGACCACCTCACCCGGTTCGAAAACCATTTAGAAATCTAGCTCAACCAAATGAGATAACCCCATCACACCATGGCTATCTAAAAATGGCAAGGCATGGTTGAAAACCATTGTCACACCTAAAAAAAACCATGTGAACATGCATATACAATGCAGACAAGAGAAACAAATACACACATGAATATACCATGCATGAAAAAACTAGCAAGGAAAGCATACATGCAACTTGATACCTACAAGTAATCCCACTATAGTCACTTTATCCAACTCTTCATTACTGGATCTTCGATTCCCTTTTCTTTCTTGTCCTTCCTTTTCCTTCCTTTCTCCAATGCTAGAGTGCTCCAAGAATGTTCTAAGTGTGCAAGAGTATGTGAGAGAGAGAATAGAGAGAGAGCTCCAGGCTAAAAATGACAAAAGGTTGTGAATTGATCTTCATAAACCTTTTTATAATTGAGGCCTCTATTTTCCTTCAATTTCCTCCTCACATGCAACCTTTGACCTTTCACCTTCTTTTTCTCATGATTTCCTTTACTTTCATAAATAAAACACCAATAAATGTCTATTTTCATTGTCAATGCCTTTTCCAATTTCCTTAACCATAGTAAACGAAATGAAACCCCACAATGATGTTTTTCCTAACATTCAGCTTGGAATACTTGTCCAATGACCATGGTGTTATTTTTCCTTTATTAACTTTATTACATGGAATTTTAAACATGGTTGTTATAAATCCAACTTGGGACCATACATGAGTGTTTGGGCATGCTAAATCATGAATTTGACTATTAATTCATGGTTGTAAAACCCAAACTAAAATTGGGGAAGGGGGTTGCAAATTTGATAATGGCTTGGTTGGGGAGAAAGCACTGAGAAAGGAGGTTGTCGAGGGACTGTATTGGAAGAGAAGGGGATCCCTTATGTAGCTAAAACCAATTGGGAATACATTTGGAAAATTCATGGAAGTCATGTTGATGCAGGAGCATCGGGACTTAGCCAGCAATGTGATGTTTTGTTCACGTGTTGTGGCTAATCCAAAGAAATAAAAATCAGTAGTAGTATTTTATTTTATTTTTATTATTATTGTTATTTATTTATGAGGATAGTTAGTTTGTTTTGTATTTTTAATCAATTAGGAATTGGTTTCTTTCCCTACATGGATATAGAGCCAACATAGGGATAAACACTTTAAAATAGGGAGGTATTGATTTGTTGAGAAAATTCGAGAAGAAACCTATTCTAAGAGGAACAGTTTCATATTTCAAGTATAAATAATAGGGAAGTAGGGAGGAAACACCGAGAGTGCTAGTGTAAAGATTACAAATGCAAAGGGGCAATCAATGAAGTATTTAGCCCATGTAGTGTTAATGTAATTTGGATTTTATCATATTATGTTTATTTTTTAATCTAAAAACTGTATGTATACGCTGTCTATAAATAAGCGATTGTAGGGAGATGATTTTTGTTGTGGAGGGTGATACGCAGTTTTAAAGAATGGCAGTGGAGTGTGGCCTTGGTGTGGATGCAGGGAAAGACACTCAGGCAATATGTTAAAATGTTGGAAGCATTGGACTGTTCGGGCTTTATTAACAAAACTATATAGCTATGCAACACTATTCATATGGGTATGCAGTCACCGTGTTCATGGTTTCATATTTTAGTGTATATAGTTTGAATTTCCAGTAATGCAGAGTGGCATGTCATTTGCGTTGAGGTTAGTATAGTCAAGCTAATACGACTATGGATCTGAGCTATAGACATTGATATTTTATTTTCCTTGACATTGCTTGTTATCTTTGCATAGAAACTGCGTTGACATTGGTGGGTATATTGGCATAGTCATTGCGTGGAGATCAATGCAGTGCTAAAATTAAATTCCAACTTATAGAGCTGGAACCGTATTTTGTTTGCTTGATTTCTTTGGTGGTTGTGAAGCTGTGGACTCAAACAACTTGCGGTGTTTTTTTTCTCCTTAAGAAAATTCCATATTGGTAGTGGGCCTCAATAAATCAACAAACTTGATTTCCCCTGTTATATATTCAACCATGATGCTTTAAGGACTACGTTGGCTTGTTTTTCCAAATGGATTCCAAATGCCAACTTTCAATTATGTTATTATTATATACAATAACAATGGTCCTTTAAGGACCCATCTATTATTGAAAAATGGAGTTTGCATAAAGCTGCAACATTTGATTATTATATGTATTAATAGAGTGGAATTTGGAATTGCTATTAAGTGGTGAAGAACGAGTCAATTCCATCATTTTGAAGAGTAAACCTAGTTCTTAGTAAAATTAAACATTTTTCTGTACTAATTTGTAAAATGGAAATTGTGTTTTCTACATCATTTTGGTATTAGAGCCGTTGAGTTGTTCTTGAGCATTGCAGAGAATGCCACCCAGAAGAGGAGCTGGAGTAGGTCGAGCTAGGATAGGTCATGGGAGACCTATAGAAAACACAATTTTTATAGAAGAAATCTGGCACTTGTGTATAAGGATGGCTACAATGGAAACTACTCAGAGGAGGGCGACAGATGATGGCATTGCCAGTGCTAATGAAGAAGAGACCACCAAAGAAGAAGTGGAGGAAGAAAGCGAGGAAACTAAAGCTATGAAGATTCTAGCAAAGGCTAGTAGCAAACCAAAGGTAGAAGTACCTTTATACGATGGCAATCTTAGTGTGGAGGTACTAATGGATTGGATCAGTTCATTAGACAAATATTTTGACTATGAAGAAGTTGATGACAAGAAGAAAGTGAAGTTTGCAGCCACAAGATTGAAAGGTCATGCAGCCCTATGGTGGGATGAATTGCAGTTGTGCAGGGAATGAAAAGGGAAACCCAAAATCAAGGAGTGGAATAAGATGGTGAGTAAACTGAAAGGTAAGTTCATGACGAAATATTATAAATTAAATATTTTTAGACAATTGCAAAACTTAAAGCAAAAGGGCATGACTATCAAAGAATATACTGAAGAATTTTATAAGCTGAGTATTAGAGCTGGTCATATTGAAGATGACATAGAAAATGTAGCTAGATATATAAATAGTTTGAGATATGAAATACGGGATGAGATCAACTTATTAAATCTTAAGACGATTGAGGATGTCTATCAAGCATCTTTGAGGGCAGAAGAAAAGATGTTGCGCAAACAAAATTAGAGAAATAGAGGCAAGAGTCCAGCAAAAGGAAGGGGAACATTTAAATCCAGATTTCAACACTCAAATAATGAGGTAGGGAGTTCAAGTAATAGATCACCACAAAGAGGAGATTCTGGTCACGGAAGGTTTGTGCCTAGAGGTAGAGGCCGAGGAAGAGATGTTCGGTTCTTTGCATGTGGTAAGTGGGGACATGTGAAATGGGATTGTTCTCACAATAAACCAGCAACCCAGCGAAATGTGATCTTTGTTGAAACAAAGGAAGAAATTCCTCAGACTACAGCGAAAGAGGAACCACCTGAAGCCAGAGAATCCTTGTTGTTGAAAAGGATATTGCTTATAGAAGCTAAGGAAACCAAAGAACCAGCTCAGAGAAAGAATTTGTTCAGAACTGTATGTAAGTCAAAGGGTAAGTGTTGCAAATTGGTAATTAATAGCGGTAGTACTGATAACCTTGTTTCTACAGAGATGGTGGACAAATTGAAGTTGGACAAAACAATACACCCCGCTGAAAAATGTAAATTCAAAATTCAGATTGGTACTTATAAGGATGTTATTTTATGTGATGTAATGTCGATGGATGTATGTCACATATTGCTAGGAAGGTCCTGACAATTTGACCAAAAAGCCATACATGATGGCCGAAGAAACACTTATACTCTTGAGAAAGATGTGAACAAACATACACTGTTGCCATTGAAATATGAAATTGACAAGGAAGCACCTGGAAATAGAGTTATGTTGATGAGTGGGAAAATCCTGTTGCAAGAAGTCGAGAAGGGAAAGGAGATGAATTTTGCTATTGTTGGGAGACCCAAGGTAATTTTAACTTCTACAAATTTAGAAGATTTACCTAAATAAATTTTGAAATCTGTTGAATGATTTTGCTGATATTGTTGTGGATGAGTTTCCAAATGAGTTACCGCCCATCAGGAGTAGTATTCACCACATTGATCGAATCATTGGAGCTAGTTTGTCGAATAAAGCAGCCTACAGGTTAACGCCGCAGGAAAATGCCAAATTTGGAAGACAAGTGCAAGAGTTGATGGATAAAGGATTAATCATAGAAAGCCTCAGTCCATGTGTTGTACCAACATTACTCAATCCAAATAAAGGAGGTGAATAGTGCATGTGCACAGATTCTCGAGCCATAAATATAATCACTGTCAAGTATCATTTTCCGTTACCATGAATGGATGATTTAATGGATTGTTTGAGTGGGTCGAATTATTTTTCTAAGATATATTTGAAGAGTGGGTATCATCAGATAAGGATTCAAGAAGGGGATGAATGGAAAACCACATTTAAAACAAACAGTGGTTTGTATGAATGGTTAGTAATGCCTTTTGGAATTACT
Organism: Pinus albicaulis; assembly: GCA_034641835.2. Taxonomy (NCBI): domain Eukaryota; kingdom Viridiplantae; phylum Streptophyta; class Pinopsida; order Pinales; family Pinaceae; genus Pinus; species Pinus albicaulis. The sequence continues at coordinate 12,906,750 of CM076583.1, read as the reverse complement.
AATGCACCTAGTACCTTCATGAGGTTAATGAATGAAGTTTTGAAAGAATATGCGAGTAAATTTGTAATTTTTTATCTTGATGATATTCTCATTTTCAGTCGAAGTAAAGAGGAGCATCTAAAACACCTTAAATTAGTTATAAAGACTTTGTAAAAAGAAAAGCTGCTGATAAATTTGAAGAAGTGCAGCTTTATGAAGGAAGAACTAATTTATTTGGGGTTTGTAGTCTCTAAGGAAGGGTTGAAAATGGATCCAGAGAAAATCCAAGCAATTGTGAATTGGCGAACTCCTAGAAGCATATTTGAGGTAAGAAGCTTCCATGGTCTTGCAAGTTTCTACCAAAAATTTATTTGAAGTTTTAGTCATATTTGTGCACCCATTATTGAAACAACCAAAGAAACCAATAATCCATTCAAATGGACAAAAGCCGCAGATCGAAACTTTAAATTGCTAAAGAAAAAGATTACTGAAAAACCAGTGTTGGCTGTACCAAAATTTGAGAAAGTTTTCCAGGTTGAAACTGATGCTAGTGGAATTGCGAATGGAGCAGTTATAAGCTAAGATCATAAACCAATATCATACTTTAGTGAAAAACTAAATGAAGAAAAGAAGAAATATTCATCTTATGACAAGGAATTTTATGCTGTTTTACAAGCCTTAAAAAAATGGAGACATTATTTGTTGCCAAAAGAGTTTGTGTTATATTTTGATAATAATGCATTACGGTTTATAAACAACCAACCAAAGTTAAATCAGAAACATGCCAAATGGGTAGAATATTTGAAGAGTTTCACTTTTGTAATTAAACAATCAAGTGGTAAATTGAACAAATTTGTTGATGCTTTGAGCAGGGTGAACTTAATTATGCAGGAGTTACAAGTTGGTGTTGTAGGGTTCAAAGAGATGGTTTAAATGTATAAAGATAATGCAGAGTTTAATGAAATTTATGTAGCTGTAGAAAATCCAGCAGTCCATAATAGAAGCCAGTGGTTGGAATATCTAATCCAAGGGGGATTACTATTCAAAATTAATAAGTTATGTATTCCTAAATGTTCTATGAGGGAAAACATAATCAAGGAGAAGCATAGTGGAGGTCTATCCAGACATTTTGGACAAGACAAAACCTTTGCTCAGGTAAATACATTTTATTACTGGCCGAAGATGAAAAATTATGTTAAACAGTTTGTGGAAAAATGCAGGATTTGTCAGCATGCTAAGGGAAAAAGTCAGAATATAGGATTGTATTAGCCATTACCAATACTCGACCAACCGTGGGATGCAGTGAGTATGGATTTTGTTTTGGGTTTGCCAAAAATTCAAAGGGAAAATTATTCCATTTTTGTTTTCGTGGATAGATTTTCTAAAATGGATCATTTTATTGCATGCAAGAAAACAAGTGATGGTGACACATATTGTTAATCTTTTTTTTTAGAAGTTGTAAGATTACATGGATTCCTGTAAACATTGTGTATGGCAGGGATACCAAGTTTGTGGGACATTTCTGGAGAACTCTATGGAAGAACCTAGGTACCAAAATTAGTTTCAGTTCAACATATCATCCTCAAAGGGATGGATAGATGGAGGTCGTGAATAGAAGTATGGGAAACATATTAAGAAGCTTGGTATATAAAATTCCTGAACAATGGGATTTATCCCTTGCTCAGACTGAGTTTTCTTACAACGACACTCCAAATCGAAGTACTGGCATGAGTCCATTCCAAATTGTTTTTGGAATGCATCCAAGAGGTGTGTATGAACTCAGAGATCTAGGAAAACAGGAAGTAAGGAGTGCAAAGGCTGAATAATTTGCAGAACATAGGTAGGAACTATAGGAAGATGTCAAAAGAAGATTGCAGGAAAGAAGTAGAAAATACAAGAAAAGAGCAGATATGATGAGGTGAGAAAAAGAATTCCAAGTGGGTGATTTTTTTATGGTATATTTAAGAAAAGAAATATTTCTGTTAAAAATTATAACAAATTAAAACTGAAGAAGATGGGGCCATGTAAAATTGTAAGGAAATTTTATTCAATTGCATATGAAGTTATATTGCCAACAGGAATTGGAATATCTCCAATCTTCAATGTTATAGATTTGTACCTATACCGAGAACCAGAAGAAGAACCACAAGGGGATGCCACAACAGAAGAAAACCCAATGGTAAATTGGGAAGAGAAGATGCCCAAAGCAGGGAAGAGGGAAGTCGAAGCCATTTTTGAGAAGAGAGTGTCAAAGAAAACTAGGAGCCAAACCTATTATCAGTATTTAGTCAAGTGGAAAGGACAACCAGTGGAAGACACCAGTTGGATGACTGCAGCAGAGCTACAGAAGTTGGGAGTTGATTCTGAAGCCTTAAAAAATCAATTTTCTTCCCCGGGAGTCTGGTGCAGGAGCATCGGGACTTAGCCAACAATGTGATGTTTTGTTCACATGTTGTGGCTAATCTAAAGAAATAAAAATTAGTAGTAGTATTTTACTTTATTTTTATTATTATTGTTATCTATTTATGAGGATATTTAGTTTGTTTTGTATTTTTAATCAATTAGAAATAAAATTAGGAATTGATTTCTTTCCCTGCGTGGATATAGAGCCAACATAGGGATAAACACTTACAAATAGGGAGGTATTGATTTGTTGAGAAAATTCGAGAAGAAACCTATTATAAGAGGAACAATTTCATATTTCAAGTATAAATAATAGGGAAGTAGGGAGGAATCACCAAGAATGTTGGTGTAAAGATTGCAAACGCAAAGGGGCGATCAATGAAGTATTCAACCCATGCAGTGTTAATGTAATTTGGATTTTAGCATATTATGTTTCTTTTTTAATCTGAAAAATGTATGTATATGCTGTCTATAAATGAGTGATTGCAGGGAGACGATTTTCGTTGTGGAGGGTGATATGTAGTTTTAAAGTACTGTAGTGGAGTGCGGCCTTGGTGTGGACGTAGACAAAGACCCTTAGGCAATACGTTAAAATTTTGGAAGCGTTGGATTGTTCAGGCTGTATTAACATAACTATATGGAAATGCAACACTATTAAGATGGGTACGAAGTCACCATGTTCATGGTTTCATATTTTAGCATATATAGTTCGACTTTCCAGTAATGTAGAGTGGCATGTCATTTGCGTTGAGGTCAGTATAGTCAAGCTAATACGACTATGGATCTGAGCTATAGATATTGATATTTTATTTGCGTTGACATTGTTGGTTATCTTGGCATAGAAACTGTGTTGACATTGCTGGGTATATTGGCATAGTGATTGCGTGGAGATTTATGCAGTCCCAAAACGAAATTACAACTTATAGAGAGGGAACCGTACTTTGTTTGCTTGATTGCTGTGGTGGTTGTGAAGTCGTGGACTCAAACAACTTGCAGTGTTTTTTTTTTCCTTAAGCAAATTCCATCTTGGTAGTGGGCCTCAACAAATCAACGAACTTGATTTCTCTTGTTATATATTTAACCATGATGCTTTAAGAATTACGTTGGTTTGTTTTTCCAAATGGATTCCAAATTCCAACTTTCAATTATGTTATTATTATATACAGTAACAATGGTCCTTTAAGGACCCATTGATTATTGAAAAATGGAGTTTGCATAAAGCTGCAACATTTCATTATTATATGTATTAATAGAGTGGAATTTGGAAATGCATATTAAGTTGTGAAGAACCAATAAATTCCATCATTCTGAAGAGTAAACCTAGGTCTTAGTAAAATTGAACATTTTTCTATACTAAGTTGTAAAGTGGAAACTGTGTTTTCCACATCACATGTCCCAATGGGTAGAGGATGACCATCATTGTTTGGTCATGAAGGAAAGTAGCTTCACAGTTGAAATTTCCCTGAGAACCAAATTTTTTCCCTTGTTGTTGTCATGACTTGGCCCTTGGGTGGCTTGTTGTAGGCAAGACATTCCCATCTAAACCTACGGTTGGGTGGAAAGGCACACACCTTCCTTCGATTACAGACATAGTATTTTATATAAGTCCGTGCATTTGTTTTTAATTAAAAGCCTTCAATTGTAAATGTATTAGGTATATTGTCTAATTGAATATTGCATGTTGTGTGCAATTATCTATTGATGATTTTTATAGCATGATTGAATTGATGGAAATACTTGGGGGGGGGGGTGTGAATCAATATTCCTTTCAATTAGAGCATTAGTTAATCTTCAATTATCATCAGTGTTTGTACAATGATAGAAGCAAACAAGAGGAACAAAAATTCACACAGTTTTTAAGGTGGAAACCCACCCCGGGACAAAAACCACCTAATGCTTTTCTAATAATTCTTTAATATTCAACTCCAATTGAAAATGAAGCTCCAACTTCCTAGAATCTAGAAAATCATTCTTCTCCAGCTCCCACTGGATGGATGCTCCAATGCTTGAGATTCTTCAGTAGTCAACTGAATGGATGCCCCAACACCCAATGAGCTACAACTCACCCTAGCACCACCCTACCACCCTATAGAAGAATAAAATAAGAATGGACACCTGTACCAGGGAAAATGGTCCACTTTACAATGATATAGAATGATGTAGAAGAAGAATATATACTAGACCATAACTCCAACTTTGACACAACCACCTAATGATGATCCTAGACCTCCCAACACTGCCTCTTCAACCCTTGACAAATAGACATTAGTACAATTTTTACAATAATGTATTTACAATGAGTTAGTACAATGATACCTTTACAATGATTGTATGCAATGCTGCCCACTTGAAGACTTCATAGGATGAAATTCTTGCTGCTATTATGAACCTTGGTTGATTCTCTTTTCATGCTACCCTCTGCTGCACCTTGCTTTGCTTTGCTACCCTAGAAAGTCTGGTCCTTTGCAACCCTTGACAACACATGATCTAGCTTTTTATTTGCCTTATAGGAGCTCGATATTGAATATGGTGTATCTCTATTATTTCAAATCCTTAATATTTGATTTTAAGTCCTATAGTATTCCTCTGAGTCATCTTTCCAATTCCATAGGTCTGACCCAATTTTGATTCTTCAAGAGAGAGTTATAACCAATCTCTCACAATTCCCTAATTATGGACTGTTTCAGCAAAGCACACTTGTATGGCATGCCACGTGTCACTGTTTATTTATTTGGCTCTGAAATTGATAGATTAAAAACTACAAGCTGTGTGATATCTACCAATTTTTACAAAATTTCAATTCGATACTCAGAGAGAGAGTTATGAAGATTTTACCAAGGTCACTTCTTTGAGATGAATTTCATGAGCCTGCAAAAACCCTGACTTCCACAGATCATATCTCCAAAAATATTGCGCACCTTGATCTGAAATTTTTACAGAAGCTTCCTCAGGATTTCATATTTTCCTCATAGAAATTTCAGCTTCTGAAACTTCGCAGAAAACAAGTTAGAGCGAAAATTCCACGATGACCTGTTTCAGATGGCGAAATCCCTTGCCTAAGGAGGAAATGAAGATCACAATTTATATAAATGCTTAAGTTGAGAGAGGCTTCAACAAGTGAACGTGGGAAGGATTTCAGGAGCTTAAAAAATATTAATTATGACTTTTCAATGACCCATGCCCCAACCCCATGGGGTTTTAGCCCACTAACTAGGGGTACAAACTTCAAACATGAATATCTCTCAAACTATGAAGAATTACATGTCGTGCCATATATCAACGGAAACATCTCAACAAGTAGAAACCATCAAAGCCATTATTGACCTAGAATATATTAATTTGGTAGGTCAAAATTCTCATGCAATATTGGGTTAGCCCCTGGTGCTGCTTGGGTTGACATCAATGACAACCGCTGATCAACAATCTCCCCCTTTGGAATTGATGGAAACACAAGTACTCCCCCTGCGATCATGATACATCTTCCTACAAAATTCTCTCCCCCTTTGACATAAATGGCAAAGGGTAACTCCCCCTGAAACACAACCATCCTGCGAACCTATACACACTTCCACTCCCCCTGACACACAACCGTCCTGCAGACTTGTAATCTACTTCCACTCCACCTTTATATTTTGAAGAAGGAAAATCTAATGAGAACTTTGGAGAATCCCAAGCTTCTAGTGATGATATTACAATGCTGGTGAATATTTAATATGTGATTCTTTTGGTGCTGCTTGGAATCTTGCTACTTTTCCAACTGCTTGCACAACATCTGTTTAGGAGGCTGTTACATATAGAAGACTACTGATCATGGATTTGTACAACCTTTGATCCACATCCTTAGATGAGTCGTCTATTCTCAATTTGCAACCTGTTACCATTGGAGTAAGGATGGGTTTGCAATCTTCCATTTTAAATTTCTTGAGCATTTCCTTGATGTACTTGGCTTGACATATAAATATTCCTTTCTCTTGCTGAGATATTTGAAGCCCTAAGAAGTATGTCAGCTCACCAAGTAAAGACATCTCTAAATCACTTTGCACCTTTGTAGCAAACTTCTTACTTAGTCGATCATCATTGCTACCAATTATTGTATCATCCTCTTTAGCTATTAGACATGATTTAGTTGCTTCATCTAGAACATATATGTCATTTGGAGCTCGACTTGCTGTAGCCACAATTTCACCATACACGCCTTTCCTAATTTCATATTTCGTGGAGGTGAATAGTATTGTGTGTCCTTGATCACACATTTGTCCAACACTAAGCAGATTGTGATTCATGTTTTCAACCAATAGAACATTCTTGGCTAGAGCATCTTTGCTTCCGAGAGTGACAGTACCTAATCCTATAACATTTGAAGATCCATCATTTCCAAAGGACACGGTTCCATCCTTCTTCTCTTTCAGAGATACAAATTTATTTCTATCTCCAGTCATATGCGTTGAGCAACCACTATCAACATACCATACATCTTTATTCTTTTGAGCCTTGAAAGCTACAGCACAATTATCATTCTTCTTCTTCTTCCATGTTCATTCATTTTGTGGCTTTGAAGATTCTTCTGGAGGATTTTCAAGTCTGCAGTCTTTGGCTATGTGTCAAAAGTTTCGACATTTGTAACATTCAATATTATTTCTTAAATGTTCAAATATATTGATGTTTCGCTAAGCCCTGGGAGGTTCATATTTGACAGATCTCCTGGAATTTTATTCGTTCGTAGGGTACGTGCGACATTCTACAACTTTATGACCAACTTTTTCACATGAATAACAGTAGCCATAAAAAATATGTTGGTACCTGGATGGAAATTTTCGTCGAGGAATTTCTTCCAAGGTTGTTCTAGCGAATCTTGTCCAATGAAGTCTACATGCATGTCAGATCTCATAGGTTCATTTTATTTTGTTGTAGAAGGTCCTGCTTCTTCTTCTTTGTAACCGATGCCAATTTTGTCGTTATAAGATCGTTGATTGTTGATGAGTTCTTCCAATGGCCTTGAGCTGTTGGCATAGTTTTGGATAGTTTTTCCTTTCTTCACTTCCTCACGCAGCGAGACTACTTCGGCTTCTAATTCTTCCCTTTCTTGGTTGCTTTCTTCCAACTTCTTTTGAAGTGACTCTTCAATGCATTTTTGTTCTTCAACTTCAATTTTGACACCTTGAACTTGTTCTTCAAGAGTATTGGAACAGATCTTCTCCGCCTTGAGATCTTTTATAAGCTTGATTGCTTCCTCATAAAATTATTTTATGGTCCATCCTTCTTTTTCGTTGTTTGATACCTCTTATTTATTGTGCTTGGGTTTATTGTGCTTGGCCATAAACATTACTCTCTCATTGGCTTCTTCTTCACTGTCATTGTCTTCATCGGATGATGAGCTATCTTCTTTAGAGAGAAAGTTCCTTTTGGATCCTTGCTTGTTGAATTTCTTAAAGCCTTTCTTTCCTTTTGAGTTGCCATTAATTCTCTTTGGAAATTTTGCTGCAAAATGCCCAACCTCATTACAGCTGAAACATATCAATGGAAGTTTACCTTTGAATTGTCCCTTACCAATTTTTAGTTTTCTCGTGAAGTAAGCATATTATTCATCTGAAAGACCTTCTTCATCATCTCCCTTTTCTTCACACTTGCAGGTGCATGTCTTTTCAATTGAAGGTTGTTTAACCTTATTGGTTTTCTTAGATGCAACGAACGCAGTTTCTAGATGCGAAGTACCCTCTTCTTCATCAAGTCTCATTTCATATGCTATGAGAACTCCATGTAATTCCTCTTTGCTGAGTTTGTCCATATTTGCACTGTATTCTAAGACCGATACCTTTGGGTTGAATCTTCCTGGTAACGTTCTAAGAATCTTCAGATAATAGTCTTCTCATCAACCTGCTATCCCAATCCTTCCAAGAGTATCAAGTATTTCATCAACGCTTGAAGTATGCAATGTTGGTAATCTTCTTTCATTCTGAGTTGCTCAAATGTTTCTCTATAGATTTGAAGCTTTGCTTCTTTGACATTTGAGTCACCTGCATATATATTCTCAAGCTTGTCCCATACATTTTTGGTAGTTTTACAACCCAAAACCTTATGATAAGAAAATTCAATAATTCCACTGATAATAATATTCTTTTCTTTTGCATCATTTACCAAATTCTTCTTACCTTGTTCATCCGTAGTTGATGTAAATCCATTTTGAACAGTGTCCCATACTTCGTAATCTTGCGCCAAGAGATAGAGCTCCATTCTTCCTTTCCAGAGTGCATAATTATTTTCATTGAATAGAGGTACACCATTCTTGGTATTCTCCATGACCTCCTTCCAACTGTTAAACTACTATTGAAGGAACCAAGCTCTGATACCAATTGTGGGAAATACTGAGAGGGCCGGGGGGGGGGGTGAATCAGTATTCCTTACAATTAGAGCATTAGTTAATATTCAATTATTATCAATGTTTGTACAATGATAGTAGAAAACAAAAGGAGCACAAATGCACACATTTTTTAAGGTGGAAACCCACTCCGGCACAAAAACCACCTAATGCTTTTTTAATAATTCTTTAATATTTAACTCCAATTGAAAATGAAGCTCCAACTTCCTAGAATCTAGAAAAGCATTCTTCTCCAGCTCCCACTAGATGGACGCTCCAACACCTGAGATTATTCGGTAGTCAACTAAATGGATGCCCCAACACCCAATGAGCTACAACTCACCCTAGCACCACCCTAGCACCCTATAGAAGAATAAAATAAGAATGGACTCCCGTACCAGGGAAAATGGTCCACTTTAAAATGATATAGAATGATGTAGAAGAAGAATATATACTAGACCATAACCCCAAGTTTGACACAACCACCTAATGATGATCCTAGACCTCCCAACACTGCCTCTTCAACCCTTGGCAGATAGACACTAGTACAATTTTTACAATAATGTATTTATAATGACTTAGTACAATGATACATTTACAATGATTGTATGCAGTGTTGCCCACTTGAAGACTTCATAGAATGAAATTCTTGCTACTGTTATGCACCTTGGTTGATGCTATTTTTATGCTACCCTCTACTTCACCTTGCTTTGCTTTGCTGCCCTAGAAAATCTGGTCCTTTGCAACCCTTGACAACACATGATCTAGCTTTTTCTTTTCCTTCTAGGAGCTCAATATTGAATCTAGTGTATCTCTATTATTTCAGATCTTCAATATCTAATTTTTGGTCCTATAGTATTCCTCTAAGTTTTCTTTCCAATGCCATGGGTTTGACCTAATTTGGATTCTTCAAGAGAGAGTTATACCCAATCTCTCACAATGCCCTAATTATGGATTGTTTCAGTAGAGCGCACTTGTACGACATGCCACATGTCATTGTTTCTTCAATTGGCTCTGAAATTCATAGAGAGGAAACTAAAAACGGTGCAATGTCTACCAAATCTTACAAAATTTCAATCCAATACTCAGAGAGAGAGTTATGATGATTTTACGAAGGTCACTTATTTTAGATGAATTTCAGGAGCCTGCAAAAACCCTATCTTCCACAAATCGTATCTCCAAAAATATTGCGCACCTTGATCTGAAATTTTTACAGAAACTTCCTTAGGATTTCGGCTTTGCCTCATAACAATTTCAGCTTTTGAACCTTCGTAGAAAAAAATTTAGAGCGAAAATTCGATGATGACCTGTTTCAGATGGTGAAATCCCTTGCCTAAGGAGGAAATAAAGATCACAATTTATATAAATGCTTAAGTTGAGAGGGGCTTCAACAAGTGAATGTGGGAGGGATTTTAGGAGCTTAAAAAATATTAATTATGACTTTTCAATGACCCATGCCCCAACCCCATGGGGTTTTAACCCACTAACTGGGGGTACAAACTTAAAACATGAATATCTCTCAAACCGTGAAGAATTACATGTCGTGCCATATATCAATGGAAACATCTCGACAAGAAGAAACAATCAAAAGCATTATTTGAACCAGAATATGTTAATTTGGTAGGTATAAATTCCCATGCAATATTTTGTTAGCCCTTGGTGCTGCTTGGGTTGACATCAATGACAACCGCTGATGAACATGAATGAACTTGGTCATTGGAGAGTGTTTCTGAATATGCCATTGAAAGCTTGGACACTTGGTTTATTAATAGACATATAAGGAGCTAAGTCTAGTTTGATATGGCTTGATGACAAGCCTCATAGGTTACTTAATAGTCTCTATGATATGACTCAACAAACCTTAGTCTTCCCAGAACATCTAATGCTATGACGTATTATATTGAGTAATGTGAAAAAACCCCTTTCTAAAATTTAAAATGGGCTTAAAATGGAGAAATTTTGGGATGGAATTTTGGGAATATTTCCACTCCCTTGCAACTTTTATCCTATGCTCTAATCTCTAATTTAGTGGGGTGTGCTCCAAGCCACAAATATGATGAATACACTAAAATTTGGGGATGCTCGTGATATTTAGTTTTCCTTTGATACAAATCTCTTCTCTATATAGAGGCACACTCCTCACCCCCCCCCTCCCCCCCCCCCCCACCAACCGCAAAACAAATCTTTGTAGGGAATACATGTCAACACAAGGAATATCAAAACATCCCTCCCACAAAATATTGACTACTCAGAACATTCTCTATCCAAATTTAACTCAAAAGTTCTCAACATTGCCTCCTCCCTTCTTATAAATATTTGGAAGCTAAGAAAACCTATTTTAGAATTTGAGTGATAAATAAATCTTAGAAATTGTATATTATTTGTTTTGATGAGGCCTCCAAACAAAATCCAAGGGTGGAAGGTCCTAGGGGTGAAAGTACACCTTAGAAGAAATGAATACTTATCCTATTCTTGGATCCTGGGCGCCTCTAATGATCAAGCAGATACATATGCATTATTACAAGGAATAAAACAAGTAATAAACAAGATCATCAACAACCTGACCTGCCCGAACCTGTTTCCTTGGGCACCCTCACAATATGGTATGACCTGAACCGACTCGACCCAAACACGTTTCGTTGGGCGCCATCACACGACCCCACCCCACCCCACCCCACCCACCCGAGCGTGGAAGGCACGAGGAAGCCAACGGAAAATGGGTCACATGAACATGCAGTACAAGGCACACAAGCAGTCACAACTTACCATTTTTTATATGACCACCCTCACATGACCCGACCCAACATGACCCAACCCGCCCGAACGCGTTTCCCTGGGTTCCCTCACACAACTCAACCCGACTCGACCCACCCCAACACATTCCTTGGGCACCCTCACATGACTCGACCCGACCTGACCCGCCTAAACGCGTTTCCTTGGGCACCTTCATAAGATGGCACGACCCAGCCCGACCCAAACTGAACGCATTTCCTTGGGCTCCATCACATGACCCAACTCGACCCGACTGACCCAAACGTCGAAGGCACAAGGGATAAAATGGAAAACTGGTCGCACGAATGTGAGGTATGAGGCACATGTGCGGTCGTAACTTAGCATTTTTGATACAACCACCTTCACATGACCCGACCCGACCCGACTCAACACGACACGTGCGGTCACAACTTAGAATTTCTTATATGACCCCCCTCACATGACCAAGCCCAACCCGACCCATCCTATGTGAACATCGAAGGCATGAGGGATCAAACGGAAAATAATTCGAATGAACATGTAGTACAAGGCACACGGGCGGTCACAACTTAGCATTTTTTATACGACCACTCCCACACGACCTCACCCGACCCGCGCAAACGCATTTCCATGGGCACCCTCATATGACCCAACCTAACTCGACCCACCAAAACACGTTCCTTGGGTGCCCTCACATGACCCAAACTGACCCAACCCACCCGAACGCGTTTCCTAGGGCACCCTTAAAGTACAGCACGACCCGACCAAACTCGACCTGAATGCGTTTCCTTGGGCACCACCACATGACCTAACCCAACTCGACCCGCCCGAACGTCGAAGGCATGAGGGATAAAACAGAAAATGGGTCGCACAAACGTTTTGTGAAAGACACACGAGTGGTCACAACTTAGCATTTTCGATACACTCACCCTCACACAACCCAACCCAACTCAACCTGACCCTCCCAAAATGTTTCCCTGGGCGCCCTCACATGACCCGACCTAACCCGACCCGCCCGAACATGTTTCCTTTGGTTCCCTCACATGACCCGACCCGACCCGACCCAACCCACACGAATGAATTTCCTTAGGTGCCATCACATGAATAGACCCAACTTGTATGAACGTGTTTCCTTGGGCGGCCTTAGACGGCATGACCCAACCCGACCTAACCCGACCCGCCCGTACATGTTTTCCTTTATGCCCTCACATGAAATGACTCGACCTGCCCGAACATGTCTCCTTGGGCGGCCTCACACGACACGACTAGACCCGACCTGAGACAACACGGTCAGTCACAACTTGGCATTTTTGATACGACCACCCTCACATGACCTCACTCGACCCAACCTGCTCGAACGTTGAAGGCATGAGGGATCAAATGGAAAACGGGTCACACGAATGTGCATTACAAGGCACATGGGCAGTGACAACTTACAATTTTTTATACAGTCACCCTGACATGACATGAATCGACCCAATTCGACCCGCCTGAACGCATTTCCCTAGGCGCCCTCACATGACTCGACCCAACACGACCTGCCCAAACGCGTTCCTTCGGTGCCCTCACACGACCCGACCCAACTCGACTCGCCCAAACGTGTTTCCTTGGGAGCCCTCACAGTATGGCACGACTCGACCTGACCTAAACCAAACAGGTTTCCTTGGGCGTTTTCACACAAACCGATCTGACCTAACCCGCCTGAACGTCGAAGGCACGAGGGAGAAAATAGAAAGACGGGTCCCACGAAAGTGTAATATAACGCATATGAGTGGTCACAAATTATCATTTTTTATATTGCCACCCTCACATAATCTGACCCAAACTACCCAAACATGTTTCCCTGGGTGCCCTCACACGACCTGACATAACCTGACCTGCCCGAATGCGTTTCCCTGGGTGCCCTCACACGACCCGACCGAACTCGACCTGACCAGCCCGAACTTGTTTCCTTGGGTGCCATCACATGACTCGTATGAATGCGTTTTCTTTGGAAACCTTACATGACATGACCCTAACCGACCCACATAAACATGTTTTCTTAAGTACCCTCACATGACATGACCCAACCTAACTCGACCCACCCGAACGTGTTTCCTTGGGTGGCCTCATAGGAAACGACGAGACCCGACCTGACAAGGCACATGTTGTCAGAACTTAGCTTTTTTTATGCGACCACCCTCACACGAACTGACCTGACCCAACCCACCTGAACGTCGAAGGCATGAGGGATCAAAAAAAAAAAAGGTCGACACGCCCAAACGTGTTCCCCTGGGCACCCTCACACGACCCGACCAGACATGACTCAACCCGCCTTAAGGTGTTTCCTTGGGCGCCCTCACATGACCCAACATGACTCAACCTGGCCAAATGCATTCCTTGGGTGCCCTCACATGACCTAACATGACCTGACCTGACCCACCTAATGATCGCGCTTCTGACACATGCTTCCAAATCGTCACAATTCCGACAATAGGCCTAAACATCACACTTCTGACACATGCTTCTGAAGCATCGCAATTCCGACGAACTATTCCTAAACGTCGTAGTTTCGACACATGATTTTGAATTCGCTATTCTGACGATAGGCCTAAACGTCTCACTTCCAACACATGCTTCTGAAACATCGTAATTCCGACGAACTGTTCCTAAACATCGCAATTCCGACACATGCTTCTGAATCGTCACTATCTCAACGATAGGCCTATACGTCGCACTTCCGACACATGGTTCCTAAACGTCACTAGAGCGATGCTTATTGGTGGGATTAAATTTTTTTAGAAAAATTGGTGAACTTTCTGACAATACGTCAAAAGTTTTAGAACTAAAGTGTCGGAAAATGGACCATATGTACTACTATGTGATCGATTGTGCCTGTGCCCATTCGTCCTCCTAGGGATCCTTGGATGCAGTGGTGGGCACCAGTTATGCCTTGTGGCAGAGGAGGAGAGGTAGTTCATTACTGGGATGCAGATGTGGAAGCGTGGTTCCAGGAAAAATCGTAGATGTTCTTGGGATATCCATACTCAGCGATGGATTTATAGGGGGATAGGGATATTGGTATTCCCGATGGTTATGTGTGGGGTCCCGCAGGTATAACCTTTCATGTTTTTCTGCATTTTTTTAGTATTTTATGATGTGTATATTTATATGTTTATTTTAGTTACACTAACATTATCCTTGTTTCTCTTTCAGATGTGGGGGCAACTGGACATCTGATTTCCCGCTTGGTGAGGCATCAACCACCGAGTAGGAACCCAGGTGGGGCTAATCAGACCCAGGTTGGGGGGAGGTTAGTGGTGTTGGCCCCTCATGGGAGGGCATCAGTGCTACCACTATTGGGGATGTTGTCCTTCTTGCACGTGTCAAGGCGACTGAGGCCCAGGTGGCAATGGTAGAGGAGTAGCTACCTGTTGCTGAGGCTCGAGCAGCAAACTTAGCCAAATGATGGGGTCGGGTGGAGAGGTTGACCACGGGGAATTCCAACCTGGGGTTGTGGTGGATGATTTGGATGATACATGGCTCGATATAGGGTGCATTTCCTGACGTTGCGTTGTATGGAACTTGTTGTCTTGGCTGTTGCACCTGTACTGGCACCGGGTGCAGCTGTGGGTCCAAAGGACCCACCTGGCGAGGCTCAACCATAAATATTTTGTGCATTCAAGGAAAGTGTTTGTTATCTGGATGTTTCCCTATTTTTTGATGACATGTAGACATATTTTTTGGCTGACCTATTGGTCAGGGAAATGACTTGTATATTGTGACTTACATATTTTTTTATGTATATATGCGAGATATGTATTTTTGGGGCTCTGATGGGATGTATTCCCCCTTGAGGAGAAATTTTTATGATTTAGGGACCTTTCCATAATGTTTTGAACATCCCAAGTCCAAGAGCCTCTTTCACGACATTGTAGCAGAGGACTAACTCTCCCTCGGTGAATGAGAAAGGGGTGAATTTGTGATCAAATGATGCTTTTAACCATTTTTTATTTTCCTCATTGTGTTGGAGCGACTTCTGTTTATTTTCGTCAATCAGTTCTAGTTGTACCAATAATTTTTGTAAAGGTTGGGTATAATCAAGGAGTTCGACGACAGTGTGTAAGTTATGGATTTCGCGTTCAATGGGAATCAAGGCCTATACCCTGTACACTAGTTGCAAGGGTGTGAATCCTATTGATTTTTGAGCTACCGTATGGTATGCCCACGGGGCGGAGAAAACCATGTGGTGCCATTTTTTATTATAGTTATTCACCATACACTATAACAATGTTTTAAGCACTTTGTTGACAAATTCTACCTATCCGTTGGACTGAGGATAGTATGGTGATGTGAATTCGTGTGTGAACCGTAGGTTGTGAACCAAATCCTTGAATATTTCATTTTTGAAATGCTTTCTGTGATCGGAGACTAACTCTTTCAACACACTGAACTACGCGATGACATGGTTGAATGAAAATCGTGCCATGGTTTCTGTCGTGTTGTCATATGTGGGCATGGCTTCTACCCATTTGGTGAAATAGTTAACTATGATACTGATGTACTTGTGGTTGCCAGAAGAGGCAATGTTGCAAGTCATAAATTTTATTCCCCATTTTCAAAAGGTACCATCTACAATGACCGGGTGCAGAGGAGCGGGAGGTGAAGTTGCCTTGTGAGCGAAGCGTTGGCATTGCTCACATATTTTTTCTGCCATAATGCAATTGCAGAATAAGGTGGGCCAAAAATAACATGCCCATATAAATTTTTGGGCGGTAGCCATCCCAGATAGGTGGCCACTGCAAGCTCCACTATGATAATTATTGAGAGCTTGCTCAGCTTGGTTGTGTGTGAGGCGTCAGCGTAGTATAGTATCGATGCCTCATCAATAAAGGAATTCTCCCATGAGGAAGTATCATGGGGCCTGGTGGTGTATGCGCCTTCGGTCATCACATGTGTGTTTTGGATTTAACTTTTGGGTTTTTAAAATATTAGGATATCACCATACCAAGGATCGTTAGTCATCACTAAAAATAGATTTTCGTTAGGTAGTGAGTCATTGAATGGGGATCCTTTAGTCTGACTTGGGAGGTCAGTGATGAAATCAGAAAAGATACTATATTTTTTTCTCTTGGGGGAGCTAAAATATAGGTCAAACTATTGGATTATGACTACCCAACGAGCGTATATGTGGTTCATCAAATGACAGGTCAGCAGGTATCTCATGGGGTTGATAGTTGCGACAATTGTTGTAGTCCGCAAGATAATGTAGTGCCAAAGATTTTGGACTGCATGTATAAGGACTAGGGCAATTTTTTCTTCAGGTTCATATCATAAGGAAGGACTTTGTAAGTTCTTACTAACGTAATAAATTACGTGTTCTTTACCATCAGCTCCATCTTGAATTAACACCCTGACTAAGGTGGTTTCTGAGGCTGATAGATATAGGGTGTAATATTTGTCATAATTTGGTGGGTTGATCAATGGGGTTGAAGACAATGCATATTTTAGCGCCTCAAATGATTGTTGGGCTTTATCATCCCTTTTAAACGAGATATCCTAACGAAGACGACATAGGAATCCTTGCACACAAGTGGCGTAATCTGAGACAAAGTGTCTGAGGAAATTGGCTTTCACTTATAAGCTTTGGAGTTGCTTCAGAGTTCTTGGTGGTGGAATCTCTTTGATGGCCTAGACCTTGAGGGGGTCCACTCTGATCCCTTGTTGGGATACTATAAATCCTAATATTTGACCCAGGTTGGCGCAAAAGACGCATTTGAGAGGGTTCAAGCGTAGGTTATAATGTCGGCATATTTGGAATACCAACCGTAAATATTCTAGTTGATCGCTTTGCTTCTTGGATCGAATGGTGAGGTCGTCCAAGTAAGAAAGGATAAGGTTGGTTAGGTCATGGAAGATATAGTTCATGGCCTACTAGAAAGTGGTTCCAACATTTTTAAGACCGAATGGCATAACTTGGTATGCGAATGTTCCCCAAGTGGTGGCGAATGTTGTTTTGTATCGATCAGTATGTCAAATTTGAATTTGGTTATACCATGATAATGTGTCAATGAATGACAGGGCCTTGTGGTTGGCGCAAGCATCAATGACTTGGTCGATGAACGAGGTAGGGTAGTTGTCTTTTGTACAAGCTTTCTTTGAATCTCAGAAATCGGTACAGAAACGAAGGGTGCTCTGTTTTTAATGAAGGGAATAGGGTTGGAAACACACGATATGTAAGCTATTGGGTAGATAAACCCATATTTGTGAAGCTTATCAATTTCTAGCTTGATCGCTTCTGCCTTAGATAGGTAAAATTAACATTTTTTCTGGCATACTGGTGGTATTGTGGGCTACGTGTCAATATGGTGCTCTACGATAGTGGGGCTAAGCCTCGACATTTCTAAATAATCCCATGTTAAGATGTATTTGTACTCTTAAAACAAGTTTGTGTAAGAGATTACTTCATCTAGTGAGCATGCTTCCCCTAGTGATATTTCTTCAATGTTTCCTGCTTTTATATAGATATTTACCTTGAAGGTTGGTGAAATATTGGACTTGTTCCCTTCTTTGAAGGGGTTAGGCGTCGGGATTGGATTTTTGAACAAGTCAACTTTCCCAGATGGGAGGAAGTCTTTCGATTCAATAACATATATCTCTTGGTTTTCTGGGTTGTTAGGGCCGAATTGTTTTTCGGTAAGAGAATGAGTGGTGATGCATTACATTCCATGAACAATATGGTTTCGCTGTGGCATCCAAAATATCTCCGTCTGAAAGCAAAAAAGCATCTAAGGGGGATTGAGTTTGTGTGAGGCCATGCGGAGTTGGTTCGGGCCTAACAGAGTTGGACGAGAGACACGAATAGGATTCCCTAGATGATGTTGTGGAACCAGATGAGGTCGATAGGGTTCACACGGATTGAGTTTGCACCGTCGATGGTACAACTACTTATTTAGTCGTAGCGATCTCGACACCAATGACAGATGATTAGACAGCACGAGTAATGGTTCCCATGCATCATCAGATGAATTTTATGTAGTGTTTCATGTCATCGACGTTGGATGGTGGAGGAATTTACATTGTAGTGACTTACATGAGAGCAATCCTATGCTCCTCATGTTGTGTACTAAGGGTACTTGCACTTTCATACATTTGGAAGCTATGATGTGTACAGAAGCACTAGAATGTTTCCATTAAGGGGCACAACTCTATTTTATGATTGTGACCTATGAAAATGGTGCACGATGTCACAGTGCTTATTAAGTAGATTGCATGAGAACCAATGTTACTCTGTGTCCCTGAAGTGGACAATAGGATATGATTGCGCATTAGGGCATGATTGCACTTTTTTATTCTTCGAGTTTCTGGTTTTGGACAGTCGAGCTCCTTCGAGGAGTTTAGACTTAATGCTGCCCTTACCGTTCGTAGCCTTTGGAGGTACTCACAATCCATCCTATGGTTGAATTGTGATAAAATCCCACAATAGTAGCGTGTAATATTCTCTTTATTGGAGATATTGATATGTGGGATGTGGGTGACCATGCGAAGGTTATTAGAATTTTTATTGAGTTCCTTACATTGATTGACTCGATGGTCGATTCTATTGCATAGCACGCATGCCATCCTTGGCTGGTTCTGGGACCTACTAGGACGATGGGTAGTTCTAGCTCCCCTACTGTTTTGGTAATGATGGGGGGCAGGCTGCCTCGGGGCAGATTGCCTTGCGTTCGGTTGTCCTGGCTCTAGAAAAACTATATATGAGTATTGGGCATCCAACGAGCATATGATGTCTATTAACGGGCATACTTGGGAGATGTAAGTACAGTGTTGAGTCTGATGGTTTCCTTGAAAAACCAGATAAGACTATATTTTCTCAGTACTACTTTCCCTTTGGGATACTGGAGTGATTGGATACCATTTGGGGAGTGATTTTAGATGTATACATTGAGAAACCAGATGGTTACATGCATTGCATCATGCCCAGGTTCGTTTTATCCATGGAATATGGTTGGGGGTGACGATGTGCTCATTTACTGGCCGCTTTTATGCTGACATTAAAAAGATGGACCTCCTTGTCATGTTTTCTTGCATTTTAAAACTTTCCATGGTTTCCAAATTTGATCCATCTCTATAGTGAGGAGTATTATGGACTGGTGTAAATTATTTATCACCGAAAGGAATGTTGGGTGTGGAGCCTGATTATCTTTTTTGCTTTGTATCACAACATTGGACCCCTCTACCTTCAAAGGGGTGGAAACGCCGCCCGTAATTAATCGCTGCCGTGGGGGGTCCAGGGGGGGGCGGCAGCGCTTTTCGGAGCCCCCCCTGGCGGGGGTTTTCGGGGGTAGCACCCCCGAAGCTAAAAACAAATGTAAAATTGCCTTGTAAAAGTATAGTAATTTCTAGTCAATCTGGGCCATTCATTAGGCAAATGATCTGACAGTAGAAGTTATGTTTAGATTAGGGTTTTTTTCCCTAAAAGGCAACCCCCTTGTATATATGAGGGTATTTTATTACAAATGTGTATTATGTGTGTATTATTGGAGTGAGAAACAGAGAGGGAGACTGTGAGAGAGAACAGAGGATATTACAGCGAATCTGCTGTAGGTTTTGTCTCTTCATTTTTGCTGGATAATAGAAAGGAAGGACTGGCTGTTCGGGGAGGACGTAGCCCAAACTGGGTGAACCACATATATCTGTGCCTCTCTAGTTTTATGTGTTTTGTGTGCTTTTATTTTCTGCATATTTTATGTGTTGCATTGCTCCATAATATATAATTTTCTAACAAGGAATCGAGGGGTATAAGGGAAATGATGAACCATAAGGTCGCCATAACACACCCGACATGAATACTGAAGTTCTTGTAAGTTGTCGCAGTATACAGGGTCAAGAAGATACCATCTCTGAAAAAAATCTAGGGCTACACAGCCAATAATGAAGTGATCACGTTCATCACAGAGTGCGCAGAGTTGAACAGGAGCTAGATGGCAATAATGGGGGGGAGGTGGTCATTTAGGTGAATGCCTCTCTTCGGCCACATATAGTATGGTCCTTGGTGTTTCTATCCCTTGAAAGGTGGAACTGTTTTCGGATTCTGTGTCTTAACTGTCTAGGTTAGAATTTTCAGCAATGAATCATCACATGAAATCCAACATGGAATAGAATCGATAGATGTGTGGACATCGGTGCACATAATGGTTGCTTCAATAAATATGACATGTACATCGTCGATGTCAATCTAAGTTGCTTTGGGAAACGTGAGGGATTTGGTACCAATGGTTGAATGCCCTTAATTTGGGACACTATGTGACTAAGTGGTCAGGCTCATTGCATAGTGTGGAAACTGGGGTTGGCTGAGTGGCCTTTTTTTGCCGCCTTTGGTCCATTGGGGTGACTGTGTATGAGCAGGATGTAGGCTCCTCTTGTAGGTACAATATGGTTCTAGTTTTTCCCTCATCCATCTGCATGGGTATATTTGAGGGATCCTGTTGGTATGATTTCTATAGGGCTTGCAGAGCATCCCTATATCATGGCATCTCTGGGCAGTGATGGGTGTAATTCCCATAAAAGTCGCATATGGAAAATGCATGGTTGATGCAGAATGGTTTCCCTTGATTTTTGTGGTATGTTCCTTTTTATGGGAACTTGATGCCATGATATTTATTTCGGTACTTAGAAGAGGTTTTAATTCATATAATTCCGAGAAAATATTGGTAGGATGGCCTACGATGTCACATAGTGAACTAGGTTTAAATGCCATAGGTATGTTGGGGTTTTCAATTTTCTTCCCTTTTTTGTTGGTTTTATTGGTCGCTCTAACTAGCACTACTACGGGAGTTTCGTTAACTGGTGTAGCCTCCTGAGGAGTGATAGGGTTTATTCCTATAGAAGTGATGTCAGGACTTCCCAACATGGCTGGTGAGACCAAATACCAAACATGTATTTTGAAATACATGTTTGGAAATGTTACAGTTGTCAAGACTTGCATTGACACAAAACTAGGTGGGGGTATAAAAATGGTGTTTGGGCGATGGCGAAGGGTAGGAAAGTTGTATCAGTGGCTTCGGTTTCCATACTACTGGTTTCCATATCTGGGCTGGTCTCAGTGTTTGATGATAGCATCATGCACACTAGTGCCTCTGTGACTTCTAGGGCTTCCTCTAGAGTTATAGGGGAATCTCCTAGGAATGATTTTGGGATCGATGATGGTTTGAATTAGCCAAGGCCATATTCTTGTTACCACATAATTGATTCCATCATTGTGTCTACATACGGTAGAACGAAATTGAGAGTTGTCATGGGTTTCTTATCATAATATGTAAGTTGGTCAAGGATGATGATTCGATCTTCATGGGGGAACATCATCACCCGAAAAATAGAGGAGGCTATGGTAGTCATGGAATACATATAACTCCGCCCGAGGAGTATATTGTAGTCAATTTGGGTGCCCAAGACTTCATTGTCTATGTGTACCTTTTTTTGGCCAAGTTTATAGGGACATTCTGATATTGACCGATGGGAGCTAAAGGTCGACCATCATATGCTTTGAGCATGATGTCGGATGGCTTCAGTTCGAGTGATCCAAACTTTTGGCAAACAGACTTGGACATGATGCATGTAGATGCACCTTCCTCAATGATACATCGGTGTATGGTGATATTTTGGACTGACACCAGTTACTGGAAGGAAACTAGAGGAGGAAGCCTAGGGGTGGCTTTATCTAGGTCAAAAGAAATTAGGCGTGAATCGAAATGATCGATTGCACCTAATGCAGATAGTATGGATTTCCACTATTTTGGGCAAGATTATAGGACCTCTAAGGCTAACATGGAA
This sequence comes from Pinus albicaulis, assembly GCA_034641835.2. Taxonomy (NCBI): domain Eukaryota; kingdom Viridiplantae; phylum Streptophyta; class Pinopsida; order Pinales; family Pinaceae; genus Pinus; species Pinus albicaulis. The sequence goes on along the minus strand of CM076583.1, from coordinate 12,884,450 downwards.
GCAGGTGATTGTGTTAAATCATCCACGATGTTGTAGTTATGTGCATATTCTGAGTGGTTTCCTACACACCTAGTCGGCCCCTTAGCTATCTTTGGAAGGGGCTCAATAGGTACTTTGGATATGTTCAATGGTGCAGTAGGTGAACTCATGCTCACACCTGATGGGTTAGTGTCCGTTCGGGCGTCATATTTCTGATTCCTTGTCTGGAAGAATATTTCATCGCTAGCCATGTAAATTTCGTGGTTTTTGTTCTCGAAATTATTTTGGGGTGGTTGCTATTGTTGGGTATTAACCACTTCTTGGTGGGGGAAGGGTCCTAGATTACAGCGGTTTTATGTGTAGGTCCCCCTTGTCCATGGTTACCTTGAAGTTTCTTCAGTTTAGGGAGCTCAGGACAGTGATGAGTGTAATGGTCGTACTCACCACATATGGTACACGAATGGCTATACCTATTTTTCTTCCCTTGGGAGTTGTTGTTTCACTCCTGGTTCTGATTTTAGTTGGGGTTGCCCCCAAACTGATATCGCAATGGTCGTTGCTGGTTACTGCCCCATTGTCCAGAGTCTCCCTTTTGTTTATTCTTAGGCCTCTTTCTTGTAGCATTAGGAGTATTATTACGGTTCTCCTGGTCATAAGACTGGCATGGCTGAGCCTGAGAAGGGTGCATTATGTTCATCAGTGCATTGTTTTACGGTGGTGGATTCTATGTGGGGAAAGGGGAATATTGGTTTCCCTGACCCTGGTTGGTGTATGGTTGTTGGGGCAAATCTCTTCCATCGACATTCGTAGATGAGTATTTGGTCCCCTGCGAGGGAGGGTATGATCCTCCCTGCTATTTTTGTGTTAAACTATACAACAACCACCCATTTATTTTTATAAATAGGGACTCTTTAGAAATAAATAGGAAATTATGTTTATAATTTCCTGTTGATGCCTCGAAAATCGCTGCAACAACATTGGGGGATAACCACCCGGTCCGGACCTTAAGACAGCTCCTTTTCCATTTGGAATAGTGGCTCCGACTGGATATGATGGGACCAGTTTCCCGATAAAGAATAGAAATGGGTGAATGAGTGATAATAAGTGGTATTGGATGGAGTATTTAATCTATAAACAACAAATATAAATGACTATTATATCCCGGGAAATTTCTATTCTTAAGTGCAACGTTTGATGATCAATGTTTGTCAATAGGCATATAGATGACATTATTCAATAAACAAAGATATTCATTTAAATAATAATTACTTCATTCAATTAGTTGAATGAAGTAATTGATAAAATATTATTACACTTATCTCAATTTATATCATTGACATATATATGATTGAAAGAAAAGCATACCATAAACATCCAATAGTGGAAGGAATACAGAAATATTGTTAAAACACATACATATATCCAATGATAGCAAAAGTAATCAAACAACAATTTATATAAAAGAAATGGATAAAGACATAGATAATAGTACCATATGAGCTGCAAGTCATTCCCCAATATCAATCGCTATTTGAGATTCTTCTTTCAACGCAAAAATACTTTCACACAAAGACAGTAGTGCACATTTGCATAAAAGCTTTCTTATCAAAATTAGAATAATTGGTCGAGTTTTATAAAAGAATACACCTGAAGTACAGTAGTGTAACTTCAGATTTTAAGTCATATACAAAACTTTACGACCCTTTATAAATGCATGAAAGGGTCTATAAATACTAATTCTATCTAAATATCTATGAAACTGAAAAATCCTACTTAATTGGTATCATACGATCTTGAATATCTCCATCATGGCAATCTGGCAGTCGGCGGCATGAATCATCACTTAGGCTGTTCATCTCTAATTCTGAGCTGGCAAATTGCAAGCATCGGCTCCGCTTCTGGTGGTCGGTTAAGGCGAGAATTGAGTTGGGCATCATAGGTGGCGTCCTACATTTCAGGAATGATGCATCCGATTGCATCTGAGAGGCATTTGAGGGCGGCTCTCTGGCTGTAAGGTTTGACTAAGAACATCCAATAGGTGTCCCATGTCAAACTGTTAATTCCTGCGATTAATCTGCCAGTTTTCTCCAGCTCTGAGTAACATGAATGTTCCAATGTTTTAGCTGATGTCAATTTACCTGGGGTACATTGGGAAATCATGTTAGATAAGTAGAGAGTGTCATTAATCAATTCAACCAAGTTACTTGTGGTTAATTTGCATCTGGAAACTGCCCTCTCTGCTTTGTTTAACTGAGATTTCCATTCCATAAATAATATCTCTTTATGTGATTCTAGGATCTTTGGCAATTTAGCTGACTGTCCTTCCTCAGTACTTTGCCACTCAAGATAATTGGTCACTGTTTCATCGGCCTGCTCGAAGTCTGTTATAGCATCAGCTGATTTATTACTTAGAGATGTTGTTAAGTCACATAAAGGTTCTGCCTAGGCGATTTGTTGACATAACAACTTTATCTGTGTTAATAATGCTTTGTTTATTTGTACTGCCTCTGCCCTGAATTCAGCTACCTGTGGAAGATTCTTTGTTTTCTCAAGCTGGGCTGATATTTGAGCAATCTGCTCATCTTTCATCTTCAGCATTTGTTCATTTGCCATCTTGAGTTGTGCCAATGCCTCTGATAACTCTTTTTTCTTCTGAACTGCACTCTGATCAATCCTCTGCCTTTCTTCCTGCAATTGTTGAGTTAATTGATTATTGGTTTGCTGTTGTGTTAACAATTGCAGTTCTGCCTGCTCTGCCTTTTGCCGTGCTTCTGATAATTGCGTTTGTAACAAGAGAATATCCTGGTCTCTTGTTTTTAATAAAAGACTTACCTCCGATGCCTTATCTATTGTTGCTGTTGAATAGGCTCCGGCATATTGTGATAGTTTTGTTAAGTCCTCAGAGGGATCAAATTCCTCCTTCCAAACTACATTGCCCGTCACTGTTAATTCTGGAAACAGGGAAGGCTGATCAGTCCTTTTCCTCTTCCTTTGTCGTTTTACCACAACTTTATGTTTCGGGCTATAGAAGACATCCAAGGGGGGAATTTCTTCTATTTGCAAAATAACTTGGTCAGAGGGGTCTTTTGGAATTATCTCTTTTCCTTTAGAAATGGGTAGGCCGCTGGTTTCATCTGAAATCTGTTTTGAAACGTTCTCCTGTGTGTCTGCTACTTTTGATGTTTGGGCTTCTTTTGAACCTTCAGGATTATTGATAATTGAATCGAATTGTTGCCATTCCTGGAGCAATTCGGGGTCAATTTGGGTATCTTGATTTATTTTTATGATGCTCTGTTCCTGTTCTTTTGTCTGGGTTTTCTCTTGCACTCTCTCCTGTCCATTTGTCACAACCAGAGGTTCCTTAGTATGTCGTTGTTCTAGCTCGTTTGATTCTGCTGCTGGGCTTGTTGCTAACAGATCTAGGGGCAGAGTTTGCAACCTCTGTGCTCTAAGTCTGTCGAATTCAACTAACCCTTCATCTTGATATTTCATCCTGGCCAACGATCTAACTTGGGACATTGACTCGGCTGTGGAGAACAGGTCATCAAACATATCTTCTTTATGATCAAACTTTGCCAATTTGGCCTGTTCAAGGGCATTATAGGCAACTTTGTCGGGATCAAAATGCCTATTAGGGAGAGTTGCTAGAGTTAAGGATTTCATCTTTATAGCTTCTTTCTCTGCATGTTTGAGATCATTCAAGGTGTAGACACCACATCTAAGAGGAAAAGAGGGCCAGACTTGCTTCTTATTTCTCTTTAGAGTTTGTGTAACGCCCTCGGAAATAATCTGATAGGCTATCTCCCTTGCCAGCAGTTTATCAGGTATATACAAAGGAAGAACATGGGGTTTGGCTTGGCTACCAAAAATTCTTATATAAGTAAATTTTTCCTCTGCAAACCATCTCCCTAAGCCAGTTAAATCAATCTCTGCTTGGTAGGAAATATTGGGAGCAGGTTTATCAAAAATAGAGTAATGAATGGGTAACATGAAGCCATTGCAGATTTGGTATAAATGATGCCTATGGGAGGTTTTCCACAATTTCTGATAGTATATGTGAATGGGCATGGGCTCTTTTGGAGTCCACCTCCAGCCGAGCACGGGAAATTCAGAATTAAAACACAGGGTGTCCAGGATATAAGCACTATAGTAAAATGGGGAAATAAACCTTTCAGAAATGCGAGTCTTGCCTCTGAAATCAAGAACTGCGGTGGCTAATTTGTCAGACAGTATAGTTCCCCAATCCATAATTTCACTATTGCACGCTGCCTCCATTAAATGAACCATTTCTATAGTGAAATTAGAGGAGTCATGTAAACCCCATAATCTACACATCATTATTCCAGCATAGCAGTAAGGAGAACATAGAGAATCAACAGAATACATACCGGAAGACTTATGCTTGTGTTTTGCCGGATTCTGCCTCCAATTTCGAATGGGTTCGGATTCAGTTTCGTTCTCACTTCGGAATTTCTCCAGAAATGCTTTGTTGTACTTCTTCTCAGGCTCAGGAAAATGATACATCTGCCTCAAATCATTAGCTTGGAATGAACCGAAGACTCTCCCATCTCTGGTGCAGAAGGTTCTGTCTGTGATTGGGAGTTCCTCAATTGCCCACTTTACTACATCCGTGTATGGGAGAATTTGTTCCCGAGCTGCTATCCGATGAAGGAAAGAGTCAGCTAAGTCCTTTAATGTACCTTCAGATTTCTGAGTGGTATCGACTGTGGCTTCTACTGTTGTTGCTTCGGGTTCTTCAGCTTCTATCAAATTATAGGTACTTTGCCAAGAAGTTTTGCCAAGACCAAAACATGTAGTATCGGATATCAATCCTTTCTTTTTGTTTCCCTGATCAGTGATGGCTTGGTCTATAACTGGCGAGGCGGAAGCGTTTGCAGTTTTCTTGGACTTCTTCCCCATTTTGCTTGCATCTATCAGCTTAGAATTCTGCACAGGAGAAAAATGAGCGTAACGCAGAGAATTGATAGTAGAAACCAAACACGGGGGAAATATATTGCGTGATGAAGAATTAACTTAATGTTGCCATGGATTCAATCTAAAAAATATTTTTAACTTAATATTTCATTAAATGGCCGCAAAAACCCGTCAATCATTTAAATATCCATCACGTCGTTTATTGGTGAAATGATTTGTTTAAGCGTGCCTTGGCCGTTTTGGCGGTTGAGCGCAGGTGAATCTTCATTATAAAGATAAGGCTTTTAATACGAATTAATCGTAATATCCCCGTTTTAACAGCTTTTTCAAAGTTCGTGTTTTGGCTTTATCGCATCGCATCGGGAAGAAACGGCGCTTTTCTTAGGTTAGCATCTCTTAGAATCTTCGATCGCCGATAGCGATATCGCATCGCATCGGGAGCATTGACCGGGGCTCTTTGTTAAAGCATGCATGTATTGCCGATCGCCGATTGTGTGTTATCGCATCGGTGCCAACCAATGTTTCCATAAGTTCTGTCTCCTCTGTCATTGCGATATGCGATCTTGCGATCGCTTTATCGCAATGATAAAAGATTTAATTGTTTATATCCCAAGGCCATTATTGGTTTGTATCTGGAAAAGGTTTCTTGTAATGTTCTTTATTTCATGTTCGGACCTTTTAAAAATAATACAAAATTGATACCAATTAAAAAGTAAAAGGGTCCCATTTCATATTATGGTATTGTGAATAAAAATTATATGAAATGGGGGGTTGTTGTAGAGGACAACAATTGGCGATTCGCTGGAAGAAACAGTTATCTCTGAAAAGTATGAAAATACTTAAACTTTTTCAAAATAGAGTTTCAATCAAAAAAGAAAATTCTAATATAACTAAGTATATATGCATTCCGAATAGCATGAAACTATTTCTTGCTAATTTCCTCTCTTTGTTTAAAATTAGATACATTCTAAGTTTTTAATAGGCCTTTATTGGTTTATAATGATAAAACAGAAAACCTTTCCAAAGCAGCTTTTTTGGTTAACTCATCTGTCATAGGTAGAGCCTCTGCTGCCAGCAAACGTTCATAGTTTCGACAGGGATACCTTTTAACCATGTTATTGTCCATTATCCCATCCATTTGAGGGTATGATTAACAGAATGAATTCAAAATATACTTTCATATTTTGTATTTCCTTTCATTTTTTCTGTTATTTCTAAGATAAAAAGCCATTGTCCTGGTTTGGTGGCCAGCTGTTTGACAATTCCATTCACTAGTAGTAATCTAACCGAACAAGCTGGCTCGTGATGAGACCCCTTGTCTTATAATTCTAAGCCATTACCCTGTTTTGGTATGCAGTATTGGTAATGTCGGTTAAACTATTTCTTTATGATCATGGTAAGCAGGCTTGTAATAAGACCTCTTATCTTTTATATCAAAATTTTAGAATTACACTCTGAGTAATCATAAACTTTGGTGAATGGGATGGACAATTTTCTCCTTAAGAGCAAATGGATGACAGGGTAAGAGTTGAAGATGTTGAAATTGGATTAGTTTCTGTTTTGATATTGATAACCTTTTAGTTGACCAATTTAAAAACATAAAATGATTTTCAATACTTCTAAACTTTGAGAAAAGTTGGCAAAAATTGAAGGGTGGCTTCAGAATGCAATTATACCTAGTTTCCTAGAAATTGTTCCTCTTGTTCAAGACTTCTATTTATTTAAAAGTAAATATCAACAGTTCTTTCTTTTGAGCAACTTTTAAATACAGCAAAGGTCAAAATAGAAGATACCTTACAACTTTATTTCCTAATGATCCTAAAAAATTAAATCCTACTTAGAACTAAAGGAGAAGGAAATACCTTCTCAATTGAAGAATTTCTTTAAGATGAGGCCATTAACAGGAAGAGAATCCTTCTTTCCTGTTAGATCTTGTAACATGAATGTCGAATGGCCTATCTTCTCACTGATCTGAAATGGTCCAAGCCACATCTTTTGGAACTTGGTATGTTTACCTTTATCCTCATGGGCTTTATCCCATTTCAGAACTAGATCACCCACCTGCAATTGTTTAGAACTAGATGAAGCTGAATCAAATGATTTTTTTATTATCTGCTGATGTTTTGCATGAGTAATTTTAGCCTTTTCTCTTTCTTCTTCTAATTTTAAAATTTGATCATGTCTAAGTTGGATAGAAGAAGAGGGGCTTTCTTCAATAAACTGTACTAAGGCTAGAGAAGGAAGTGCTAAATTGGTTGGTAGTATTGCTTCTTTCCCATATACAAGATTGAATGGAGAAGTACCTATGGAGGCCTTCTGTGTTATTCTATCTGCCCATAGTGCGAATATTAAAGATTTATGCCAATTTTTATGATTCTGTTCAATAGTTCGCTTAATTATTTTAAGGAGATTTTTATTGGTAGATTCTGCTAGACCATTACCCTGGGGATAATAATTTGCAGAATATTTTAGTTTAAAACCTCTTTTAATAGCAAACTCAAACATGGCATTACCAGAGAAATAAGATGCATTATAAAAAACAAGAGCATTCGGGACACCAAACCTGGTAATGATGAATTGATCTATAAATTCTATAATTCCTTCAGAGTTTGTTGTTTTTAACGGAATTGCTTCAACCCACTTGGTGAAGTAATCGGTAGCAGTAAGGATATACTTATGCTGTTTAGAAGACTGAGGAGAAATTTCCCCAACGATATCTAATCCCCATTGTTCAAAAGGTTGTTCAATGTTGACTGGTTGCAAAGGGAAAGCTGCTTTTCTTTGTCTTCCACTGGAGGTTTGACAACTTTGACATTTCCTTACATATTCGTGAGTATCTCTGAATAAAGTGGGCCAATAATATCCAGCATGAATGATTTTGTGAGCTGTTGTGTCAGCTCCAAAATGTCCTCCAGCTGGTCCATCATGTAGCTCCTGCAAAACCTTTTGTGCTTCAGGTTTTTCTAGGCATCTTAATAAAACTGAATCATAGTTTTGTTTTAAAAGTACATCATCAATGATTATGAAGTTTTTTGCTTTTAATCTAATGGCTCGTTTGTTTTTATAAGACATATTAGGAGGTGCATATCCATTTTTCAAATAAAAGATTAAATCTGCATATTGAGATTCAGAATGGGTATTACTTATCTGATTGATTTCTTCCATATGTTCTGTATCACCTGATTCTGGAATGTTGGATGCTCCTGCTAACAATCTGCAAAAACCTTGACCCCTCACAATCTTTGCTGGCTTGATTTCCAAGTCATATTCTTGAAGTGCTGTAACCCAATTGGCCCTTTTTTCACCTAATTCCCTTTGGATCAGTAATTGTCTTACTGCAGAAAAAGGAACTATCACCTTTGTATGAGCTTTTAAAAGGAATGGCCTATAGTGTTTAATGGCTTTGTATACAGCGAAGGCTTGTTTTTCAACTTCGGAGTAATTTAGTTCTGCACCCTGGAAATTTGAACTAAAAAATGAAATCGGTGCTTCAAGGTCATGATCATTAATCTGAGTGAGTACTGCTGCATAAGATGAATCAGATGCGATAGTATACAATGTGAAATGATTAGAAAAATTAGGAGTGTTTAGAGCGGGGGCATTGATTATTGATTGTTTGATTAAATCAAATGCTTCTTTTTCCACAGATCCCCATTTAAACACTGAATTTTTCTTAATCATGCTTTGTAATGGTAAAATGATATGAGAAAAATCAGGAACAAATCTTTTGACAAAGTTGATCTGACCTAAAAAAGACTGCATGGATTTTTTGTTATGAGGAAATGGGATTTCAGAAATTTCTTTAATCCTGTCAGGATCAATATAAATACCATCTTTGGAAACAATAAAACCCAGGAGCTTTCCTTGATCAAGAGCAAAGAAGGATTTTTTAGGATTGAGTGAGATACCATATCTTTTGCAGCGTTGAAAAATTTGATTTAAGTCACACAAATGATTGGATCTCTTTTTAGAAAATACAGTAATATCATCTAGATAGACAACTACTGTTTTATTAATCAATCCTTTGAAAGCGATATCCATTGCTCTTTGGAATGTGGCCCCTGCATTAATAAGTCCGAAAGGCATTTTCTGATAAGCATAAGTTCCCCATTTTGTTCTGAATGTAGTTTTAAGTCTGTCATCAGGATGAACCAAAACTTGGTTATATCTTGAAAAACCATCTAAAAAGGACATTAATTCAGAGCCCGCTACTGATTGGAGTATCTGCTCCATAGTAGGTAATGGGAAGTTATCTTTAAGGCTTGCTTTATTCAGATTTCTGAAATCTATACAAATCCTAATGTCGCCATTTTTCTTTCTGACAGGTACCATATTAGAGACCCAGTTTGAGTGTCGAACGGGAAAAATAATCTTAGCTTTCAAGAGTTTATTGAGTTCTGATTTTATTTGACTCTCTAAGTTTGGATGTATTTTCCTTAATTTCTGCTGAACTGGTTTCTGATTGGGAAGCATTGGAATGGTATGCTGGATAATAGTTGTATCATACGTCTTTATATCATCATATTTCCAAGCAAAAACATGTTTATGTTTCTTTAAGAGTTTAACGAATGCTTCTTTTTCTTCTACAGAAAGTCCTAATCCTAGATTAACGTTTTGAGGATTTTGTTCAGTGCCAAGGTTTATCAATTCAAATCTTAAAGTAGAGCTTTGGAGCTTTGGATTAGTTACAGGTTTAAATCTGTCTTTAATATCATAAAGATCTTCAAGCTTCACCACAGGCTTTGGAATCGAATTTTCTTCGGATTTACCTCTCATCTGAAGGTCATGTTCGCTTTCCTCAATGATCTGGTCATCATAGGACTTTTCTGAAGTTAAAAATTGTAAAATGTCTTCATCGTGATTAAACACTCTCCAATTAGTGATATTGTTAGGAATTGATGGCCTAAAAAGTAATTCTATTGAAAATCTATCTGGGCTATAATCTTCGGAGGGTATGAGTCTGGAGGCAACATTGGCTAGCAAGTCTGCTGCTGAATTTTGAGACCTAGGGATAGAAGAAATATTGAATGCAGTAAAGTGCGTGGTGAGTTCTTGTACCAGCGATTGATAATGTTTGAGGTGATTTGAAAGACAGTGAATTGTATTTCTCACCTGTTTGACAATAATTTCAGAATCGCCGAATACTTTCAAATATTGCACTTTAAGGCCAATTGCTTTATACAGACCTTGGACTAAAGCTTCATACTCGGTTGTATTGTTTGTGCATTCAAATTCTAACCTACAGGACAACATTGTTTTTTCTCCTTGCGGGCTAACCAAGATACACCCTGCTCCTGAACCTTCGTTAGATTTAGAGCCGTCAAAATATAAAGACCAAAATAAAGAAGTATTAACAATCTTATTTACAATTTCCCCAGTATCACTAAAACATCTTGACCTATCAGTTTGTGAATAGTTTTCAATCTGTGATGTTAAACTGTTTACTGAGAAAGGGGATGGTTGGGCAGTAAGATTTCCAAAAAATGATTCTGATGAATAATTTCCCAAGATGTTGTTATTGAAAGCAATTGGTTGATTTTCCTGTTCAAAATCTGTTACAGTATGGGTCATGTGTTTCTCTCGATTGATTTTTATTTGATTTGGCTTTCCCTTATAGGGTAACCACATGTGAGACCAATCGGTAGAAATATACCCGTGGAGCTTTTCAGACCAATCCCTACTCAAGATCAACCCGTAAAATTCAGGTATATCAGCTATTAAGATATCAATTCGTTGAACTACCCGTGGATCAGCTGCTAACCTGATAGTTACAGAGTTAATCTCTCCTAAAACCTGGACCTTGGTTCTGTTTAACTGTACAATGTGTATGGAAGACTTTTGGGGTTCTATGTTCAGTTTGGAACAAACTGAAGCTGGCATTATATTGGATGATGCCCCTGAGTCAATCAAAAAATTGTGTAGGTTTCTGTTGTAGATCTCAAAAGTCAAAAGGAAGGGTGGAGTATGAGAATTTGATCTATCCCCAATCAGGACTGAATCAGTCGCTTCTATCATACCAGAAGGTGGTTGACCAGAATCATTTGCAGCTTTAGCACTGGGAAGAGGTGAACAGGGAACAGCATTCAATTCTTTGAGAAGCAATTTCTGATGATGTTTTAATTTGCTAAGTTCAAACATAGTAATGTTTGCCTTAGTTTTCTTCATATCATCAACAATATTGTAATCCATTGAATCGGATACTACTAATGTTTTGGATGTTGAAGGAGACTTGAAGTTGAAGGTAGGTTTTGGGGGACTGCTGCAGGTGATTTCTTTGTAGGTACTTTTTCCTTTGTTGTAGCAGCACCTGCACTCCGTTTCTTTGAAGTTGTCTGAACAGGTTCGGACGTACCTTTACTCCTAGTAGAAACAAGAAAAGCTTCTTCATCATTATCTGTATCGGAGTTGGGCAGTATGAAATCCCACATGCCATGGCATTCAACAACTTCCTCTTCATCATCAGTTGGTGAGATTGTTTCCTCTTCTTCTTCTTCTTGATCTGAATCTGCATAAGATATGATATTTGGTGGTTTTGATTCGGTTTTCTTATAATTCTTAAAGGGCCTTTTGGTTGAAGTTTCAGTGACTTGTTTCTTGATTTCAATCATTTCATTTGACATAGTCTTGAGGACCTTTTGGAGGCCTTCCATATCATATGGATCTTTCGATATTTTCTTCTTTGAGTCTTCTTTGAATGAAACTTTTTTGGTTTTTCTTTCCTCAAGAGCCGCTTTCTTTTCTAGAGCATTAATACGTTTCTCCACAGCAAGTGCTTCTTTCATGTTTTCAGCAAGTGTTGGTTTTACGGCCCTGTCTACAAAAATTGCTATATTGGCAGGTAGGGCGGTAATATACCACTCACTTCTGATTTGTTCACTTGGTTTGGAGGTCGTTGGGATTTTATTCAAAAGTTTATTGAAACGAGCATTAAATTCTTTAATGGGTTCCCTATGCTCTATCCTAAGATTGGAGAGATCATTTATTAGTGTAGCTAAAGATCTGTCGTCTCCATACTTAGTGAGAAACTGTTCTTGGCAAATGTCCCAACTGGTAATAGAATCAGAAGGCAGGGAAAAATACCAGGATCCTGCTGATCCTTGCAATGTATAAGGAAAAAGCCTAACAACGACATCTTGCTCAGTTACTCCCTTCAAATTAACTGCTAACATGAAGTTATTGATATGTTCCTCAGCTTGGGTTCCATTTTCTGGATTAAACTTGGGTAGCCATTTTTCAGGAGCATCTGGTAATGCATGTAATGGCGCGGGCATATTGACTGCACCAGGTCTGGTCCATGGATCTGCCATTGTAATACCAGTGGTGGATGATACTGTTGTTGAAATTCCAGTTGTTTGGGAAGGAATTGATGTTGAGGAGTGAGCAGTTTGAGATGTTGAAGTTCCAAGTTCCTGGTGAACAACAATATGTAATGAGGGAGTGGATGGTTGACTTCGCACTGGGGAAGATGAGATGGAGGATGTGGATGAAAGTGCTTCACTGTCAGAATATTCAGTGTTTTTCTTTGCCCTTTTCCTTTTAGGTAAAGGGAATTCAGTAGGTTCAATACCGAGCTTCCCACTCTGAAGTCTAGTGAGAGGGTGAGGTAGATTGAATTGCGAAGTCTCACTGCTTTGAGATAGCTCAGATTTCTGTGGTGAAATCGAGAAACTATGAAGTTTATGGATGAGAGACTGAACTTCAGGAGATTCAAGACTTAATTGTTCTGAAGTATGGTGGGTTTGAGCAGTGATAGTGGATACCTCTTCTTCTTGCTTGGATGCTGAAGAATCAGCATGCAATTGGGAAGTATGAGGTGATGTGGAGGGAGAATTACTCTTAGAATGGTTTGCAGACTTAGGTTTGCTTGCCATTCACAGTTGATGGCCCTCCTTCTAGCGCCAAAAATGTTGATGCCTCGAAAATCGTTGCAACAACATTGGGGGATAACCACCCGGTCCGGACCTTAAGACAGCTCCTTTTCCGTTTGGAATAGTGGCTCCGACTGGATATGATGGTACCAGTTTCCCGATAAAGAATAGAAATGGGTGAATGAGTGATAATAAGTGGTATTGGATGGAGTATTTAATCTATAAACAACAAATATAAATGACTATTATATCCCGGGAAATTTCTATTCTTAAGTGCAACGTTTGATGATCAATGTTTGTTAATAGGCATATAGATGACACTATTCAATAAACAAAGATATTTATTTAAATAATAATTACTTCATTCAATTAGTTGAATGAAGTAATTGATAAAATATTATTACACTTATCTCAATTTATATCATTGACATATATATGATTGAAAGGAAAGCATACCATAAACATCCAATAGTGGAAGGAATATAGAAATACTGTTAAAACACATACATATATCCAATGATAGCAAAAGTAATCAAACAACAATTAATATAAAAGAAATGGATTCAGACATAGATAATAGTACCATATGAGCTGCAAGTCGTTCCCCAATATCAATCGCTATTTGAGATTCTTCTTTCAACGAAAAAATGCTTTCACACAAAGACAGTAGTGCACATTTGCATAAAAGCTTTCTTATCAAAATTAGAATAATTGGTTGAGTTTTATAAAAGAATACACCTGAAGTACAGTAGTGTAACTTCAGATTTTAAGTCATATACAAAACTTTACGACCCTTTCTAAATGCATGAAAGGGTATATAAATACTAATTCTATCTAAATATCTATGAAACTGAAAAATCCTACTTAATTGGTATCATACGATCTTGAATATCTCCATCATGGCAATCTGGCAGTCGGCGGCATGAATCATCACTTAGGCTGTTCATCTCTAATTCTGAGCTGGCAAATTGCAAGCATCGGCTCCGCTTCTGGTGGTCGGTTAAGGCGAGAATTGAGTTGGGCATCATAGGTGGCGTCCTACATTTCAGGAATGATGCATCCGATTGCATCTGAGAGGCATTTGAGGGCGGCTCTCTGGCTGTAAGGTTTGACTAAGAACATCCAATAGGTGTCCCATGTCAAACTGTTAATTCCTGCAATTAATCTGCCAGTTTTCTCCAGCTCTGAGTAACATGACTGCTCCAATGTTTTCGCTGATGTCAATTTACCTGGAGTACATTGGGAAATCATGTTAGATAAGTAGAGAGTGTCATTAATCAATTCAACCAAATTACTTGTGGTTAATTTGCATATGGAAATTGCTCTCTCTGCTTTGTTTAACTGAGATTGCCATTCTATAAATAATATCTCTTTATGTGATTCTAGGATCTTTGGCAATTTAGCTGACTGTCCTTCCTCAGTACTTTGCCACTCAAGATAATTGGTCACTGTTTCATCGGCCTGCTCGAAGTCTGCTATAGCATCAGATGATTTATTACTTAGAGATGTTGTTAAGTCACATAAAGGTTCTGCCTAGGCGATTTGTTGACATAACAACTTTATCTGTGTTAATAATGCTTTGTTTATTTGTACTGCCTCTGCCCTGAATTCAGCTACCTGTGGAAGATTCTTTGTTTTCTCAAGCTGGGCTGATATTTGAGCAATCTGCTCATCTTTCATCTTCAGCATTTGTTCATTTGCCATATTGAGTTGTGCCAATGCCTCTGATAACTCTTTTTGCTTCTGAACTGCACTCTGATCAATCCTCTGCCTTTCTTCCTGCAATTGTTGAGTTAATTGACTATTGGTTTGCTGTTGTGTTAACAATTGCAGTTCTGCCTGCTCTGCCTTCTGCCATGCTTCTGATAGTTGCGCTTGTAATGAGAAAATATCTTGGTCTTTTGTTTTTAATAAAATACTTACCTCCGATGCCTTATCTATTGTTGCTGCCGAGTAGGCTCCAGCAAATTGTGATAGTTTTGTTAGGTCCTCAGAGGGGTCAAATTCCTCCTTCCAAACTATATTGCCCGTCACTGTTAATTCTGGAAACAGGGAAGGCTGATCAGTCCTTTTCCTTTTCCTTTGTCTTTTTACCACAGCTTTGTGTTTCGGGCTGTAGAAGACATCCAAGGGGGGAATTTCTTCTATCTGCAAAATAACTTGATCGGAGGGGTCCTTTGGGATTATCTCTTTTCCTTTAGAACTGGGTAGGCCGTTGGTTTCACCTGGAACCTGTTTTGAAACGTTCTCCTGTGTGTCTGCTACTCTTGATGTTTGGGCTTCTTTTGAACCTTCAGGATTGTTGATAATTGAATCGAATTGCTGCCATTCCTGGAGCAATTCGGGATCAATTTGAGTATCTTGATTTACCTTTATGGTGCTCTGTTCCTGTTCTCTCGTCTGGGTTTCCTCTTGCACTTTCTCCTGTTCGTTTGTCATAACCAGAGGTTCCTTAGTATGTCGTTGTTCAGGCTCGCTTGATCCTGCTGCTGGGCTTGTTGCTAACAGATCTAGGGGCAGAGTTTGCAACCTCTGTTCTCTAAGTCTGTTGAATTCAACTAACCCTTCATCTTGATATTTCGTTTTGGCCCATGATCTAACTTGAGACATTGACTCGGCTGTGGAGAATAGATCATCAAACAAATCTTCTTTATGATCAAATTTTGCCAATTTGGCCTGTTCAAGGGCATTATAGGCAACTTTGTCGGGATCGAATTTCCTATTAGGGAGAGTTGCTAGGGTGAATGATTTCATCTTTGTAGCTTCTTTCTCTGCATGTTTGAGATCATTCAAGGTGTAGACACCACATCTAAGAGGAAAAGACGGCCAGACCTGCTTTTTCTTTCTCTTTAGAGTTTGTGTAACACCCTCGGAAATAATCTGATAGGGTATCTCCCTTGCCAGCAGTTTATCAGGTATGTACAAAGGAAGAACATGGGGTTTGGCTAGGCTGCCAAAAATTCTTATATAAGTAAATTTTTCCTCTGCAAACCATCTCCCTAAGCCAGTTAAATCAATCCCTGCTTGGTAGGAAATCTTGGGAGCAGGTTTATCAAAAATAGAGTAATGAATGGGTAACATGAAGCCATTGCAGATTTGGTATAAATGGTGCCTATGGGAGGTTTTCCACAATTTCTGATAGTATATGTGAATGGGCATGGGCTCTTTTGGAGTCCACCTCCAGCCGAGCACGGGAAATTTAGAATTAAAACACAGGGTGTCCAGGATATAAGCACTGTAGTAGAATGGGGAAATAAACCTTTCGGAAATGCGGGTCTTGCCTCTGAAATCAAGAACTGCGGTGGCTAATTTATCAGACAGTATAGTTCCCCAATCCATAATTTCACTATTACACGCTGCCTCCATTAAAGGAACCATTTCTATAGTGAAATTAGAGGAGTCATGTAAACCCCATAATCTACACATCATTATTCCAGCATAGCAGTAAGGAGAACATAGGGAATCAACAGAATACATACCGGAAGACTTATGCTTGTGTTTTGCCGGATTCTGCCTCCAATTTCGAATGGGTTCGGATTCAGTTTCGTTCTCACTTCTAAATTTCTCCAGAAATTCTTTGTTGTACTTCTTCTCAGGCTCAGGCAAATGATAAATCTTCCTCAAATCATTAGCTTGGAATGAACCGAAGACTCTCCCATCTCTGGTGCAGAAGGTTCTGTCCGTGATTGGGATTTCCTCAATTGCCCACCTTACTACATCCGTGTATGGGAGAATTTGTTCCCGAGCTGCTATCCGATGAAGGAAAGAGTCAGCTAAGTCCTTTAAAGTACCTTCAGATTTCTGAGTGGTATCGAATGTGGCTTCTACTGTTGTTGCTTCGGGTTCTTCAGCTTCTATCAAATTATAGGTACTTTGCCAAGAAGTTTTGCCAAGACCAGAACATGTAGTATCGGATATCAATCCTTTCTTTTTGTTTCCCTGATCAGTGATGGCTTGCTCTATAACTGGCGAGGCGAAAGCGCTTGCAGTTTTCTTGGACTTCTTCCCCATTTTGCTTGCATCTATCAACTTAGAATTCTGCACAGGAGAAAAATGAGCGTAACGCAGAGAATTGATAGTAGAAACCAAACACGGGGGAAATATATTGCGTGATGAAGAATTAACTTAATGTTGCCATGGATTCAATCTGAAAAAGATTTTTAACTTAATATTTCATTAAATGGCCGCAAAAACCCGTCAATCATTTAAATATCCATCACGTCGTTTATTGGTGAAATGATTTGTTTAAGCGTGCCTTGGCTGTTTTGGCGGTTGAGCGTAGGTGAATCTTCATTATAAAGATAAGGATTTTAATACGAATTAATCGTAATATCCCCGTTTTAACAGCTTTTTCGAAGTTCGTGTTTTGGCTTTATCGCATCGCATCGGGAAGAAACGACGCTTTTCTTAGGTTAGCATCTCTTAGAATCTTCGATCGCCGATAGCGATATCGCATCGCATCGGGAGCATTGACCGGGGCTCTTTGTTAAAGCATGCATGTATTGCCGATTGCCGATTGCGTGTTATCGCATCGGTGCCAACCAATGTTTCCATAAGTTCTGTCTCCTCTGTCATTGCGATATGCGATCTTGCGATCGCTTTATCGCAATGATAAAATATTTAATTGTTTATATCCCAAGGTCATTATTGGTTTGTATATGGAAAAGGTTTCTTGTAATGTTCTTTATTTCATGTTCGGACCTTTTCAAAATAATACAAAATTGATACCAATTGAAAAGTAAAAGGGTCCCATTTCATATTATGGTATTGTGAATAAAAATTATATGAAATGGGGGGTTGTTGTAGAGGACAACATTTCCTAAAATAAAAAACTTAAGAAAATAAAATTTTATTTTTTCCTTGAAAGCGCATCGCATATTACATATCTTATTTCAAAAGGAATTATAAAACGTAAAGTATGCGAATTGCGAAATGCACTCTAAGCCTTTCCGAAATAATAATTAAAAAACCTTGTAAAAACATCAAATCATTGTTTTATTTTGTTTTCCTTTTCGCATTGCACTCTATTTAATCAATAAAGCTTTAATAAACAAATGATATAAGTTGTGATACCCGTTGACATGACAAAAAAATAAACTAGGAAATATAAAATATTTCACTATCGCGGTCACTTTAAGTTTTGCGCAATTTTCATTGCACACAACTTATAATATATACTTAAATGCTATCCTATAAAAATTGTGATCTACAATTTGCGCAGATCGCATTTCGCAGCCTTTAAGGGTCAAGAATCACGAAATATTATAAGGAAAGATTATGATTTGCGTATTAAATGAATTCAGTGCGTGAAAACAACTTATGTCATATCAAATGGGATTTAAGATCCTAACAACTTTAAAACAATTGATAGATCTTATGTGTGAAGTGATGTGAAATATTAAATTAGGAATTATGGAATATGATAGATAGATTGACATATTCTCACGTGTGTTTGAAGTAAATGATTGATTTACTCTTATGATATTCCTTATATGTTAAATTCATTTTGTTCTTAGGAAATCAATTACTGGGTTGAAGAAGTTCAGAATGAGCAAAAAGGGCAAAGAAATTTCTCAAACATCATCCACAGAAGACACAGATATGTCTTCATTATTTTCAGACACCGTCTACAACAAATACTTTGGTAGTTAGACATGGGAGGAAATGTATAAACTCTTCGAAGATGAAGGACCAAGGGTGATAAACAAAGTTTCTGCAATAGGCACAAATTCTACCTCTGATGCAAACATTTTTTATGTTTCATGCTCACACATTCACAGGATAGCTACAAGACAAAGTATTCTTCCTTATACAGACATGGTTAAGTGGGAAATTGACCACTTAAACATTGAAGATAGAATGTTCAAGAGTTCGAGAGGAGCAATTATGGATTCTTTCAAAGAAGAGGATTTAGAAGCAATGTATCATCTACCAACCCTACAACAAAAAACGAAAATAAATATGTGTGGACTTTCAAAGAAAAACATCCAGATCTTATCAAAGTAATCCCTGAATGGAAGGAAAATGAGGGAAAATTGAAGCAAGATAAGTCTGGTACGTATCCAATTGCACAAATTCCTATTCCTTATTGTTATGCCACTGGTAAGTTCTGTAGAATATTTTCCAAGCCTGATAGTACTAGATTTTCAAGAGATTGGGTTCCCCAAATTGACGCAATCATCAACTCATCTATCTTATATTGGGCAGACATTTTATCCAATTACTTAGCCAAGCATATCACTTAATATAGGAATAAAAGAAGTGTTTCCCTAAGAGAAATACCTCCATTTTATATGTCTGCCTATGTCATGGATGCTATCTATTTTACTTCTAATTTTCCTACCATGGGTTGGAAATGGACCACCAAATACCCTACCTCGATTCATATCTACCACAAAGAACTCTGGAATTCTGAGTTCCACTTACACTTCTATAAAATCTTTTATGGAGTCATATTGCCCATGCATCAGATGATTTTCAAGAAAAAGGCTCCTAGGGTTTCTGAAGAAGCCAATGTAGATATGCTTCCCATAGCTAGATGGTTTTCCGAAGAAAATTTTACCTATATTAGAGTGTTTGGGAGTTATGATTCTCCCCATGTTTTACCTTACTATGTTCCAGATAAATTACTTGCAAAAGAAATAGCCTAGTAGCTTGTCAACGGTGTCACAAATCAGCTAAAGGATGGTAAAAAGGCTATTCGGCCTACTTTCCCTCTACAATGCGGCACCTTTTCTTTGGATAATATTGGCCACACATTCAAAGAGGTTCATAAGATTCAGTTATTGAAATGGAATTCATGCCAAGAAGATTATATGATCCCAATGATGTGATTAAAAATTACATCACAAAGCTAAAAATGAAGCCTTTTGTAAAGGAAGAAGATGAATTCGATGACTTCTTCTAAGGCATGGAAAATTTCTCTAATATCACCAAATATGATTCAAGTCGATTAAGTCAAGCAGATGCAGAAGTTTTTCAAGCGTATAGAAAAAAGAGGCTAGAAAACATTCCTTTGAATTTGTTGATTATTGAAGATGAAAAACACATTCCAAGTGCTAGTCTGGATGATGAAATGAAAGATATATCTGAAAATGAATCATGTCAATCGCAGCAGCAATCTGGTAATTCGGATCAATCTGAAAATGAATCAGAATCTAAGAAAGCAAACTCATAAATTGACCAAATTCTTCAAGAGATAGAAGTACTGGAGAAAAAAAAGAAGAATGGGAAAAAATCAGATTCAGAAAGAGTTCAACATAGTCATATCATGTTAGATCAGTCCAAGCCATATGAAGTAAAAGATCTCATGAATCAATGGGAAGAATTTTCCAAAGAAATAAAGACTCCCAAAGAAAATCCCAATATTGATCAAGCATCAAGTTTCCAAACACCAGAACCTTCACAGAAAATAGTTGATACTTTCAATCTGCTACAAATAGTTCCAACAATGCGTGACAAATAAATCATACATGCCTACCCTACAGATCAGATAGTTCTTCAGATTGAAGATATTCCTTCATTAGATATTTTCTACAGTCCTAGCTACAAGGTTGTAGTTAGAATAATAAAAGAATAAGGACTGATGAAACAACTCCAAAAACCAACAAATGAATCAGTTGATGTACTTTGGAAGGATTCCTTAGATGACCCCACTGAAAATATAACCAAGTTATCAAAATATGTAGGGGCATATGCCACCGCTACTATTGATAAAGCTATTGAGGTTAGAATATTGTTGAAACAAAAGGAAGCCAGAATACAGGAATTAGAACAATTCTTAAATGAAGAGAAAGCCAAGTCCATTAAGTAGATCAAAATAAGCACAACTCGATTTCATGAAGATATTGAAAGCCTCAAATCGAAGTATCAGACAAAACTTAATGAAAACCAAGCACATTTGGAAAGAGAAATGGTTGAGTTACAGAGTCAACTACAGTGAGAACAATTCATCAAAGAAGCATTTTATGTAAACACCATGTTAAAGAAAGAACAAGAAGTGTTTTTTCACCAAGCTTCCATGATTTATTCTTATTGTGATTCCAACAAGATAATGATTCAACAAATAGCAATTGAGAAACTAGAATGTGAAAGACTTGAAAAGAGAATCGAAGAACACATTCAGTGAAAATTTTCAAATACAAGAAAGCAAGCTAATATACCACAAATAGATAAGCTTCACAAATAATTGTTATTTACAAAATGGAGAGCACAAATTAATCAAGCAAAGAAAGAAACGACCTAGACGTCCAAGAAATCAAATAAGATTATTCCGTCTATATGTGATGACTTGTTTAAAATAGAACTTCTTAAAGAAAACACGACTGATGTGTTTTCAGGAACAAGAGAAGTATAAATAAAGTGGAGACTGAGAGCAGATACACAAGAGAAAATGATAAAAAAAGTTAATAAGTTTGATCACAAAAATTATTGGAATTTTCTAATAAAACCTTACAATCAACATCAAACTCTTCAGTCTCTTATAGATTCAGCAAAAATATCTCAGTCAATAATCTCAAATGACATTTTCAAGGGACATATTCGATCACAGATATCACAGCTAGCTTAGCTTAAAGCAATGCTAGATATTTGTCAACTTCGTGATCACACTCAGAAAGAAGGGCAGGATTCGCAGGATCGGGATTGTTAGTTCGAAATTCCTAGATTATTATTTAAGTTAAACTTTTAGAGAAAGGTTGTTTGAAACCTCCTCTACATTTTTGTAATAATTCAATTTTAGTTTGTAGTTAGTTTAGTATTTGAACCCTTCTCATGCATTTAGAGAAAGGTCCAGAATTTTATTGAGAACATTTGCAAAGAATGTTTAATTGTAAGTAAGTTTGTGGATGCCTTGATAAAATAATGGAACACTACCTTTTTAGTTATATATCATTTTGTTGATCACTGTTGATGCACTTCTGTATTCTTCGAAAGACTTACTGATAGAAGAGTTGAATGTGGCCTATTATGATTGATCAGAGGAACAGGACAGTACATATCTGGTACTATTATCATGTATGTTACTTCTGTTTTGAATATTAGTGATGAATCCAACTTTCATGAATTATATATGAAATTGATTGTTTTTATTTGAAATATCAGTTGCTCTATTGTACGATATAAAGATAGAAATTGGTTTGTTTTATATATGATCATCAAATATATGCGATATGTTTCTCATTTTATTTTGATTAACTATTTTTCAAGAGAATCATATTACAAAGTAATAATTCTATTAAATCTGTGATGATTTTAATCATCACAGATTGAAGAGATATCATTTTAAATCGCATCAAATTAGTATTATCCTGGGTCAGATTAAATTAGGCTTAAAATCAAAGTTTTGCATTTAAAAAAAAATTGTTTTAGTTTTTATTAATACTTCATGCAAATCCTTTGAGACAAACCCAACAATAAAAAAAAAAAAAACCCAAATCTGGGAAAATGGTCCCATTATATACAGTTGGAGCCACTATCCCAAACGAAAAAGGAATTGTCTTAAGGTCTAGACTGGGTGGTTATCCCCCTTGTTGTTGCCACATATTTCTGAGGCCTCAAATTTCTTAGCACTAGAAGGAGGGAGACTATGAATGGCATATAATTATGAACCTCAAAATAGAAGCCCTCATAAGAGTCAATCTCCCAAAAAGCATTCTACAACTTCCCGATCACACTCTAGATCACCAACTCAGAAATCGGAAATAATAGAAACCTTTCCATCATCTCCTGAAGTATCTCGACATTCCCCTGCTTCAAAATGCACTCCCGAGTCTCCCGAATTTCAGTATTTAACTAAGAAATTAGAAAGAATATCTATTTCTGCTGAAAAGCCTGTTAACCCAGAAGCTTCTGAAGAAAGTGTTACTTCTCTATTTAGAGAAACTAGTATATTAACTAGATACAAAAGTGAGAAACTTGGAATTCCGCCTTTTTAATTTCCAATTGAATCAGTTCGCAAAAAAAATTCTATATCTAGATCTAAGTCAGATACAAGTGAAGTTACATCAAATTTTCCTTCGATTACTTCTTCATATCCTCTTACTCAATCTGCATCTTCTCAGTCTTCCATTTCTTCTACTCAAACAATCAGTGTTGTTACAAGTAGTACTGTTCCAATTGTAAGTTCTTCATTCATTCCCCCTACTTTTGGATCTACTTCTATATCTTCACAAATTTCAAATCCAATTATGGCTAATCGACCTTCGACGAATCCTGGTGCTATATTAATAGCAAATCCAAACCCTCTTCCAAATCATATAGAAAAATGGTTACCTAAATATAACCCAGATGATGGTCTTCCTGCCAAAGAACATATCAATAGTTTTATGTTATCCATGAATCTAAACAGAGTTTCCCATGAAGATATTGTAGTTATATTGTTTCCTTATACTTTACAAGGATCTGCAAGATCTTGGTATTTTTCACTTCCAAGAGGATCTATTGATGATTGCAAAAATTTTGAGCAAGTTTTCCTTGCAAAATTTGGAGATGATAGAACTGTTGCATCCGTAATCAATGCTCTTTCCAATCTTAAAACAAGTTCAGGGGAAAGGATCAAAGATTTCAACTCCAGATTTAACAAGTTATTAAACAAAATTCCAACTTCTTCAAAACTTGCTGTTGATGTACAAATAGAGTGGTATATTTCTTATTTTCCTTCTAATATAGCTATTTTTGTAGATAGAGCTGGTAAAGCTACCCTCTTAGAAAAAATGAAAGAAGCTCTTGCTGTAGAGAAAATAATATTAACATTAGAAAAATGTTCAAATATAGAAGAGAGGAAATCGAAGAAAGTGACATTTAGTCAAGATTCTAAAAAGAAAGTCTTGAAAGATCCATTTGATCTTGAAGGTATTCAAAAAGTATTAAAGACTATGTCAAATTACATGATTGAAATAAAGAAATAGGTTGATAAAACTTAAACCCCTAAGAAATCATTTTGCCCATTTAAGAAAAATCCTCCTTCAACATCTCAGCCTCCAAATGTGATTTTGAATACTGAATCTGATCAAGATACTGAAGATCCCTCACCATCTAAACAAGAGATAGAATCTGAGGAAGATGTTGAATTGAATGGTTTATGGGATTTCATTCTCCCCATAGACGAAGAAAGTGAAGCTATGCCTGTGTCTACAAGAAGTAAATCTTCTTCTGATTCAATTGTATCAAATCAGAAACAAAAATTTGTCCCCACCAAGGAGAAAATAGTAGATAGAAAATCTAAAACTGTTCAGATAGATTCTATTCCACCATATCCTAATACAACTTCTAAAACTTTGATAGTTTCAGATGCAGTGGAATATAATATAATTGAAGATATGAAAAATACTAAAGCAAATATTTCATTACATGAAATGACCAAACTCAAACAACAACAAAAAATTTTGCTTAGAAAACTCAAGGCAATCCTTGTAGAGCCCATACAAACACCAGTTATAGCACAAGCTTCTAAAGATATGGGAAAACCTCCATCATCTGCAAACACAGTAAATCCCAAAGATTTGGTTTTGATTGTGATAGATCTATTTCACACACTCCTCCTTTACTTTTGGCTTATGAGATTTTCAACAAAAATGTTCATAACTATCTTATTGATTCAATAGCTTCTTCAAACATTATGCCAAGAACGGTGTGTACAAAATTGAATATCACTCCTCGAAAATCAGCTGTACATATAGTTCAATTGGATAGAACAAGAGTTGAATTTATTGGAGAAATGCTATCAGTATTTATTAGGTTATCATCCAATCCAAAAGTACTACAAGTAATTGATATTTTAGTCGTAGACATCCCTGAATTTTATGGTCTTATTTTAAGCAAGGATTGGTCTGAAAAGTTACATGGATATTCTGCTACTGATTGGTCACACATGTGGTTACCATACAATGGAAAACCAAATCAAATCAGAATTGAACATGAAAAATTCATGAAAGATACAATCACTGAACTAGAAGAAGCAAATGAACCTATAGCCATCACCAATAATATCATAGGAAATTATTCAGCCGAATCATTTCTTGGATCATTCAATGCCCAGATTTCACCTTTTTTAATAAACACTGCTATTTTTCAAATTGAAAACTTTTCTCAAACAGACACTTCTAGATGTGTTAACCTTAGCAATAAAATTCCAAAAAAATATTTATTTTGGACTCTATACTTTGATGGTTCAAAATCAGAAGATGGTGCAGGTGCAAGTTGCATTTTAATCGATCCACAAGGAGAGAAAATAATGTTAGCTTGCAGACTTGAATTTCAATGCACAAATAATACTGTTGAATACGAAGCATTGATACAAGGCCTGTATAAAGCCATTGGATTGAATGTTAAATATTTTCAAGTATATGGATATTCTGAAATAATGGTTAGACAAGTCAGAAATACAATTCATTGTATTTCTCGA
Organism: Pinus albicaulis; assembly: GCA_034641835.2. Lineage (NCBI taxonomy): Eukaryota > Viridiplantae > Streptophyta > Pinopsida > Pinales > Pinaceae > Pinus > Pinus albicaulis. The sequence goes on along the minus strand of CM076583.1, from coordinate 12,859,265 downwards.
CATTTGAAACATTATCAAACTTTAGTTCAGAGTCTTACTTCCCATTTTACTGCATTTAATATCTCCACAGTTCCTAGATTACAAAATGCAAGTGCTGATTTACTTGCCAATGTAGCATCTAGACTTATACCATCTGAAGAATTTAGCCCAGATAGATTTTCAATTGAGTTAATTTTTAGGCCTTCCATTCCTGACAATGTAACAAATTAGAGAGTATTTAATAGTGATGCAGATATATTATACTTTCTTACATCAGAAAAAGCTTATGAAGGTCATATCATAGATGAACATGAACATGATTTACAGATTGAAGATAAAGCAAATACTAATTCAATTCCCAAATTTGTAGTCAAAATTGAAGATCTCTATGATTTGAAAGATAGGTTTAAGAAGGTGACCAATTCAAAAACTCAAAGTTCTACTTTAAAATTTGAATTGATTAATCTTGGTACACCAGAAAAACCTCCCAACATCAACTTAGGCCTTGGTTTAAAACCTGAAGAAAGGGTGTCATTCATTAAATTGTTGAAAACATATAAAGATATCGTTGCATGGAATTAGTCAGATCTCAAAACATATGATACTTCCATAATTCAGCATACCATACCTATGATTTCAGATGATAAGCCTATTCAACAAAAACTTAGAAAAATTCATCTGAATTTAGAAAGTCAAATTAAATCTGAATTAAATAAAATACTCAAAGCCAAAGTCATTTTTCCTGTTAGACATTCAAAATGGGTGTCAAACATGGTCCCAGTTAGAAAAAGAATGGAGACATTAGGATTTGCATAGACTTTAGAAATTTGAATAAATCTTTTCAGAAAGACAATTTCCCCTTACCCACCATGGAACAGATATTATAGTCAATTGCAGGATTTGAAGTCATGTCTTTTCTCGACGGATTTTCAGGATATAATCAGATCATGGTACACCTAGATGATAGACTAAAGACAACATTCAGAACAAAGTGGGGAACATACCCATATCAAAAAATGCCTTTTGGGTTGATTAATGCTAGTGCTACATTTCAACGTGATATGGATATAGCTTTTATAGGACTAATCAATAGCTCAGTTGTTATATATTTAGATGACATTGCTGTTTATTCTAAGCATAGAAGCAATCATGTGAATCACCTAAAACATATTTTTGAAAGATGTAGAAAAAATGGCATTTCCTTGAATCCTAATAAATGTTATTCCGCCTTATCAGAAGGTAAATTATTGGGATTCTTTGTTTCTAAACAAGGAATCCATATCGATCCTGATAGGATTCAAGAAATTGAAAATATTCCTCTACCACACAATAGAAAAACGATGCAATCATTTTTAGAACAAATTAATTTTGTAAAAAGGTTTGTACCAGATTTTTCCCAAATCATCTTACCCCTGCAATCAATGATCAAGAAAAAATAAATTTTTAAATGGGGAAAAGAAGAGAGAAATTATTTTGAATTGATTAAAAAATCCATCATTGAAGCTCCCTCTTTAACAACTCCTGATTTTCTTAAATCATTTGTATTATATACATTTTCTTCTGATACATCATACGCAGCAGTTTTGACACAATTAAATGATCAAAACATTGAAGCACTAATTGCTTTTTTTAGTTCTAACCTTCAAGGTGCTGAGTTAAATTATTCAGCTATGGAAAAACAAGCTTATGATCTGTTTAAAGATTTGAAACATTTTAGGCCTTTTCTCCTAAAAACACATACTAAAATAATTGTACCTTACTCAATAGTAAGGAAATTATTAATCCAATGAGAAGTAGGAGAGAAGAGAGAAAATTGGGTTATTGCACTTCAAGAATATGATGTAGAGATACATCCTGCTAAAATTGTTAAAGGAAAATGTCTTCGCAGGATGTTAACTGGATCCTCTCATTTACCAAAAGAAGAAGATCAATCAAATGAAGTACAAATGTCTGAGGTAAGCCTAAACGATTCTCAATCACAATATGTTGATCTGAAAATTTTCTTAAAAAGTGGATATGCTCCATTATATCTCAATTATATAGTAAAGTGTGCTCTAAGACTTAAAGCAAATCAATATCAACTCATCGATGATGTGTTATTTAGGAGGAATTATGATTTTGTATTATTGAGATGTTAAGAAAAAACTAAAGCTGAAAAAGTAATGCAGGAATTACATGATGGAACAGATGGAGGTCATTTCGGAGGAAACACCACAACTCATAAAATACTGCGTGTTGGTTACTATTGGCCAACTTTATTTAAATATGCACATGAATATGCGATAAAATGTAAAGTATTTCAAACTACAGCGAGAAGAGAAAGGAAAGCAGCATTTCCACTATAGCCAGTAAATATCCAACAACCATTTGAACAATGGGGGTTAGATATCATAGGTGAAATAACTCCTAACTCTTCAAAACAACACAGGTATATTCTAACTGCAACTGATTATTTCACAAAATGGGTAGAATCTATCCCATTAAAGGTGGTTAATACACAAAGTGTTACAGATTTTATTGATCAATTCATAATCACTAGGTTTGGTCTCCCATCAGCTTTGATATTTGATAATGAATCTTACTTTTCTAGAAATGCCATGATAGAATTTTCTTTGAAAAGAGGTTTTAAATTAAAATACTTAGCTAACTATTATTCACAAGGTAATGGATTAGCTGAATCTACAAATAACAACATTATCAGAATCATCAAACGAACTATAAAACAAAATCATAATAACTGGCACAAAGCACTATTATTTTCTCTTTGGGTAGATAGAATCACCTAGAAATCCTCAATAGGTACTTCTCCATTTTTGTTAGTTTATGGGAAAGAAGTAGTTCTACCCACAAACGTAACGATACCATCATTTGCTTTAGTGCATTTTATTGATGAAAATCCTTCATTTTCCCTTCAACTTAGACAATATTGAATTCTTAGGTTAGAAGAGGAAATAAAAATCCAAACAAACTCATATTCATTATCAACAAATAATAAAAGCCTCATTTGATTCAACTTCTGTCGATATAAATAATTTTCAAATCGGTGATTTTGTATTGAAATGGAACAAAGCACATGAGGAAAAGGGTAAACACACGAAGTTTCAAAAACTATGGCTAGGTCCATTTCAAATAATTGAAGGAATAGGCCCATAAACATTTATGTTACAAGATTTATCAGGAAAAAAGGATTCTTTGCCTGTTAATGAGAAAATTTTGAAAAAATATTTCTCATAGAAGGTGACCCCTTCTATACTTGCATATTAAAATATTTTGTTTTTCTTTTAAAAATAAAAGCTTTCTCAGTACTGATAGTTGGCCTTGCAAAATAAATCTTAGATTACTTTCTTTTGATTTTTCTTTTCACTTATAAAAATTTGAAAATGTTAAGGGAAATTGAAAGATTTAGAGAGACAGATTGATTTTATCTTTCTAAAAAATGAAATTTCAACAAAACAATTATTTTTTATCAACTCTCATTTTTATATAGCATGAATACTCTTTTATCAGTCAAGAAAAGAAACTTTAATATAGTAAGAAACCTTCTTGCAAAAAAGAAATTTAAAACTCAAATTATCATCCAGTATCTTAAAAGGACCTATGATTCATCCCATTCGGAAAATCTTATAAATTTTCAAAAGGAATTCAAAAGAAAATAAAAAGATATGATTTAAAGAAAAACTTAAAAGATAATAAGTCTCATCACGAGCTTGTTTACCATGTTCATAAAGAAATAGTTAAACTGACATTACTAATATTTTCTACCAAAACAATGTAATGACTTGAGATTATATCATAAAGACAAGGGGTCTCATCAAGAGCCAGCTTGATCAGTTTAATTACTATTTTTGAATGGCATTGTCATTATTTGGTTACCAAGCAAAGAAAATGGATTTTAAGTAGATAAAATTCTATAAGATAAATTTCTCATAAATTAGAATTTACTTATGAATATTATAAAAAATACTGGATGGGAAAATGGATCATACCTCGGTAAAATTTAACCCTGCCAAAAGCTTAAAATTTCCTATTGGAACAGAGGCTCTATCTGTGATAAAAGATTAAATTTATATAAAGTTGATTTGTAAAGTTTATTTACTTTATCCTTTTTAAACTAAGTAAGGACTGATATAGATTTTCATACTTATATCTTTATAGAGGAATTCTCATGAATAGTGAATAAAAGAAATTTTCATTGTTTGGAAAAGATATTATTTATTTGAAATTTCGTTCCTTTAACTATTTATTTTCAAAAAGGTTTAGAATTTTCAAAATTTTGATCAGAGACATCTGGTTCATCCAAGTGAATCACCAATTTTTTTACTATACAAAAACCCCCCATTTAGTTTTATAAGTTAGGACCCTTTAGAAATATATAGGAAATTATGTTTATAATTTCCTAGAATTAAAACTTAAAAAAATAAAATTCCTTTTTTTTCCTTAAAAGCGCATTGCATATTACATATCTTATTTCAAAAATAATTATAAAATGTAAAATATGTGAATCGCAAAATGCGCTCTAAGCATTTATGAAATAATAATTAAAAAACCTTGTAAAAACATCAAATCATCATTTTATTTTGTTTTCCTTTTCACATCACACTCGATTTAATCAATAAAGCTTTAAGAAACAAATGATATAAGTTGCTATACCTGCGGACCTGACAAGCAAATAAACTAAGAAATATAAAATCTTTCGCTATCACGGTCACTTTAAGTTTTGCGCAATTCGCATTGCGCGCAACTTATAATATATACTTAAACGCTATCCTATAAAAGTTGTGATCTGTGATTTGTGCAGATCACATTTCGCAACCTTTAAGGGTAAAGCATCATGAAATACTGTAAGGAATGATTGCGATTTGCGTATTAAATGAATTCAGCGTGTGAAAATAGCTTATGTCATATCAAATGTGATTTAAGATCCTAACGGCTTTAAAAAGATTGATAGATCTTATGTGTGAAGCCATGTGAAATATTAAATTAGAAATTTTGAAATATAATAGATAGATTGACATCTTCTCGCGTGTGTTTGAATTAAATGATTGATTTGCTCTTATGATATTCCTTATATATTCACTTCATTCTCAGGAAATAAATTAGAAGTTCAGAATGAGCAAAAAGGTAAATGAAATTTCTCAAACGTCATCCACAGAAGACACATATATGTCTTCATTATTTTTAGACACCATCTGCAACAAATAATATGGTAGTTCGACATGGGAGGCAATGTATAAACTCTTCGAAGATGAAGAACCAAGGGTGATAAATAAATTTTCTATAACAGGCACTAATTCTACCTCTGATGCAGCCCTTTTTGACGTTGCATGCTCACACATTCACAGGATAGCTGCGAGACCAAAGATTCTTCCTTATACAGACATGGTTAAGTGGGAAATTGACCACTTAAACATTGAAGATAGAATGTTCAAGAATTCGAGAGGAGAAATTATGGGTTCTTCCAAAGCAGAAGATTTAGCAACAATGTATCATCTACCAACCCCGCAGTAGAAATACGACAATAAATATGTGCAGACTTCCAAAGAAAAACATCTAGATCTTATCAAAGTCATCCATGAATGGAAGGACAATGAGGGAAAATTGAAGCAAGATAAGTTTGGTACGTATCCAATTGCACAAATTCCTAATCCTTATTGTTATGTCGCTGGTATGCTGTGTAGAATATTTTCCAAGCCTAATAGTACTAGATTTTCAAGAAATTAGGTTCCTCTAATTTACGCAATCGTCAATTCATCTATCTTAAATTGGGCAGACATTTTATCCAATTACTTAGCCAAGCATATCACTAAATATAGTTATAAAATAAGTGTTTCTCTAAGAGAAATACCTCAGTTTTATATGTCTATCTATGTCATGGACGCTATCTGTTTTACTTCTAATTTTCCTACCATGGGTTGGGAATGGACTACTAAAGACCCTACCCTGATTCATATCTACCATAGATAACTCTGGAATTATGAGTTCCACTTACACTTCTATAAAATCTACTATGGAGTCATATTGCACATGCATCAGATGATTTTCAACAAAAAGGCTCCTAGGGTTTCTGAAGAAGTCAATGTAGATATTCTTCTCATAGCTAGATGGTTTGTCGAAGAAAAGTTTACATATATTAGAGTATTTGGGATTTATGCTTCTCCCCATGCTTTACCTTAATATGTTCCAGATAAATTACTTGCAAAATAAATAGTTTATTAGCTTGTCAACGGTGTCACAAAGCAGCTAAAGGATGGTAAAAAGGCTATTTGGCCTACTTTTCCTATACAATGCAGCACCTTTTCTTTGGCTAATATTGGCCACACATTAAAAGAGGTTTCCAAGATTCAGTTATTGAAATTGGAATTCATGCCAAGAATATTATATGATCCCAATGATGTGATTAAAAATTACATCACAGAGCTAAAAATGAAGCCTTTTGTAAAGGAAGAAGATGAATTTAATGACTTATTCCAGGGCATGGAAAATTTCTCTCATATCACCAAATACGTTTCTAGTCAATTAAGTCAAGAAGATGCTAAAGCTTTTCAAGCATATAGAAACAAGAGGCTAGAAAATGTTCCTTTAAATTTGTTGATTATTAAAGATGAAAAACACACTCCAAGTGTTAGTATGGATGATGAAATGAAAGATATATCTAAAAATGAATCCGAATCTAAGAAAGCAAATTTAGAAATTGACCAAATTTTTCAAGAGATAGAAGTATTGGAGAAAAAAAAGAACAATGGGAAAAAATCAGATTCAGAAATAGCTCAACATAGTCATAGCATGTTAGAACAGTCCAAGCATATGAAATAAAAGATCTGATGAATCAATGGGAAGAATTTTCCAAAGTAATAAAGACTCCCTAAGAAAATCCCAATACTGATCAAGAATCAAGTTTCCAAACACCAGAACCTTCACAGAAAATATTTGAGATTTTCAATCCGCTACAAACAGTTCTAGCAATGCATGACAAAGAAATCATGTCGACCTACCCTACAGATCAGATAGTTCTTCAAATTTAAGATATTCCTTCATTAGATATTTTCTACAGTCCTAACTACAAGGCTGTAGTTAAAAGAAATAAAAGAAGAAATATTGATGAAACAACTCCAAAACCAATAGATGAATTAGTTGATGTAGTTTGGAAGGATTCCTCAGATGACCCCACTGAACATCTGACCAAGTTATCACAATATGTAGGGGCATATGCCATTACTATTGTTGATAAAGCTACTGAGGTTAGAATATTGTTGAAACAAAAGGAAGCCAGAGTACAATAATTAGAACAGTTGTTAAATGAAGAGAAAGCCAAGTCCATTGAGCAGATCAAAATAAGCATAGCTCAATTTCATGAAGATATTGAAAGCCTCAAATTGAAGTATTAGAAAAAACTTAATGAAAAGCAAGCACATCGGGAAAGAGAAATAGCTGAGTTACAGAGTCAAATACAGTTAGAACAATTCATCAAAGAAGAACTTGATGTAAACACCATGTTAAAGAAAGAACAAGAAGTGTTTTGTCACCAAGCTTCCATGATTGATTCTTATTGTGATTCTAATAAGATAATGATTCAACAAATAGAAATTTAGAAACTGGAATGTGAAAGACTTGAAAAGAAAATCAATGAACACATTCAGTGGTAGATTTTAGATACAAGAAAGCAAGCTAATCTACCAAAAATATATAAGATTCACAAAGAATTTTTATTCACATAATGGAGAGCACAAATTAATCAAGCAGAGAAAGCAGCAACCAAGACATCCAAGAAATCAAATGAGATTATTCAGTCTATATGTGATCAATTGTTTAAAACAGAAATTCTTAAATAAAACATGACTGACGTGTTTTCAGGAACAAGAGAAGTAGAAATAAAGTGGAGACAGAGAGCAGATACACAAGAGGAAATGATAAAAAAAATTAATACGTTTGATCAAGAAAATTACTAGAATTTGCTGATCAAACCCTACAATCAACATCAAACTCTTCAGTCTCTTACAAATTCGGAAAAAATATCTTAGTCAATAATCTCAAATACTATTTTCAAGGGATAGATTCGATCATGGATATCACATCCAGCTCAGCTTAAATCAATGATAGATATTTGTCAACTTGGTGATCACACTCAAAAAGAAGGGCAGGATTCGCAGAACCGGGATTGTTAGTTCAAAATTCCTAGATTATTGTTTAAGTTAAGCTTTTAGAGAAAGGTTGTTTGAAACCTCGTCTACATTTTTGTAATAATTTATTTTAGTTTGTATTTAGTTTATTATTTAAACCCTTCTCATGCATTTAGAGAAAGGTCCATAATTTTATTGAGAACATTTGCAAAGAATGCTTAATTGTAAGTGATTTTGTGGATGCCTTGATAAAATAATGCAACATGGCGTTTTCAACTATATATCATTTTTTTGATCACTGTTGATGCACTTCTATATTCTTTGAAAGACTTACTGATAGAAGAGTTGAATGTGGCCTATTATCATTGATCAGATGAACAGAACAATACACATCTAGCACTATTATCATGTATGCTAGTTCTGTTTTGAATATTAGTGATGAATCCAGCTTTCATGAATTATATATGAAATTGATTTTTTTTATCTAAAATATTAGTTGCACTATTGTACGATATAAGGATATAAATTTTTTTGTTTTATATATGATCATCAAATATATGCGATATGTTTCTCATTTTCTTTTGATTAATTGTTTTTCAAGAGTATCATCTTAAAAAGTAATAATTCTATTAAATATGTGATGATTTTAATCATCACAGATTGAATAGATATCATTTTATATCGCATCAAATTAGTATTATCTCGGGTTAGATTAAATTAGGCTTAAAATAAAAGTTTTTCATTTTAGAATAAATTTGTTTTAGTTTTTAGTAATTCTTCATGCAAATCCTTTGAGACGAACCCAATAATCAAACAAAAAACCCAAATCTGGGAAAATGGTCCCATTATATCCAGTTGGAGCCACTATCCTAAACGGAAAAGGAATTGTCTTAAGGTCCAAACTGGGTGGTTATCCCCCTTGTTTTTGCCACAAATTTCTAAGGCCTCTACATGTTTGTATGATGAAACCCTATTTTCATATTCTACAAAGGTACAGATTGACTTTGGTTGTAGCCAGGTTGCATCATGTTCTGGGTAGAATCATATGAGTAACCTGGGTACTAGATATTGCTACCTAGGTGACCTTGGGTTAGTGACCTGATCAAGTCATCTATGGTATTCGACACGTTTGGAAATTCTCTGTAAGTTTACAGGCGCGGGGCGTTAGGCAAGACATTGTAAATGTATCCTGACTAGGTATAGATGAGTTTGAGCTGCTGGTCTTTGCAAATGGAATCCTAATTGAAGGTAGGTCCTTGTGTCACCACATATTTTGAGATTTGTGTTGTGAGAGTTTTCAAAAACAAGTTCAGTAAAACAATATCGTCAAGTTGTGCTTTTCAGAAACTATGACATCGCTGCCATTCGTGGAGATGGTCCAAGATATGGACAGCTGAAATTTGCTTAAAATGATTCAAAAACTCCATCCTCGAATCATGGTGGATGGGTAGCTGAAAATAAGTGAGGAATTCAATAGCGAGGGAGGCCCAATTAGGGTGCGTTGAAAAAATCTCAGTCGAATAGTATCTTTAATAATAATATTGGTTGAACACCATATGTGGAAATTCATAATATTATTTCCAACGTCTTCCTCTTACTTTCCTTCGAATTTTCGTATGTCCAAGGCGATCTTCGCGGACATCGGGGGGACAATTGGGGCTATGTTAAATGGGGTAATTAGTTAGCTTTGATAGATCTGGAAGGTTTAATGATGCTAAAAATGGTAACTGAGTATTTGTTAGAATATACTGCAGAAATAATAAAAATTTTACCGAGAGGAATAAACATAAAGAGGCCAACAACAAATCATAAACATAAACACAAATGTTTCTTTGGGAAAACCCCAAACTCTGGGGAAAAACCCAACAAATTGAATTTCATTAACCATTGGCCAAAACCCTGGCCAATCTGGCCAAGTGAGCCTTCATCGCTCACCTCGAGGCCTACATTACAATGAAGCCTTCCCAACCTTTTATAGGCTCCATTACATGCAATACCATGGGCTGAAAAACCATGGGTGCATAATACCATGTGCCCCAAAACCACTACTATTTACCCTAGTCAACATTGACTCTATCCCGAGTCAATTTTACCTAACAATTACCCCCTTAAACTTGACTTGGGGTTTCTTGACTAAATCTAGCCAAAATTGCTAAGTGAGACAACCCCGCTCACTCTAGTTCTTCCCCCCTTCAAATGATTTTTACCCAGGATAATTGTTAACTTGACATCCCCCCTTATCACCTAGGTCTAATCCAGTCTTTACCAGTGATTACCTAGGGGTACGCATGCCATACCAGGTCTTACAGTAGTATGCCCATTTACATGCAAAAATTAACTCCATTATAATAAAAAAAAAATTGTTTCATTGTTTCTATTCTTTGTATGACCATTATCTACATTCATGATGTCCTCTCCAAAGAGGACATCGTAGTTGTACATGAATCTTCCCACCAACTGCAATAAAGCCATTATTTTTTCCATGAGCCTTTCTAATGCCTCACTGTGCATCTCTTCAATGCTATGATCTTCACCAATTATCAAACATGCTAATGCCTTTCATATGAAATGTCTATAGCTTATTGCTAGGGCATAAGAATTCAAAACATATGGCTAAGTGCTTTGAGCATTCCCAAATCAGTTCGGCCTCAACCAAAACAAGTTTCATAAAAAACATATGCCTCATAGTCTCATATGTTGCTCATTCACTATGAAGAACCATTAGTGGCTTTCTCAATGGATCCATCAATTCAGAAACATTTCTAAAGAGCAATATTTCTTAGGCCTTTTTTTTTTTCTAAAAAAAATGTTTCTTCTTCACGTATTTTTTTTTCGTTACAGAAAACTTTTCTCGGTTTCCCAAAATCTGAGCACATTCCACACTAGCTCCTCCTAAACTTATAGTGTACTCAAATGAACATTCCACTCATCCATTGATCAGCTCGAATTCCATGAGGCCAACCTTGCCTGCAGGATCATATCTCTTCTCAGCAATCTAACTAGTTTTCCACTGGGTTTCACACGTATCCATTCACAATTAAAAAAACATTGTGAATGTGAATAACTATGTAGTCTTAAGCCACCCATTTGAGGCATCACTTAATAGTTGATGCAGTGTTTACGCTCCACGGTCTCCCCGTCCTCCTAGGTGTGGTCTCTTGAGCTCCCTTTTGTGGGCTACCCCATTGATCAAGCCTGAGCCTTTCACAAACATCTGCGCCTCCCACATCTGCTCGTATACAACTCACATTTGAGCCCCTTCACATGCATTTGTTCCAAAAAATAATCTCCTATGCTTGTTTGCCAATATTATTGGCCAAAAACACTCACGGATCTGGATCTGAAGAAATGTTGCAACATATTTTTTTATTTTTTTTAGTTTCGCCTTCTCGTGCTCCCACACTAGCTCAACACTCAACATCAATATCTCCATTATATCAGGGTTTATTCCAAATTTCCTCGGCATCCAAGCACCGAAATCTTCACATCATTCTCATATTAATGCACCTACCATCATGCTTCAACGCCTCAGCAAATGATTGTGCGAAACTGGAGTATTTCTCTGCGTATTTGGATCGAATCCTAGAAATATCCAGATCTGAATCTAGCAATAGATCTACAGTTTATTATGGCATCAACGACTCTCAATGATTGCAAATTCCTCCTAATCTAGACAACGAAAACGTCTACCTCGACAGCTTCCATGTATGGCATATCGCTCTCCATCAAGGAAGATATTCTCATGTTTGCACAACTTCCAACCATGGATCACTTCCAAAAATCCTGGGCTAGATTGCAAGATTGCATTAACATTCACCAGATATTCCCTTTTACTTGTATTATCGCCAAATCCATGAACTTTCTCATTCTATCAATTCCACGCACTCGGTTCTCCACCCAGAATGCACTCGTCTTCCTCAACGATCTAGTTTCATATCTAGATCACCACAAAGTACAAACACAAGTTCCACGAAGTACAAACACAAGTTGAAAACATAGCACTTCCTTTGACATTTTAGATCGAGCATTTCGTTTTGTTGATCTGTGATCAGATCTCTCCATCCACGAGGCCATAAAACCCTTGGCCACAGAAGCATCCCTCTGAAGCCAAAATGGCTCTGATACCATTTGTTAGAAAATTATATATTACAGAGCAATGAAACACATAAAATATGTGGAAAACACAAGCACAAAAAACACATAAAACCTGAGAGACACAGATATACGTGGTTCACCCAATTTGGGCTATGTCCAGCCTGAAAAACCAGTCCTTCCTTTCTATTATCCAGCAAAATGAAGAGACACAACCTACAACAGATCCATTGTAATATCCTTTGTTCTCTCTCACAGTCTCCCTATATGTTTCTCGCTCCGAGAATACACATACAATGCACAACGGCAATAAAATACCCTCAAACAAGAAAGGGTTTTCCTTCTAGAGAAAAAAAACCTAAACTAAACATAACTTCTATCGTCAGATCATCCGCCTAATGAATGGCCTAGATTGACTAGAAGTTACTATACTTTTACAAGGGAATTTTACATATGTTTTTAGTTTCGGGGGCGCTGCCCCCAAAACCCCCCACTAGGGGGGACCTCCATAAAGTTTCAACCGCCCCACCCTAGACCTCGCAGGCAGCGTTTAATTATGGGCGGCGTTTCCACCCCCATTAAGGTACAGGGGTCCAAGGCTGTGATACAAAATAAACAAGATAGTCAAGCTCCACACCCAATAGTATTAAAATACATTGTGTACTATTGAAACACAGGTATCTGAGTGTGATGATGTATGGGAAGTGCCTAGGGAATATTACCCTGTGACATACCCTCTTGTGTGTTCTATCCCTAAGGGGTAGCATTCCTATGCCCTCTAAGGGTTGTGGGAGGAGTTGAGAGTGGTGAGCCTGTTGGGGTTTCCATTGTGTGGTGTTGGGTGACCCTTGGGGCTTCCAAATAAATATGCCCCGATAAAGGATGATCTAATAATGGTGGCGGTGTTTCATATTTGATGCCTAAATGGAAAAAGACCTGGCACTCCTCCCTCTAATGGGGGGAGGTCAAAAAAATGTCTAGGCCAACGAGGTCCCATTGGGTATGTTATGGTGTCAACTAGATTAATTTTGGGAATATTTCTAGTTTTCTGAGAGATGGAAGATTATTACAAAAGAAAATATGATCACATACATAAAACAAAGATAAAAATAAAAGGTAAGTTTTCCTTTAGATTAATGCTATGTGACCAAGCAAGCAAAAAATATGGTTTGGTTGTTTTGCGTATGATACTCAAAAAGCCTAAAAATACCTAATCATCCTCACACTCTCAAATTTAACTAGGCCTTGTGAGGATGTCTTCTGATGGGTACTGGGGCTAACATCCCAAAAGAATTGGTGATACCTTCTAGCAGTTGAATAATTGACCAAGGTAAAGGCATGAGGATCTAGTGTTGCGTGCACCGTGACCTATAGGGAAGGATGCCTTAGATTTGGCCACTAAAGTATTGTCGACCCATGTGAGCATTCGAGTATTGAGCTTCTTGGTATTCAACTACTTGTACCGAGCACTAGATGAGTTAGGTAGCCCCAAAGAGTACCGCACACACTGGGCCTAGGCTTAATCCCCTCCTAGACGGGTCACTGTAACGCTCGGGTATTCTGTTCCGTGGGTGGATAGACCAATTTTAAGCTCCCTAAAAAGTTAACATCTATGTTTCAAAATGTAGAATGACCATGACGGCTTATTTGATGCCTACCCTTGGTGGTCCTAACCTCAACTTTAATTGATTTTTTGGCCCCTGTGGAGAGAATTTAGTGAGTTCAATTAGTGTTTAGTTTTAGAGAGTCTTAATTTTCTTAAGGTGTGCCTTAGTGAAGTAATTGTAAGAAGAGGAAAAAGCTCCCAACACACTGGGTGCCTTTTGGTCCAATGCTTATTGATGCTTCATGTGTGCTTTGGAGTTTACAATCATGTGTTATAAGATATGGATATGCAGTAATCCTTTACAATCCTTCTCTAACTACGCTATGTGTGATTGTTCCTCGCAAAAAATAAACAATGTGTGGATGATGGGCTACTTACACCTTGCCTAGTTAGACTAATTTTGGCACTATAGGGAGATAGAAAATTATATTAAGAAATATTTCATATGCATACCCAGGCTCAGTGAGAGGTACAAGGGTGGTAGAGATTACTTGACTTCTTTTCGATATTTTGGTCTTTGTTCCAAATCCTAATACAAAAAATTGAACTAAAATAATGCAAAAAATTGAAAAAATAGAAATTAGCTAAAGATGTGTGGATGTATGGGCCACATACTTTTTCGCTAATTATTCTATGTCTTTGGTATCTTTTACTAGAAAATCGTTTGTTCAGATAGAATTTGTGGATTTAAGGCCACTTACTTTCCCCTACTTAAACTATGTGTGATTTGCAATGATAAAATACAAAAATTAAAATAAACTATTTTCTAGGCTAAACTCCAGAAAAATGTGTCCTAACCAATCACGAAATACAAGAGCACAGTGATGGAAAATTTCTTGTGGGTTAGCAACAAATTAAAACTGCAAAAGAATGAGAAAAAAAATGAAAAATGAGCTCACTGTCTACCGCGCGCCTTATTTTCACACAAGCACGAAGTTCACACATCCGTCTAGGCTGAATGCACGTGGATTTACAGTGACTAAAAACTCTGCCTTCTCTAAGCCAAATTTCTCACCGAGGGTGACTTGAAAGTGTTAAAAGGAATCAAGAGTGATCTTGCAGCAAGTCTGGGTAGGAGAGAGGGCCTGCAATCAACAACCACTAGCTTAAAAGAAACAAATAATTGGAGTTGGCATTCCTGTTGTAGTGTATTTGACGCATGGGTGGATGAAATACATTATGCTTAATAGGGAGGTTATTTTCCTACAAGAAAGTGACAGGTCAATTGGTTTGTTAGATTGTTAGTGGAAAAAAATAACATGTAGTAAACTAAGTAAGAAACATAGCATGCTACATCAATGAAGAAACAAAAAACAAAATAAACATGTACAATAACAAGCTCAATTGAGTCAAACAAACTAATCATTCAAATGGAGAACTCTCTCCTTTAATTAGTTGTTGATGGTATAAGAGAATATGATGATAAATATCTTGCAATGAATCCTTAGAGTTATGGAGCTCTAATATCCAAGGCAAGGGGGTCTCTTCCCTTCAAGATTCTTGAAAGCATCTCTCTCCCCTTGACGGATGGTAGAATGACATACACTTGGTGAAATTCTTCTCTTGGATTGAGGTGTTGGGTGGCAAACAACTGAATCCTTCCAATCCTTCTTGCTGCCTGGACAACACAGTGTTGGTTTTCTCTGAGGAAATTTGGCCAGCATAATAATGTGTTCTTATGATTCTCTTTCCATGGTAGTATTTTATAGAAAAATTTCAATTTTTCCCTCCCTCTCTTATTACAAGATGGATGTTGACACAAGAATGGGAGGATGATTCCGTTGTGTGCTACAGTAAGGCCTCAAGGTAGCTCCAAGGTGGCTGTACTTGGCTGTCTTGAGTTGGATTATTCTTCTTCAAGTGTGCCAAGTGGTCCCGGATGTTGACTTTCCACATACTCAGGACCACGTGACTCTTTGAGGGATAGCCATGATGATCTTCGTAGCTATCGAAGAAAATACGTGAAGATCGCTTGGGTTCAGTGCTTTCTGTGCACATTTTAATAAATCTACCTACTTGACCTTAGGAAAAGGCAAAATTTTCAGATCTTGTAATGTATTCCTTCCTTGTAAATCATTATTTGTACCTTCTGTTTGACATTTTCTAATGTATTTTGCTTGTATCATTTTCTAGTTTTAACAACCCCAATAATTAGGTGAATTTTGAGATCTAAAATGGGCATCCTAAGGATATTATAAAATAATAGTGGAAATAATAAAATAATATTTGATTACATCATCAAATTTTAGAGGGAAAAAAGGAAAAATTGATTTTTCAACTCGTATTTTCAACTTATCTCCTTATGGGCTTACTCAAAATTCAAACAAAAACACTCGTTGGATGAAAATTTTGATTTCTCATCCAAGGAGTACCCATGTTCCATACTTTCGATGGACCCTACTACACGAAAAAATGAGAAATAAATGAAAAACATGATTGCAAACATGTTTTTTCATGTATTTCTCATTTTTCATATAGCAGGGTCCATCGAAAGTATGCAACATGGGTACTCCTTAGATGAGGAATTAAATTTTCCATCCAACAAGTACTCCTGCTCGAGATTTGAGTAAACCCACAGGGAGATAAATTGAAAATATCAATTGAAAAAATAGTTTTATTATTTTATTATTTTTACTTTTTTACTCAAAAAATTGGTGAATCATCCCCCATGGTTGACATTGTTAGGGTCCTATAACAATAGGGTTCATAAATTTTGAATTGACTTTGAAAGTCTTGTAAATATGTACATACCTTGCTTTCTGCAAGTTGTTTTCCCATATTTTGAAAAAAATGAAAAATAATAAAAAACCAAAAAGAGGGTAAAAATTCCTAAAAGAAAGATCAAAGGACTTAGAAAAATATAAACCCCAAAAGAAGAAAGAGATAAAATAAGACCTGAAAGTGAGAAAATCCAAATGCCACTACTTTTACTTTTACTGCAAGAATAATGATTATGTGCAGAGTGCCGATAAATGCCATAATCCATGATCAATTAAATTGTTTAATATTAACTTTTCATGTTTTCAATTTCATGTTTTAGATAGAGAATAAATATTTGTCAAACATTTTAAACTTGACAAATCAGTAGATAGGTAGAGAATAATGAGGAGCTCAACAGTTTAATCTGAGCCCTCGGATGAAATAAGGTATACTTAGATAGTTTTATGTTTTGAAAGAAAAATGTTTTCAGGTTGCAAGCCTAAATGCACCTATAAAGATGAAGAAAAAATGTTAGAAATAAAGATGGGTAGGTAGAAAGAAGTTGAGCAATCATGTAATAAAGCATCATCAGGAAAGAATCAATAATTTCCCCTCCCCTGCAAATATTCAGTATTCTAGCTATCAGTCAAAAAGGCTTAGAGCATTTCTCTGACTTTTGTTGAGAACGGACCCAAGGCTCGATGACTGATTAACTAAAAATATTGAATTCCCACACCAGACCCACATTCATCAACATTTACCCTCCATTCATAAATCATGATCCCTTGTTCCTAAGTAAAAACCCATTTTTACTTAGTAAAAGCTAAAAGCTAAATAGCTAATCTCATTCCCTTTAAAAAAACCATTCATAAACCCTGAAAATACATTTCTCCTAAGTTAAAGTATGAAATATTAAAAAGAAAACAATGCTTTACTTTGTCTATTATTTACACCTTAAATTAGAGTTAACATGTATTTTTGTTTTCATTTTACATTAGCCCTTCATTTCATATTAATTACTAACTACTAACTTCTTTTATTAAATCCATAACTTCACCATCCCATATAATATTAAAACCTTTTATTTTAAATAACCCTCTTAAAACCCACTATTTTAAGTTTAGACCAAGGTTTAATATCCCATGTGTGCGAATATAAAACCCGCCCAATTACCCCATTGGTATAAACATATCTATATGCAAATATCGTTGTCCCCTATGGTTATTTAACACTCATAGAAAAGTTTAAAAACCATATAATATAACCCGCACCTAATGTATTAATTAAAAATTGCGAAATGTTATGATTTATGTATATATGACATTATCCACCCGCTACATTATATCAAAGCTAAGGTTTAAAACTTTGATTAAAACAAATATTTATAAGGTTTTAGACATCCCTACCACATTAATGAAACCTCGGCCCCACTCCCATTTCGACGCAACTCCCCAACCAATCTAGGTCGTTCGCAAATGGACCTCAGATCCAACGGCGGAAGCTCGAGATCGCGTAGAAACGTTACGCGGTTACCCCCATGCCAAATTTGTGGGAAATGGGCTGTTTTACAATTTTATCTCTCCTCCACGTGGTCAATTCCTGTTGGATCGCATGGGTTAAGCCTGATACCACTTACCACCATAATGTCGTGTGATAACCTCTGGCTGTTTTCAGTCCTTTGAAGCCTGAAACCGCCATTCCATCCTTATGTTACAGCAATTGAATGCCATTTCCTATTAGCCCTAATATGCATACAATACATTGGAAATGCATTAATTTCCTACCTTTTTGCTCGTTAACACTGCACGAAGCCTCCCCGACTATAAAAACAACCATTTTCTACCATTTTTATGTCAAAAAGCCTACAAGATTTACCTTGTGACCATTGAAGACTGCCGAGGAGTTGTACATTGCTCTAGAAAATCTATAGAAGTTATGAAATCATTCAAAAAACCTCTGAAATTGTTTTGAAGCCAAAATACTTGCATACAAAATGTATTTCTCTAAAAATTGAGCTTGCAATTGATTTCAAAGGCCTTTAAAAAAACAAATTTCATTCAGAGATCCATAAATATCAAAATAAGTCCATCAAAATAGTTCAAAAATAGGCCAAGCCCTGCCAAATATTTTCCAGAAACCCTATTTCAAACTGCTACGAACAAATTTTGAGGAAATTTGTGAGTTTTCATAGTTTGATGAACTATTTTAAGCCCTAATTTAAACCAGAAAACCTTTGAAGGTATCCCAAACTCTTTGCCTAATTTCAACAGACTTTTCAACCCAATTTCTCATTAAAATACTCAGGAAACCCTTGTTTCTTGTTTTAAACCAATTCAAAAGCCTTTTAAACTATTTGACATACCTAATTTGAAAGAAAGCCCTAAGAAAAGACTATATTTTTCCTGTTTATCCAAGAAGCTACTGCCAAAAGTGAAAATACTTCTGCAAACTGTCTAAACTTGTAGAAGTAGCCCAAAATGCCTAAAAAGCAGATCTCTAGCAAACCTGAGGCTTCTAATGTGCCTAGACCAACCCCTGCCATGACTTCAAATACTGGTATTGTTGTCAATCCTTTACAACCCCCATTCATAGACATTTAACATATCCCATTAGCTAATACTGATTACAAGATATCAGATCCAATTGTTGAATTTAATTTGCTAGATATCCATAACTG
Organism: Pinus albicaulis; assembly: GCA_034641835.2. Taxonomy (NCBI): domain Eukaryota; kingdom Viridiplantae; phylum Streptophyta; class Pinopsida; order Pinales; family Pinaceae; genus Pinus; species Pinus albicaulis. Next base: position 12,840,094 of record CM076583.1, on the reverse strand, counting down.
GTGCTATGAAAATTCATTAGATAATGAAGAAGAATTCCATATTTGGAAATCCCATTTGCCCAAATATGTTGTCCCTTTAACTCACCCATGCCAGGAAGTCATTACCTTATGTCAACAACATTATGTGCTTGAGCAAAGAGCCATTGTAAATGCCAATAAAGAAGTGCTTTTTACCATTACTGCAGAATCAATTAACCCGATGCTACAGCTTTAGCTTGACCCCCAAGGAGTCCCTTTATCTATAGAGGCCCTCACCAAGTTATATATTGTCCTAGATTTTCCCAAGAGATTCATGATTTTTCAAACATTTATGCCTTTGCATGTAGAAATTCCTAAGCTAAATCCCCCATATTCTACTGCCAAATTCCTAGAAGGTTCAAGACATGTGATTTCCATGCTTTCCTTCATCCTTGGATATTTTACTGATGAACACAATGATGAATCCATCTTGGGGTTCTTATCCACTTTCTCCCCAGGTTAACCCCCATCAGTAATCTTTGATTATGTTGGTTTCATTGTAGATAATATTCATTATCAATTGACCAATTTGAAAATTGAGGGAGTGTTCAAATATACTTTGTTCCTTTTCCATATGTTTTTATACTTTCAATTAGATAATTTTCCAGTTACTCTCAAAAATCTTGACATAGAGGGAAATCCTCTATATGTCATTTTCTAAACATCCTTGCTCAGGAAAGAATGTACACATTTCACTTATTCAGAATTTTCAGAGTTATTCCTACATCCAGTGATCACAATGTTAACAAAAACAGAGCATCCAAGGATAAATGAAGAAATGAAAAAGATATTGCAATTTCCAGAGCATAAAAAGGTTGGTGACTGGTATTTTTATGAAAATATACTGAGATAAGAGTCTTTGCGTCAAATTTGTGACCTTACAAGTTACCCAAACATCCTTCAATGAGGATATTTTCCTTGGAGTATATCAGGAAAATCCTAAACTCTGATTCCATAAATTTCATGGTAGCTAAGAAGAAAACTCAATTCGAACTAAAAAATAAAATAGGGCCATTCATATGCAATCACAGGGATGCAGAGAAAGAAGCAGCAAATCAGTTATTGGAATTCAAATTGGAAGAAAGGTTTCTTTGGAATTGTGATCCACAAGGGATCTTGAGTAAGCTAAGGGTTAACTGCAAGTTAACACCCTTCATCCATGACGCAAAATGATCCATATTTATGCAGGAAGGCAACAGAATACAGAAATAACCATAAACATAGAAATATAGCGGAAATAAGGCTTCATTTCATTAATATGAAATTACAGAAATATGCTTACAAACATGATGGAAATAAAATAGCTAGGGTGTTGGTAGCAAATATCTGAGAAGAGTTGTGGCAGCTACAGACCTCTAAACTGTGTTATAATGAGGCTCAAGGGGCCTCTTTATTATGGAGAAACAATGGAGAACTCTAAATGTCCAAAAACCTAACCCTAGGAGATGAAGCGCCAAAACTATGGGCCCCGTTTGGGTAAATTGGTGTTTCAACTTCTTAGGGATGTAACTTCATTTGGGGCTTTAAAACGGCTTTGGAAGTTCGGGACCCAAAAAACTGCTAAAAATATTAAGTTGTGAAAAAAACTGAAAGAGACAATGGTGGGGCCCCAAGTGGAATAGGTGGGTGGTCACCAATATCCACCTGGATCATTCCTCCCCCCTTAGGAAGCAATGGTCCCCATTGCGCTAAGTTCCTCCATGAGATGAGGAAACTTCTGTTGAACTTGGTCCGTGGTGAACCACTTGCCTTGGTGCAGGAGTTGGCTAGCTTTGACAACTCGATACGGTTGGATCTTTTGTCGGTGAGTGTTCTTGATTTGCATGTCCATGATAGAGTCTGTGGTGGTTTGTTCCATGTAGTCTGGGTTTAACTCTTTTGGTGTGAGTTCTTCTGCAATGTTAGAGGTGTCTAATAGAGGTGGGAAGTAGGGACGAAGCCGATCTACACTGAATACTGGGTGCAAACCAAGGAATGGTGGAATACTGAGCTCGAAGGCATTATTCCCTACAGCCTTGGTGATGGTGTATGACCCATATCGGAGTGGGCGAATCTTGTAGTGGAATCCAGTGAGGTGCTCCTTCTGCAAATGTAGCCACACATTTTCGCCCACCTAGAAGTTGTGTGGCACCCGATGTTGATCATGTCATTTCTTGTACTTAGAATTGGCTCTGTCCAATATGTCATGAACCTTTTGGCAGATGTGCTGAATGCACTCGATGAAGTTGTTTTATTTTTTAGCTTCATACTAGACATGAGCCGAGTCATCCTGAGTAGTTGCAAATGGCATGGCTACGTCAATGGGACATAGTGGTTGGAATCCCAAGCCCACCTGAAAGGGGCTATGGCCGGTTGAGCTGTGGAGAGCCTCGTTATACCTGTGTTGTACATGGGGAAGGCTCTCATGCAATGTGCGTGGATGCTTTGAATTGTACATGCGCAGAATGTGTACAATCATCCTGTTGACGACCTCTGTCTGGCCATCAGTTTGGGGATGGAAAGTTGTGGACTTGGTGAGCTTGGTGTCCAACATTGACCAGAAGCTGGACCAAAATGTGTTGAGGAACCTACTGTCACAATCTGATATGATAGACTGCGGGATCCCAAAGTGCACCCACACTCGTTCAAAGAAGAGTTTAGCAGTGGCTTCTGCCGTGATATTCTTCTTGCAAGCCGCCATAATGGCCATATTTTAGAATCTGTCGACGACCATGAAGACACAGTCATTTCCATGCTTATTAGAAGGAAGGCCTGACATGTAATCCATGAAGATGGATTCCCAAGGTCGACTAGGGGTAGGTAGCAGAGTATAGAGCCCTTGATTCTTGATGGTCAGTTGGGCAATGGCGCAAGAAGTGTAGGATCTGATGTACTTCCCGACATCCTGTCGAAGGTTCGGCCAATAGAAATACTTCTGTAGTACTGCCACTGTTTTCTCGACCCCAAAATGCCCAACGACTCGATTGTAGTGTGCTTCCCATATCATCTTGGCACGCTCTCTTGAAGGAACACAAAGGTGTCCCAGGTGACATAATAGTGCAACTTGGAGGTGAAAATTTGGAACTTGCATACCCCCAAAGAGTGCCTTGTATGTGTAGCTGAATTCTGGATCACTCTTGTAGAGAAGCGGCCAATCAGAAGTCTCATGCCCACAAGAGTTGAGAACGGTGGTTATGGCCATGATCGGTGGTCGACTAAGGCAGTCTGCAACATTATTGGTGCTACCCTTCTTGTACTTGATGTTAAAATAAATTTTTTGTAGATATTTGGACCACTTCTAATGGCGATCGTTCTGCAACTTCCGTTGTGTCTGTATGAACTGCAGGGGTCGGTGGTCTGTGTGGATGATTGTCTCCTTCCCCAAAATGTAATGCTTCCATTGTCGAAAATATTTCACAATGGAATACATTTCTTTGTCATAAGTGGGATACTTTCGAATTGTGTTAGAAAATGCCTCACTATGATATGTCACTGGATGCCCCTATTGAGTAATAACTGCCCCAATAACATAATCAGGGGCATCTGTCTCGATCTCAAATGGTTGTTTCAATTCTGGTAATGTGAGCACTGGGGAAAAATAGAGGCAATGTTTCAATTCTACCAACGCCTTCTATTGAGATTTCGACCAACTGAATTTTTCTTTCGCTCCTCCCTTGGTGACTTGACTTAAGGACCAAGTGATATGAGAGAATCCCAACACGAACCTACAGTAGAAATTAGCAAGACCCAGAAAGCTGCGAAGCTTTTTTAGGGTAGTTGTGGCTGGCCAATTCCGAATGACTTGGATCTTGGCTGGATCCACATGAACCCCCCTTTCACCAATAATGTATCCCAGATATTGAAGCTGGGTCATGCCAAAAGTGCACTTCTCCAAATTGGCACACAAATTCTGTTGCCGTAGTGTTTGGAGGACTTCTAGGATGTGGTGGAGGTGCTCTTCCAAGTCTGGCTGAAGATCATAATGTCATCCAAGTATACCACTACAAAGGAGTTGGGGAATGGACGCAAGATGTCATCCATCAACCTCATGAAGGTTGCGGGAGCATTTTTCAATCCGAGAGGCATGATGAACCATTCGAAAATGCCCTCCTTAGCTTTGAAGGAAGTCTTCCACACATCAGAGGGTTCGATTGGTACCTGGTGATACCCAGACTTCAAGTCGATCTTGCTGAAATATTTTTCCCCTTTGAGTTGGTCCAGAAGGTCATCAATCTGTGGGATCGAGTACCTATTTCGGACATTGATCTTGTTCAACGCTTGATACTCAATACAGGGTCTCCATGTCCCATCCTTCTTCTGTACCAACATGATCGAGCTCCCACAAGGAGATGAACTAAGCTGGATGTGACCTTTATGCAGTAGCTCCTGAATCTGCCTCTTGATTTCATCATTCTCCATAATTAAGTGCCTATAGATCGTTCCATTGGGTAGCGGCGCACCTGGGGTTATGTCAATGGGGTGCTTGGCCTGGAAGTGTAGAGGCACCTTGTACCAAGTGAGGAGATGTCGAGGAACTCCATTTCCTCCTGAATGTATCTGTGCAAACAACCACGATACTTTAGCACCAAGTGTTTCTCTGAATCTTTGATACCCAACTTTGTGAACAGGGTATGGAACAAATTCGTTAGCTCATGCACATCTTGATCCCTTTGTTGCCGTAGCGTGGTCCATTGTATGTACTTGTCCTCATATCTCCCCATGGGATAGTATTGTTCCTTGATGGCATCTCAGAAAGAATTCCAAGTGGGTACGGCTGAGAATAGAGAAGGTTCTGTCTCGTCCATTTTCTCACGGTAGGTTTCCCACCAGTCCTTGACATGTGGGGGAGCTTTGAGGAGTGCAAAAATAATCTTCTCCTAGTCAGAAAATTCATGAAATGAGAGATATCCTCTAATATATTCAACCATCTATCTATGAAATCTGCATCTATTTGACCCTCAAATATGGGAATGTCAAAGTTTACTTGTACCTTAAAGGGAGTCGCACCTATAGAGTGGTTGCTAGATACAGATGCGCCACCGGTGGGAAGTCGTTGAAGGATTTGGGCAAAGCTATCCATCATCACATTCCTTTGTTTTTTAAGGGCCTCCTCGAGCAATATTTTATAGGATCTCCTGCTCCCTCATATTTCTTTTCGTCCCCCATGGGCGTCAGTCGGGGTTTGCGAGGATGATCTTGCAAAGATTCCACCAGTTCGATCCCTAACTCCTTTGTTGGAACACCTAATCCTACATGGGTAGGTGTGGAATGCGAAAAGTCACAATGGAGTCCAAGTGACCTTGGAATGTGAAACCAAGAGTCACACCATTGTACTATAAATGTACATCATGTATAATGGAAAAAATAAGAAAGCCTCACATTACCCTTCATTGTGTGTTGAGTCTCTTGTGTGTGTGTTTTTCTTTCTCATACACCATGTGTGTGTTTAACATGGTATCGGATCTGATACGTCCATAACCAGCTCAACCTTGAGTGAGCCATTTGTGTTTATGGCCTGTGCATATTTGCAAAAATTCTGATAATTTTTGCAGCACTCAGAGATTGTTGCAGCAGACATTTTGCCGCATTCTGAAATTGGAAGCATTCAGAAAGTGGTTTTGAAGAAGATTAGCAATGGTTTTGAAGAAAAGCAGCATTTTGCATCTGAAGGTTTTCTCACTGCTCATTTTTCCTGCAATTTATGCCCTTATTCTACAATTTTGAGAGCTGCTAAAAACTGTTTAAATTGGGTTTCTGAAGAAGAAGTTTCTGGTTTTTATTAGAAAAATTTCTAAGTTTTTTATTGGTGGTTTCCTGCGTTTCTTGAAAATATTTGAGTCTAAAAATCTTTGCGAATTCCCTCTACTCTACTCTACTGTATTTTTTTATTTAAAAAGAAATTAAAAATTAAAATTAAAATTAAAATTAAAAAAAAAATTGATTCAGGCCTTTCGGCCCCTCGGCCTTCCTCATCGACCCGCACATTCTGCAATACCTCAACATCCCCTGCTGCTATACTCTTCTCTCCCCAACACACATACGCTACCTACCCACTACACCTCCCTTACCTCCCCTCGACACGCAACGCTCTCCTACCTCACGTTCGTTGTTCCTACACGGCCTACCCCTCATCTGCATACACTTCTCTACGCCCTCCACCCTACCGCTCCTACCTCCGCCCTTCTTCCTACAGCAACCCACACTACACCCTCCTACCGTGCTACCCCACAGCATAGCCGTCCCCCCTCACCGCCCTGCCACTCCCGCTCCCCAAACCCCGCTACACACCTCGATGTTCCCTATCCCCCTCGCCCCTATCTACCCCGAACCCTTTACAACACATGCTCCCCTGTCCTCACGGCAGCTCACGAATCCCAAACGCTGCCCCCTCCCTTCACTGTTATATGCTCTCCCCTCGACCCCCCATAACCCTTCTCTCGCTGCCTATCACTGCTACACCTCTCCCACGACTCGACCTTTCGGCCCTCTCCCCTACCCCCTCTCACACGGCCGCTCTTCTACCTGACTTCCTACCTATCCCTCCACCCTCTCTACTATGCCATAGCCATCTCCCTCCGCTCAAACCCTACGGCTCTCCCTTGAGATATTTTAATTTTTTGTCAATATTTTTACAATTAAAACTTGCCTCCACGATTTTTTAAATTCGTTTTTAAATTTTTATTTCTTTTTATTTAATTCCCCTCCCCCCATTTTAATAATAAAACCCCCTCCATATAGTACCACTTCTATTTCTAATATCCACTCCTCCCATATAATACTTCCCCCCTCCTTTTAAATTAATTCCCTTTTTAACTATTTTTTTTTAATTAATTTTTAATTAATTAAAAAAAAAAGCAGAAAGAGAGGAAGAGAAGAAAATAGCAGAGAGAGAAAGTAAACAATAGCAATTGTTGAAATGACATGTGAGCAGATGGATTGAATACATAGTGAAAAGAGAAGTTTTGCATTGTGATTTGTGGCATTGATAAAGGTTTATTTTCTGAAGAATTTTAGATGTGAAGACAAGTTTGCCATCATTGCAAAACAGTTATTTGAAGAAAAAAATTCAGCTGCTTTAAAGGCTTCTTGCATAGTGTTTTCAACTGCACATTTTCAAAATATTTTTGCAAAGATATTGACATTGTATTGATATTGCTTCTTCATTCATAGTTGCAATCAAGATTTGAAGTGTATTTGAGTTGTTGAAAAAAATTGTTGATTTTCCTCCATCATTTGAGGAGCACATTTTGTACTTTGAGATTTCCATAGTTGGAAATTCTTTGGAGTCATTTGTAATTTTTGAAAGGAAGTTGAATCACATTGTAAACGGGTGCATTTTCAGTTGAAGCTGACACCCTTTATTTTTTGAGCCTAAGTTGTTGAAAATGGATAAAATAAATGAGGCATTAGAGTTGTTGAATAACCTCATTCATTCCAATGTTGATGATATGATAAAAATGAGCAAGAATTCTCTTTGTAACATTCAAAGTTGTTTGCAAGATGCACAAGAAGAGATTGAGTTTTTTCAATTGGAATCTCAGCTCCAACAAGATGAACTTCAGCAAAAGAGTCACCATTCTGAACCTATTTATGTTCAGAAGATTGAGAAGGACTCCCATCAGCAACAAGTTAGTAAATTTGCAGTTGATCCTCATTCAATTCCTTGTACAAGAGTAGATTTACATGCAGATGTAACAGTTCATCCTGCACTTCTCAAGCCCATCATCAGACCTTGGGAAGAGCTTGTCCACAACAAGCACAAAACTAGTCTTTGATATGACAAGGATGTGTCCTTTTATATTCCAGACTACACCAAGTCCATCATATTTCAGAGTGTTGGATTCCTATATGACAGTTCACCTGCAGTTGTTTCAGATCCTGCTCCACTTCCACAACAACAACAAATTATAAAATGCCAACACTGTGATCGAGTTGGTCATATGAAAGATCATTGTTTTGATCTTCACCCATACAAGCACTATGGTCGACACACACATTCTTCAGATAGATGCTTCAGAAACAAGCATCCTGCAAGAACAAAGATTCATCTTGGATGGATCGCTTCTTGGCAATGGGCATCAGTAGCCAAGAAGATGTTTAAGTCGCATGTCAGAACATGTTCTAGAATATTGAGCAAACTTGCAGTTGATTTTTCGCCATCATCTCACCTTGTCCCTAACAGGGGGGGAAATAGTGGTCATTTACAAGCTTCAACGTCAGATCAAGAAAGCCTAAGCCACAATCTCTCATTCCATGTTTAGAGTTGTAGCCAGAGACATAGCAGTTCAAGCGAGCCTGAGCGACAATTCGTCATTCCAGATTCAAAGATGTAGCCAGAGACACGGATGCCCATGAGCATGCCTTTGGTTGGTGGACAACCTTAAACCATCATCTTTGGTTGATGGACAACCTAAAACCATCACAGGTAGTATACCTCCCTTCTTTTAGGTTGAAGGTCTCCCTTTCATATATGAGGGACACTTCCTCTAGCAGAAGCCTTCAGCTTCTTGCCAGCATTGGTTGAGTTCCAAGAAATGCTTCAAGCATTCCAGTGTTGTTGGTAATCCTAAAACCATCACAGGTAGTAGACCTCCATTCTTTTAGGTTGAATGTCTCCCTTTTTTATGAGGGACAATTCCTCTAGTAAAAGCTTTCAGCTTCTTGCCAGTTTTGGAAGAGTTTCGAAAACTGCAACAAGTTTTTCGTTCCAGTGTTGGTGGTCATCCTTAAACCATCTCTTTTTCCAACATTTCAGAGAGTTGATTTAGCCCAAGTGCTGCCATGTATACTTTGCAAATTTGTATTACAACACTCTTCTTGGACTCACACATACCCCTTCGGATTAAGGGGGGATGTTGGAACACCTAATCCTACATGGATAGGTGTGGAATGCGAAAAGTCACAATGGAGTCCAAGTGACCTTGGAATGTGAAACCAAGAGTCACACCATTGTAATATAAATGTACATGATGTATAATGGAAAAAAATAAGAAAGCCTCACGCTTATCCTTTATTGTGTGTTGAGTCTCTTGTGTGTGTGTTTATCCTTCTCATACACCATGTGTGTGTTTAACATGATGTTTAACATACCCCGACCTCATTTTGGACATGCAAAAAATGATCTAGAAAAAAAGTAGCCTACTTTGATACCACTGATCCAGATTTATGTAGGAACACAACAGAATACAGAAAGAACCATAAAAATACAAATATAGCGGAAATAAGGCTTCATTTCATTAATATCAAATCACAGAAATATGATTACAAACATGATGGGAATAAAATAGCTAGGGTGCTGGTAGCGAATCTCTGAGAAGAGATGTGGCAGCTACAGACCTCTGAACTGTGTTAGAATGAGGCTCGAGGGCCTATTTATTATGGAGAAACAATGGAGAACTCTGAACGTCCAAAAACCTAACCCTAGGAGATGAAGTGAGAAAACTATGGGCCTTGTTAGGGTAAATTGGTGTTTCAACTTCCCGAGGACGTAACTTCGTTTGGGGCTTCAAAACGGCTCCGAAAGTTCAGGACCTGAAAAACTGCTAAAAATAGTAAGTTGTGAAAAAAACTGAAAGAGACAATGATGGGGCCCCAAGTGGAATAGGCAGGTGGCCACCAATATCCACCTGGATCACTAAACCAGAAATATAACAATTTCCAAATCAAATTGAGTGGATTGAAAGTAATTTAACATATGCAGTGAACAAAGGTAACACTAATCATACTTTAGAGACTAAAAATCAGCTAGAAAAGTCCACTAAGAGAGTAAGGGAAGAAGGAGCCTATGTAGCAGAAAGCACAACTGAAACTAAGTTCAAGCTCATATATAACAAAAGGCCCAACTTAGATTCAGTAGGTAAACTTGGAAAAGTAACAATTGATGTGGAAAAAATAGAGCTTTTAAATACCAATACAGATTTCCAGAGACAAATGTTGCTACTGTGATTATCAATGAGCCAACTACTAAAAATCAGAATGAAGAAAAAATCAACAATGAAGATACACAATTAATAGAAAGACAACAAAGCATGGAAGCCTCTTTCTCACAGGCAGCTGAGGAAAAACATTTGGATATCAAAGAAAAATATAAGCATATTAAACTGAAGAATGAAGAGATAAAAAATAATATTTATTCTCAATATCTCAAACAGACTCCAAGTGTGCAAAACAGGCTCCTTTTTGCATTTGATTATTCTAATCAAAATCTAATCATGTCACTGTTACAGCCCACAGTCAAATCTCCAAAGACAGTGGCAGATTATAAGAAAGTTTATTTGGAAGTCTAGACAGATAAGATCCATGCTCTTGAACAAATTGAGTTCCATAGATAGACCTCAGAAATGTTATATTCTATTGTCACAAATAAAGCCATGAGTGCTCAGAAGCTCCAAAACACCATCTCCAACATGCAATATCACATGAAGATAGAAAAAGCCTCATTGTATGCCAGGGATCTAAGGATAAAAGCCTTAGAAGAACTAGTTTTGCAGGTGGGATATGACCCTACTAATATCAAAGCAGCAGAATTATTGGTGAAGAAGAAAAAATAAGATATAGAAACTTTGAAGAAACAACTCAAACTTCCTTAAAGTGAACATCCTCAAACCAAAGAAATCATATAGGAACAGAATGAAAAAGATGACACGATGAGTTTAATTTTTCAGTTGACATCCCAGGTTAAGGAGATGGAGATTCAGCTAGACAAACTTGTCTAGGAGAAGGAAACAGTGAAAATGCCAGAGATTCCTACAGTTATTCTAGTAATCACTACAGCAGTGCCTTCAACTTTAGCTAAAAAGTTTGCACCCAAAGAACCATTGGCTACTACAGTACCAGTAACTTCTTCTACAACCTGAGCTACCGAATCATCTACAAAAGCAATTCAACATACAGGTGAAGCCAGCAAAATAGTAAAAGCTATGGAGGAGATGTCTCTTAAGACAAATGAAATCAACAGATTGAAATAGGTAATAGAGAATCTTGAGAAGTCAAATAAATTGGCTTATATTAATGCAAAGGCACATTAAAAAAATGCCATCATACTGAATGAAGAGTTGAAGAAATTGTAGAAGGAATTGACATTAAAGGAGAAAATATCATACATCAAAAATCACCTTTGGAACAATTTCATTGAAGCCATCCATGATGTATGACCTTCAATTCAGGTAAATTTTGAACAGAGAGAGTTATTACTAAAAGCACAAGTAGAAATTCAAAAGACTCAAAGTGAACTGGCTGCTAAACCAAAACAAGATTTAAGGCTGATCACCTTCCTTAACAGCAAAAACAGACAGGAGTTATAAGAACTCAAGATTACAGACACGACTAAAACTATCCTAGAAATTATAAAATTTACTACAAAGAAGAATCTGATGAGGCAACTGAAAGAAAAGTGTGAGAGCATGAATACTGCCATAACCAGGTTTATGGTTAAGTTTACAAATTTGAGGCAAAAAGGACTACCTGAAATTATGGTCAGTACTAATAAACTGATGCCTCAGAATTACTATGATAAGAAAATTAGAGAGTTTGAAAAAGAACAGGTAAATAAACCACAAGGACAAGACATTCCAACAGGAAAAGTCTTACTCAAAAGCTTTGAAGACTTATTCTATTTGCAACATGAGATAAAAAACTTGTTTGTCATCAAGCCAACCTTTGCTAGATAAACTGAAGCTGATGAAAAATTTAGGAAATTAAAGAAAAAAAAATTCCTAAATATGAGGATTGGTAATCACTCACAGATTTATTATGAAGGATGAAATACAAACAGATGAAATGAGAAGAAAATCGTTCTCTAATTTACAGTCAAAACATAATTTTTACAGCAGTAAACAGTTTTTTATTATGGTTAAAGAGCATTAGAGTTTAAAGAGTATTAGTGAATAAAGAGTATCAGACATGGTATATCATATTCCAAAAAATATCTAAGAGCCAGCAAGGAGGATACCAAGGCAGTCAACTGCATCTTATCCTCAAAACAGTTTCTATTTCTTTTGGATAAATATGATAGCTTGCTCATTTGTTAAGCAACTGTCTCTATTATTGTTGTAAAAATATTTTATTTTCCTAAGATAATTCCTAGAAGCTTTCTAGGATATTTTGTAAAGAACTATGTATAAATACTTCATCTTTAGAAGTATTTTGTGTGGAATAAAATTGCTGGAGATTGTTATAGTCATTTCGTGTTGGACTTGAAAGCTTTTTGGTGTGTCAAAATTCGAGTAGCAGGATGGATCAAACCAATTGGCATCATACTTCAGGATTCCTGTGATGACCTATTTGGATTGAAGTATTTCCTTATTTGTCATTGTTATCTTTCTTTGTTACATGCATCCATCTATGTTTTTTCTAAATCTAAATGAATAACTAGGAGTATTACTACAGGATTTGTTAAGAGCACCCTGTTTTTAACTTGTTATCATTTATATGTTTTCCTTTGACTTCCAGTGTAGGGAAATCCTAATTGCTCCCTCTCCTGTTTGACCTCTTCCTACTACTTCCTTTTCTGGATCAAAGGATTCTTAAGTTCCCTTTATCCTGATCATACCACCTCATAAAAACTACTTTCGAAGATCTTCAAGGGTTATCTATCTTACCCTGAAAAAATTTGACCATTTAGCCTTGATCCCAGTTTTGTTTTCAAGTGATTTTTCCCACCAAATTTATCAAAACCAAACCAAAGTTTCACATTCATAACTAGCCTAATATTTACAAATTGAAACAAAGTTAAATTTTAAAGAGAGAGCCCTATTTGAACCTTAGGAAGGCAAGATCCTAGAGTTTGAAGTTGGTTTGTGGTTACCTCTAGTATTCTTTGACTAAAAACCAAAATCTCACAACTTTAGAATTTCTAGAGTGATAACATTACTGGTGACCATACTGGGGAAACTAACCAATCTTCAGTCATAAAACTAGTCTTAAAAGAAATCTTTTTATTCATCCTTCTACTTTAATATTGATTTTATAAGTTGTGGGTATTAAAAACTTTAATTCTGGCTTCCAGGAAAATTTACTATACCAGGTCTAACCCGAATCCTAAACCTGCTGTTATAGTGGACAACCCAGACCGAATTGGTAAAAATAAAAAACAAATAGAAAATTTAGAGGCTGAAGTGTCATTAAAAAGAGTCAATTCATTACCACAAGAATTAGTAAGTTTGCAAGATATAGATTTTGATCTGAAATTTGAGCATTCTTTGTTTAGAATTCAATCTGAAAGTGATGTTTATACCGTTGTTTTAGACCCTGTTTTTATTTCATTCTTGGAAACAAAACAGAAATATATTACAGTAGAATCTAAATCAAAGAAAGTTGAATATCAGACTAAAATTGAAGAACTTAATACTACTATTCTCAAAGATATTGATGAAGCTATTGAATTAGCTCAATTATTAGCCTATACCACTAAGCCTTCAGTTGCACAATTACATACAACCATAATACCAGTTGTAGATTCATCTCTATATGTAGCCACATAATATATAGCTTCCAATACCACCACATCTATAGATCCATTTATCCCTAAATTATCTTTACAACCTAGAGTACTATTTCCACCACTCATTTCATCCACTATATCCACTAGCTAACCTTTTGATTTTTTAAACACATCATCTTCATTCCCTAGTAGTTCCACATATATTCTAATTTCATTTCCGAGCACCTCAACTACAACTTTTAGTTCATCAGCTATCACTTCCAATTCAGCCCCAAGCACTTCTACTTTACCTCCTAGCCAAGCTAAACTTCAAGTTATGGCTATTAGGTATGCTCCCCTAGTTTTACCAAAATAACTTCATGACGTGCCTCAAGACTATTAGATTAAGATACCACAGTTTGATGCCACTACCCATTATACAGCTCAACAGCACATAAATAAAATGACAGATTTCTTTGAATTCCATGAGATTGATGATTCAGATGTTAAAATGAGGTTATTTGCACAAACATTAACAGGAGAAGTTAAGAAGTGGTTTAGAGGTCTTGCTGCTGGTAGTGTAACTGATTTAGCTGTGTTTCATAGATTGTTTTTAAATAAATGGTAAAAGAAAAGGAATCCACTCCAGATATTGTCTGAATTTGATGCCATGAGAAGAGCCCCAAATGAGTCAGTCCAAGACTACTGCACTAGATATAACAGTTTTTACAATTCCATCCCTGCAAATATTAAACCCTCTTATGATTTGACATGGACATGGCTTATCCGTTAAGGAAAAGAAATGCAGAAACCTTAGAAATAATGAAAACAGATGCTATTAGTGTAGAAGTAAACATTTTAGCTAGAAAAGCTAGACTAAGAAATGAGAGAAGAATGGCCACTAAAGAAGAAACTTCCAATTCAGACAAAAAATAGACATGTTAGCTAAAACTTTAGACAATATTATGGATATATTAGACAGCATAGAGAGAAGACCTCAATGGGATAACCAACAGCAAATTAGAAATCCCAATTTTAGAAAAAACACAAATTTAGGAATAGTAAAAGAAACAACTCCAGACTAGACAATAAGGCCCCCCTTCCATGAGAACTATGTTGAAAGTTCTCAAAATAATGATGATGATGAGGATGCAATAAATCTAATGGGAATAGATGATAATAATACTATTTTTCTCACTCAGGAAGATCAAGAATTATTTGAACTCCAACAAGTCAAATTAGATTCAAGTGAATCCTTTGATTATAAACAAGGTTATGATTATGCTATAAATGAAATACACAATCAATATAAACTTAGAAAAAAAATGAGTCTTCTACCAAGAAAACTTCCCAAACTCAGAATACGAAAATAGTAGAAGCCCCCAAAACAAAATTTCTGCAAATTCTCCCATGGGAAAATAAGCAAAACTCTAGTTCTTCCCAAAACATTTCTAGTCCTAAAAATGTACAAAGCCCTAAGATTGTTGATATTACTAATGAAGTTGCTCAAACTACAAAATATTCACAGAAATGTACTGCTATTAAAGCTTCTAATTCTGTTAAAACAACAATTTTAGATCCTAAAATACCCTCTGCTGATCCTAAACCAGTGGATCCAAAAGCTGCTACTTCAAAAACATTTGCTGATAATTCCAAGTCTGAAAGAACATCTACTACTTCACAAACAATCCCTGAAAAGAAAATTAGGAGCAGTAAAACACAAGACACTCAAATAGAGAATGTCAAACCAATTGAAAATGAAAACATAACTGTAGAAAAACAAGACAAACCAACGCAAACTACAGTTACCAAAGAAGAATTGATTCGAATTAGTAAATATCAACCTACATTCAACATACAATCTGAAATTGCAAAGCTAAAAATACCATTTCTTCTCACGGAATTGGTAAAACATGATTTTTATAAATCAACCATAACTGAAACATTAAATA
Source organism: Pinus albicaulis (assembly GCA_034641835.2). Taxonomy (NCBI): domain Eukaryota; kingdom Viridiplantae; phylum Streptophyta; class Pinopsida; order Pinales; family Pinaceae; genus Pinus; species Pinus albicaulis. The sequence goes on along the minus strand of CM076583.1, from coordinate 12,824,725 downwards.
TAAATGATGGATAAGATTCCATAAATTTGAATGATGATCAGCCAGAGTTGATTTTTGGCCCAGATGTGAATGGAAAACATGCAAATGGAGCAATTCCTCCATTTTATATCAGTCTTACCATTCATGATCAAATTTTACACAATGCCATGCTAGATTCAGGAGCTTCCAATAATCTAATTCCTAAAGCCATCATGGAAACTCTCAATCTAGAAATCACAAGGCCTTACAAAAATTTGTTTTCATTTGATTCAAGTAAAGTTAAATGCGCAGGTTTAATCAAAGTTTTGTGTGTAACACTAGTTCAATATCCTGGTAAGAGCATTTTAATGGACATTGTAGTAGTTTATATCCCACCTAAATATGGAATGTTACTATCTCGCTCATGGGGAGCAAAGTTACAAGGATCTCTACAATTGGACATGTCTTATGCTACTATATCAATTTTTGGTCAGCCTACGAAGTTATATAGGGAAACATTGATGAAGTTCATGGTCAGTAGTGCAGAAAGATCTATAAATTACTCAATTTACTCTACACCAACTGACCTTGATTCTTGTATCTTATGTAACTCTGAAACTAATGAAATCCAAACTGAACTAATAGATAAAAAGAAAACACCAAACAATGATAATATCTTTCATGAATCTTTATGGAATTTAGACTTTTATGGTTCAGTAAATAAGTTAGGAGCAGGAGAAGGAGTTTGGATAACCAACATGGAGACTAATCACTCAGATGGCCATGATTTCAAGCTAAATTTCAAATGTACCAATAATATGGTTGAGTATGAAGCCCTTATTCTAGGACTCCAAATTATTAGGAACTCAAGAGGCAAAAGAATCTTAATCATGGGACATTCAGAGTTGATCATAAAACAAATAAATGGAGTATATTATATTTACAATCCTAGATTAAGCTGATACGGAGATATTGTGCTAGATTTAACCAATGATTTAATGGAATGTAAATTTGTTGCTATACCTAGAAAACAAAATATACAGGCTCACTGTCTGGAAACCTTTTCTAGTACATGCAATTTACCATTCCAACCTAATCACAAATATACTGCTGAATTCAAGCATAGACCAATAATTCCAGACAACCTCAAGTATTGGCAAATTGTTTCTCAAGATGAATAGATTTACAAGTTTATGAACAATGAAGGTGAGTTTCAAAACTATAAGATCGATACAGATTGTACTATAGATCAAGATTTAGATTGTGAAATAGATTTAAATAATATAGATGTAAATAGAATAAAGTTTGCTAAACCAACTACATTTAGTCAATAAGATATGCATAGCTTAGATAAAGTAGAGATTGAAGAAATTATTGATGATGAATCTGACATATTGAATATTAAGGATAATTTATTACCCAAAGGTTTAACTCCCTTGGAAGATATTTTTGACTCAAATGATGTAGCTAGAAAACCCAAATTGGAGCCAGTTAGATATGATATAAAAGAATGCAATATTGGTTCATAGTAAAAACCCAAAATAATCAAACTTTCCAAAACCTTACCTCAACAGGAAAAGGAAAAATATATTACTCTTTTAAAGGAATATCAAGATGTTTTTTCCTAGAGTTATGAGGATCTCAAATCTTATGATACCAACATAATTCAACATAAAATTCCAATAAAATAAGAACAAAATCCATTTAAACAAAATTTGAGAAGAATTAACCCTGTTTTATTGCCTTTGATAGAAAAAGAAGTGAAAATAATGTATGATGCACAGATAATTGCACCAATCAGATATTTTGATTGGGTTTCGAACCTAGTTCCAACAAGAAAGAAAACAGAAGAGATAAGATTATGTGTTGACTTTAGGAATATAAATAAAGTGTCCTTGAAAGATAATTACCCTTTACCTAAAATAGATCATATATTACAAAGGGTAGTTGGCTCTTCTAGGTTCTTACTTTTAGATGGTTTTTCAGGATACAACCAAATATTTGTCCAAAAAAAGATCAAGCGAGAACAACATTTACTACTCCTTGGGGCACTTTTATGTATATAAAAATGCCTTTTCGTCTAATGAACGCAAGGGAGACCTTTCAAAGAGCTATGGACATAGCTTTTGCAAAGGAAATACATGATTTATTAGTAATTTACTTAGATGACATTAATATGTTTTCCAAAACTGATAATGAACACTTGGATCATCTTAGACAAGTTTTTATTAAATGCAGGAATTTGGCATCTCTTTAAACCCTAAGAAAAGTTTATTTGGATTAGAAGAAGGAAAGTTACTTGGACACATAATTTCTAAAGAAGGAATCAGAATAGATCCTGTTAGGATAGAAGCAATTCTTAACAACAGTCCACCAAGAAACATCAAAGAGTTACAAGCCTTTCTAAGTAAGATTATTTTTTTAAGAAGATTCATATCCAAATTAGCCGAGATAATTAGAGAAATAAATAATTTTTTTTAAAAAGATTCAGTTCTTAAATGGAATATAGAGTCCAAAAAGACATTCGACTCCATCAAATAGGCCTTAACTAAAACTGCAGTCCTAATAAGTCCTAACTTTAAGAAAGATTTCATATTTTTTTCATTTTCTTCAGAACACACCATTGCTACAGTTTTATGGTAGAAAAATGACTAGGTATTTGAAAAACCCATAGCTTTCTTCAGTAATACCCTTAGATATTCCCCTTTGAAGTAAAACATCATGGAGAAACAAGCCTTAGCTTTGGTAAAGGCCATTAAAGACTTCAGAGTTTATATTCTCTACTCTCATATCATTGCCTATGTCCCAAATTCTGTAGTAAAAGACATTATTACTCAGGATGGTCCTGATGGAAGAAGAGGTAAGTGAATTTCCACTATCTTAGAATATTACATAGATATAAAACCCACAAAACTCATCAAATATCAAGGATTAGCCAGACTTATGGCTGAATCTAACTATAATTCCCTAAACATAAATTTTATTGCCCAAGTAGATGATCAGGAAGAGACGGCGACAACAATGATCAGGGAAGCCTTCTCAGACTCACCTTGGTATACAGATATCATATTTGTACTCCTAAAATTACAAGCTCCTCCTGGATTGTCAAGGACTAAAGCTAGGTTCTTAAAACTTAAGGCAATAAGATTTTGTATTTTAGACAATGTACTTTTATGGAGAGATCATAGTGGCATTTTATTAAATTGTTTATTAAAGGAAGAAGATGACAAAATACTTGAAGAATTTCATGCAAGTGACTATGGAGGAAATCTATATTGGAAAACTACTGTAGACAAGATCCTGAGAGGTGGTTTTTACTGACCTACTTTTTTTTTTTGATGTCAAAAAGTTTGTAACTTCCTGTCATAAGTGCCAAATTTTTTAGGGTAAGAAGAAACTATTGTCCCTCCTTTTAAAGCCCATTTCAACTGAAATTCCATTTCAACAATGGGGTTTAGACTTCATTGGTGAAATTCACCCTCCATATTCAGGCCAACATAAGTGGATTTTGATAGCCACTGACTATTTTACCAAGTGGGTTGAAGCCATACCCTCCAGACAAGCCACAGATACTGTCATTATTTCATTCCTAGAAAGTAACATTCTTTTAAGATTTGGATGTCCCCAAAAGAACTAACAATGCAACACCATTAAAATCCAAGAAAATGATTGAATTTTTCCATAAATACCATATTACCTTAGGTCATTCTACTAAATATTAACCCCAAGGTAATGGCCTAGCTGAATCCTCAAACAATAGCCTTGTAAACATCATCAAAAATTTACTTGAAGACAATAAAAAGACTTCGAATAAGAAGTTAGTCAATGCCTTATGGGTAGATAGACTTACTTGGTACTTTCCTGAGTTAACAAATAGTTACTTTTTATTCACTTTGATCATTGTACATATACATTGCATATTTTAGATTGGATTGGATGTTTCCCTAAAAAATTTGAAGCCTGGAGAGAAGGCCCTAAGCTTTGAGAGGTAAATATCATAAGTATGAATAATTTCATATATCAAAAGACATTTACAGGGTCATCATAGTCGAATTCCAAAGGCTACTAGTCTGAAAGTTCTTGACATTTCACCAGGAAATGCCATCCCCATGTGGAGCCACTGTTAGGGTCCTATAATAATAGGGTTCATAAATTTTGAATTGACTTTGATAGTCTTGTAAATATGTACATACCTTGCTTTCTGCAAGTTTTTTTCCCATATTTTGAAAAAAATGAAAAATAATAAAACACCAAAGAGAGGGTAAAAAGTCCTAAAAGAAAGATCAAAGGAATTAGAAAAATATAGACCCCAAAAGAAAAAAGAGATAAAATAACACCTGAAAGTGAGAAAATATAAATGCCACTAATTTTACTTTTACTGCAAGAATAATGATTATGTGCAGAGTGTCAATAAATGCCATAATCCATGAGAAATTAAATTGTTTAATCTTAACTTTTCATGTTTTAGATAGAGAATAAAGATTTGTAAAATAGTTTAAACTTGACAAATCAGTAGATAGGTAGAGAATAATGAGGAGCTCAATAGTTTAATTTGAGCCCTCGGATGAAATAAGGTAGACTTCGATAGTTTTACGTTTTGAAAGAAAAATGTTTTAAGGTTGCAAGCCTAAATGAACCTATAAATATGAAGAAAAAATGTTAGAAATAAAGATGGGTATGTACAAAGCAGTTGAGAAAACATGTAATAAAGCATCATCGAGCAAAAATCACTAATTTCCCCACCCCTACAAATATTTAGTATTCTATCTATTAGTCAAAATGGCTCTCAGAGCATTTCTCTGAGTTTTGTTGGGACCGGACCCAAGGCTCAATGATTGATTAGCTAAAAATATTGAATTCCCACACTAGACCCACATTCATCAACATTTACCCTTCATTCATAAATCATGATCCCTTGTTCCTAAGTAAAAACCCATTTTTACTTAGTAAAAGGTAAAACTTAAATAGCTAATCTCATTCCCTTTAAAAAAATCATTCATAAACCCTAAAAATACATTTTTCCTAAGTTAAAGTGTGAAATATTAAAAAGACAACAATGCTTTACTTTGTCTATTATTTACACTTTAAATTGGAGTAAACATGTATTTTTGTTCTCATTTTACATTAGCCCTTCATTTCATATTAATTACTAACTACTAACTTATTTTATTAAATTCCTATCTTCACCATCCCATATAATATTAAAAAAATTTATTTTAAATAACCCTCTACAAACCCACTATTTTAAGTTTAGACCAAGGTTTAATATCCCATGTGCGTGAATATAAAACCTGCCCAATTACCCCATTGGTCTAAACATATCTATATGCAAATATCCTCGTCCCCTATGGTTATTTAACACTCATCAAAAATTTTAAAAACCATATAATATAACCTACACGCAATGTATTAATTAAACATTGCAAAATGTTATGATTTATGCATATATGACATTATCCACCCGTCGCATTATATCAAAGCTAAGGTTTAAAACTTTGATTAAAACAGATATTTATAAGGTTTTAGACATCCCCGCCACATTAATGAAACCCCGGCCCCACTCCCATTCCGACGCAACTCCCCAACCAATCTGGGCCATTCGCAAATGAACCTCAAATCCAATGGCGGAAGCTCAATATTGCGTAAAAATGTTGCACGGCTACCCCCATGCCAAATCTGCGTGAAATGAGTTGTTCTACAATTTTATCTCTCCTCTACGTGGTCGATTCCTATTGGATCGCGTGGGTTAATCCCGATACCACCTACCACCGTAATGTCGCGCGATAACCACTGCTGTTTTCAATCCTTTGAAACCCGAAACCTCCATTCCTGCCCGATGTGACGAAAAATGAATGTCATTTCCTGTTAGCCCTAATATGCATACAATACATTGGAAATGTATTCATTTCCTACCTTTCTTCTCGTTAACCCTGCACGAAGCCTCTCTGACTATAAAAACAACCATTTTCTTCCATTTTTATGTGAAAAATCTTGCACGATCTACCCTGTGACCATTGAAGACTGCCGAGGAGCTTTCCATTGCTCCAGAAAATCTATAGAAGTTATCAAATCATTCAAAAAACCTCTGAAACTGTTCCAAAGCTCAAATAATTGCATACAGAAGGTATTTCTCTGAAATTTGAGCCTGCAATTAATTTTAAAGGCCTTTTAAAAAAACAAATTTCATTCAGAGATCCATAAATATCAAAAGAAGTCCATCAAAATAGTCCAAAAATAGGCCAAACCTGCCAAATTATTTCTTGAAACACTGTTTCAAACTGATGCGCACAAAATTTGAGGAAATTTGTGAGTTTTCACAATTTGATGAACTATTTTAAGCCCTAAATTAAACCAGAAAGCCTCTGAAGGTATCCCAAACTCTTTGCCTAATTTCAACAGACTTTTCAACCCAATTTCTCATTAAAAGATTTAGGAAACCCTTGTTTCTTGTTTTAAACCAGTTCAAAAGCCTGTAAAGCTATTTGACATACCTAATTTGAAATAAAGCCCTAAGAAGAGACAATACCTTTCCTGTTTATCCAAGAAGCCTATGCCAAAAGTGAAAATACTTCTACACACTATCTAAACTTACAGAAGTAGCCCAAAATGCCTAAAAAGTAGAGCTATAGCAAGCCTAAAGCTTCCATAGTGCTTAAACCAACCCCTGAAATGACTTCAAATACTATTACTGTTGTCAATCCTTTACAACCCCCAGTCATATACATTGAACATATCCCCTTAGCTGATACTAATTACAAGATAGCAGATCCCATTGTTGAATTTAACCTACTAGATATCCATAACTGGTGCTATGAAAAGTCATTAGATAATGAAGAAGAAGTCCATATTTGGGAATCCCATTTTCCCAAATATGTTGTCCCTTTAACTCACCCATGCCAGGAAGTCATTAGGTTATGTCAACAACATTATGTGCCTGAGCAAAGAGCCATTGTAAAAGCCAATAAAGAAGTTCTTTTTACCATTATTGCAGAATCAATTAACTAGATGTTATAGCTTTAGCCTGGCCCCCAAGCAGTCCCTTTATCTATAGAGACCCTCACCAAGTTATATATTGGCCTAGATTTTCCCAAGAGATTCATGATTTTTCAAACATTTATGCCTTTGCATGTAGAAATTCCTAAGCTAGATCCCCCATATTCTACTGCCAAATTCCCAGAAGGTTCAAGACATGTAATTTCCATGCTTTCATTTACCCTTGGATATTTTATTGATGAACACACTGATGAATCCATCTTGGGGTTCTTATCCACTTTCTCCCCAGGTCAACCCCCATCAGTAATCTTTGATTATGCTGGTTTCATTGTAGATAATATTCATTATCAATTGACCAATTTGAAAATTCATGGAGCGTTCAACTATACTTCCTTCCTTTTCCATATGTTTTTATACTTTCAATCAGATAATTTTCTAGTTACTCTCCAAAATCTTGAAATAGAGGGAAATCCTCTATCTATCATTTTCTGGACATCCTTGCTCAGGAAATAATGTACAGATTTCACTTATTCAAAATTTTTAGAGCTATTCATACATCTAGTGATCACAATGTTAGCAAAAATAGAGCAGCCAAGGATAAATGAAGAAATGAAAAATATATTGCAGATGTCAGAGAAGAACAAGGTTGGTGACTAGTATTTGTATGAAAAATATACTGAGACCAGAGTCTTTTGGTCAAATTTGTTACCTTACAAGTTACCCAAACATCCTTCAATGAGGATCTTTGCCTTGGAGTATATTAGGCAGATCCTAAACTCTGATTCCATAAATTTCATGGCAGCTAATAAGAAAACTCAATTCAAACTAAAAAATTAGATAGGGCCATTCATATGCAATCACAGGGATGCAGAGAAAGAAGCAGCAAAGCAATTATTGGAATTCAAATTGGAAGAAAGTTTTCATTGGAATTATGATCCACAAGGGATCTTGAGTAAGCTAAGGGATAAATGCAAGTTAATACCCTTCATCCATGAAGAAAAACCAGAAATAGAATTTGCAAATCAAATTGAGTGGACTGAAAATACCTTAATAGATGCAGTGAACAAAGGTAATACTAGGCATACTTTAGAGACTGCAAATCAGCAATAAAAGTCCACTAAGAGAGTAAGGGAAGAAGGAGCCTATGTGGTAGAAACTACAACTGAAAATAAGTTCAAGCTCATATATAATAAAAGGCCCAAGTTAGATTCAACAGGTAAAGGAAAATTAACAATTGATGTGGAAGAAATAGAGCTTTTAAATACCAATACAGATTTTCTAGAGACAAATGTTGCTACTGTGATTATCAATGAGCCAAATACTAAAAATCAGAATGAATAAAAAATCAACGATGAGATGAAAAATTAATAGAAAGACAACAAAGCATGGAAGCCTCTTCCTCATAGGCAGCTGAGGAAAAAGATTTGGATATCAAAGAAAAATAAAAGCAGGTTAAACTGAAGAATGAAGAGATACAAAATAATATTTATTCTCAATATCTCAAACAAACTCCAAGTGTGTAAAATAAGCTCCTTTCTGCATTTTATTATTCTAATCAAAAGCTAATCATGTCAGTGTTACATCCCACAGTCAAATCTCCAAAGACAGTGGAAGATTATAAGAAAGTTGATTTGGAAGTCCAGATAGATAAGACCCATAATCTTGATCAAATTGAGTTCCATAGACAAACCTCAGAAATGTTTTATTCTACTGTCACAAATAAATCCATGAGTGCTCAGAAGCTCCAAAACACCATTTCCAACATGCAAGATCAGTTGAATATGGACAAAGCCTCATTGTATGCCAAGGATATAAGGATAAAAGCCTTAGAAGAACTAGTTTTGCAGGTGGGATATGACCCTGCTAATATCAAAGCAACATAATTATTGGTGAAGAAGAAAAATTAAGATATAGTAGCTTTGGAGAAACATTTCAAGCTTCCTAAAAGTGAACATCCTCAAACAAAATAAACCATACAGGAACAGAATGAAAAAGATGACATGATGAATTTAATTTTTCAGTTGATAGCCCAGGTTAAGGAGATGGAGATTTAGATGGACAAACTTGTCTAGGAGAAGGAAACAGTGAAAATACCAGAGATACCTATAGTTATTCCAGTAATCACTATAGCAGTGCCTTCAACTTTAGCTGAAACGTTGGCACCAAAAGAACCCGCTAGCTACTGCAGTTCCAATAACTTCTTCCACAACCTCAGCTACTAAAACATCTACAATAGAAATTCAACATACATATGAAGCCAACAAAATAGTAAAAGCTATGGAGGAGATTTCTCTTGAGACAAATGAAATCAGCAGATTGAAATAGGTAATATAGCATCTTGATAAGTCAAATAAATTGGCTCATATTAATGCAAAGACACATGAACAAAATGCCATCAGACTAAATGAAGAGTTGAAGAAATTGCAAAAGGAATTGACATTAAAGGAGCAAATATCATACATCAAAAATCACCTTTGGAACAATGTCATTGAATTCATCCATGATGTATGGCCTTCAATTCAGGTAATTTTTGAATAGAGAGAGTTATTACTAAAAGCACAAGAAAAAATTCAAAAGACTCAAAATGAACTAGATGATAAACGAGAACAAGATTTAACGCTGATCACCTTCCTTAATAGCAAAAACAGACAGGAGTTAGAAGAGCTCAAGATTACAGACAGGACTGAAACTATCCTAGAAATTAGGAAAGTTACTACAAAGAAGAATCTGATGAGGAAACTGGAAGAAAAGAGTGAGAGTATGAATACTTCCATAACCAAATTTATGGTTAAGTTTATAAATTTGAGGAAAAAATGACTACTTGACATTATAGTCATTAACGATAAACTGATGCCTCAAAATGACTATGATAAGAAAATTAGAGAGTTTGCAAAAGAACAGGTAAATAAACCACAAGGACAAGGCATTCCAACTGGAAAAGTCTTACTCAAAAGCTTTGAAGACTTATTCTATTTGCAACATGAGATAAAACACTTGTTTGTCATCAAGCCAACCTTTGCTAGATATACTGAAGCTGATGAAAACTTTAGGAAATTAAAGAAAATAAAAATTCCTAAAGATGAGGATTGGAAATCACTCACAGATTTATTTTAAAGGATGAAAGACAAACAGATGAAATGAGAAGAAAATTGTTTTCTGATTTACATTAAAAACAAATTTTTTATAGCAATAAACAGTTTTTGATTATGGTTAAAGAGTATCAGAGTTTAGAGAGTATCAGTGAATAAAGAGAATCCGAGAAAGAGTATCAGACAAGGCAGATCAGATTCCAAAAAATATCTAAGAGCCAGCAAGGAGGATACCAAGGCAGCCAGCTGCATCTTATCCTCAAAACAGTTTCTATTTCTTTTGGATAAATAGGAAAACTTGTTGATTTGTTAAGAAGCTGTCTCTATTATTCTTGTAAAGATATTTTATTTTCCTAAGATATATCTTAGAATCTTTCTAGGATATTTTATAAAGAACTATGTACAAATACTTCATCTTTAGAAGTATTTTGTGTGGAATAAAATTGTTGGAGATTGTTATAGTCATTTCTTGTTGGACTTGAAAGCTTTTTTGTGTGTCAAAATTCGAGTAGCAGGATGGATCAAACCAATTGGCATCATACTTAAGGATTCCTGTGATGAGCTATTTGGAGTGAAGTATTTCCTTATTTGTCATTGTTATCTTTCTTTGTTACATGCATCCATCTATGTTTTTCCTAAATCTGAATGAATAACTAGGAGTATTACTACAGGATTTGTTAAGAGTACCATGTTTTTAACTAGTTATCATTTATATGCTTTCCTCCTATTTCCAGTGTAGGGAAATATTAATTTCTCCCTCTCTCATTTGACCTCTTCCTACTACTTCCTTTCCCGGATCAAAGCATTCTTAAGTGCCCTTTATCCCGATCATACCACCTCATAAAAACAACTTTCCAAGATCTTCAAGGGTTATCTATATTTCCCTGAAAACATTTGACCTTTTGGCCTTGATCCCAATTCTGTTTGCTTGATTTTGATTCCTTAGCCCAATGGACAAATATATTTCTCACTATCCATCATTTCAAGTGATTTTTCCCACCAAATCTACCATAACCAAACCAAAGTTTCACATTCATAACTAACCTAATATTTACAAATTGAAACAAAGTTAAATTTTAAAGAGAGAGCCCTATCTGAACCGTAGGAAAGCTACATCCTAGAGTTTGAAGTTGGTTTGTGGTTACCTCTAGTATTCTTTGACTACAAACCAAAATCTCACAACTTTAGAATTACTAGAGTGACAACAGACATCATCATCTTGAATCCTATTAGATATTGTAAAGTTTATTTTTGTAATACATTTTTCTTAGGAGGCCCATTTTAGACCTCAAAATTCCCCTAATGGGCCCGTAGGTGGCAAACATATGCCACGCCACATGTCCCACTTTACACACTATGTGACGAGCCTAATCACTTAATCACATAGTGTCTCGAGTTAAGGAATTTTAACCATTGGTATAAAATCACACAAGTTGCCCAAAGCAACTTAATTTGGCACAAATGACATACATGTAAAATTTTCTGAAGTAACCACCACATGTGACATTTTCCCCATATCTGTCGATTCCAGTCTATCTTGAATTTCATGCGATACTTCATCGTAGAAAACCCTGACTTAGTCAATCTAAACACAGATGCCACAAGTAGCACTACAACTCAAGGAATGGAAGAAATAAGGACCATATTGTATGTGTCAGAGGAGATACGGTCACCTCAAAAACCACCTCTTCCTCGTAATGATCCTGAGTCTCCATCCCAACTATGCGCACTTTGTGATAAATGAGATCACTTTGTCGCAGACTGTGTAGCTCTAGAGTTGTTTCAAAGAGGGTGCCCAGTCAACCCAGTGTACTACGACGACCTACGAGCAGTCCAATATTCTTGTCAAGTGTGTTTAGATAACCACCCAGATCATTATTTTCCCTACATTCCCCACTTTCATTCGGATTTAAATTGTTTACGCCAGGCCATAACCTGTCTTGATGCAGAAGACAGATCAAATTTGGACTCAATAGAAAATTTTAAAACCCAAGAGAATGAGGCAACCAGGTCCATCCTCTTCGTATCAGAAGAAAAATGGTCAACAAGTGGCAGATTTCCGCCCCCAACCACCCTCGATGCCAAATCCCAGCCTGCCCACTGTGTGATGAACACAATCATTTAATCGCTCAGTGCCCAAATTTACTATCATTTCGCAAATGGTACCCAATCACTCTGGTAGTCCAAAGGGAGTGGAAAAAAAAGAGTAACAGTCTTGTCTTATTTTCCAAGAAAACCATCACGCTCGACATTTTCCTTAAACCCCCAATTTCAACCTATGTTAGACGTCATATGCTCATTGGCCACCAAATATCCTGATGTAAACGGTTTCGAACCTAGGCAGCCAGGTGTAATGTGGCCTTCCCCCCTTCCATTGAGTTTTCATATTTATTCCTTGGGGTTATAATTTTTGGGTTTAGTATGAGGGTTTGAAATTTATGGTTTTTAATGATGGAGTTTATAATATTGGGTTTAGTTAGGGCTTAATATTTTGTTTTATAATTTTAAGGTTTAGAATATTAATATTAATCCATTGGGTTTATAATAATCCCTTGCATTTCTAATCCCTTAGGTTTATGAATAATATTAATTTAATGAGGTGCAATTCAATATTTAATTTCAGGGAGGATCCATTCCATCCTGGAATTGGATAGAAGCTTGATCTAGGCTATTGATTTTCATGCATGAAGCTATACTACATTCTTGCATAAAGATAAATATGAGTTGATATATGGACATATTGGTATTATCAATGCATGTCAGCATGTACAATAGTCTAATTTTATCATATGTACGATACACATGATCCTCCACTCATAGTTTCTTTTCAATCTATGTCTATTTTCTCAAAAGAATTTGTTTTTGGTTAGCAACTTCTTTCAGAGTGAGTCGATAACATTATGAGATTATGTTGTACTTTGAATCCTACAATCTCAATGCCTTGAGTTTATTCATCAACATTTCCTATTTTTTGGTGTATGAATTTGATATCTTATATAAAATTTGAAATACTACTGGACTGAACGTCCCATGTTCGAATACCTCTCCTCTTTCAATCCAATATCACCCCATTCACATGATGTTATTTCTACTCTCTGTGTAATTTACTGGTCACATAATGAGAGAGTCTTTGTCTCCTCATCAAATCCACTATTCGAATCCCCACATCTCCTAATTGCAGCAAGAGCTTCAAAAGATGATCAATGTCATTTGCCATGAATTAATAAAGGTTCAACATGCAAATAAAAAGGAATTTTATCGAAATGAAGGTCATGTTACTTTCTAGTAAATCTTGGGAATAAGATTTTAGTTCATATTCACTTTTTCTTTTGCTATAACAACTGGTTTATTAGGAATTTAGCGTGAGACTAAGAAACTTGTGAGACAAGCCTCTTCTTTTATTAAGATAAGAATGCTTTTCATAGATTATGTTTAGTCAATTTAATGTCTTAAATTGTTAACATAAATTATCGACTGGGGTTAGTAAACTGATGAAGTGTGGTGCACTATATGTGCTTATTTAACCTTCTTCTCACTTCGTTGTATGTATTCTTATGTTGTTTTGGGGGGTTTTTTTCTTTGATGTCTAAAAAGTGTTAACCTAAAAAGTATGAAAAGAATCAAATGAATTTAATGAATTTTAAGAAGGAAGAAAAGGAAGTGTTCCTAAGTTAATCCAATTTACAGAAAAATAAACCAAGAACTGTTGACTGGTTAGAACCTAATTTGGAAAACAAAGCATCTATTTTATCTTCTCATTAGTGCTATTCCATGGATTTAAGTCTTAAAACTAAGAATGAAATTGGAGTTCTTCTAAGTAAAGGCATAAAATGAAATCAGCTAATGTACTTCTGGTTACTCCAGCATTCAATTATGAATTATGACCTTTTTGAGATGATGTGTTAAGAAACTTTCTGTATTTTAACTTCTAATGTCCTAGAACAGTAACCAAAGTATGTAGAGGAAAACATCTAATGTATCTTTAGCTACTTCAACATTCAATTATGAAGTGTGATCTTCTTGATATGGTGTTAAGTAACCAAGTACACCTAATGATCTAGAAAACCAAATAAAACATGAATTCATTAAACATTCAATCATTCAATTTTGAAATATGATTAAATCAATATCCTTGCAATGATCTTTATGAATATCAGTGATGCAACTAAGTGAGGATCTAGAAGAAAAATGTGAAAACATGTAAAGTTGATTGTAAACAACTAATGTATATTTGATTTTCCCAAACATTCAATGTGAAGTATTACCCTCTTGAGATTCTGTGTAAGAAGTCAATTATACCTTAGTTTCTAAATTCTTAGAAAGAAAGTAAAAATGGGTAGAATAAACTCAATAAATGTATGAATTAGATATTCAATTATTCAGTTTAAAACCATCTTCTTGAAATGACTTTTAGGAACATCCATTCATACAATTAATTGATAGTTCCAATCTAAGAAAGTAAATAACAAAACACTAAAGAAAACTAGATAACTGTGATTTTTTATTGCTCCAAAGCAATCCAATTTTAGAAAATAGATAAGTCACTACTTTCTTGAGATGCCTATTAGGAAACATAAGATTACAGAGTGAAGTAAATCTACATTTGAAAATAAAATAACAATTTCAATGGAAAACTAAAATATTTGCATGAATCCAAGTAAAACAAACTAATTAATCTTACAAATTTAAAAAGGGATGCACATGGTTGATGGGGGCCCTTCCATTGCCCAATAGCATTCGAACTCGCAAAACTTCACATTCTGAAACTGAATGATAGAAAAGAAATTTCTTTATTGATAAACTCACAACTTACATAATGGAAATATACACTCCTAATCTCATTACATCAATAGCTCTACACTTTACATCCCATTCCATCTCAACCTTGTTACAAAACATTCTATAATTATTTCTCTTCTTCTTCTATTTTTCACATGATTTTATAGGAGAAAGCTTCCCCTATTTATACAAAAATATGAGAAGTTATCTCATTAATGAGAGTCCATGAATCTCTCCCTATATCTCTAGAGTTACAATCAAAATAGGAAATGATAAGACACATGTATTCTTAGAGTTTCAATACAAATAGGAAATGAGACACATATCCTCATGATCCCATGACCATCTCCACTCAAATTCGAATTTGGTTTTGAGAGGCCACATAAAGGTCTTTTAGAAGCTTTCTTTTGACCTACACATGGCAACAATGTCATCCCACTTGTTAAGTATAAGCATATGCACATTATTTTCTAATTTTTAACCACAAATTCACTTAAAAATGCTAAGAATTAATAAAGTTCGGAAAAACATAAATGTAACCCAATAGTCGTAATGGTAAGGCAAATGTAATGAAATGGAAGTGGAGTGACGGTGATAATATAGAAATATAAGTGAAAATGTAATGGAAGTGAATGACAATTTCAAGGCAAAACAGATTCTTGTGGATCTTGGAGGTCCATGCAGCGAATGAGTATTTGGCATAACATCCTATGTCAAGGACCATGTGAGCACATCTTTTTTTATCCTTCCTATGGAAATATTTGTATGTACAACTTTATTTTTTTCATGGTATTCAACATCACATTTCTGAGCTTTATGTAGTCAAATAATTTCATTATTAAGAATGCATTCCAACGATTTAACTGATTTACTATTTAGTTTTGTATTTGTATTTTATAATTATATTTAGTTTATACAATATGATGCAGAACCACAAAGAACTCACCAATTATTAAACAGACTAATGTGTCCATTCATGCTCGTGTAGCATTCGTTACAGGTTGTTCTTAATAAGGTCAAGTTGATGTGATTCATCATGCTCCAAGAACATCAGTATAGGTTATAGTATGATATCCTTGTGTGTTATACATGTCAAGTTGTATTATTAACTTCTCAATGCATTCAAGACCCAGAACCCTAAAATAGATAATTGTCGTATATAACAAGCTATATCATTCGACAAATGGGAGTTTTTCGATAGGATGGTTCAGTTACCTGAATGTTTTTTTTAACAACTATGAGCTATGTAAGTTGGTACAGTAAAGTATATCAATATTATTAATCATTATAAGTACAGCAACAATGGTCAGAGATACTTGTACATTAATGAGTCAAGTGGGAAGCTAAAATATTTTGTTGGTGAAATAGCATGGTACATGAGATTTTAGAGTGGGTAGAAATGTTGTTGAGGACTATATCAAACATATGTGACTTATATGTGAAATAATACTTATAATAACATATAGGTAGATTTTTTTTGTTGGTTATATTGGTTATCATGTTAGAGTTCAATATAATTAGGAATAGTATAATGTAGTTAGTTTGTAATGGTTTTGTGAAAAGGTTGGTTATGTTTTCTGAGTTTTTTTAAGCTAATTTTGTTGAAAATTGATAAGAATAAATTTGATAGATATTTTTTGAATTGTAAATTTAATTTATATCATTTAAAAAATTCAAATATTTTTAAATTAAATAAAAAAAAATTAAATAATAAAAATAATAATTTACATTTAAATTTATTAAAGTAAAATAAAATGATTAAAAAAATATAGTAATTAACCATCATAAAAAGGAACCATTAAATAATGAATCTGCATTATGATAGTTAACCAACACTATAATATTGGCCAGAAAAAAAGCTTATTTAGACATCAATATTTATCGTACCAAACCGAAAAAATAAAAAAATGAGCTATTATTTCTATTCATTCCATGAAATACTTAAATTTTCCAATCCAAAAAAATCCTACCTAAAAATAAGCTAGGAAAATAATATAAATTCCAGCAAGATTATGGTAAAATCAGGCGATTTTTTTTTTAAATATGGGTTACTGTCAAACTTCAATATTTTGGGTTCCCTAGGGGTTCTTAATGGCACTCAATCCATTTCATCATAAAAAATATTCAAACACTTCAACATTCTGATTTTTTCAATTCTTTTAACCAAATTCCAACAAATAGATCTACAATCAGGGTGAATTTTTGGCTCGGTAAACAATGCCATAAATTAATAAAGACATGAAATCTTAGCTGCCTTATAGGTGGCCCTCAGACATTAATACATGTCATGAATTAATTTGTAACAACAACTAAAAAATGTTTATAGATTTAATTTGTGTTCGAGAGCTATGACCAGATGTCCTCCCTTCTTTCCATATTCCATGTGCTCACTTATTAGTCTCTCTCCCATTATTTCTATGAATCTCTCTGTTACACAACATTTTGTCACTGTCCCTGAAATCCCCATCCCACACATTGGAGAACCATTTCTGTGACTTATATGTAGTTTCATGCCTTGAAAAAAGTGTCATTGCATCCCTTGCCGTGAGAAGAACATTTCCTCTATTGACTATTACTGGAAGAGACCATCAAAACACATGATTTTGGGTTGGCGCTGGCAAGAAGTTATGGCCTCGCGCCGATAAGGGAAATTAGCACTGGGCCCCATGCCCATCGGCACTCTGTCTTAGTGGACTACCCACGGCAAGCTGTTTTTGGAATTTTTTTTAAATATAGAAGCGAAGTTTCGATTGCTAACCACTTCATGAGCGAGTCAGCATGGGTGGTTTGATTGAACAACATCAAGCACCCCCCTTTGGCTTCTTGTTTCCTACATTTGGGGAAACCTCCTAAAGGATAAGACCTCCCTTCCACCATATGAGGGATCCCAACTTCTTCCTCTCCTTCTATAAATACATGACTCTCTCACATAGATGCAGCTAGTAGAATGGTTTGGATAGTTGAACATTTTTTAGAATAGCTAAAACAGTATGATATATCTTGTGTGAGATAAAGCAGAGAGAGACCCCTTGTCGAGAGAGAGTCTAGGCTGATTGCCTCACCAAGTCCAAATTCCCTGACGAATTCTCAAGACGTGTTTTAACTGGACCCGTTGAAGGAGGTTGTGATTTCAAGGCTCATTTGGTTGTAATATCTTTCTTTCTATTACTTAATACATGACTGATGTTTTGGTTCCCATCTTGTATTGATATGATTAATCTTGTGCAATAAGTTTAATTCTCCTTGACCAATTATATAGTTATGAATGCAAATATTGTTTCATATGCTGCTTTCATTCTCTTATTCTTGTCCAAGCACCTCAGTATCACTACTGAAGCACCATGACGTGCTGGGACGAAGATCAGGAGACTGTTTCTACACCTACGACACAAAGGTAGGACATCTATGCTGACTCATTTTCATTCATTAACTATGAATTGATGCATTAGCATGTCCTCTTGCTGCTAGACCCACCCTAGGGCTAGAGGGATCGCCTTTGTTTGTAGATGGTATTTACCTACACAAAAAGTAGGCGAACATACTGGGGATCACTGTGTGTTTGTCATCTCGTTGTTTTTCGAGTGTTTGGCTTGTCGAGTCGACTTTGGTCGTTTCATCATTTTTCTGCTTTGCCTGACTTGCCTAACTATGTTCCACCATCCTGTTTAGTTCCATAGTGTCAATTCTGACCTCTACTTAGTGGTTTTATTTTTTTCCCATAGTTTTCTAGCTTGGCGTAGTTTTTCCTTGAATAGTTGCGCTAATTGGCGCATGTTTCTTTTGTCACAGGTGCGCCAACCCCTATTTATCACGGATTACAGCTATGCAGTCGTGTCGAATCTTATAGGATTTGATTTGACCTCTTTTCTGAGTTGTTGTAAGTGTTTCTTGACCCTGGATTGGCTTCTTTCCTTGTAATTGGTATTTCGAGATTGTTTTGACTCTGTAGTCTCAGCCTTCTCAGTTGTTTGTCCATCAACTTATTAGTGGATTTTGTAGCCCTAGGGTTTCTAGGTGTCTTGTGCTATTTGTTTGGCCCTCTCCTCATTGAGCCTTCTGAGTGAAGTTCGAGTCACTTTGATCTTTTTTTTTTAAATTCATTGACTGATTGTGTTTGTATTTCTCTCGATTCTTCATGTTTTTGGTTTGTTGGATGATCACTTTTGTTTTCGTATGACTCTCCATTTCGTCACTTCGAGCATAGATTATATTTCTCATTGGATCGTTTCGAAAGGCTTTTTGTTTTCTTGGAAGAGTGCATTCTTGTTTTGAGTGTGTTTTATGTTTTTATTGCATAGATCTATTCGTTTTAGATTGTTATATTCATAGTGCTCTAAACTAGTCTTTGTTTTGTTTTTTAGTGTAATAGTGCATTGTGTGCTTCATTCATCTAAAAGACAAAAAAAAATTGCATTCTTTCGCTTAAATTGAAAATGAAAATGTTATTTTGCATTACTAGCTCTTAGTGAACTAGGAATGAGTTTTTGTATTCTCATTTGGTTGTATTAGATGCATCAGTTGATTTCTTCTTATGTTTCAATTGATTTCTACTTTTTCATAGATTCCTATCCTTCTCTTAGCTAGCATTCATTGAAACAAAATGATGTTCTTCTGCATGTAGTATGAATTTAGGAATTCGAGATCACATTCGGTAAGGCCTTGAAATCAATACATTAATTCAAGATCAACCTTAAAATTAATTCAATCAACCTAAGGAAATATTGAAAGCTAACGCACATATTTTAGAGGTCTAGGCTAGTGGCGTGTTTCGGCGTCGTTAAACCTAGTAGCTGTCATTCGCCACCTGGCATTAGACAGTGATAGTACGAACTTGTGCTCCCCGTATGATCGCGTGTATAAAGGGAGACCCTCATAGGTTGCAATACTTTATCTGTAGGAAGTTGAATTCGTCGCCCTGTAACTATGATACACCGAACACAACATTTGGAGAGACTGCCTACACGTACGTTAAGTCCTTGGTCATTTATTTTTCATTTGATCACCAAGGGGTATATTGCAGTTCACGGGATCTTGGTATACCCTCTTGCTTAGATACCTTGAGTAGTCATTTTTTATCTTTACTAACTCTTTAATATTTGAAAAGACCATTGAGCCCTTGTCCTTTCGAGCTCGTTAAAACCTAAAGTGAATAGAGTTATCTTTCGTCCTTTTCTTGACTCTTAGAACATGAAAAGGAAAAGTCTTGTTTCAGTGTCTTAAAATTAACTTCCCACAAAATATTCCTGGTTAAATTTATATTCCTTAGTGATTTTTTAAGGTTGTTGCCAATGGCAAAGTTTCCAAGGTTCACCAACCAAGGAATCACCTCAGATGGGAATCCTCATCTTTTTCCTTCTTTCAGGAATTTTGGTTTCCCGTATATGACAACGTTGTCCCTTCCTGGGTTAACTATTGGTCTACCCGTTTGGTTGTTTTCGACCTCGGTGGTTCTGAACATCCAAACGGCTTCTCAACCAAGTTCTCCTCTGCCTGAACCATTTCAACCCCATGTTGATCCTAAGGTTGACCCCTCACCTTCTTCGTTCATTTCTTCACCTCGTTCTTCCTCTTCGCATGGTGAAAGTTTGGATTCTAGTACCGAGGTGGATAAGAAGAAGAAGAATAAGTCGAAGAGGAAGAAGGAAAATAAGCTACGAGGAAAATCAGCAATAATTTCTACCCATGTGGCTAATATCGAGAAACCTCCCACTCCATCTCGCAGAGTTAAGTTCCCTTGCAAGCTATGTGAGGGTGACCACCTTATTCGTGATTGCCCTAGTATTCCCAAGGTGCTAGAAGTGTGGTCTGTTGGTTTGATTCATCCTTCATCAGCATCCTTCATCATCAACGTCTGGGAATCATGCTGATGATGAGCCTTCAGCTAAAGATAATGAGACTCATAAGAAACAGGGTACGATCAAATATCTCTGTCGGTTGTGTGAAGGAAACCATCCCATTCATCTCTATCCTTATATGGATGAAGCCTCTAAAGTATTGGATACCCTTTCAGCTTCTGAGTCCTATCTTCGTGTCCGTTACCAGAAGTTTTCTTCTAGTCCTCCCATAGTTGATCAACCCGTTGATCGGGATTCCCCTCTAGTTGATTTTTCTCTCTCTGAAGGTTAGTTTCCTGAGTCCATTCTTGACTAATCATCGGTTGAGAAAAATATCGACCTAATTCCACCTACAGTCCATTAGGTCTTTTCCGTCAAGAGTGGGTCTCATCCGAATCAGGTTATTTTTGTTTCCTTTGATTCCACGTGACTAGAGGGTTATCCTCCCGATTCCATGATCCAGGAGGATGTTCCTCTGACTCCCATCCCCGTAGTTCCAGAAAGTGATCTTCCTTCTCTCATTCCCGAAGTTCATTAGGATGGTATTTCTGCTCCCGTAACGCAAGGGGATAATCCTCCTATTCCTATGGCACCCCCCCCATGTAGTTTGGTTTCTTCCTTTGATTGAAGTCGATTTACTAGATACCATATTCCTTATTATGTGCCCTTTGAGATCACTGTACAAGCCTACAATATGGTCATACTGGGCACAACCATAGATGAAGGCACCTTGGTTAGTATTCTGTCCTCAACTACATGGCAAGCTTTGGGTTCTCCACAACTTGTGCCTGTTACTAGGAATCTGTTGGCTTTTAACAAAGGAACAAGTCAGCGATTAAATATCCTTCTAAAGTTGCCTATTACTTTGGGAGGTAAAACCATCTATATATATGTGATGGTAGTCCAAGGCCCATTGGAGGCACGACCATGCTTATGCCATGGGCACGCTTGTCTCTTCCCTCTTTCGTGTGATTTGTTTTCCACATGAAGGTCAGATCATGACCATTGATTAAATTTCGTTCTCTGGTACTAATGTGACATCCTCTCTACCATCATCCCCTCCTGGTCCCTACCTGCTGGTGATATCTTCCCCACCACACGTCAATTATGTGGCCACCTGTTCCATGTCCGTGTCCACTGATGATTTAATTAGTGAGGTAGTACGCAATGTAGTATGGGCATTGGGTCCTAATTTCTGAGATGTTGTTCTCCCATCAGATGAGAACCTCTTGGAAGCCATGACTTCTTATTCGACACGATGAGGGGTCACTACAAAGCATAGTTTGTTTTCTTGTGTCAAGATCCTTAAAAAATGAAACAAGCTCTTCGAAGCATAGTTCATTTTCTTGTGTCAAGCTCCTTAAAAAATGAAATAAGGTATTAGGAGCATAGTTCATTTTCTTGTGTCAAGCTTCTTAAAAAATGAAACAAGCTCATTGGAGCACGGTTCATTTCCTTGTGTCAAGCTCCTTAAAAAATGAAACAAGTTCTCATGAGGATGGTTCTTTTACTGTGTCAACCTCGTTAAAAAATGAAATAAGCTCCCTTTTCAATTCGAGTCTTTGATTAGATCTCGTAAAATCCAAGTCGATTATTTCTCTTGATATCATAATTGAACCTTCATTCCATCCACCTAAGAGTAACTAGTGGTCTACTCCGGTGAATGCGCTCAAGCTTGGGGGCATGAACCTCGAATTGAGTCACCATGTTGGGGGCATGCAAACCTCTTCAAGCATAGTTTATCTTTTTTTCAAGATTGTGTAAAAATGAAACCAATTTCAAGCATAGTTTGTTTTAGTTTCAAGCTTGTGTAAAAATGACACCATTCTTATTTTACCTCTCATGATTGTCATTTTATCAGCCTGTTTTTCCAGATGAACCTTGGTTTTCTCATTCCACCATCACCATGCTTGGTTGATCATACGCCTTCACTTGATTGTTTTACCCATTCCTGAGGTACCACTATAATGAGTGGTCTCGTTAGCTGGCCTCTTGACCTTTTCTTGTTCTTATCAGTTCCACCATCACCAGAACCAGTTGTTACCTTTAATACCGCTCGTTCCTCGAGGAGGAGTCAACTTTCACCTCTTTTATGACTCTCAGAAATTGAAAAGATTGTCAAGAATCTTGTCATTTTGAACTCGTTAAAGGCTGCGAAACGTCATCTACCTAGTATACGTTTACTCCTTTTTCAAGCTACGACAAATTACTTACGAAAAAGGAATACCTTAGCCTATCACGACTAGGAGGTTCTCTCAGAGACTATTTTCTACCTTTTTGGATCTGTGAGACTACCTATGAAAAGGGACTTGTTTGATTTTTATTTTCTGCCTCTTTTCGAACTCTCTAAACATGAAAATATGTCTAGTTATTCCTTTATCAGACTTGTTAAAACATAAATGACATCGAAAACCGTCACCATGACGTTATCGAGTTCCTCCTTCCTAGGGCTCGTAAAATCTACTAGGATGGATTTTTCCAAAGGACAAACTTAAATGACAAGCAGATGCTATCCCCTTCAAACTTTCTTTCCAAAAATAATTGGGGTACTCGCCATCAATGGTGGGCGAAAATGGAACTAGTTCTCAGTTTTGTCGGCAGTATGTCGCTCTTGAACATGACACTCATATGCATTCGTGTCCGGTTGGGGACATCTCATTTCGTCATTTTTGCCTCCATGGCTTTGGGTAATCTGTTCTGACCTCTCATCTTCTCTTTTACATGTCATCATGACCTCAGATCCCTTGATGTCAAATATTTCCAAATCCGGAGTCATGTCGTTGATATGTTCAAGAGAAGTTTCTGTTTGTAGTTTTCAACCTCCCTTTGATCGTATTTTTTGTCCTGATTCACTGTCATCATATTCCTCTGTCTCGTGTTGATGATGTCGAAAAAATTATGGCCCACCTTCGACTAAGTCACTTCTTGTCGACTTCAGTTCATTATCTAGGAAGTTGATCTAGAGACTCCCTTCGGGTACCTTGGAGCTTGCATGCCTCAATGGAAAGTTCTTCGCATTTGACGATAGGTCCTCATCATTGGCCTTTGATCGAGTGATTCTACGGGTGTTCGATGCCAAATCACTATTCACATTTTCAGATTTTAATAGTTGTACCTTGAGAGCCATTGTCATTATTGATGGTTTCTCTCATGCATGTTAACAACTTTCATCATTGGTTGGTATTCAGATGACTTTATTGCATGTTCGAATTCATCTCACACATTCTCATGCTTGAATCTATACTTGTTCAATTCGACATGGAGTGCAAGACCCTAGGTTTTGTCTGATAAGATCCAGGCTGCGGGATATTTTGGTTTATCATGACTATATGCATGACTCTTTTGATTGGATGGTTGCATCCATACCTGAGTCTATTTGATTTATCCTTACTATTGCATGGTTGCGTCCATACCTCGGATCTCAGTTTATATGTACTTTATTATGGATGGTTGTGCCCATGCCACATGTTCATGTAGCAGAGATATCAGTTGTATTTGTACTTTTAGGTCTTCCAACAACAATGTTTGGTACGAAAATGTTCTTGTAAATAATTTCACTCCTCCCTCTCTCTCGAACATCATGCTTTAGGGGGAATCTGTTACACAGCATTTTGTCACTATCCCTGCAATCCCCATCTCACACATTGGAGGACCATTTCTATGACTTATATGTAGTTTCATGCCTTGAAAAAAGTGTCATTGCATCCCTTGCCCTGAGAAGAACATTTCCTCTGTTGACTATTCCTGGAACAGACCATCAAAAACACATGATTTTGGGTTGGCACTGGCAGAAATTTATGGCCTCACGTTGATAAGGGAAATTAGCACTGGGCACCTCACTCATTGGTGATCCGTCTCAATGGACTACCTGCGCCAAGTTGTTTTTGGAAAGTGTTTTAAATATAGAAGGGAATTTTCCATTACTAACCACTTCGTGAGCGAGTTAGCATGGGGGGTTCGACTGAATAACGTCGAGCACCCCCATTTGGCTTCTTGTTTCCTACATTTGGGGAAACCTCCCAAAGGATAAGGCCTCACTTCCACCATATGAGGGATCCCAACTTCCTCCTCTCCTTCTATAAATACATCTCTCTCACATAGATGCAACTAGCTGAATGGTTTGGATAACTGAACATTTTGGAGAACAGCTGAAATAGTCTAATATAGCTAGTGTGAGATAGAGCAGAGAGAGACCCCTTGTCGAGAGAGAGTCTAGGTTGATTGCCTTGCCAAGTCCAAATTCCCTGACAAATGTTCAAGACACGTTTTGACTGGACCCGCTGAAGGAGGTTGTGATGTTAAGGCTCATTTGGTTGTAATCTCTTTCTCTCTCTTACTTAATACATGATTTATTTTTTGGTTCCCATCTTGTGCTTATTTGATTAATCTTCCGCAATACATTTAATTCTCCTTGACCAATTAGATAGTTATGAATGCAAATATTGTTTCATTTGTTGATTTCATTCTCTGATCCTTGTGTAGGCACCTGAGTACCACTTCTGAAGGACCGCGACGTGCTGGGATGAACATCATGATACTATTGCTATAGCTATGACAACTGCGTTGGAACAAAGGTATGACATCTATCTCAACTCAATTTCATTCATTAATTAGGAATCGATGCATTAGTATGTCCTCTTACTGATAGACCCACCCTAGGGCTAGAGGGATCACCTCTGTCCGTAGAGGGGATTTACCTACACAACACTCTCAAAAAACACATCCTTTATTTCTTCTCCGAAGTGGTGTTTTATCAGACTTTCAGTCACTGCTATCAATTTTTTTGCAATTTTTCTTCCATATGCATCCTTTAGAGAGATTGAGCTCCCTATCATCACTTCAATATCCTCCTAGCTAAATGTATATGATTTTATTAACACCCCAATCTTAGTATTTAGAATGAACCCTCTATTGTTACTTCACCTCTCACTTCCTCTAGAGGTGGAGCATATAAGGGGATGTTGACTAGTCAACCTCCTCCACCTCGATCAACCGTTCAACAAATATTAATCTTAATAACCACTTGAATTTAGTATCAAACACATTCAAACTGAATGCAAAATTAGTAATATAAAATTACCTGAGATACCAAATCATTCAAAATGCATCCTAATATCTCTGAGGGGAAAGAAATGAAACCATAATCACTTGGATCCCTAGATGTTTGACCCGTTAACACCAAAAATATGTGGCCTGCACGAACCATCTCCTCTACCCAGGCTCTTAGAAACACGTTAAAGTCTCAAGGGTTTATAATATTAATCCTTGTTAATCCCTTCGCTTTATTATTATTAATCTTAGGGTTTATTATTTTTCCTTTAGGTTTATAATATTCATAATCCTTTGGGTTTATTAATCCCTTGGATTTATTAATCTATTGGTTTTATTTTTCCGAAGGGTTTAAAATATTAATCAGTTGGATTTATATCATTGATACCTTGAGTTTATTATTATTAATATTAGGGTTTAATATTTTTTTCTTAGGTTTATTTTCCATTGGGTTTATAATATTAATCCATTTTGCAATATTTATATCTTGGGGTTATAATTTGGGTTCAATATCAAGGCTTCAAATGTGGGGGTCTTAATGATAGAATTTATAATATTGGGTTTAGTTAGGGTTTAATATTTGGTTTTATAATTTTAATGTTTTTAATAGTTATACTAATATTAATATTGATCCCTTGGGTTTATAGTATTTATCCCTTGGGTTTGTAATAATCTCTTGGATTTATAATCCCTTAGGTTTATTAATAGTATTACTTTA
The DNA here is from genome assembly GCA_034641835.2 of Pinus albicaulis. Taxonomy (NCBI): domain Eukaryota; kingdom Viridiplantae; phylum Streptophyta; class Pinopsida; order Pinales; family Pinaceae; genus Pinus; species Pinus albicaulis. The sequence continues at coordinate 12,798,305 of CM076583.1, read as the reverse complement.
ATGGGGTGCAATTTAATATTCAAATTGTTGGGGGATCCATTCCATTTAGGAATTGGATAGAAACATGATCAAAACTATTTCTTTTCATGCCTAAAGCTATATTACATTCTCGTAGAAAGATAAAAATCAATTGATATTTGGACATATTGGTATGATCATTGATCAATGCATGAGGGTATGTACATTGGTCAAATTTGATCATGTGTACGATGTTGATTTGTGGTAGCATTAGAGGTGCTCTAAGTCTCAAAATTTTCAAGGAGGCTTAGAAACATGTAATCCAGAGAACCCATAAATCGTTTTGGGAAATTCCACCTGGATTTTATTTTATTAAAAAAAAAATTATTTTAAAAGGACCCTAAGTATAAACTTAGGAAAATAAAATAATTAAAGTTAATTAATAGAATATGGGTGTGAATGATCTAGAAAAAGCAGATAAAGTGAAAATTTAATCTTAGACGTTGATTATAGATTTAATCTTGGAAATTCAAGTTTCAACGAGAAGCTTATAAGAAGGGCTTGAAGGGTCATTTGGAAAATACATAGTAGGGATAAAGAGATTGAATTTATAAAGCGATGAGTGCTCAGAGGAAATATCGATCAAGATATTCTTTGCAAAGAGGGGCAGGGATAATATACGAAGAGAAATATTTCTCGGTCAGAGAATCATCAATAGAGAAGGAAAAGAGAGATCCAGCAGAGGTAGCGAAGAGCCAAAGAGGTTGACGCAGAGCTACACAGGGCTACGAAGAGACTACATACAAGCCAAGAGGGAATCCAAATTTTTTTTGTAGAAATTGATTGCATAATTCGGAAGCCGGGGTGTGATACCAGGAGGAATAAATTGAAGTTCCTGGGTAGAAAATCAATCAACAGAAGGGGCGACGTTGCACCCAAGAGGGTTTGCACTAATATGACACAAAGGCCTCGTAGAGGTAGCATACAGGTTGTTAGAGGTAGCCCATTTAGTGGCTGGATCAGCCAGGATTTCCTGTAATAGTGTGAGGTAACCTCACTAATATCTTCGTCAATGATATTGTTTGTAACTGTATTTATAGGAGAGACATTTAGAGATTGTATTCATAAATTACTATTTCTTAATAATAAAACAATCAGTTGCTACACCTATTTTTCTGGGAACATTAGTCCAAAAATAACTAACTACACCTGTTTTTCTGGGGACATTAGTCCAAAAATAACTATGTTATATGTGTCTATGATTTACTCTTGTTTATTTTTTGTTCCACGCTTGTTTTTTTATGCATTTTATTTACTGAAGGTTTTAGTGTGTTTAATTCAATGTTGTCATATCGATAAACTGAATAATTCATTTATTAGTTAAAAGCATTAATACTAGTTGTTGCAATAGGATTCTATATTCAAGGAATTTTCACATGGTATTAGAGATTGTATAGTTGAGTGCAAGAGGAACAGAAGAAAATATATGTAGATCCAGCCTTGGTTTAGCTGGTATCAAAGAGATACGTAAGTAGCAGATCGATCTCTTGCGTGATTATACAGTGAAAGCCAAAAGGGCTAGTCCCTGTAAGGAAATCTCTATCTGAGTGAGTCGACAGAGAGGTACTATTTTCCAGTTTGTAGAGGCACATGGAGGAATACAACAGATCAACACAGATCGATAGCGGGAGGGACACAATTTTCTACACAACAGTGATTGTGGTTGTAGAAGCATGAGGAAGAGTAGTTGGAGACACTTTGAGGGAATTTTCTTCCTCATGGAATTCCTAGCCAAGGAATATATATTTCGATACATGAGCAGCAATATTCGGCGATATATATACCATCTCTAGCAAGGAGTGCATATTCTAGCCCAAAGCTGGGTAGAGGAGAGAGAGGGAGCTAGTTCAACATATTTATTCGGTCGATAGAGATGGAAAAAAGTAGGCTGAGAGATCAGGATCAGTTGGGGGAAGCCTCCAATTATGTGATATGTCAGACAAGGATCAAATGTCTATTGGATGAGCATGATATCAAACTCTTCATCGAAGGAGCATTGGTTGTTTCAGTAGATTTAGATCCTCTAAATAAATACAAGAAAGTTATGGCTAAGATGTTGGGTGTGTAGCCTAATTTCCATCTTGATTTAGAGATCTTTGTTTCAACCGGATGTATACCCTAGGAAGACTATACACCCCTCCATGCGGGGGGGACTTTTCACCCTTGCGAGGGTCCGGGGGGGTCGATCCCCTTTAGGTAGGGGGTTCAGGAGCCAACAGTCCCCCGACGGGGGTTTCGGGGGCAACGCCCCCAAAACTAAAACATATGTAAAATTTCCTTGTAAAGTATTATAATTTCATAGTCAATCTAGGTTGTTCATTAGGCAGATGATTTGATGGTAGAAGTTATGTTTAATGTAGGTTTTTTTCCCTAGAAGGAAACCCCTCATTTTGTATGAGGGCATTGTATTGCGACTGTGTATTGTATGCGTATCATGAGCAAGAAACTGAAAGGGGGACTATAAGAGAGAGTAGAGGATATTACAACAGGTCTACTGTAGGTTGTGTCTCTTCATCTTGTTGGATAATATAAAGGAAGAAATGGTTGTTCGGGGTGGACGTAGCCCAAATTGGTCAACCACGTATATTTGTGTCTCTCTTTTTTTATATGTTTTCTGTGTTTTTGTTTCCGCAAATTTTATGTGTTCCATTTCTCTTTCATATATATTTTTTCAAACATAAGGAAAAGTGTCTGATCCTAGACAAAGTGAGGGATCATATCATGTGCCACATAGCTAGCAAATAAATTGCTAGAGAGATGTGGCAGGACTTAGAGAAGATATATCAAGGATCTTCCAACCAACGAAATATGTATCTAGAGGAGAAGATGCAAACTACGAACATGTTGAAGGGTGAGCACATTGATCCATCCATGGTTAGACTTCAAGAGAACCAAGATCAACTAGAAGTTGTGGGATCAGCTCCTCGGGCCATAGAGATGGTGAAATTGGCCTTCAACTTAGTGTCATGTTGTACTATACAACAACCCTCCCTTTTTCTTAATTTTAGAATAAAATTCATTTAGAAATAGGGTCCCTTTTTCTTTTTATAGAAATAAAAGACTTAGAAATAAAGATTCATTGTTTTGAAAAAAGCTCATATTTGTTTGTTTACAAACAAAATACAACATTCAAAACTCCCGATCCGATCAAATATAGAAGACCTTATCATAAAAAAACAAACCAAGTTTAAAATTCCAATGAATAACAATCGCAATCAGAGAATCGGAGAAAACTCTTAGAAGAAACTTGACATACAAACCCAAATCCTCCGATGCGATTAATTCGATCGCAAGACTTCAAATCGCAAAGATTTTAAATTATTCATTCATATATCCCCGATGCGATGCAATCAATCGCAATCGCATGATCGGAATACTCTTTAATAAGCTCTTTGCGGTCAATTGAAATTCCCCGATGCGACGCACGTTATTACAATAAACGCTTTCAAAAGAAAACAAACATTTGTTCGTTTAAAATAACAAAAGCTTTGTATGGTAGACCCCACCGTCGGAAAGCGGAGAAAGATATTAACAATTCCTTTCGATTAAAACTCCCCGATTGCAATCTAAACAAGTCTAATCGGAAATCAGAAAAGTTTTCAATCGGAATCGGCCAATCAAAGAAATCTGTGTTATAATATTTATGCGCCATTTGAAAACTTTTGATGCGATTGATAAATGATATTTATTTCATTCGAAAAGTTACGGATAGGTGAATATTATAATATTTCACAAGCGCCAAATCTCCATTTGTACGTAGGTATTTATTGGCAAATCGAATGAATATTGGTTGATGATTTGGTTTTTAATACGTGAGTGTGACCCAAAAAGAACATTTACGCACTATACGAAACCAATAAATAACAAATCATTTGTTCATAAACGTTCCGTTCAAGTTGCTTGTTTGTCACGACTGAAAGTTTATTGTTTTGCAGAGCCAAGGAACATCAAGCCCTTTCATTCACAGACAAAGGGAAGCAATAGCAAACGCAGAAATGTCGAAGAGAGCGAGAAGAGCCAAGACCGCTGTTCCTGTTAAGTTTGTTGAGACTCCTACGGTTTCAAAAGAAAATCCCACAAAACTAAGATTAGTCACAGATACATCATGGCAAGGGCTCGGAAGAATGACGTGGGAAGGAGTCTACAATCTATTGGAGAAACAAAACCCGAAAGTCACAGTGGAAAAGGCATCAGTTCCAGACAAAGATAGCTCAGATTCCAACTCTGAGATTAATGAAAAAACACTTGCAAATTCATTTTTGCATCGAATTGCAGCCAGAGCGAGCATCATGCCTTATTATGATGTAATTCGATGGGTCATTGATAGTGTGGAGATACAGGACAGAACGTTTGTTTCAGCTTCTGGAGTGTCTTTTGGGTCGTTCAAAGCAGAAGACATCAAAGCAATGTATCACCTTCCGAACCCGCAGAAGGTGTATAACAAAGAATTTATCAAGGAGTTTGCTGATAATAATAAAATCCAATCTGATCCTATTAGAGATTGGAAGAAAAATCGAGAGAAACACAGAAATGAAGCATCCGGTATGTATTCTGTAGATTCCCTTTTACCTCCGTATTGTTATGCCGCCGCCATGATGTGTATATTATTTGGCAATGATAATTCAGCTAGGTTTTCTATACAAATGGTCCCATTAATCTTAGCTGCTGTTAATTTCGACATTATGGATTGGGCCGTTATTCTTTCTGATAGAATGACTAATAGAATACTTGAGTACAGACAAGATAAGACCGCTGGAAATTCCAATCCTTTCTTCTTTTGTGCCTATATTCTAGATGCTCTTTGTTTTAATTCCGAGTTTCCATTGTTTGGATGGAAATGGACTCCCAAAGACCCTACCCCAATTCATGTATATCATAAACTTATTTGGAAAGTTCATTTCCAAGATAACGTGTATAGAATCTGCCATGGTTTCCTTATCCCTGTTTTCCAAACCATTTTCAATCGCTTCCTCCTAGATTCTCTGATAAAGCTAAAGCCGACTTATCTGCAATAGGAGATTGGTTTGGGGAGGAGAAATTTACATACATCAGGATTTTTGGTAGTATCGTGGAACCACATGTTCTTCCTCTTATTGTTCCAGAAAAAATTCTCGCTCAAGAAATTTCCTATCAATTAACAGTTGAAGGAATATCCAGGTCTTTAAACAACAGTAAGAAGAGAATGTGGCCTCAATTCCCATTCAATTGTGGTCAGTTTACTTTGAATGATTTCAAACATGCTGAAAAAGAAGTCGCCAAAATAAAGGGTTGTAAATTTGCAACCATTCCAGGGAGACAGTATGATCCGCAACAGATAGCCTTTAATGTTACCGCTTCAGTTTCAATTGCTCGATTTGAGCATGAACCAGATCAGTTTGATGATTTGTTTGTTTCGTTGGATAATTTTCCTCAAATCTATGATTTAGCCAAGTCTAAATTCCAAAAGGAGGAAATAAATAATTTTTTGTTATTCAGAAGTCAAAGATTGTTAAGAGTTCCTCTTGACCAACTAAGAATTCCAATACAAGGCTCAGAGACAGAAGGTACATCTAGCAAAATGCCAGCAGAAACACCTGCTGGTAAAGTTATTACACAATCGGCTGTTAACCAACCAACTGTACATACTGCAAAGGTGGTCACTGTTGGCAAGCCTGATGCTCAGAAAGGAAACACTGATGATAAATCCGATCAAAATACTGGTCAGCAATATGTTAAACACCATGTTGAAGCACACACATGGTGTATGAGAAAGAAGAATGCACACACAAGAGAAACAACACACAATGAAAGATAAGCGTGAGGCTTTCTTATTTTCAATGTAAAGATGTACATTTATAGTACAATGGTATGACTCTTGGTTTCACATTCCAAGGTCACTTGGACTCATTGTGACTTTTCGCATTCCACACCTACCCATGTAGGATTAGGTGTTCCAACATCCCCCCTTAATCTGAAGGGGTATGTGTGAGTCCAAGAAAAGAGTTGTAATACAAATCTGCAAAGTATACATGGCAGCACTGGGCTGAATCAACTCTCTGAAATGTTGGAAAAAGAGGTGGTTTTAGGATGACCAAAAACACTGGAACGCAAAACTTGTTGCAGTTCCCGGAACTCTTCCAAAACTGGCAAGAAGCTGAAGGCTTCTGCTAGAGGAATTGTCCCTCATAAAAAAGGGAGACCTTCGACCTAAAGAAGGGAGGTCTACTACCTGTGGTGGTTTTAGGTTGTCCACCAACCAAAGATGATGGTTTTAGGTTATCCACCAACCGAAAATGATGGTTTTAGGTTATACACCAACCAAAGATGATGGTTTTAGGTTATCCACCAACCGAAGGCATGCTCATGGGCATCCGTGTCTCTGGCTACATCTCTGAATCCGGAATGTGGTGTGGCTCGGAGCTCACTTCGAACTGCGCATTTGCAACTACGAATGCAAGACCAGAGATTGTGGCTCGAGCTCGCTTGATCATCGTCAAAGCTTGTACACGACTTGTCGACCTGTTCCACACTGTCAAGGACAAAGGTGAGATGATGACGAAAACTCAAGCCATAGATTTACTCAATATCAGTGAACAAGTTCTAACTGTGTGTTGTAAACATCTTCTTGAACAACGTGCCCGCTGCCAGAGCGATCCATCCAAGATGAATCTTGGTTCTTGCAGGAGGCTCAGGCTTGTTTCTGAAGCATCTGTCTGAAGAATGGGTGTGCTGACCATAGTGCTTGCATGGATGATGATCAAAACAGTGATCTTTCTTGTGGCCAACTCGATCACAGTGTTGGCATTTCTCAATCTGTTGTTGTTGTGGAACAAGATCTGGAACAGCTGCAGGTGAACTGTCATACATGAATCTGGCACTCTGAAATATGATGGGCTCGGTGTAGTCTGGAATATGAAAGGACACATCCTTGTCATATCCAAGACTAGTTCGATGCTTGTTGTGGACAAGCTCTTCCCAAGGTCTGATGATGGGCTTGAGAAGTGCAGGCTGAGCTGCTGCATCTCCATGTACATCTGCTCTAGTACAAGGAACTAAATGGGAATCAATTACAACTTTGTCTTCTTTCTTCTGATGAGAGTCCTTCACATATTCTGAACAGAAACAGGTTCGGAATGGTGACTCTTTTGCTGAAGTTCATCTTGTTGGAGCTGAGATTCCAACTGCAAAAACTCAATATTTTCATGTGCATATAGCAAACAAATTTGAATGTTACAAAGAGCATCCTTGCTCATTTTTATCATGTCATCAAAATTTGAGTGAATGAGGTTATTCAACATCTCTAATGCCTCATTTATTTTAGTCATTTCAACAACTTAGGCTCAAAAATGAAAGGGTGTCGGCTACAACTGAAAATGCACCCGTTTACAATGTGATGCAACAAGAAATACAAATGACTCAAAAGAATTTCCAACTATGGAAATCTCAAAGTACAAAATCTTCTCCTCAAATGATGGAGGGAAATCAAAAATCCAACAACTCAAATGTTTTGAATGAAGATGAAAATCAATATGATTTCAATACAATATTTAAAAAATATTTTGTAAATGTAGGCTGAAATACTAGTGCAAGAGGCCTTTAAGGCAGCTGAATTTTCTTCTTCAAATAGTTGTTTTCAATGATGGTAAACTTGTCTTCAAATGTCAATTTCTTCAAAAAATCACCCTTATGTCAATGCCACAAATCACAATGTAAAATCTGTAATTTTCTTGTCATTTCCTCATTTTCTCATTATGCCATTTCTTCTTCCTTTCTGCTGTTCAAGTTTTCTCTCTTCTCTCTCTACTCTGTGTTTTTTTTTTGTTTTTTTAAAGGGAATAATTAAAAATGGAAAGAAATTAAATGGGGAGGGGAATTTTTAAAAAAAGTAAGAAGTATTATATGGCGGTTTATTAAATAAAAAATGGGAAGGGTATTATTAAAATGGGAAGGGGTTTATTAAATTAAATTTAAAAAGAAAGAAAAGAGATTAATAAAAGGGAATTGAATTAATGGGAGGGGAATCGAATGGTGGGAGGGGAATTAATGGAAATGGGGAATTAATTAAAAGAGAAAGTTATTATAATGGGGAGGAGGGATTTTAAATGGAGAGGAGGTTTTATAAAAAATAAAATTAAAAATTGAATAGTGTAATGAAGTCGAAAGGCATGGAGATGAGTGTGAGGTGGAATATGCAGAGGCCGGGTCGATTGCAAAGGGGAGTGTGAGCGTAGGGAGGGCGTGAGAGATTAGGGGGTAAGGGATTGAAGTGGAGTGCGTGGGTAGTGTGGGAGGTAACGCAGGGTGGAGGGGTTTTATTAATGTGGGGAGGCCGTTTTGGAGGGGTGGCAGACCGTGGTAAATAGGAAAGAGGTGTAGTGGTGGGATGGGTAAAGGAGGGTGTGATTGAAGATGGGTTTGAATGTGAGGGAATTTGGCGCGGGAATGGTGGGCAAAGGGGTGTGGGATGGGTAGAACGATGAGTAGGGAAGCTTGTTAGTAAGAGGGGGATGTAAGGAGATGGAGGCAGGACTTGTGAAAGCGGTGAATATTGCGGGGGTGTGCTGAAACAATGTGGGAGCCGAAGAAATTTTATGGGGCGAGATGTAGAGTTTAAAAAATTCAAAGGTCGGTTGTAGAGTGTAAAAAAATGAAATAAATTGACTGTGTTAAAAGGGAGGCGGCAGGGTATGATTTAATTATCAAAAAAAAATTAAATGGCCGTGTGATTGAGTGGATTCGTGCAGAATTACGTAAGAAGAGGGAAGCTAAGAGACCATTGAGCCGAAAAATCTGCAGTCGAGAGGGAGTGTTGGGAAGGGCGCAAGGGGGAATGGGATTGTATGAGAGCAGGGGGGCCGAAAAGCCTGGAATTATGCAGATTTTTTTTTTAATTTTTTTTAATTTTTTTATTTTTTAAATTTAAAAACAGCAGAGAATAGAGTAGAGAAAAAATTTCATAAATGTGGCAGGAAAGAGAGTATTTTTTTTTTTTTCTTCAAGCAGCAGAATGTAGAATTAGAGATTTGCAGAAAACTCAAAAATCTTTCGGTGAAAATTTAGAAATCTTTCCAGTAGCTCAGCAGCAAGAAAATGGACTTTAATAATGCAGAATTTTCCAGAAAATTTTAGCAGTAAAAAACCCAGAAACTTCTTCAGAAACCCAATTTAAATAGTATCCAGCAGCTCTTTAAAATCAGAATTAAAGGCAGAAAATGCAGAGAAAATATCAGAATTTAGAAAACCTTCAGATGTGCTTCTTCAACACCACTGCTGCTCTTGTTCAAAGTCAATTTTTGAATGCTGCCACGGATTTTGAATGCTGCTCTTCTCCAACATAAAATTTCTGAATGCTGCAAAATCACTGCTGCAAAAACTCTGAGTGCTGCAAAAATTATCAAATTTTTTGCAGATATGCACAAGCCATAAACACAAATGGCTCACTCAATTTAGGTAAGACTAACAATCACTTCGCTAAATCTGTGTTAAACACCATCATTGATACACACATGTGTATGAAAAAATAACACACAAGAGACTCAACACAATGAAAGATAAACGTGAGGCTTTCTTATTTTCCATTATACAAAGATGTACATTTATAGTACAATGGTGTGACTCTTGGTTTCATATTCCAAGGTCACTTGGACTCCATTGTGACTTTTCATATTCCACACCTACCCATGTAGGATTAGGTGTTCCAACACAATCCACTGCTCAAACAACAGAAAAATGCACAAGTACTGATGCTGATGTGCATAATAAAAAAAGAGGATCGGATAGCAAAACCATTGAGCAGAAAACAGATATAGGGAAAGAAGACATGCAATCGGGAGGAAAAGAAACTACTGAGAATATTGTAGACTCTACTGACCTTAATGTTTCCTCTCAATTATTGAAACAGTATGATCAATTCGCTCAGCAATTGGGACTACAAGATAAAGATAAAGAGGAAGTAGAGCAGGATGTCGAAATCATTCCTGAACATCCTACAGGGCAGATTGTATTGAAGATCGAAGAGATCCCTCCTTTAGATGTATTTTACAGCCCTAAACATAAGGCTGTTGTTAGAAGACAGAGAAAAAGAAGGAAGACGGATCAGGACATGTTTTCTACTCCATCGGAAGAATTTATGAATATTTTTTACAAGAACACTGAAGTGAATCCATCTCAGGATCTCACTAAGTTATCTCAATATGCAGGGGCATATAGTGCTGCAACTATTGATAAAGCTGCAGAAGTTTCTCAAATGATGACTCAGAAAGATCTCTATATAGTTTCACTTGAAGAGCAAACTAAGGAAAGTCAGCAAAAGGTTGCTCAATTGCAACAACAACTACAAGATCAAGAACTCAGGTCCAAAGAGTTAGAAGAAAAGCTGGCCGAAGAAAAGAAGAAAGTTGATGAACAGGTCTTAGGAAAACAACAACAATTGAATGAATAAATTTCCAAGTTACAGGGTTTATTACAAAATGAGAAGAATGCGAATATTGTACAAGAAAAGGAGTTTCAAACAACTTTAGATAGGTTCAAAGATTTCCCGAAGTTAATTGAATTCAAATCGGAAGCTCTTGAAGCTAATAAACTACTATCTCAACAATTGAATGAATTTTGTGCAAAACTGTCACAGGCAGAACCATTTTGTGATATTACCTCATCCTTAATCCAGAACGTTATTACTCTCAGACAAGAAATTGATGATGCTGATGAAAATATTTCTGAATTTCTCAATTGGCAAGATACAGAAAAGGGAAGAGAAGCTAATCTTCCTAGAATAGAGGAAAGACATAAGGAAATCTTGTTTACAGAATGGGAACATCAGATAATGAAAGCTGAGAGAGCAATATCAAGGGCTAGGAGCATGATGAGTAATATCACGCAATTTATAAATGACAGCTTGTATTCAATCAATCTCATTTCAGACTGTGTTCCTGGCAGTTTGCCTAAAGTGAAAGAAACTGAAAACAGATGGAAAGAAGAAATGATAAATAAAAGTCAACAAATCAACAAACTTCAAGTAATATCTTGGGAAAATATGTGGACTTATTTAATTAAGCCAAACAATCAACAAATGGCTATTAAATTCCTTTCAAATGCTGTCGATTGTTTAATTCCAGAATTTTCCGATGCCACCTACGCTGGACAGCTGCATTCCGAGATGAGTCATCCACCGAGGCTCCAAGATATGCTGAAGATTTGCAACTTGGCTTCATCAAGCGAGAAAGACAAGAAATGAATCAGTTTCATTTAAGATAGCATTTCTGTTTTTAATTTGATAGATTGTAGCAGTAGTAGTAGGATTTTGTTATGTAATTTCTTATTTAAATCCCTCTCATGCATTTAGAGAGGGATCCGAAGTTGTAATATTTTTTGGACTTGGGGCTTACATTTCTGTACTCCATTCCCTCTTATATTTGATAAATGATCACATCTGGTGATTTTTGTGCGGAAATTATCTTTGAAGTGTTGCATTTTTGTACCTTTGAATTTAATTTTACATCGGAGTTACTGGATTTGAGTATCAGATTTCATTTGACAGTCTTCAAGATGAATGAGGTATTTCTATCTGTTCACTGTTGATTTCCTTTGTTATATGATATTCGCTTGAAGAATTTGCTATCATTTATATATTTGGTTTTCATAACATTTCCTTTTATATATCATTTATGAGTATAATTGAAATGTCATTTTTCATAAACATATATGAATGGTATACAATGATGAATGCAATATGCTAATATAACTCTGTTTAATTTCTTAAACAGAGTTATCTTTATTCATTTCTGCACATTTCAATTTAAATAATAATACATTTTCATGGTTATTATTAAATTGGGACAATCTTAAGTTGTATTCACATATAATTACCCGGGTTAGTATTAGAATTTCTTTATCAGCATTTAATTCAATTAGATAGTTTTATTTCAGTCAATTTAGTACCATTTCCACTCATCCAAATCAATCCCCTCACCAACCCATTTAGTTATAAGGAAACTGGTCCTTTAAATCCAGTCGGAGCCACCATTCCAAACGAAAAAGGAGCTGTCCTAAGGTCCCAACCGGTTGTTTTTCCCCGATGTTTGAAGCAGAGATTTTCTAGGCTTCAACATTTTTGGCGCTAGAAGGAGGGCATGAGCTATGAATGGTAAGTAAATATTTATCTACAGGTTATTCTGAGAGCAAAACACCCTCATTAACTTCTTCAATTTCTTCTGAAATTCAAAATCCTAGAGAAGAAATTGCAGAGAATGAGAGCAATATCAAGAGCTAGGGGCATGATGAATAATACCACGCAATTTATAAATGACAGCTTGTATTCAATCAATCTCATTTCAGACTGTGTTCCTGGGAGTTTGCCTAAAGTGAAAGAAACTGAAAACAGGTGGAAAGAAGAAATGGTGAATAAAAGTCAACAAATCAACAAACTTCAAGCAATATCTTGGGAAAACATGTGGACTTATTTAATTAAGCCAAAAAATCAACAAATGGCTATTAAATTTCTTTCAAATGATGTCAATTGTTTAATTCCGTAATTTTCCGATGCCACCTACACTGGACAGCTGCATTCCGAGATGAGTCATCCACTGAGGCTCCAAGATATGCTGAAGATTTGCAACTTGTCTTCATCAAGCGAGAAACACAAGCAATGAATCAGTTTCATTTAAGATAGCAGTTCTGTTTTAATTTGATAGATTGTAGCAGTAGTAGTAGGATTTTGTTATGTAATTTCTTATTTAAATCCCTCTCATGCATTTAGAGAAGGATCCGAAGTTGTAATATTTTTTGGACTTGGAGCTTACATTTCTGTACTCCATTTCCTCTTATATTTGATAAAGGATCACATCTGGTGATTTTTGTGTGGAAATTATCTTTGAAGTGTTGCATTTCTGTACCTTTGGATTTAATTTTACATCAGAGTTGCTGGATTTGAATATCAGATTTCATTTGATAGTCTTCAAGATGAATGAGGTATTTCTATCTGTTCACTGTTGATTTCCTTTGTTATATGATATTCGCTTGAAGAATTTGCTATCATTTATATATTTGGTTTTCATAACATTTCCTTTTATATATCATTTCTGAGTATAATTGGAATGTTATCTTTCATAAGCATATATAGATGGTATACAATGATGAATGCAATATGCTAATATAACTCTGTTTAATTTCTTAAATAGAGTTATCTTTATTCGTTTCTGCACATTTCAATTTAAATAATAATACATTTTCATGGTTATTGTTAAATTGGAACAATCTTAAATTGTATTCACATATAATTACCCGGGTTAGTGTTATAATTTATTTATCAGCATTTAGTTTAATCAGATAGTTTTATTTCAGTCAATTTAGTCCCATTTTCACTCATCCAAATCAATCCCCTCACCAACCCATTTATTTATAAGGAAACTGGTCCTTTAAATCCAGTCGGAGCCACCATACCAAACGGAAAAGGAGCTGTCCTAAGGTCCCGACCGGGTGGTTTTCCCCAATGTTTGAAGCAGAGATTTTCTAGGCTTCAACATTTTTGGTGCTAGAAGGAGGGCATGAGCTATGAATGGCAAGTAAATCTTTATCCACAGGCCATTCTGAGAGCAAAACACCCTCATCAACTTCTTCAATTTCTTCTGAAATTCAAAATCCTAGAGAAGAAATTGCTGAGAATATCCATACACCCACTACCAAAATCTCAAAACATTCAGACAAGCAATCTCCTGAGTCTCCTGAAGTTCAAGATTTAATCCATAAATTGAAAGGATTCTCATTATCTCTTGAAGAGTCTGAAATATCTGAAGGTAGTGTAAGCTCAAAATTTATTCCTTCGAAACCTCTTACTAGGTTGCAAAGTGAAAAACTTGGTATTCCTCCGAAAGAATTTCCTTTACCTAGTAAGGGAAAAACAAAAAGAATTCAATCAGAAACAGAAAGTGATACAAGTTCATCATCTCATATTCAATCACCTGTTTCCAAAACCACAACTCAACAAAGTGCAGTTGTGTCTTCATCATCTCTTCAATCATCATCTTTCTCTCAAACATCATCTATTCCAACAACTTCTATTCAAACACCACCAGTTTCTACTACTCCTCTAATAGTTGTTCCAATAATGGCTAGACCATGGGCTACTCCAGGGGCAGTCAACATGGCTGCACCTTTACATGATTTACCAGACAATCCTGGAAAATGGCTTCCGAAATTTAGTCCAGATCTTAACATCCAAGCTGAAGAACATATCCAATCCTGTAAATTTGAATGGAGTCACACATGAAGATGTTGTAGTCAAACTATTCCCTTATACTCTTCAAGGAGCAGCAGGATCATGGTACTTTTCGCTACCTTCGGGATCCATAACAAGTTGGGCCATTTTTGCAGATCATTTCTTAACCAAATTTGGAGACGACCGATCGATCGCTACTTTACTCAATGACCTCTCAAATTTGAAAATAGAGCCCAGAGAACCCATTAAAGATTTCAACGCTAGATTCAACAACCTCTTGAACAAAATTCACACAGATTCATAGCCCAGTGAACAGGTCAGAATAGAATGGTACATAACTGCCTTACCCTCAAACATAGCGATTTTCATAGACAGAGCTGCAAAGCCTACGTTAGCTGAGAGTATGAAAGAGGCTATTTCAGTGGAAAAACGGATTACTTCTCTAGAAAAGAAAAATGCTATTGAGGAAAGGAAATCAAAGAAAGTCAGCTTCAAAGATGATTCAAAGAAAAAGGCCAAAGATCCATATGACATGGAGGGTTTACAGAAAGTTCTTAAAACCATGTCAAATGAAATGGTTGAAATTAAAAAACAAGTAGCTGAAACTTCTACCAAAAATCCATTCCGAAATTTCAGAAGAAACCAAGTTGAATCTAAACCTCCTAATGCAATCTCTAATGCAGAATCAGAAGAAGAAGAAGAAGAAGAGGATACATCTTTAATATCAGATGAGGAAGATGAGAATGAAGAAATAGCTGAATTACATGGAATGTGGGATTTTATTCTCCTTAATTCTGATAGTGAGGTAGAACAAGAAGCCATGCCTGTAAGTACTAGGAGTAAATCTACAGTAGAGCCTATACAAACAGCTCCTAAAAAGAAAATCACAACTCCAAGTACCAAAGATAAAGCTCCTGCAAAGAAAGCTTCTTCATTACCTACTCAAAATCAGCCATCTTCTTCTAATCCTCCCACATCAACAACAAAGACTTTAGTAGTGTCAGATCCTATGGAATACAACATTGTTGAAGACATGAAAAAGATCAAAGCCAACATTTCCTTACATGAACTCAGCAAACTGAAACACCAGCAGAAGTTGTTATTGAAAGAATTAAATGCTACACCAATTGCTCCTTTACCAAGCGGTGTATTTGCAAAAGCAGCTAGAGGAGCTGGTAAGCCACCAGATAAGGTAGATGCTACTGATACTGTACTCATTGGAGAAAAGTCAAATTCTCAAACTCCTCCTTTTCTTCTGACTTATGAAATGTACAATAAGAATCTGCATAATTGTTTGATTGATTCTGGAGCTTCCTCCAACATAATGTCTACTTCTGTTTGTGCTAAATTGAATTTCGAACCACAGAAATCGACAGTTCATATTGTTCAATTGGATCGCTCTAAAGTTCAAGTTGTAGGAGAAATCAATTCAGTAACTATCAGATTAGCTTCCGATCCTAGAATTGTTCAAAGAATTGATATATTGATTGCTGATATTCCTGAATTCTATGGATTAATTTTAAGCAGGGACTGGTCTGCGAAACTTAATGGTTATATCTCGACTGATTATTCACATATGTGGCTTCCCTACAAAGGAAAACCAAATCAAATCAAAATCGAACGAGAAAAACATATGACGCATACTGTCACTGAATTTGAACAACCTAATGAACCTGTGGCATTCAACAACAATATTCTTGGAGGTTATTCTGCTGAATCATTTCTTGGAAACTTTAGAGCACCCCAATCACCTTTTTCTGTAAATACTTTTGTTTCTCAAGTAGAAAATTTTTCATAATCTGATTCTTCCAGAATTGTAAATACTTCTGATGAAATTGTAGATAAGTCAATAGATAAATCCTTGTTTTGGTCATTATATTTTGATGGATCAAAGTCTAGTGATGGAGCTGGAGCTGGATGCATTTTAATCGATCCAGATGGAGAGAAAACCATGCTGTCATGTAGGCTAGAATTTCAGTGTACTAACAATACTGCAGAATATGAAGCCTTAGTTCAAGGACTTTATAAAGCTATAGGGTTAGATGTTAAATACTTGAAAGTCTTTGGTGATTCCGAAATTGTCATAAAACAAGTTAGGAATACTATTCATTGCCTTTCAGGACATCTTAAACACTATCAAACCCTAGTACAAGATCTCACCACTCATTTTTTAGCATTTAATATTTCTCCTATTCCTAGGAATCAGAATACATCAGCTGACTTATTAGCTAATGTTGCATCTAAACTCCTACCTGCTGAAGACTGCAGTCCTAATAGGTTTTCTATAGAATTAATTTTTCGTCCATCTGTCCCAGACAATGTCACAAATTGGAGAGTTTTCTATCATGATCAAGATATTTTAAATTTCATGACTTCAGAGAAATAATATGATGAGCAAATTATTGACGAAGAAGATCATGATTTAAAAATTGCTTCAAAAGGAAATGAAAATCCCATTCCGAAATCTGTTGTTAAATTGGAGGACTTATATGATATTAAGGACAGATTCAAGAAAGTCACTAATACCAAGCTTCAAAGTTCCACTTTGAAGTTTGAATTAGTGAATCTTGGTTCTGATTCTAAACCTCAAAATGTTAATTTAGGACTTAATTTAACATCAGAGGAAAGGAATGCTTTCATTAAACTCTTGAACAAATATAAAAACGTTTTCGCTTGGAATTATGATGATTTAAAAACATATGACACTTCGATTATTCAACACACAATTCCAATGCTTCCTGATATTAAACCTGTTCAACAAAAGCTAAGGAAATTTCATCCAAATCTCGAAGATCAAATCAAATCAGAACTTAATAAACTTTTATAAGAGAAAATAATTTTTCCTTTCAGGCACTCCAATTGGGTTTCCAATATGGTACCTGTAAGGAAGAAAAATGGTGATATAGGAATCTGTATTGATTTTAGAAATTTAAACAAGGCATGTTTAAAAGACAACTTCCCATTGCCAACCATGGAACAGATACTTCAAAAGGTAGCTGGTTCTGAACTTATGTCTTTTCTTGATGGATTTTCAGGCTATAATCAAGTCTTAGTTCATCCAGATGACAGATTGAAAACAACTTTCAGAACAAAATGGGGAACTTATGCTTATCAAAAAATGCCTTTTGGATTAATAAATGCAGGAGCAACTTTCCAAAGAGCCATGGACATAGCATTTAAAGGTCTGATCAATAAATCAGTTGTAGTTTATCTTGATGACATAACAATATTTTTCAAAAAGAGAACCAATCATCTACATGATCTAAAGCAAATATTCGAAAGATGTAGAAGGTTTGGTATTTCCTTAAATCCAAAGAAATCTTTCTTTGCTTTGGATGAAGGAAAACTTTTAGGATTTGTTGTGTCAAAAGATGGTATATACATTGATCCAGATAGAGTAAAAGAGATCTCTGATATTTCTTTACCTCATAACAAAAAATCCATGCAATCATTTCTTGGACAGATCAATTTTAGAAATGAAGATTCATTCCTGATTTTTCTTTAATTGTTTTACCTATGCAAAATATGATCAAGAAGAATTCAGTATTCAAATGGGGGCATAAAGAGAAAGAAGCCTTTGAGGCAATCAAAAAAGCGATCATTAATGCACCAGCATTGAGTACCCCGGATTTTTCTAAAGATTTTATTTTGTATACCTTAGCCACCGAGACATCCTATGCAGCTGTTTTAACATAGCTCAATGATCAGAAAATTGAAGCACCAAGTTCTTTCTTTAGTTCAAATCTGCAAGGAGCTGAACTGAATTATTCTGATGTTGAAAAACAAGCCTTTGTTGTGTTTAAATCAATCAAGCATTTTAGACCTTTTCTCTTGAAAACTCATACAAAAATCATTGTCCCATTCTCTGTAGTGAGGCAATTATTAATTCAGAGAGAAGTAGGAGAAAAACGAGCTAACTGGGTAACAGCTTTGCAAGAATATGATGTTGATATTAAACCAGCTAAGATTGTTAGAGGACAAGGTTTTTGCAGACTATTAGCAGGAGCTCATAACATACCAGAAAAAGAAGATTCAAATCAAGATATTCAAGTAAGTCAGATAAGTGTTACAGATTCTGAATCTCAGTATGTTGATCTCATCTATTACTTGAAAAATGGGTATGCTCCTTCTGATCTCAGCTATAAGAGAAAACGTGCTTTAAGTTTAAAGGCTGTTAAATATGAGATCATTGATAATGTGTTATTTAGAAAAAATTATGATTCAATTTTTTTAAGATGTCTTGAAAAGACTGAAGCTGAAAAGGTTTTGCAGGAGTTGCATGATGGACCAGCAGGAGGTCATTTTGGAGGTGATACCACAGCTCACAAAATAATTCGTGCTGGCTATTACTGGCCTACCCTTTTTAAAGATACACATGACTATGTAAGGAAGTGCAAAATTTGCCAAACTGCAAGTGGAAGACAAAGGAAACCATCTTTTCCTTTGCAACCAGTGAGTATTGAGCAACCATTTGAACAATGGGGGCTTAACATTATTGGTGAGATAGTACCTCATTCTTCCAAACAGCACAAGTACATCCTTACTGCAACTGATTACTTTACAAAATGGGTAGAGGCAATCCCTTTGAAGGTAGCCAATTCTGATGCAATTATCGATTTCATAGATCAATTCATCATAACCAGGTTTGGTGTACCTCAAGCTCTTGTCTTTGATAATGCATCTTATTTTTCTGGAAATAGTTTAATAGAATTTGCAGTCAAAAGAGGTTTTAAACTGAAATATTCAGAAAATTATTACCCACAAGGTAATGGTTTGGCTGAATCCACTAACAAAAATCTCATCAAAATCATTAAAAGGACTATTGATCAAAATCAAAAGAATTGGCACAAGTCTTTAATCTTTGCATTATGGGCTAATCGTATCACTGAAAAAGCTTCAATAGGAACTTCACCTTTTAATTTAGTTTATGGAAAAGAAGCTGTGATACCATCAAATTTAACTCTTCCATCATTAGCCCTAGTGCAATTTATTGAATAAAATCCTTCTTCATCCATTCAATTGAGATATGATAAAATCCTTAAACTAGAAGAAGATAGAGATAAAGCTAAAATTGTTCATGAAAAACATCAACAACTTGTAAAATCTTCTTTTGATGCAAGTTCTACTGGCTCAAAAATTTTGTCAATTGGTGATCTTGTTCTGAAATGGAATAAAGCACATGAAGAAAAATGTAAGCATACCAAGTTTCAGAAAATGTGGCTTGGACCATTTCAGATCATTGAAAAGATAGGCTCAAATACATTCATACTCCAAGATCTAACAGGTAAGAGAGAATCTCTTCCTGTAAATGGGCTTATCTTGAAGAAATTCTTTTCATAAGGAGGTAACCCCTTCTTAAATTGTACATATTCCTTTCTGCAAAGTTTTTAATTGTTTTTGCAAATAAAGGTTGTTAATAAGTCTTTAATTGACTGTTTACTTGTTAGAAAAATTCTTAGGAAGAATATTATAAATATTTATTTTGTGTAAATAAGAATTTTTAAAGAAATTCTCATAATCTTTTGATAGTTTTAAATAAGATGTTAAACTTTGAAAGATTATATCAATTATTTGCATGATCTTTTGAAAAACTTGAGGGAAATGTAAATCATTATAAGTTTATTAAGCAAAGAGAGGTTATCTATAAAAGTAAAGATTATTCAAGTCTTGGTACTCAAAAAACTCTAAAAAATTGTCATCCATTGATTCTTAAGGATAAAACTACTTCACTCCATCCATTTAGGTTGTGATTTTTTAGAATGTAATTCTAAGAAATTATGTAAAATTTTTAAGAGATAAGAGGTCTCATCATGAGCCGACTTACCATATTCATAAGAAATAATGAAACTGACATTACCAATACTGCACATCAAAACAGGGTAATGGCTTATAAATATAAGACAAGGGGTCTCATCACGAGCCAGCTTGTTCAGTTTAATTACAACTAGTGAATGGCATTGTTATTAACTGGCTACCAAACCAGAACAATGGCTCTTGAAAAAAAAACAAAAATTAATAAATAAATAAAAGACAAAAACATGAGATAATATGTCTTATGAATTTATCTTTTAAAAAGTCATAATCTTAGTTGGATGGGACAATGAATAGTTAATGGTTAAAAGGTAACCCTGTCGAGACTATGAACGTTTGCAGGCAGCAGAGGCAATACCTATGACAATAGAGTATATTATAAAACCAAACTTGGAGAAATTCACTTACTTCATTATTAATACCAATCAAAGCTTGAGATAACCCAAAAAAAATTTTATTCTCAAGAAACTAGGAAGAAATTGTAAATAATTTTTATTCCTTTTCATAAGTTAGATTTTATTTTTGATTATCCTAGGATAGTTTTCATTATCTTTAAAGATCTTTACTTACTAAAATATAGTATTCATTTTATTTTCTCAGAGATAACTGGTTCTTTCAGTGAATCGCCAATTGTTGTACTATACAACAACCCTCCCTTTTTCTTAATTTTAGAATAAAATTCATTTAGAAATAGGGTCCCTTTTTCTTTTTATAGAAATAAAAGACTTAGAAATAAAGATTCATTGTTTTGAAAAAATCTCATCTTTGTTTGTTTACAAACAAAATACAACATTCAAAACTCCCGATCCGATCAAATATAGAAGACCTTATCATAAAAAACAAACCAAGTTTAAAAGTCCAATGAATAACAATCGCAATCGGAGAATTGGAGAAAACCCTTAGAAGAAACTTGACATACAAACCCAAATCCTCTGATGTGATTAATTCGATTGCAAGACTTCAAATCGCAAAGAGTTTAAATTATTCATTCATATATCCCCGATGCGATGCAATCAATCGCAATCGCATGATCGGAATACTCTTTAATAAGCTCTTTGCGGTCGATTGAAATTCCCCGATGCGACGCGCGTTATTACAATAAACGCTTTCAAAAGAAAACAAACATTTGTTCGTTTAAAATAAAAAAAGCTTTTGTATGGTAGACCCCATCGTCGGAAAGCGGAGAAAGCTATTAACAATTCCTTTCGATTAAAACTCCCCGATTACAATCTAAACAAGTCTAATCGAAAATCGGAAAAGTTTTCAATCGGAATCGGCCAATCGAAGAAATCTGTGTTATAATATTTATGCGCCATTTGAAAACTTTTGATGCGATTGATAAATGATATTTATTTCATTCGAAAAGTTACGGATAGGTGAATATTATAATATTTCACAATCGCCAAATCTCCATTTGTACGTAGGTATTTATTGGCAAATCGAATGAATATTGGTTTATGATTTGGTTTTTAATACGTGAGTGTGACCCAAAAAGAACATTTATGCGCTATACGAAACCAATAAATAACGAATCATTTGTTCATAAACGTTCCGTTCAAGTTGCTTGTTTGTCACGACTGAAAGTTTATTGTTTTGCAGAGCCAAGGAACATCAAGCCCTTTCATTCACAGACAAAGGGAAGCAATAGCAAACGCAGAAATGTTGAAGAGAGCAAGAAGAGCCAAGACCGTTGTTCCTGTTAAGTTTGTTGAGACTCCTACGGTTTCAAAAGAAAAGCCCACAAAACTAAGATTAGTCACAGATACATCATGCCAAGTGCTCGGAAGAATGACGTGGGAAGGAGTCTACAATCTATTGGAGAAACAAAACCCGAAAGTCACAGTGGAAAAGGCATCAGTTCCAGACGAAGATAGCTCAGATTCTGACTCTGAGATTAATGAAAAAACACTTGCAAATTCATTTTTGCATCGAATTGCAGCCAGAGCGAGCATCATGCCTTATTATGATGTAATTCGATGGGTCATTGATAGTGTGAAGATATAGGACAGAACGTTTGTTTCAGCTTCTGGAGTGTCTTTTGGGTCGTTCAAAGCAGAAGACATAGTAGAAGTTCATGGGAAACAAATCGATTAGTAGAATGGGTGACATTATACCCAAGAGGGTTGACGCTAGGACTTCACAGAGGCAACACAGTGGCTGCAAGGGGATGCTCATTCAGTGGCTGGATCAGCGAGGATTTCCTGTGATAGTGTGAGGTAACCTCAATAATATCTCCATTAGTGATATTCTTTATAATTGGATTGTACTCAGAAATTACTACTTCTTAATAATAAAACCCTTAGTTATTGCATTGGTTTTCCCGTATAGTGTTTTTTTAGGGACATTAGTCCAAAAATAATTGTGTCAGATGTGTGTATGATTTACCCTTGTTCAGTTTTTGTTTCTGCACTTGTATTTTTACGCAGTTTATTTAGTGAAGGTTGTAGTGTGTTTAATTCGATGTTGTTGTAGCAATAAACTGAATAATTAATTTATTAGTTAGAAGAATTAATACCAGTTGTGACAATAGGATTTCATATTGAAGGAATTTTCACCTACACATGATCCTTCACTTATAGTTTCTATTCACTCTATGCGTGTTTTCTCTAACGAATTTTTTCCTCATTAGCAGTTGCTTGCAGAGTGATTCGATAACATTATGAGCTTCTGTTGTACTCTGAATCTTGCAATCTCGAAGCCTTGATTTGTTTCATTAAAATTGCCTATTTTTTTGTGTATGAATTTGATTTATTATATAAAATTCGAAATCCTTGTGGTCCAAACATCCCATGTTCGAATCCCTCTGATCTTGCAATCCAATACTGCCCCATTCACATGATGTTATTTCTACTTTGTGTGTAATTGAAAGGTCACATAATGAGAGAGTCTTTGTCTCCTCATCAGATTCATTATCCAAATCCTCACGTCTCCTAATTGTAGCAAGAGCTTGACAAGATGATCAATGTCATTCACCATGAATTGACAGAGGTTCGACATGAAATACAAAAGGCAGTTTCTGGAAATGGAGGTAATTTGTTTGCAAGTAAATGCTAAAAATATGATTTTAGTTCATCTTCATTTTTTCTTCTGCTAAAACAACTAGTTGATTAACGCTTCAGTGTGAGACTGAGAAACTTGTGAGAGAAGCAACCAATGAGAATTTGGTAGAAAATCCTATGTAGAGGACAATGGAACCACACCTTTTTTTAGCCTCCCCGTGGAAAATATTTGTATGTACAACTTTATTTTTTTCATGGTATTGAACATCATATTTTCTCAGCGTTATGTGGTTAACTAATGCCATTTTTAAGAAGACCTTCCAAAAACGTAACATATTTCCTATTTAGTTTTGTATTTTTATACTGTAATTATCTTTAGCTTATAAAATATGATCGAGAACCACAAAGAATTGGCTAATTATTAAACAGACTAATTTGTGACTAATCGTGCTCCTCGAGGATTTTTTATAGGATGTTCTTAATAAGGTCAATTTCATGTGACTCGTCATGCTCCAAAAGCATGAGTATAGGTTATAGTATGAGATCCTTGTGTGTTATACAACTCAAGTTATATGATTAACTTCTCAACGCATTCTATATCTAGATAACTATCCTAGATAACTGTCGGATATAACGAGCTATATCATTCAATAGACGAGAGCTTTTCCATAGGATGGTTCAATTACTTTACTATTCTTTTTTAATATCTATGAGCTATGTAACTTTGAAGAGTAAAGTATGCCAATATTGTTAATCATTACAAGTATGTTAACAATGGTCGGAGATAGTTGTACCTTAAATGAGTCAAGCGGGAAGCTAAAAGATTGTTTTGGTGAAAGATCATGGTCCGTGAAATTTCAAAATGGCTAGAAGTGTTGGTGAAGACCATATTAAACATATGTGACTTATATGTGAATTTTAATTTGTGATTCTTTTGTAATATAAGCATTAAGAGAGGCACTTAGAAATAACACTTATAATAACATATAGCTAGATTTAGCTTGTTGGTTATATTGGTTATGATGTTAAGAGTGCAATTAATTAGCAATAGTATAATATAGTTAGTTTGTAATGGTTTTATCAGAAAGTTGGTTATATTTTTAAAGTTTTTAAGGTTAATTTTGTTGAAAATTGGTAAAGATAAATTTGATAGAGATTTTTTGAATTGTAAATTTAATTTTTATAATTTAAAAAATATATATTTTTTAATTTTTTTTTAAATATTTAAAATAATAAAAGTAATAATTGACGTTCAAATTTATAAAAATCAAGTCAAATAATAAAAAAAAATATAATAATTAACCATCACAAAAAGAAACCATCGCATTATGATAATTAAGAAAAAAAAAAATTCCCTTTTAGAACCATCAAGTGTGGCTCACAGATCTTACACCAGATTAAATATAGAGCAATATTTGGACTATCTATTTGTATTCGTTCTCAAATTTGCCAATAAATTAACGAGTAGTCTTAAAAAAACCTACAAACTAGGTCAGTAAGATTATTGCACATAAAATTTTGAAAATCTAGGTTATTATCAAACTTCAACATTTTGGAAAAAATTATTAATGATGTTGAATCCACTTCCACTATTTAAAAAAAACCACTTCAACATTTTTTTTTTTTATAGCAAAAAAAACTACAAAATAGGCTAATTTGTGACTCGTAGACAATGCCATAAATTAATAAAGACATGAACTCTAACTGCCTTTGCGGGTGGCCCTTCGACATTAATACAAGGCATGACTTTATTTGTAACTGCAAATGGGCTAATTTGTGGCTCCGTAGACAACGCCATAAATTAATAAAGACGTGAACTCTAACTGCCTTGCAGGTGGCCCTTACACATTAATACAAGTCATGGCTTTAGCTGTAACGGCAAATAAATAGTGTTTAGAGCGTTCACTGGCGTTCGAGAACTATGACAAGATGTCCTCCCTTCTTTGCATATTCCATGCGCTCGCTCAGTCTCTTCCCCAGTATTTCTCCGAATCTCTCGAACAACGCATCCATTATTTCTTCTCCGAAGTGGTGTTTAATCAGGCTTTCAGTCACTGCTCTCAATTGATTTGCGAGTTTTCTTCCATACGCATCCTTTAGAGAGGCTGACCTCCCTATCATGGCTTCCATCTCCTCCTCGCTAAATCTTTCTGATTTTCTTAACACCTCAAATCTTAGTATTTCGAATGAACCCTGTCTCTCTACTTCTTCGCTTACTTCCTCTGGACATGGAGCATACAAGGGGATGTTGAACGAGTCAACCTTCTCCTCCTCTATCAACCCCTGCACAAATGTTCAACTTTTCAATAACCACTTGAATTCAATATCAAGGTACACATTCAAACTCGAGGAAAGAGAAGTAATATAAAAAACCTACAGTACTTGAGATACCAAATCATTAAAGC
This sequence comes from Pinus albicaulis, assembly GCA_034641835.2. NCBI lineage: Eukaryota > Viridiplantae > Streptophyta > Pinopsida > Pinales > Pinaceae > Pinus > Pinus albicaulis. The sequence goes on along the minus strand of CM076583.1, from coordinate 12,772,881 downwards.
TTCTCCCCAATGATTCCCAGGGGAAGGCAATGAAACCCTGATCGCTTGGATCGCGGGATGTTCGACCTGTTAACACCAAAAATATGCGGCCTCCACGAACCAGATCCTATGCCCGGGCTCTCAGAAACGCGTTAAAATCCCTCTGATATTGACGAAAATAAGCTTCTCCAACAGCCCGAGACCCTTCGCAGAAGATTTTCCCCTTGTTCCATGTAACCGAATTTTTCTCCAAAATCTCAGCAAGAACCTGATCATCATCATATGAAGAGATCCGGATTAGGGTAATTTATCTTTCTATTTTAACAGTGAAGTCACATGATTGAAATACATAAATATATTTTATGATTTGGTTCAAGGTTTTCTGGAATATTGGTGGTGGAATATTTGTATTATTAGGATTTATTTTGTTCTGAGTTTATGTAGATTGTTGATTTTCTAAATATTAGGCAATTAGATGGATATGGGTATGGATATTATCAAATAATTGATAGTCAGCACTCATGTTTATCTGATTGCAAAATATTGAGAGAATTCAAAAAATATTTAGAAAATTGTTTATTTTCTAATGTTGGAATATTTGAAAATTCCAGAATAACAATGGAGAGAGTAATACTCTCCTCTTCTAGAGAAATTAAAAAATTTCACTCACAGTGACAGAGTACAACCTTTTATTCCTTAAAAAAAAACTATTACAATGATACTGGACTCCTGCAAAAACGCAGTGCCAACAAAAGACTTCACTGTCTCACACGAAACAACACTCTGTCTTTGTGTATAATAACAAAAACTACACTTCTGTGTATTCTTCCCGCACTGCTGTGTTTTTTTTTTACAAAATAAAACATTACAAACTATAACATTGAAATAAATTTAAAACTATTCTAAATGGTTCTCGGGCTCACCTTACAACTGCGCTTTGAACGTGCGATGAATCAAATTTAAGACATTCACCGGGTCCAAACAAATCAAAACAAAATACCAAACATTAAACTCCGATTGCCGATCATACACCGGACGCGATGACTTACAATAAACTTCGTTGCATAAATTACGTCGAGTCCGCCTTTGGTTAATGCAATCGAGGGCATAAACAAAATGCTCCCGATTCAAACTTGCGACTATGGAATACAATGCCGCGTGGTCTGTGGGACCACCGGCGGACCTTGGCTTCGGTGGAAGGCGATTTTAATATGAAACGATTGCAATTGCGATTTAACTCATCGCATCGCAATGTTTCAACATTTCAAAACACATTGTTGTTGTATAATATGAAACTGTCGATTGCAATAATCGCATCGAACCTCCTTCATCAACAAGACACTGCTGTGGGGACCACGACGTACATAAAAAAACACCCGCATACAAAAATATCTTCATTGTTCTTAAAAACAAATTACTCTGTTTTTAAATTAAAACAAATAATTTTCCGTGTAATTTAAAATTTTCCTTTGTTGGTTGGTGAGGGCTTTACTGCTGGTGGGTGAATCGTTAAGTGCAGAGGAGACTGGTTGCGTGAAGATCGAATGTGGAGATTTGCTATTGCTGCCGCTGTCCTTTGAATTACCATCAGCAATTAAACTTGCTATCTTGCCAATCCCATCTACGTTGAAGTTTGTTGTCCTGCTACTGTGTGCAGTAGTTGGAATTAAATTCCAACACTCCCCCTTAATTTCAACAGCTGGAGTTTCTTCCATGCCCAAACATTTTCTCAAGTAACTAAAACTTTTCTGCCCCAATGGCTTTGTCAGTATGTCTGCAAACTGCTCCTCTATTCTACAATGTTGTAAAACAATTTCTCCATTGCTTACTAATTCTCTGATGTAGTGATACTTAGCATCAATGTGTTTCGTTCTCTTATGAAACATTGAATTCTTTGAAAATGCAATAGCCGAGCTGTTGTCACAATAAATCACTGTCCCTTTTACCTATTCTTGGCATAAACTTCTCAACATTCTTTTCATCCAAACTTCTTGACACGTTGTTGCTGTAGCTGCCACATATTCCGCCTCTGCTGTAGACAACTCTACAATGGGTTGTTTTTTACAAGCCCATGAAATGGCTCCTAAACCCATGTGAAAAACATAACCGGAAGTTCTCTTCCGATCGTCTACACTTCCAACCCAATCATTGTCAGTGTATCCAACTAAATCTGAACATTCGGAAGCAGTATATAAAATACCAAATATTTTATTACCTTTAACATACCTCAAAATTCTCGTCACTTCCTGCCAATGTGCATCCTTTGGCTTTTCCATGAATCTGGAAATCAAACTAATAGCATGCATTATGTCAAGCCTAGTTGCAATCAAATACATGAGGCTGCCAACTATGCTCTTATACAAGCTAGGATCAAAATCCTTGTTGTTGTCCTCTCTGCTGAGTTTTAATCCCATCACTGTGGGAGTGATTGCTGCTTTGCTCTCCTGCATATTAAATCTTTCAAGAACTTCATTAACATACTTTTCCTGTGAGATAAAAATCCCATTTTCATCTTGTTCTACTTCTATTCCTAAGAAGTATTTCAAAAAACCCATGTCAATCATTTCAAATTCTTCTTTCATGACTGTTTTAAAATTTTCAATAAGGTAATCATCATTACCTGTGAAAATAACATCATCAACATACAAAACCACAATCAAAATTTTACCGCCTTTTTATTTGATGTAGAGGGTGGGTTCTCCCTCACACTTTTCAAATCAATTTTCCAGTAGATAAGAGTCTATTCTACTGTACCACGCTCTTGGCGCTTGCTTTAGCCCATAAAGAACTTTCTTCAACTTGCACACTTTGTGCTCTTGGCCTTTCTTTTCATAGCCGAGAGGTTGTTCAATGTAAACCTCCTCCATTAACACTCCATTTAGGAACGCTGACTTCATGTCCATTTGGTAAAATTTCCACTTGTTTTGTGCTGCTATGGACAACACTGCTCTCACAGATTCCATTCTAGCAACCGGTGCGAAATTTTCCTCATAATCTATCCCATGCTTCTCCTTATAACCTTTGACAACAAGTCTTGCCTTGTGTCTCTCTATTTTTCCTTCAGCATTACTCTTGGTCTTGTAGACCCATTTAACTCCAGTGACTTCTTTACCTTTTGGGAGTTCAACCAAATCCCAAGGCTTGTTTCTTTCTATGGCATTTATCTCCTCATCCATAGCTTCTATCCATTTCCTATCCTTAATAGCTTCTTTGAAATGAATAGGGTCATCAACATGACAATATAAAGCAAACAAAGAATTGATACCTTCATTTTCTACCTCTTGTTCATAAATGTTATTCAAATTTCTGAACTTCTTACCTCTTTCATTAGGTGTACAAATGCTTGAAGAAGCACTTGAATTTCCTCCTTGTGGTGTGCTTGGAGAAGCACTTTCATTTCTCCTCAAGGGTGTGCTTTGCTTCCCTTGTGTTGGTACTGCTGTTTGGGGATGTATTTCAGCTAACTCATCATTATTTTCATCATGAGGTAAACAATGTTTAACATTCACTGTTTTCTCTATGCTTCCATCCCAAGCTTCCTCTTCAATGAACTGAACATCTTTGCTCACCATAAACTTCTTGGTGGATGGGTTGTACAACCTATAAGCTTTGGATTCCTCACTGTATCCAATGAAAATACATTTCTCCCCCTTTCTGTCCAACTTCTTCCTTAGCTGATCCGGAATGTGTGCATAAGCCACACATCCGAAAACTTTCATGTGTGTGACACCTCGCTTTGTGCCACTCCATGCCTCTTCCGGCATTTTGTTCATAACTGATTTTGTAGGACATATATTCAGGATGTCCACTGCACAATTTACAGCCTCAGCCCAATAGTCATTAGGCAAATGCTTTGCCTTTAGCATACTCCTTACCATGTCCATTATGGTTCTATTCTTCCTTTCGGCTACTCCATTTTGCTGCGGAGTATATCTAGTTGTAAACTGCTTATGAATACCATTTTCTCTACAAAAACGTAGAAAGTATTTAGAGATATACTCACCTCCTCTATCAGTCCTTAGGACTTTGATGTGCAGCCCAATTTGGTTCTCAACAAGTGCTTTGAAATTGCAAAATCTTTCAAACACTTCACTTTTGTTTTTCAAAAATCAAACCCAAGTTTTTCTTGTAAAATCATCTATGACTGTTAACATATAGTGGCTGTCAGCAAGCGATGGAGTTTGCATCGGTCCACATAAATCTGAGTGGACAATCTCTAATGGTGCGTTTTCCCTTATGCTTTTCCCAGAAGGAAAACTTTCTCTGTGTTGTTTCCCCAAGATACAACCTTCACAAAGGCTGTCTGGTTTTTGTATCAATGGTAGCCCTCTTACCATTCCTTTTCTGTTCAACAAATTAAGACGTCCAAAGTTGAGATGTCTAAATCTCAAGTGCCACAACCAATTATCATATTTTGGTTCGCTTTGGAAAGCCTCTTGTGCCACTGCTGCTATCTTTTCTTCATTTTTCAAATCTGCTCTCATTCTGAGAGGGAACATCCTATTCCTTGTCATCTTCACTTCAGCAATACATTGTTTGCTAGGTGGTTTTTCCATGATGGTACAAACATCAACCTCAAAGAAAACATTATACCCCTTTTGGACAAGTTGTCCAATACTTAAGAGGTTACACTTCATTCCTGGAACATAATAGACATCTGCTATGGATTTCTTTGCACCTTTCCTTGTTAAAACATTTACATTTCATTTTTCCATAACAGAAACTTTGCTATCAGTTCCTAGTGTGACTTGTGACTTCACACTCTTATTTAGCATAGAAAACATTGCTATGTTTCCTGTCATATGGTTACTACAACCGGAGTCTAGAAACCATAATTCTTCATTCTTTTCTTCAGCCATATTACAAGCTAAAAACAAATTATCTTGGCTAATATTTTCTCTAGTGAAATTTGCACTAGTTCTATTTCCCATATCATGCTGCTTCTTTCTACATTCATTAGCATAATGTCCATATTTTTTACAATAGTGACATTGGACATTGGAATTCTCATACCTTTTTCCTTTTGCATTTTTCTGACCGCTTTGCTCGCTACTGCCTTAGCCTTGATGCTGATTTGGATTGCTGCCCTCTCCTTGAGCATTTTGCTGACTGTTTCTTCCACCTTTTTTTTTGCTTCTGCCTCTTCCTCTTTTGTTTCCTATACCTTGCCCTCTTCCTCTTTCGAAATACATCTGGGTCTTAAAGGCATGTTCCAGAGATGAGTTTTCACTCCTACCCAATCTCTGCTCATGGGTCATCAGTGACGCATGCAGTTCATCCACTGAAAAATTTGTGAGATCCTTAGTCTCCTCTATGGTGGTGAAAATCACATCGAATTTTGAGGGTAGACTCCTCAAGAGTTTTTCCAAAATCCTCTTGTCTTCAAGAGTCTCTCCATGAGAGTCTCTCCAGAGAGTCTCAAAGTCTCTCCTCAGCAACTGTAGTTTTGTTGTCTTCACCTTTTCCATGCCTTGATAGGCTGTCTTGAGAGTCTGCCATGCTTATTTGGATCTCTTGGCTATTGCTATCCTCGAAAACACAAGTCTCTCATGTACTGCTTGATACAAAAAGAAGAGAGCTCTAGAATCCTTCTTCTTATTGCTCTTCAATAGTTCTCTTTCTACTTGAGTTAAATCATCAAACTCTTCTTCATATGCTGGCTCTTCAAAGCCATCCTCAACAAGTTCCCATAAGTCTTGGGAAGCAAATAAAGCTCTCATAGTTGTTGACCAGTACTCATAATTTTTCCCATTAAATTGTGGGAGCTGGGTATTTCCAATACCCATGCTAGTGCTGGCTCTAGCCATTTTTGCACTCTTAACTATGCTTCAAAAACACTTGACTGTGTATTTAAAATAACTGATTGTTCTGCAACAGTAACACAAAAAATGTATAGAGAAATACCTTGGATTCTTCTTGACTGAGTCTTCACTCTGCTAGAGAAGCTGCTGCAACAAAGAACTCCTTCCCTTTAGCTTCTTTGACCTTCAAAGAGCCTGGACTAGCTCCGATACCATGTTGGAATATTTGAAAATTCCAAAATAACAATGGAGAGAGTAATACTCTCCTCTTCTAACACAGAGAAATTAAAAAATTTCACTCACAGTGACAGAGTTTCCACACTTAAAAACAACCTTCTATTCCTTAAAAAAAAACTATTACAATGATACTGGACTGCTGCAAAAATGCAGTGCCCACAAAAGACTTCACTGTCTCACACGAAAAAACACTCTGTCTCTGTGTATAATAACAAAAACTACATTGTTGTGTATTCTTCCCACACTGCTGTGCTTTTTTTTACAAAATAAAACATTACAAACTATAACATTGAAATAAATTTAAAACTATTCTAAATGGCTCTCGGACCCACCTTACAACTGCGCTTTGAACGAACAATGAATCAAATTTAATACATTCATCGGGTCTGAACAAATCAAAACAAAAGACCAAACATTAAACTCCAATTGCCGATCATACACCGAACGCGATGGCTTACAATAAACTTCGCTGCATAAATTACGTTGGGTCTGCCTTTGGTTAATGCAATCAGGGGCATAAACAAAATTCTCCCGATTCAAATTTACGACTGTGTAATACAATTCTTAGTGGTCTATGGGACCACTCGCGGACCTTGGCTTCGGTGGAGGGAGATTTTAATATGAAACGATTGCGATTGCAATTTAACTCATCGCATCGCAATGTTTCAACATTTCAAAACACATTGTTGTTGTATAATATGAAATTGCCTATTGTGATTATCACATCGGACCTCCTTCATCAACAAGACACTGTTGTGGGGACCACGGCGTACATAAAAAAATGCCCACATACAAAAATATCTTCACTGTGCTTAAACACAAAGTACTATGTTTTTAAATTAAAACAAAGACTTTGTCGTGTAATTTAAAACTTTCCTTTGTTGGTTGGTGAGGGCTTTACTGCTGGTGGGTGAATCGTTAAGTGCAGAGGAGACTGGTTGCGTGAAGATCGAATGTGGAGATGTGTTATTGCTGCCGCTGTCCTCTGAATTTCCATCAGCAATTAAATTTGTTATCTTGCCAATCCCATCTACGTTGAAGTTTGCTGTCCTGCTGTTGTGTGCAGCAGTTGGGATTAAATTCCAACATCTAAAAATTAGACAATTAGATGGATATGGTTATGGGCATTGTTAAATAATTGGTAGCAAGCACCCATGTTTATCTGATTGCAAAATATTGGAAAAATTAGCAAATATTCCGAGAATCAGCCATAAACTTAAAAATGGCTATCTAGTCTGGTCTGGAAATAGCCTGTTGTAGAACAAACCCGGTACAGTTGCTGCGAAATATGATTTGTCTGCTACTCCTTCTTCATTTTGGAGATCAGTATTGAGAGAAAAAGGAGGCAGAATTCTAAAGAGTGAATTGAAATCAGAAGCAGGAAGATCGTTAAAGAAAACTTGGCACTGCGGAACAGTTATGACCGCATATAGGCATTTGGATTTGAGAGTCTTTGTTATATTTTCAACAGAGAAGAGAGCATTGGGTCCAGAGGAACAGCCAAGGTCTGCAATGTAAAAGGTCTTCCATTCCACCGTTAAATTCATGGATAAAATTGCTTCCTCCAACATAGGCTGCACAATTTGTAATACGTTCTTCTATAGTATTGCAGAGTGAGAAAAAATATGTTAAAATTTAAATGGGATGTAAATTTAACAGAGATGAAAAAGAGAAAATTATCGATCGATCGAAATTCAAAACCTGAAGTAGAGTGGAATTTTGAGCATAGCTGGATTCTCCAAGGCCAGCGTTCATATAAAATTGTTTCTCCATCTTCATGTCGATCCCCATCGTCGTTGAAATCACAGAAGAACCAGGAGACCGATAGATATATCAGACTGCTAATGTTGAGGGCATTAGATGCGATTTTAAAGCAATCACTCATGCCTGGAATTTAGGCTTCTAGATGCCCATCATTTGACTGAACTGAAAGCTCATCCATTTCAAAATTATCGTCCATACACATTAAAGTTGGTATATCTGTACGCATGTGGGTGACCGTCAAACCTTTGAAATCTGATATTTATCTCAACTTTTAAGCCGCCAACGTGGACTTTTTTAAATATGAAAGATTCCCATATTCCAAATCTCTTCTATAACTGAGATAATTTTGATTGGTGTTGGAATATTTGAAAATTCCAGAAAAAACAATGGAGAGAGTAATACTCTCCTATTCTAACACAGAGAAAAATAAAATTTCTTGACACAGGAGACAGAGTTTCCACTTGAAAACAAACTTCTATTCTTTGAAAAAAACTGTTACAAATTCTTCCTCACTGAGAGGGATTACAAAATAGTTTGACTGCTACAAAACGCAGTGCTATCAGAAAATCTTCTCTGTCTCACACACAGGAAAAATATACTCTGTCTTTGTAAAAACTAAAACGCACTGCTGTGCACACTCAAAAACTTCACACTGCTATTTTGTAAAAACTTACATTACGTTGCATGCCTCACGGGCCTTTTATGTGTCACAACACATATCTTAATAAAAATTATATAAAACAAAACTATATTTAAAAACTAAACTTAAGTCTGGAACTATGTCGGGGCCACATAATAAAACACGCAATAAAACAATATATATGTTAAAACATATATACGTTAAAACATTATATCGTCGTGCAATATTAAAACATAAAACGTTATTCAAACTCCGCCCCGAACTTCAAACGACAATTTAACCAACCTTCATAACAATTTTGGGTTACAAAAGAGCCCGTTGATGTCAGGGTCTTTGTGACCTGAAATCTCATTAAATCCACCCTATAAAAACGTATCGGGTCCGTTATGGGCCCCCTGACGTCAGCCCAAATGTGACCCGAAATTTTTATCAAATCCGCCTTATGAAATATTTCGCGTCCGGTTTTCTGCTTGGTGAGCGGGTAGACCAAAATTCTGTTCCAATTATCTGTTGCCACGTGTATGCTAACTGGTCTCTGTCGCGGGAACCACAGAGCCCATTCTCCTACTGCTGATTGGCCTGTTGACATGGCCGCGGGGGCCACACATCCTTGAAAAAAAATCTCCCGCGTTCAAAAAAAAATCAAACCACTGTGTTTCTAAAGAGAAATCCTCTGTTCTTTCAAAACTGCAAAGGACTGAAAAAAAATGATTGATCTTGACTCTACATCAAAATAGAAAGTGACTTTGCATCAACAACATTAAAACTAAAATGGAAAGTAGATCATTGTACAGGGCTGCAGTTGAAAGTAATATTTCAACACTCCCCCTTACTTTCAGCTGCTGGGTTATCAGTCATACCTAGAATTTTCCTCAAAAATTCGAAACTCTTCTGTCCCAATGGCTTGGTCAGAATGTCTGCAAACTGCTCCTGAGTTCTGCAGTGTTCCAAAACAATTTCTCCATTGTTTACCAATTCTATGATGTAATTAAATTTTGTGTCTATGTGTTGTGTTCTCTTATGAAACACAAAATTCTTTGATAATGCAATAGCTGAGCTATTGTCACAAAAAATCACAGATCCCTTCGTCTGCTCTTGGCACAAACTTCTTAACATCCTCCTCATCCAAATTGCTTGACAAGCTGCTGCTATAGCTGCCACATATTCTGCCTCTGCTGTAGATAATGCCACAATGGGTTGCTTTTTAGAAGCCCATGAAATGGCTCCTGAACCCATGTGAAAAACATAACCGGAACTGCTCTTCCGATCATCTACACTTCCAGCCCAATCACTGTCAGTGTATCCAACTAAATCTAAACATTCTGAAGCAGTATATAAAATACCAAACCTTTTAGTACCTTTAACATACCTCAGAATTCTCTTCGCTGCCTGCCAATGTGCATCCTTTGGCTTCTCCATGAATCTAGAAATCAAACTAACAGCATGCATTATGTCGGGCCTAGTTGCAGTCAAATACATGAGGTTGCCAACTATGCTCTTATACAAGCTAGGATCAAAATCCTTGCTGCTGTCCTCTCTGCTGAGTTTTAATCCCATCACTGTGGGAGTGATCGCTGCTTTTCTCTCCTGCATATTAAATCTTTCAAGCACTTCATTAACATATTTTGCCTATGAGATAAAAATCCCATTTTCATCTTGTTCTACTTCTATTCCTAAGAAGTATCTCAACAAACCCATGTCAGTCATTTCAAATTCTTCTTTCATGACTGTTTTAAAATTTTCAATAAGGTAATCATCATTACCTGTGAAAATAACATCATCAACATATAAAACTACAATCAACATTTTACCATCCTTTTCTTTGATGTAGAGAGTGGGTTCTCCCTCACACTTTTCAAATCCATTTTCCAGTAGATAGGAATCTATCCTACTGTACCATGCTCTTGGCGCTTGCTTCAGCCCATAAAGAGCTTTCTTCAACCTGCATACTTTGTGCTCTTGGCCTTTCTTTTCATAGCCAAGAGGTTGTTCAATGTAAACCTCTTCCATTAACACTCCATTTAGGAATGCTGACTTCACGTCCATTTGGTAAACTTTCCACTTGTTTTGTGCTGCTATGGACGTCACTACTCTCACAGTTTCCATTCTAACAACCAGTGCGAAAGTTTCCTCATAATATATCCCATGCTTCTGCTTATATCCCTTAACAACAAGTCTGGCCTTGTGTCTCTCTATTTTTCCTTCAGCATTACTCTTGGTCTTGTAGACCCATTCAACTCCAATGACATCTTTACCTTTTGGGAGTTCAACCAAATCCCAATTCTTGTTTCTTTCTATGGCATTAAGCTCCTCATCCATAGCTTCTATCCATTTCTTATCCTTAATGGCTTCTTCGAAATGAACAGGATAATTAACATGACAATATAAAGCAAACAAAGAATTGATACCTTCATTTGCTGCCTCTTGTGCATAAATGTCATTCAAATTTATAAACTTCTTACCTCTTTCATTAGGTGTACAAATACTTGAAGAAGCACTTGAATTTCCTCCTTGCGGTGTGCTTGGAGAAGCACTTTCATTTCTCCTCAGGGGTGTGCCTTGCTGCTCTTGTGTTGGTGCTGCTGTTTGGGGATGTATTTCAACCAACTCATCATCATTTTCATCCTGAGATAAACAATGTTTAACATTCATTGTTTCCTCTATGCTTGCATCCCAAGCTTCCTCCTCAATAAACTGAACATCTCTACTCACAATAAACTTCTTGGTGGACGGGTTGTATAACCTATAGGCCTTGGATTCCTCATTGTATCCAAGGAAAATACATTTCTCCCCCTTGCTGTCCAACTTCTTCCTTAGTTGATCTGGAATGTGTGCATAAACCACACATCCAAAAACCTTCATGTGTGTGACACCTTGCTTTGTGCCACTCCATGCCTCTTCCGGCACTTTGTTCATAACTTCTTTTGTAGGGAACCTATTCAAAATGTATGATGCACAATGTACAGCTTCAGCCCAATAATCATTAGGCAAATGCTTTGCCTTTAACATACTCCTCACCATGTCCATTATGGTTCTATTCTTCCTTTCGGCTACTCCATTTTGCTGCGGAGTATATCTAGTTGTAAACTGATTTTGAATACCATTTTCTCTACAAAAACGTAGAAAATCTTTAGAGATATACTCACCTCCTCTATCAGTCCTTAGGACTTTGATGTGCAGCCCACTTTGGTTTTCCACAAGTGCTTTGAAATTGTAGAAATTTTCAAACACTTCACTTTTATTTTTCAAAAAGTAAACCCAAGTTTTTTCTTGTAAAATCATCTATGAATGTTAACATGTAGTGGCTGCTAGCAAGCGATGGAGTTTGCATCGGTCCACACAAATCTGAGTGGACAATCTCTAAGGGTGCCTTTGCCCTTATGCTTTTCCCGGAAGGAAAACTTTCTCTTTGTTGTTTCCCCAAGATACAACCTTCACAAAGGCTGTCCAGCTTCTCTATCAATGGTAAACCTCTTACCATTCCTTTTCTGTTCAACAAATTAAGACCTCCAAAGTTAAGATGTCCAAATCTCAAGTGCCACAACCAATTTTCATCTTTTGGTTTGCTTTGGATAGCCTCCTTTGCTACTGCTGCTATCTTTTCTTCATTTTTTAGATCTGCTCTCATTATAAGAGGGAACATCCTGTTCCTTGTCATCTTCACTTCAGCAATACATTGTTTGCTAGGTGGTTTGTCCATGATGGTACAAACATCATCCTCAAAAAATACATTGTACCCCTTTTGAACAAGTTGTCCAATACTTAAGAGGTTACACTTCATTCCTGGAACATAATAAACATCTGCTATGGATTTATTTGCACCTTTCCTTGTTAAAACATTTACATTTCCTTTTCCCATAACAGAAACTTTGCTATCAGTTCCTAGTGTGACTTGTGACTTCACACTCTCATCTAACATAGAAAACATTGCTAAGTTTCCTGTCATATGGTTACTGCAACCGGAGTCTAGAAACCATAAATCCTCACTTTTTTCTTCAGCCATATTACAAGCTAAATTTTTTTTATCTTGGCTGATATTTTCTCTAGTGAAATTTGCACTAGTTCTACTTCCCATATCATGCTGCTTCTTTCTACATTCATTAGCATAATGACCATATTTTTTACAATAGTGACATTGGACATTGGACTTATCATACCTCTGTCCTTGAGCATTTTTCTGACCACTTTGTTGGCTGCTGCCTTGGGCTTGATGCTGATTTGGATTGCTGCCCCTTCCTTGAGCATTTGCTAGACTGTTCCTTCCACCTTTGTTTTGGCTTCTACCTCTTCCTCTTTTGTTTCCTTTGCCTTGAACTCTTCCTCTTCCGAAAGACATTTGGGTCTTAAAGGCATGTTCCAGAGATGGGTTTTCACTCCTACCCAATCTCTGCTCATGAGTCATCAGTGATGCATGTAGCTCATCCACTGTGAACTTTGTGATATCCTTAGTCTCCTCTATGGTGGTGACAATCAAATCGAATCTTGAGGGTAGAATCCTCAAGAGTTTTTCCACAATCCTCTTGTCTTCAAGAGTCTCTCCATGAGATCTTATTTGTGTGACCATTCCAATCACATGAGTGAAGAATGAGTCAATGTTATCTGACTCCTTCATAAAAAGAGTCTCAAAGTCTCTCCTCAGCAACTGAAGTTTTGTTGTCTTCACTTTTTCCATGCCTTGATAGGATGTCTTGAGAGTTTCCCATGCTTCTTTGGATCTCTTGGCTGCTGCTATTCTCAGAAACACACTCTCATGCACTGCTTGATACAATAAGAAGAGAGCTTTGGAGTCTTTCTTCCTATTGCTCTTCAACAACTCTTTCTCTGCCTAAGTTAAATGATCAAACAATTCTTCATCTGCTGGCTCTTCAAATCCATCCTCAACAAATTCCCATAAGTCTTGGGAAAAAAATAAAGCTCTCATAGTTATTAACGAGTAGTCATAATTTTTCCCATTAAATAGTGGGAGGTGGATATTTCCAATACCCATGCTAGTGTTGGCTCCAGCCATTCTGCACTTTTAAGTTATGATTCAAAAAACACATGACTGTGTATTTAAAATAGCTTACTGTTCTGCAACAGTAACACAATAACATGTATAGAGAAATACCTTGAATTCTTTTTGGCTGAGTCTTCACACTGCTGGAGATGCAGCTGCAACAAAGAACTCCTTCCTTCAGCTTCTTTGATCTTCAAAGAGCCTGTACTAGCTCCAATACCATGTTGGAATATTTGAAAATTCCAGAACAAACAATGGAGAGAGTAATACTCTCCTCTTCTAACACAGAGAAAAATAAAATTTCTTGACACAGGAGACAGAGTTTCCACTTGAAAACGAACTTCTATTCTTTGAAAAAAAACTGTTACAAATTCTTCCTCACTGAGAGGGATTACAAAATAGTTTGACTGCTGCAAAACACAGTGCTATTAGAAAATCTTCTCTGTCTCACACATAGGAAAAATATACTCTGTCTCTGTAAAAACTAAAACGCACTGTTGTGCACACTCAAAAACTTCACACTGCTGTTGTGTAAAAACTTACATTATGTTGCATGCCTCACAGGCCTTTTATGTGTCACAGCACATATCTTAATAAAAACTATATAAAACAAAACTATATTTAAAAACTAAACTTAAGTCTGGAACTATGTCAGGGCCACATAATAAAACGCGCAATAAAACAATATATATGTTAAAACATTATACTGTCGTGCGATATTAAAACAGAAAACATTAATCAAACTCTACCTCGAACTTCAAACGACAATTTAACCAACCTTCATAACGATTTTGGGTTACAAAAGAGCCCGCTGACGTCAGGGTCTTTGTGACCTGAAATCTCATTAAATCCACCCTATAGAAACGTATCGGGTCCATTTTGGGCCCGTTGACGTCAGCCCAAATGTGACCCGAAATTTTTATCAAATCCGCCTTATGAAAGATTTCGCTTCAATTTTCTGCCTGGTGAGCAGGCAGACCAAAATTCCATTCCAATTATTTGTTGCCGCGTGTATGATGACTGGTCTCTGTCGCGGGGACCATAGAGCCCATTCTCCTGCTGCTGACTCGCCTGTTGACATGGCTGCGAGGACCACACGTCCTTGAAAAACAATCTCCCGCGTTCAAAAAAAATCAAACCGCTATGTTTCTAAATGGAAATCCTCTGTTCTTTCAAAACTGCAAAGGAATGAAAAAAAAACGACTGATCTTGACTCTGCATCAAAATAGAAAGCGGCTCTGCAACAACAACATTAAAACTAAAATGGAAAGCGGCTCATTGTACAGGGCTGTAGTTGAAAGTAATATTTCAACAATTAGGCGTTGTGTAAATCTTATATGGATTGATGTTTATAAATTGGAATATGGTGAAATAAATAATTATTTAAATTTTGATTTTTATGGTTATTTAAATGTATTTTTTAATTCAAAATTTAATATTTTGAAAATTTTGGAATTATTTAGATTATGGAGGGTTTCTCAATTTTAATATATATATATATATAACACTTCAAAATATAATAAAATATGACTTGTAAGACTTTTGCAACCCATTCCTTTATGATCTTATTAATTAATTTAGTCTATCAACTTAATAATTAATTTAGTAATGCTAAATAAGGAGCTTTTGATATTATCAAGCATGTTACTGATTTTTATAATTGTGTTACCTAATCTCATTAACTAGTAAAATATTGCATGACATTGAAAATGACTACGATAACCATATATTTGCACATATGATTAACCACATATTTCTAAGTGCAAACAGAAAATGGTTTGCACAAGAAGGAAAAAAGTTATTTCCAATAATATCTTTAACTCACTTACCAATCTTGATAAGAATTTTCTTTGGTCAAGTTATCTCTAGTGATATCTTTAACTCACTTACCCATCTTGATAATTTTTTTCATTGTTCAACCACATACGAGTACAATTGATTGGTTGTTATTTTGAGGATATCTTGAACATATTTGAATGGATAGTATTGCAATTTTTATTTCTTGAGACTATGAATGGATAGCCTGCCGATCTCTGGCAATCTAGTCAAGAATATATTTGGAACTGTGGCATGTTGCATGAAGTTCCAAAGAATTGTGGTAGCAAAAGGGAATATTTTATACAGATTATTGCAGATACGTCTCACATGTCTGACGTGATAGTGAAAATACATTTGGAACTGTAGCATGCTGCATGAACCGTGATAGCAAATACGTCCCGGTCTCACACGTCTAATAACATAGTGACAAATATATTTGGAAGTGTGGCATGCAACATGAAGTTTCAAAGCATCGTGGTGATAAAATAGAATCTAATGTTCATTTATTATTTTATTGCATTAACGCTTGGGGTTTCACTCAAATCTCGCTCAATCTTATCCTCCCACTTAATCACAATTCAACGATGGTTATTCAAAACTCATGCAGAAATTTCTTATCCCTCCACGTCATTGTCAATCTTACCCTTCCATGTGATCTGTCACTTCGCTGTCATTAACTCTCTCTCCTTCTGCGTCATCTGCCCCTTCGCAAGTACGATTTACTGCGTTGACCTCTAGTTTTCCCTACGTAGAAGTTAATGCAGATAATCTCGAGAGATGTGACAATTCAATAACTAAAATGAGAAATCTCGGTCAATCTTAGTCCTTCCTTGTCATCTCCCCTTTGCACGCAACATTCACTGTGCTGCCCTCAACTGTTGCTCCTTGTGCATCATCTTCCCTTTCACATGCTAGATATACTGCGCTTACCTTGAGTTTTCGCTATGCAGAAGTTACTGCAGAAAGTCTAGCAGACATGGATATATATGATGTCAACCATAAGCATAACGAAGCAGCTTTTAATATTGATGCCTCTTACTCTTCTGAAATTTTTTGTTCACTACATAAAGGTGGTATCCAAAAGATGTTGGAATATTGAAAATTCCAGAATAACAATGGAGAGAGTAATACTTTGTAACTTTCCTCTTCTAACACAGAGAAATTCAAAATTTTTTATAGGAGACAGAGTTTCCACTTGAAAACAAACCTCTGTTCCTTTAAAAAAATGTTACAAATTCTTCCTCACTGAGAGGGATTTTAAAATATGACTGCTACAAACGCAGTGCATAAAACAAACTCACTGTCTCTCTGTAATACTCACTGCCATGCAAGATTTCATTCACTGTGTATATCAAAAAAACAACTACATTGTTGTGTAAAATATTAACACACTGTCTCTGCTGAGAAAAACGCACTGCTGTGCATATACAAAAAAAACTTACGTTCTATCTATTACAAAATAACATTGTTGTGTGTTATATATAAAACACTACATTAAAAATTTAAAACTAAGATATGTTTTAAAACAAAATGTTAACGGTCCCACCGAATGATAATGCGCATATGTTATAACATATAACAAAAAAACTTTTATCAAACCTTTGATCGCGTGATTAAACAAACGAAAAACTTAAACGTGGATCCCGCTGGAAGTCAAACAAGAATTAAACCAACCTGCATAACCGTTTCGGGTTACAATTCTGGGCGCTGACGTCAGCCCAATTTTGACCTGAAATCCTTATAAAATCCGCCCTAAAAGTTGTATCAGGTCCGATTTGGGCTTGCTGATGCAAGCACATTTGTGACCCGAAATCGATTCAAATCCGCCCTAAAACAATTTCGGGTCTGGATTTCACGACTGTGCGAACAATCAAACAAGACCCACTCCAATCAGTTGCTACCGCGTGTATGCTGACTAGGTGTTGGGGACCACGGTTCTGTGGGACTGCTAACTGCTGTCGTGGCCGTGGGGACCACCGGTCCTCAATCAACAAATCTCCCGTGTTAAAAAATAAAATCAAACCGCTCTGTTTCAAAATAGAAATCCTCTCTTCTTTCAAAACTGCAAAGGATTGAAAAAAACGACTGATCTTGACTCTGCATCAAAATAGAAAGCGGCTCTGTATCGAAGACATGAAAATTAAAATGGAAAGCGGCTCTGCATCGAAGACATGAAAATTAAAATGGAAAGTGGCTCATTGTACAAGGCTGCAGTTGAAAGTAATATTTCAACACTCCCCCTTACTTTCAGCTGCTGGGTTATCAGTCATACCCAGACTTTTCCTCAAAAATTCGAAACTCTTCTGTCCCAATGGCTTGGTTAGAATGTCTGTAAACTGCTCCTGAGTTCTGCAGTACTCCAAAACAATTTCATCATTGTTTACCAATTCTCTGATGTAATGAAATTTTGTATCTATGTGTTTCGTTCTCTTATGAAACACAAAATTCTTCGATAATGCAATAGCTGAGCTATTGTCACAATAAATCACTGTTCCTCTTATCTACTCTTGGCATAAACTTCTTAACATCCTCCTCATCCAAACTGTTTGACAAACTGCTACTGTAGCTACCACATATTTTGCCTCTGCTGTAGACAATGCTACAATTGGTTGTTTTTTAGAAGCCCATGAAATGGCTCCTGAACCCATGTGAAAAACATAACCGGAAGTGCTCTTCCGATCATCTACACTTTCAACCCAATCACTGTCAATGTATCCAACTAAATCTGAACATTTTGAAGCAGTATATAAAATGCCATACCTTTTGGTACCTTTAACATACCTCATAATTCTCTTCGCTGCCTGTCAATGTGCATCCTTTGGCTTCTCCATGAATCTGGAAATCAAACTAACAACATGCATTATGTTGGCCCTAGTTGCAGTCAAATACATGATGCTGCCAACTATGCTCTTGTACAAGCTAGGATCAAAATCCTTGATGCTGTCCTCTCTGTTGAGTTTTAATCCCATCACTGTGGGAGTGATAACTACTTTACTCTCCTACATATTAAATCTTTCAAGCACTTCATCTACATATTTTTCCTGTGAGATGAAAATATCATTTTCATCTTGTTCTACTTCTATTCCTAAGAAGTATTTCAACAAACCCATGTCAGTCATTTCAAATTATTCTTTTATGACTATTTTAAAATTTTCAATAAGGTAATCATCATTACCTGTGAAAATAACATCATCAACATATAAAACTACAATCAACATTTTACCATCTTTTTCTTTGATGTAGAGGGTGGGTTCTCCCTCACACTTTTCAAATCCATTTTCCATTAGATAGGAATCTATCCTACTGTACCACGCTCTTAGCGCTTGCTTCAGCCCATAAAGAGCTTTCTTCAACTTGCACACTTTGTGCTCTTGGCCTTTCTTTTCATAACCGAGAGGTTGTTCAATGTAAACCTCTTCCATTAACACTCCATTTAGGAATGCTGACTTTACGTCCATTTGATGCAGAAATAGCCATGCAAACCCAGAATCTCTAAACACCATGCACTTAAACATGCATCTCAACATTTTCCCAAATTAAAAACCTCAATGGCTGGCAAATTCACACATTACCATTGTCATGCAGAAGCCCTTCAACATAAGTACCATAAACTCAACCATCACTTTCCATTTGATTTATTTGAATGCCTGCAATATGAGTATATAGAACCCAATAATAATGTGAGTTCAAATATTCTGCAATTGGAATAAATTCCAATTATTAACTCTAGTCCATGTGCTTATGCCTCTCCCCATGCTTAATTCTTAACATTCTATCTGGACTCAATACAAACCAAGCCTCATAACAAGGTTTCGCCTTTGAACTCAATACAAAACCAAATTCCAATTATATAAGCGCTCTTTACCAATTAATTTGCCCAATTCATGAAAATGACAATCCATATAAAAACTTAGATTTTGATCAAATCCAAACTTTCATACCTGTCCATCCAACGATGGATACATATTGTGTTCAACTTTAACGATCTGGCAGATGTAGCATTTCAATAAAACTACAACTTCTGAATGTGTTCAAAGCTTAACACACTACAAATGTAAATCTTACACTCGGGCTGTATTAATTCCGCTTCAGTTCAACACTGGCAACGTTTATACAAAACTCAATGTAGAGTCTACCTACTCTTCAACGCAGAGTCTGCCTGCATGTACTGAATTGTCACAAACAAAGTTAATCAGATTAAACCAACAGACTATTCGCTGTAATATGACTTGCGCCTGCATAAAACAACCCATCGATTTCATTAAAACAGTTCATCGATTCTAAATAAAATCGGCATCAGATAAGACGCATGTAAACCAAGACCGTGGATCAAATGGGGTTCAATTTAATCCAATGAATCTTCTGCTCGAATCGCTGATTCATTCCACTGTTTCCTTAATGCCTTCCATTACATTAATAATTGAAATCGATATCAATATCATCACTAAACATGTTTGGATTTTCACTCAACGGATTCAGCATTCCGCTCTGGCACGTTTTCTTCTGCATCCAGATTGGAATCAAACTCTGCACCTCGATTAATCAGCGCTAAAACATATTAAATTACTTCAATTCATGACTTTTCCAGATTGAATTCTTCAGCACTTGTAATTTAACGACTTTGCCAACAATTCTAGATGTTAATTCACTGTATAATGGCTCATAAACAGAAATCGAACTTAAGAATCCTGTCTTCTCTGTTGTGAATCAGTTGCACAGAAATCAATTCATCAACGGATCACGAAATCCCATACAACGTTGTCATTTAAATTTAAATGTTTTTGCCCATTCCATGCAATTCAACCAGTTTCATAAATTTCGAGGCCTTTCTTCAAATCGATTTATCAAAACTAATATAACAATACCAAACCAAAATTTTGAAATTTGATTCAATCCTTGCCCTTTTCAACATATGTAGACAAAATCGATATAAATCGATACTCATTTAAATCAAATCTTGCAATCTCTCAATCGCTCATCTTATCCAAGACTGGAAACACACTTTAATTTAGAACTTCTTACAGCAATTTATTACTAACATGGTTCATTACAGTTCTTCTTATCACCAGCAACATACATCAACCAATCGATATTGAATTCTTCTTGTACGCAACTCAGGAAAAAGGCGTAAACTTCAGAAATCAAATGCTATATTAATACACACAATATTTACATACCAGTCTCCTTCCTTGGCCTGATTTCCAAATCATTTGGCCCTTTACAATTGCCCGAAGGCTTCCAAGTAGAACTCTGCTCTCTACTCACACTCCCACTCTTCAAGTAATTATTCCATTGTATTTTACTCACAAAAACCACTCATATTTATACATAAATAATGAATTTAATTCACTCCAAAAATCCCTCCTCCTAATGCTCAACTAAATCTATATTTTAGGTGTGGACTCAACAAAGTCCCATACATAGAATACCTACTCTCTAATTTTGCTCCTAATCTATTTCTCTCATATCCTTTTAATTAATAAAAGAATATTTACAAAATCCTCACTTATATAATTTATCTCCTATTTTATTAAAAATAACAAATTAATTAATAAAATAATAAAAATGTCACACCCCCCTTTATTACATATTTACAAATGAAAAATGGCCTTGATGCTCCTGCATCAGACTCCCAATGTTAAAATTAATCATGATCACCTGATCATGTGTTCAGATCTGTTTATGCCTGGATCCCATATCTTGTGCTATAACTTTCCACTTGTCGCTGCTTATTTTTGTTGTTCTTCTCTAGGTTTCCACACTTTATGCTGCATCGCCCCACTGACTAGGCTTTCACAATCTTCTGTTGTCTTTCTTTTTCTGCTTCTCCTTTGTTTTACTGCTGCTGGCCTCTTCCGGGATACTTTCATCATCATCCGCCTCATCAGTTCAATTTCTCTGTCTAATAGATTTTCTCCAGCATCTTCAATAAAACCTGTACTCACAAAACAATTGTTAGAATAAAAAACATAAGGCTTCAGTGCCCCCATAGATGTTGCTTCAGCTGCCACCATAAATGTTGCTAACATTGGTTTTACTCCTGCAGATGCTACCCCACATGTTGCTGCCTCCCAAACTTCCTGTCCCTCTGCAACATTCTTTTGCTCATCACCTGCAATTTCATCTGCAACTTCTTTCTCTGGTTCAAATGTCTCCAGCAAACATTTCAGCCATTTCTCCTCAAGAATTTTATCAACATGCTGCAAATTAGTTTTAGCATAACCTTCGTTTTCCCCTTCGACAATCATCAATAATTGTCCATCATCATCTTGATTGATTCTGGCAATAAAATCAAGTTCTTCAAACACTGTAGCCTCATCCTCTAACACTGTAGCAGTTCGAAAATTTCACCCCACAGTCTTCTCTTGGCTATACAGACAAGCCAAATATTTCTTGTCACTCATGGTAACAAGCCTCTGCTTATGAGACATGATTGTCTCATCTCCTTCCTGCGACAATTTTTCTTCTTCCAAGACAATTCCAAGTGATGGAATGTCTTCTACATTACCTGTAAACACAATCAAATTGTCAGCTTCAAAATCACAAGACCCAACGGTCTCACTTGTTGATTCAGTCATCCGTAGCTCTAAGTCTTCTTCAGGACTCAGAAAATCTTCACTGGATTTCTCCTCAGTTTCCTGTGGCAACACTTCAATATGTCGCTCTGAGCTCCTTTCCAACTTCTTTGTCAGCACATCAGTATGCTGATTTGCATTCACCATGAGACTGTCAGCTAGTCTCTCCTTCCTTCCATCCTCTGCTTCATGACTATCATTCATGAAAACTTTCTTATCTTGCTTCTTCAGCAAGTTAACCTACACATAAGTCCTCTGTCTCTCCAATTCTCTTCTCTGAAGATCTAGTTTCCTATACAATTCAACAATTTCATTAGGAGTAGAACTTGGAAACTTCACACAATTTTCCATACCTTCACCAGCTCTTGACCAATCATCAGTTGGTCCTTCTCTCTCTGCACCAATATTCTGATTAGACTCCTTTGTCTTCATTCCTCTTGAGGTCTGGCTATCTCAGTATTGATCTGAACAGACTTTAGATTCAACTCTTCTTGAACAAACTCTAAAGCTTGCTCATCTCCCTGTACTGTACTTGCAAACATACACAACTTATTAGTTTTAAAACTGCAAGACTTTTTAGTCTCGACTGATTCCTCCAGCACTTTCCTTTGAATAGATCTGCGTGTGGAATCTTCAAATTCCATCTCTGGCTCAAGAAATCTAAGTTCATTTTTCAATAAGGCAATCACACTTTGCCTCAACTTCATCTACAATGGTTTCCAAATCACTCTCTTTCCCTTCAATGGAAAGATCCATCCTCTTTCCTGATTTTCTTGCTCTTGCAGCCATTCTTCTAGTACCTGCAATTGCACCTTCATTACTACAATTTCTCTTTCTCTGACTTTATCATTCATCTCACCTCTGTGGCATTCCTCTGAACCTCTTCTCTGATCCTCCATGATCATCTTCTCCATGAGTTTCTCACTCACCATGAGTTGCACTAGCCTCTGCAACAGCAAGCTCTCTTGCTGCCCCTTACCTCACCAAGCTCTCCTCACTCAGTCTTTTGGTAAGTACTTGGTTCACTGCCTCTGGAACCTCTTGAGTTCTCTTCTGCTCTCTCTCTAGGCTATCTCTTCAACTCACTTTCTCTTCAGGACATTGCAATTGTCCTTCCTATCCAACCTTTAGCTGAATGTCAAGTTCACTGCCATCATCTTGTCTGCAACCATAAAATTTAATTACAAATCTCAAATCAGAAAATTGTCTCACCTTTAAGATCCTACATGATCTTGTCCTCCCTTCGCTTCTGCAATCCTGTTCACTGCAATTGTGTAGCTTGCATATCAGATTTAGAATACACTCAAATAAAACACCCTTCAATTCTCAACTGTACTCATTCAAAAAAAAAAACATCTTCTATTTTAACAGAGCCAAGATCTGATACCAAAATGATGCAGAAATAGCCCTGCAAACCCAGTATCTCTAAACACCATGCACTTAAACATGCATCTCAACATTTTCCCAAATTAAAAACCTCAATGGCTGGCAAATTCACACATTACCATTATCATGCGGAAGCCCTTCAACATAAGTACCATAAACTCAACCATCACTTTCCATTTGATTTATTTGAATGCCTCCAATATGAGTATATAGAACCCAATAATAATGTGAGTTCAAATATTGCGCAATTGGAATAAATTCCAATTATTAACTCTAGTCCATGCGCTTATGCCTCTCCCCATGCTTAATTCTTAACATTCTATCTGGACTCAATACAAACCAAGCCTCATAACAAGGTTTCGCCTTTGAACTCAATACAAAACCAAATTCCAATTATATAAGCGCTCTTTACCAATTAATTTGCCCAATTCATGAAAATGACAATCCATATAAAAACTTAGATTTTGATCGAATCCAACCTTTCATACCTGTCCATCCAACGATAGATACATATTGTGTTCAACTTTAACGATCTGGCAGACGTAGCATTTCAATAAAAATACAACTTCTGAATGTGTTCAAAGCTTAACACACTACAAATGTAAATCTTACACTCGGGCTGTATTAATGTCTCTTTAGTTCAACACTGGCAACGTTTATACAAAACTCAACGCAGAGTCTACCTACTCTTCAACGCAGAGTCTGCCTGCATGTACTGAATTGTCACAAAAAAAGTTAATCAGATTAAACCAACAGACCATTCGCTGTAATATGACTTGCGCGTACATAAAACAACCCATCGATTTCATTAAAATAGTTCATCGATTCTAAATAAAATCGGCATTAGATAAGACGCATGTAAACCAAGACCGTGGATCAAATGGTGTTCAATTTAATCCAATGAATCTTCTGCTCGAATCGCTGATTCATTCCACCGTTTCCTTAATGCCTTCCATTACATTAATAATTGAAATCGATATCAATATCATCACTAAACAGGTTTGGATTTTCACTCAACGGATTTAGCATTCCGCTCTGGCACGTTTTCTTCTGCATCCAGATTGGAATCAAACTCTGCACCTCGATTAATCAGCGTTAAAACAGATTAAATTACTTCAATTCATGACTTTTCCAGATTGAATTCTTCAGCACTTGTAATTTAACGACTTTGCCAGCAATTCTAGATGTTAATTCACTGTATAATGGCTCATAAACAGAAATCGAACTTAAGAATCCTATCTTCTCTGTTGTGAATCGGTTGCACAGAAATCGATTCATCAACAGATCACGAAATCCCATACAACGCTGTCATTTAAATTTAAATGTTTTTGCCCATTCCATGCAATTCAACCAGTTTCATAAATTTTGAGGCCTTTCTTCAAATCGATTTATCAAAACTAATATAACAATACCAAACCGAAATTTTGAAATTTGATTCAATCCTTGCCCTTTTCAACATATGTAGACAAAATCGATATAAATCGATACTCATTTAAATCAAAGCTTGCAATCTCTCAATCGCTCATCTTATCCAAGACTGGAAACACACTTTAATTTAGAACTTCTTACAGCAATTTATTACTAACATGGTTCATTACAGTTCTTCTTATAACTAGCAACATACATCAACCAATTGATATTGAATTCTTTTTGTACGCAACTCAGGAAAAAGGCATAAACTTCAGAAATCAAATGCTACATTAATACACACAATACTTACATACCAGTCTCCTTCCTTGGCCTGATTTCCAAATCATTTGGCCCTTTACAATTGCCTGAAGGCTTCCAAGTAGAACTCTGCTCTCTACTCACACTGTCACTCTTCAAGTAACTATTCCATTGTATTTTCCTCACAAAAACCACTCATATTTATACATAAATAATGAGTTTAATTCACTCCAAAAATCCCTCCTCCTAATCCTCAACTAAATCTATATTTTAGGTGTGGACTCAACAAAGTCCCATACATAGAATACCTACTCTCTAATTTTGCTCCTAATCTATTTCTCTCATATCCTTTTAATTAATAAAAGAATATTTACAAAATCCTCACTTATATAATTTATCTCCTATTTTATTAAAAATAACAAATTAATTAATAAAATAATAAAAATGTCACACCCCCCTTTATTACATATTTACAAATGAAAAATGGCCTTGATGCTCCTGCATCACCATTTGGTAAACTTTCCACTTTTTTTGTGCTGCTATAGACAGCACTGCTCTCACGGTTTTCATTCTAGCAACTGGTGCGAAAGTTTCCTCATAATCTATCCCATGCTTCTGCTTATAACCTTTGACAACAAGTCTGGCCTTGTGTCTCTCTATTTTACCTTCAACATTACTCTTGGTCTTGTAGACCCATTTAACTCCAATGACTTCTTTACCTTTTGGGAGGTCAACCAAATCCCAAGTCTTGTTTCTTTCTATGGCATTAAGCTCCTCATCCATAGCTTATATCAATTTCTTATCCTTAATGGCCTGTTCAAAGTGGATAGGGTCATCAATATGACAATATAAATCAAACAAAGAATTGATACCTTCATTTGCTGCCTCTTGTTCATAAATGTCATTCAAATTTCTGAACTTCTTAGCTATTTCACTAGGTGTACAAATGCTTGAAGAAACACTTGAATTTCCTCCTTGTGGTGTGCTTGGAGAAGCACTTTCATTTCTCCTCAAGGGTGTTATTTGCTGGCCTTGTGGTGGTGCTGCCGTTTGGGGATGTATTTCAGCGAACTCATCATCATTTTCATCATGAGATAAACAGTGTTTAACATTCACTGTTTTCTCTATGCTTCCATCCCAAGCTTCCTCCTCAATAAACTGAACATCTCTACTCACAATAAACTTCTTGGTGGATGGGTTGTATAACCTGTAGGCCTTGGATTCCTCACTGTATCCAATGAAAATACATTTCTCCCCCTTGCTTTCCAACTTCTTCCTTAGCTAATCCGGTATGTGTGCATAAGCCACACATCCAAAAACCTTCATGTGTGTGACACCTTGCTTTGTGCCACTCCATGCCTCTTCCGGCACTTTGTTCATCACTGCTTTTGTAGGGCACCTATTAAAAATGTATGCTGCACAGTGTACAGCTTCAGCCCAATAATCATTAGGCAAATGCTTTGCCTTTAACATAATCCTTACCATGTCCATTATGGTTCTATTCTTCCTTTCAGCTACTCCATTTTGCTGCGATGTATATCTGGTTGTAAACTGCTTATGAATACCATTTTTTCTACAAAAACGTAGAAAATCTTTAGAGATATACTCACCTCCTCTATCAGTCCTTAGGAATTTGATCTGCAGCCCACTTTGATTTTCCACAAGTGCTTTGAAATTTCAGAATCTTTTAAACACTTCACTTTTGTTTTTCAAAAAGTAAACCGAAGTTTTTCTTGTAAAATCATCTATGAATGTTAACATGTAGTGGCTGCTAGAAAGCGATGGAGTTTCCATTGGTCCACACAAATCTGTGTGGACAATCTCTATGGGTGCCTTTGCCCTTATGCTTTTCCCGGAATGAAAAACTTTCTCTGTGTTGTTTTCCCAAGATACAACCTTCACAAAGGCTGTCCGATTTCTCTATCAATGGTAAACCTCTTACCATTCCTTTTCTATTCAACAAGTTAAGACCTCCAAAGTTGAGATGTCCAAATCTCAAGTGCCACAACCAATTTTAATCTTTTGGTTCACTTTGGATAGCCTCTTGTGCCACTGCTACTTTCTCTTCACCATTCTTCAAATCTGCTCTCATTCTGAGAGGGAACATCATGTTCCTTGTCATCTTTACTTTAGCAATACATTGTTTGTTGGGTGGTTTGTCCATGATGGTACAAACATGATCCTCAAAAAATACATTATACCCCTTTTGAACAAGTTGTCCAATACTTAAGAGGTTACACTTCATTCATGGAACATAATAAACATCTGCTATGGATTTCATTGCACCTTTCCTTGTTAAAACATTTACATATGCTTTTCCCATAACAGAAACTTTGCTATCAGTTCCTAGTGTGACTTGTGACTTCACACTCTCCTCTAACATAGAAAACATTGCTATGTTTCCTGTCATATGGTTACTGCAACCGAAGTCTACAAACCATAAATCTTCATTCTTTTCTTCAGCCATATTACAAGCTAAAAACAAATTATCTTGGCTGATATTTTCTCTAGCGAAATTTGCACTAGTTCTATTTCCCATATCATGCTGCTTCTTTCTACATTCATTTGCATAATGGCCATATTTTTTACAATAGTGACATTGGACATTGGACTTGTGATACCTTTGTCCTTGTGCATTCTGCTGACCACTTTGTTGGCTGCTACCTTGGCCTTGATGCTGATTTGGATTGCTGCCCCTTCCTTGAGCATTTGCTGGACTGTTCCTTCCACCTCTATTTTGGTTTCTGCCTCTTCCTCTTTTGTTTCCTCCGCCTTGGCCTCTTCCTCTTCTGAAAGACATTTGGGTCTTAAAGGCATGTTCCAGAGATGAGTTTTCACTCCTACCCAATCTCTGCTCATGAGTCATTAGTGATGCATGTAGCTCATCCACTGAAAATTTTGTGAGATCCTTAGTCTCCTCTATGGTGGTGACAATCGCATCGAATATTGAGGGTAGAATCCTCAAGAGTTTTTCCACAATCCTCTTGTCTTCAAGAGTCTCTCCATGAGATCTTATTTGTGTGAACATTCCAATCACATGAGTGAAGAATGAGTCAATAGTATCTGACTCTTTCATACAGAGAGTCTCAAAGTATCTCCTCAACAACTGAAGTTTTGTTGTCTTCACTTTTTCCATGCCTTGATAGGCTGTCTTGAGAGTTTCCCATGCTTCTCTGGATCTATTGGCTACTGCTATCCTCGGAAACACACTCTCATGCACTGCTTGATACAATAAGAAGAGAGCTTTGGAGTCTTTCTTCCTATTTCTCTTCAGCAACTCTTTCTCTTCCTGAGTTAAATCATCAAAATCTTCTTCATCTGTTGGCTCTTCAAATCCATCCTCAAAAAATTCCCATAAGTCTTGGGAAACAAATAAAGCTCTCATAGTTAATGACCAGTAGTCATAATTTTTCCCATTAAATAGTGGGAGGTGGATATTTCCAATACCCATGCTAGTGCTGGCTCCAACCATTCTGCACTCTTAACTATGATTCAAAAAACACTTAACAGTGTATTTAAAATAGCTAACTATTCTGCAACAGTAACAAAAAAACTGTATAGAGAAATACCTTGAATTCTTTTTGGTTGAGTCTTCACACTGCTGGAGAAGCTGCTGCAACAAAGAACTCTTTCCTTCAGCTTCTTTGATCTTCAAAGAGCCTGGACTAGCTATGATACCATGTTGGAATATTGAAAATTCCAGAATAACAATGGAGAGAGTAATATTTTCCTCTTCTAACACAGAGAAATTAAAAACTCTTTACAGGAGACAGAGTTTCCACTTGAAAACAAACTTCTATTCCTTTAAAAAAAAAACTGTTACAAATTCTTCCTCACTGAGAGGGATTTCAAAATATGACTGCTACAAACGCAGTGCATAAAAAAAACTCACTGTCTCTCTGTAATACTCATTGCCATGCAATATTACATTCACTGTGTATATCAAAAAAACACCTACACTGTTGTGTAAAATATTAACACACTGTCTCTGCTGAGAAAAATGCACTGTTGTGCATATACAAAAAAAAATTACATTCCATCTATTACAAAATAACACTGTTGTGTGTTATATATAAAACACTACATTAAAAATATAATACTAAAATCTGTTTTAAAACAAAATGTTAACGGGCCCACTGAATGATAATGCGCATATGTTATAACATATAACAAAAAAACTTTTATCAAACCTTTGATCGCATGATTAAACAAACAAAAAGCCTAAACGTGGATCCCATCAGAACTCAAACAAGAATTACCAACCTGCATAACCATTTCGGGTTACAATTCTGGGCACTGACGTCAACCCAATTGTGACCCGAAATCCTTATAAAATCCGCCCTAAAAGTTGTATCAGGTCCGATTTGGGCTTGCTGATGCAAGCGCATTTGTGACCCGAAATCAATTCAAATTCACCCTAAAACAATTTCAGGTCTGGATTTCACGACTATGTGAACAATCAAACAAGACCCACTCCAATCAGTTGCTGTGGCGTGTATGCTGATGTTTATGCTAACTAGGTGTTGGGGGCCACGGTTCTATGGGGCTGCTGACTGCTGTCGTGGCCGTGGGGACCACCGATCCTCAATCAACAACTCTCCCGCATTCAAAAAAATCAAACTACTTTGTTTGAAAATAGAAATCCTCTGTTCTTTCAAAACTGCAAAGGAGTGAAAAAAAACGACTGATGTTGACTCTGCATCAAAATAGAAAGCGGCTCTGCATCGAAGACATGAAAATTAAAATGGAAAGCGGCTCATTGTACAGGGCTGCAGTTGAAAGTAATACTTCAACAAAAGATGGTCATAAGTAACGATCATCAGAGACGTTCCAAATTTTGTGATATGAAACTCTAAATATACTGGTTGTGTGCAAACGGATGCTCATTTCACCATCGTTAAAATCTCATTCGTTTGTTGAATTTTGTGGTTAATTTTTACATCATTTTTTCCTCTATCAACCAAAATCTTGTCTATTGGGATCAATAAGCTGTCTATGATCCCACTCCGGTTCAAAGTGTTGCCACAAAATAATAACTGGTCTATAATCCCGCTCCGGTTCAAAGTTTTGCCAAAAAATATGACAACTTTCTAATACATTGTTGGTGTACATATACATTAACGTACCATAAAGCACACTTAGCTTTATGGTGCAACGGGTAAGCCAAAAAGATATTTCAAACCGAAACTCCACCTTCCAATTTTTTTTTTCGCAGTCGCTACGAAATGATTTGGTAGCGTCTGTTTTCTAATTAATTGTGCAAGAATGATTGGGAAGTGCACTATAAAATTTCTGTACTATGATTTCTGGGAAAACGAATCTACTCTCTCTTTCCCAATATGACTCTTAGCGACACTGGCTTGCTATTACACATAGTAAACGATTTCCCTTGCCTTTCTTCACTGCATTTTCAACAATACTACAAATTTTCCAATGTGTAAGAGGGTTTTTATTTTTTATTTTTATTTTTCAGAATTCCAAAGAGGATACTCTATCTCTATTGATGACACTCAAAACACAAAAAAGGCCACACATTCACTACTCCAGAAAACACTGAGAATTCCTCCACTGGTCTTCAGAACCGATACAACAAGAGTACAAAAGATAAATGAAAAAATCACACAACAAATGGAACCAAAATGTACAAATTCCTAATGTAAATCAATTCAGCAAGTTACATGCTCTCACATTGATCAAAAGCATAGGAATAAAACTGCAATTAGTAATGGTTTGGGAGTTGAAATCAATTTGATTTAATCACAGGGTTTCGGTTCAATATTAACCATACAAACTCACAAACTCATTTATTGTTCATCTATGCTATTCACACATAAATACTTTACCATTCCCATAGATTGGAAAGTACAGGCGAGTTTCCAAACTTCAAAATTGTAGTTACACTGAGAAATAATGAGTTCTCCTCCCTTAGGAGCTTCCATGCACTCATTTTATTTATTTCCAAAATGAAAAAAACTAATTATGAAAACCAAGAGTCACAAAATGTGAGTGGCTTTCCCTTCTCCACTAAATAACTGAATTGAAGACTATATTTACATTAGAAAATAACTCGTCAACTTATTTCTAAAAAGATCAAAACTCACTCTTAAATTAAACATTTTAAATAATTTCTTAACAAAAATTTTCTCCCCAGCATTAGCATGTGACAATCCCATCACATCGCTAAGCTCTTGCCCAAACTTCATCAAATTTTGTGCTTGACCTATGCTGTTGAAAATTAATTCCAACTACTGATGTCAATCAGTAGTAATTTCAGAATGACTAGAGTGCGGCACATTGAAGCCTTATCAAAGGCGATTGTCGTTTTTCTTGAAGCAATTGCAAAAGGATTGGAAAGCCCGCACAAGTGAAGTGCAGAGCAAATAAGAATCAGCCCCTTGATATTTATCTAAGGCGGTTGTCGTTTTCTTAGAGAGCGGAGTAAATGCTCAGACTCAAAGTCTCACCAGCAGCGCAGAGCTTTGATTACAAAAGTGAAACAGGCTTTAAAGCCTTACCAACATATCTACAGAGTTAATGACTGAGGCGGCATAAGTCCGCTGCATCACAAAGCAGCAATGCGATGCGATGATAGTTCTAAACACTATCGCATCGCAAAACCTTCAAAAGAACTTAGAACGTGCATACAAAAGAGTTTTTAGTGATGAGATGAGGTCCCACCTTAATCGCAATCGTGGCATCGCAAATATCACTTGCATGCCTGTTGCATAACTGCCAAAATCTCCGATGCGATGTGGACCCCGCTCCAATCGCAATCGCAAGTTTCAGTTTAAAATGTCTTGTTGATATGGATTGTTGCGATGCGATGCAAATTGCAATCACACAATCACAAATCGAATAGCGCAATATGGATTGTTGCGATGCGATGCAAATTGCAATCACGCAATCAGAAATCGAATAGCGCAAAGGTGTTAACCTTTGTCCGCTGAAAATCCGATCGCCTATTGACGATGGATGCGATGAAGTTTCACAAATGGATTTCATATATTTTGAAGTCAGGTTTTATGGGTCGGTTTAATTGTTTTTATTAACCGCGCCTTATTAAAGGAAAAGAGCCTGAAGGCTTTTTGTAATGAATATTTTTACTCTAAAATACGTTTTTATGCATTAAGACGATATTCTGAGAAACAGAGAATTGCTATTGCCCGCAAGCTGTTACAAAGAAATTTTGTAAGCACTGTATGTGCGATTTTTGAGGACAGAGAAGTTTTGTGAGCACTGTTGTTTTTGCAGTCCACTATAATACTTTGTTAATCCCTCTCAAGGAGGAAGAATCAGATTGTTGATTATGTATTTCTTTTATTCTTTTATGAATTAAGAAAATTGTCCTAAATTGTTTCTGTTCATTCTGCAAATAGAGGTTTAAAACGCTGTGTTGTAGAGGGAATATTCATTCTCTCTTGTTGTTTTGAAGCAATCAGAAACTTCTTCATGGTATCGGAGCTGGTCTAGGCACTCAGTGAGACAAAACAAAGTTTTTTTTTCCACTGCAGGAGCTGTAAGAAGCTTATTGAGTAGATTTTCTCTAGTAGAGAAAGTTCTTACTTGTTTTATTATACAGTCGGTATTTTTTTTCTTTACTTATACAGTTAAGATGGCAGATGCTAGAACTGGTTTAACAAATTCCCAACTACCACAATTTAATGGGAAGAATCATAGTTATTGGTTCATAACTATGAGAGCTTTGTTTGCTTCTCGGGGATTATGGGAGCCAGTTGAAAGTGGCTACCCTGAACCTGTAGCAGTGTTGGCTGCTTTGACAGTAGAAGAAAGAGACCTGTTGAAGAGCAACAAGAAGAAGGACTCCAAATCCCTCTTTTATCTCTTTCAATCAGTACATGAGAGTGTTTTCCCATGGATAGCAGCAGCAAAAAAATTCGAGGCATGGGATATTCTCAAAACGGCTTATCAAGGCATGGAGAAGGTGAAGACTGAAAAGTTGCAGATGTTGAGAAGAGACTTTGAAACACTCAACATGAAGGAATTTAATACAAGAGATGCATTCTTCACTCAAGTTATTGGGTTGATAACCCAGATAAGATCTCATGGTGAAGCTCTTGAAGAAATAAGGATAGTAGAGAAGATCTTGAGAAGTTTACCCTCAAGGTTTGAATCTATTGTGGTAGGAATAGAAGAAACAAAGGAGCTCTCACAGTTCACAGTAGATGAACTGAGTGGTTCTCTTATGTCTCATGAACATAGACTGAGTAGAGGAACAAATTCCTCTTTTGAGCAAGCATTCAAGACTCAGATGTCATTCGGCCGAGGTAGAGGTCGAGGCAGAGCAAACAATAGAGGTCGTGGAAGAAGCCAAAACAAAGGAAGAGATAATCCTGCTAGCACAAGCGGAAGGAGCTGCAATCAGAGCCAAGATGAAGGTTAAAAAAAGAAGTAGACTCATGGACAAAGGTATGACACATCCCAAGTCCAATGTCATTATTGCAAGAAATTAGGCCATTATGCCAATGAATGCAGGAAAAAGAAAAATGACATGAAAAATAGGAAAAATGATAATTTTGCAAATGAAGAAGATAAGAACCCAAAGATTGTGTTGTTAACATGTAACATCGCACAAGATAAACAAGAAGATTTTTTGTTCTTAGACTCAGGTTGTAGTAATCACATGACTGGAAACATTGCAATGTTTGCCAATCTGGATAAAAATGTGAAATCTGAGGTAACAACAGGAACTGATAGTAAGATATCTGTCAAGGGTAAAGGAAAAGTCAGTATCCTAGCAAGAAATGGAGAATAGATGATTGTGCCAGATGTATACTATGTACCTGGTCTAAAATGTAATCTTTTGAGCATTGGACAGCTCATTGACAAAGGTTAAAATGCGTTCTTCAAAGATGATGTGTGTACAATCAGAGACATACCTCCAAGTAAGAAGATCATTGCAGAGGGGAAGATGACCAACATTAGGATGTTTCCTCTCAAAGTCAGGGCATATTTGAAGGAAGGAAGAACTATTGTAGCTGTAACCCAAGAAGTCTTTCAAGAGGAAGTGAAAGATGAAAATTGGTTGTGGCACTTGAGATTTGGACATCTCAATTTTGGAGGCTTGAATATGTTGCATAGAAAGGGAATGGTAAAAGGCTTTCCATTGATTGAGAAGTCGGATAGCCTTTGTGAAGGCTGCATCTTGGGCAAACAACACAGAGAAAGATTTCCAGCAGGAAAGAGTATAAGGGAAAAAGCACCCTTGGAAATTGTTCACTCTGATGTGTGTGGACCAATGCAAATACCATCATTTGCTGGAAATAAATATGTTTTAACTTTCATTGATGATTACACCAGAAAGACATGGGTGTATGTGTTAAAACATAAGAGTGAAGTGTTTGAGAAATTCTGCCACTTCAAAACTCTTGTTGAGAAGCAGTGTGGGCATTACATTAAAGTGCTCATAATAGATAGAGGTGGAGAGTACATCTCTAAGGATTTTCTGTGCTTTTGCAGAGAGAATGGCATACAAAAGCAATTCACCGCGAGGTATACACCTCAGCAAAACGGTGTTGCAGAAAGGAAGAATAGGACCATTCTGGACATGGTCAGAAGTATACTGAAGGAAAAACACTTTCCACATGAGTATTGGGTTGAAGTTGTCACCTGCACAGTTTACATCTTGAACAGATGCTCGACTAAAGCTTTCATGAATAAAATTCCAGAAGAAGCATGGAGTGGACAAAAGAAAATTGTCACCCACATGAAAGTATTCGGCTGTGTATCATATGCACATGTATCGGATCAACTAAGGAAGAAGCTTGATAGTAAGGGGGATAAGTGTGTCTTTATTGGCTACTGTGATGAGTCAAAAGCATACAAACTTTATAATCCATCCACCAAGAAATTGATAGTAAGCAGAGATGTGTAGTTTTGTGAAGAAGAAGATTGGGATGGAAGTCTAGAAAAGACTGTAAACGTGAAGACAACACTGTCTCACGAAGAATAAGAAGAAGGAACAACAATTGTTAATCCTTCTTCTGTGGTTCCTCCTCCACCACCACAAGCACAACAAACCACACCACAAGCTGGAAATCGAATAGCCTTGAGAAGTCAAGGAAGTGCTACTCAAAGTACATTGCAAGGATCTGGAACGCCCTCAAGTTCGAATGAAACTACAAGCACACCAAGAAGACCAAGATTCAGAAATATGAATGAGATTTACGAACAAGGAGAGGTAAGTAACAATACCGGTCTGAATTCATTATTTTCTTTGTACTATCATGTTGATGACCCAATTCATTTTGAAGATGATATAAATGATGATAAATGGATTGAAGCAATGAATGAAGAAATTGGTGCAATTGAGAAGAGTAAAACATGGGAGTTAGTGGACCTCCCTGAAGGAAAAGATGCCATTAGAGTTAAGTGGGTCTATAAGACCAAAAGCAATGCTGAAGGCAAGATCGAAAGGCATAAGGCCAGACTTGTTGTTAAAGGTTACAAGCAGCAACAAGGCAGAGACTATGATGAAACCTTTGCACCAGTGGCAAGGATGGAAATAGTCAGAACAGTGTTGTTTATTGCGGCACAACACAAATGGAAGATTTATCAGATGGATGTTAAATCTGCATTCCTGAATGGAGTGTTAAAGGAAGAGGTTTATGTTGAACAACCTCCAGGCTATGAAGTTGAAGGCAAAGAGCATAAATTCTGCAAACTGAAGAAGGCTCTTTATGGGCTGAAGTAAGCTCCAAGAGCATGGTACAACAGAATAGATACTTACCTGATTGAGAATGGGTTCGAGAAGTGTGATGGTGAACCCACACTCTACATAAAGGAGAATGACGATAAGTTACTTATCGTTGTATTATATGTAGATGATTTAATTTTTACTGGAAATGATGCTTCTCTCATTGATAATTTTAAAGGAGTCATGAAAAGTGAGTTTGAAATGACTGACTTGGGCTTTTTGAGATATTTTCTTGGAATTGAAGTAGACCAAAGTGAAAATGGTGTTTTCATTTCCAAAGATAAATATGTAGAAGCAGTGTTGAAGAGGTTCAACATGCAGAACAAAAAGGCAGCTGTGACTCCAACAGTAATAGGGTTGAAATTGAGTAAAGAAGATAACAGTAAGGATTTTGATCCAAAGTTGTATAAGAGCATAGTTGGCAGCCTTATGTACTTGACTGCAACTAGGCCGGACATTATGCATGCTGTTAGCTTAATCTCCAAATTCATGGAAAGACCGAAAGAAGCTCATTGGCAGGCAGCCAAGAGAATTCTAAGGTATGCAAATGGAACGAAGGGGTTTGGTATATTATACTCCTCTTCTGAAAGTTTCATGTTGATAGGATACACTGACAGTGATTGGGCTTGAAATGTTGATGATCGAAAGAGCACATCAGGATATGTGTTTCATTTAGGATCGGGAGAAGTTTCATGGGCTTCCAAGAAGGAACCGATAGTTGCTTTATCTACAACAGAAGCAGAATATGTGGCTGCAACAACAGCAGCATGCCAAATAGTATGGCTGAGAAGAGTTCTCAGAGATTTGTGTCATGAACAAGAAAATGGCACAACCATTTACTGTGACAATAGCTCGGTCATAACATTGTCTAAAAATTCAGTCTTTCATAGAAGGACAAAGCACATTGACACCAAGTTTCATTTCATACGTGAATTGGTTAACAATGGGGAAATTGTTTTGCAACATTGCAGAATAGAGGATCAATTTGCAGATATCCTCACAAAGCCACTAGCACAGAAAAGCTTTGATCATTTCAGGGAATGCCTGGGTATGCAGAAAAACCCAGTAGTTAAAATTAAGGGGGAGTGTTGGAAATTAATTCCAACTATTGATGTCAATCAGTAGTAATTGCAGAATGACTAGAGTGCAGCACATTGAAGCCTTATCAAAGGCGGTTGCCATTTTTCTTGAAGCAATTGAAAAAGGATTGGAAAGCCCGCACAAGTGAAGTGCAGAGCAATAAGAATCGGCCCCTCGATATTTATCTAAGGCGGTTGCCGTTTTCTTAAAGAGCATAGTAAATGCTAAGACTCAAAGTCTCGCCAGCAGCGCAGAGCTTTGATTACAAAAGTGAAATCGGCTTTAAAACCTTACCAACATATCGGCGGAGTTAATGACTGAGGCGGCATAAGTCCGCTGCATCACAAAGCAGCGATGCGATGCGATGATAGTTCTAAACACTATCACATAGAAAAACCTTCAAAAGAACTTAGAACGTGCATACCAAAGAGTTTTTAGCGATGCGATGAGGTCCCACCTTAATCGCAATTGCGGCATCGCAAATATCACTTGCATGCCTGTTGCACAACTGCCAAAATCTCTTATGCAATGTGGACCCTGCTCCAATCGCAATCGCAAGTTTCGGTTTAAAGTGTCTTGTTGATATGGATTGTTATAATGCGATGCAAATCAAAATCATGGAATCGCAAATCGCATAGCGCAAAGGTGTTAACCTTTGTCCGCTGAAAATCCGATTGCCGATTAACTACGGATGCGATGAAGTTTCACAAATGGATTTCATATATTTTGAAGTCCGGTTTTATGGGTCGATTTAATTTTTTTTATTAACTGCGCCTTATAAAAGGAAAAGAGCATGAAGGCTTTTTGTAATGAATATTTTTACTCTAAAATATGTTTTTATGCATTAAGAAGATATTCTGAGAAACAGAGAATTGTTGTAGCCCGCAGGCTATTAAACAACAAGTTTGTAAGCACTGTATGTGCAATTTTTGAGGACAGAGAAGTTTTGTGTGAGCACTGTTGTTTTTACAGTCCACTGTAATACTTTGTGAATCCCTCTCAAGGAGGAAGAATCAGATTGCTGATTATGTATTTCTTTTATTCTTTTATGAATTAAGAAAATTTTCATAAACTGTTTTTGTTCATTCTGCAAATAGAGGTTTAAAACTCTGTGTTGTAGAGGGAATCTTCATTCTCTCTTGTTGTTTTGAAGCAATCAGAAACGTCTTCATATGCGCTCCATGAAATAAATGTTTATGAGCTCATGCTCGTAAAGTATTCTAAAGAATAACCCACTCTCTACGGCATCAACATTCGTCCAAGTAGAATTCTCAAACTGGAAACCTTTCCACTTTACTAAGTACTCCAAATATTCCTGTCCTCTTCTTTTCTTTGCAACCTTTGTGCTCAAAATCATTTTAACCTCCAATTTTTTTTTTTCAATAGGAATTTTTTTTACCCACTACTTCTCATTGACTTCATCATTGTATACATTTGTTGTAGATAAATATTTATAAGTGGTTTGATGCAGATACAAATCATAAGTGGTTTGATGTGGATACAAATCAGTTACATTGAAGATTGGTGAAATACCTATACATGTATGTAACTCCATTTCATAAGTATTTGCATAAAAATTACGAAGTATCTTGCAAGGATCTTATTTTTTCATCTTAACTTTATTATACTCCTTTCTTGGCAATCTCTCCTTTCTTATGTGAGCTAATTCCATTTCTCCCACATCAAAGTTCACTTCTCTTTTTTTTAAATCTACTTTATGCTTGTATTTGGAGCCGCTGACTTCTAACCTCTGCTTAATTTTCTCATGTAACTCACTTATTCCTGCTACAAATTCTTCTCCTTCAACACTTATTTGTTCCAATTTGACCAAATATCACAGCTCTAGGATGCATTCCATACAAAATATGAAATGGAATTTTCCCTATACTCTTGTTTGACAAATCATTATATGCGAATTTAGCTTGAGCTAATACATGATTCCATTTCTTGGATGATCATGCACAATGCTTCTCAATATGTTCTCGAGACTTTTTTTCACCACTTCTGTCCATGGGATCATGGATGATAGGCTAAGCATAAGTTTAACTTGGTTCCTAGTTTCTTCCACAAGGTTCTCCAAAAATGACCTATACAATTTGTGTCTGTGTAAAAAATTATACTCTTCGACAAACCATGTAGTCAAAAAATCTCATTGAAAAGTAAATTAGCCACATGTGTAGCATCACTAGTTTTGTAACATGGAATAAAACGAGTCATGTTTTTAAATTTGTTCATAACTACAATTATTGAGTCATTACTTCGTTGAGCCTTTGGTAAACCCAAAACAAAATCCATGCTCATAGAGTCCCATGGTCTACTAGGAATGGGTAAAGGAGTATATAGTCCAACATTTTGAGTGCTTCCTTTCACTTGTTGACATACCTTACGCCTACTCACATTTTTTCACAACCACTATTATCTTTAGCGAGAAATAAAAAAGGTACAGTTGCCCAAGTGTCTTATCCACACCAAAATGTCCTTCCAACCATCGATTGTGCTTTTCTTGTATAAAGTTATCCCTCATACAATAGTTGGGAATACACAGTCAATTGTTCTTGAATAAGAAACCATATTTTAACATGAACTATTTCCATGGGCCACTATCTCTATTTACAAGATTCTTACATGCATCAAAATATTCTTAAAAGTGAGCATGAGATTCATACAAATCCTTCAAATAGTCAAAGCCTAAAACTTTCACTTGTCTCTCTTGCTTGATCAAACTTCTCCTGCTTAAAAAATTAGCTACCTTATTTTTCTGTCCACTTATATGCTTCAGAAAAAAGGTGAAACTATACAAAAATTCAACCCACTTGGCATGATTATGATTCAACTTGTGTTGCTACATTATATACTATAATGTAGAATTATCGGAGAACTGGAAAAACTCCTTTGGTATTAAATAGTGCCTCCAATGCTTCAAATCTTGAACCACAACGTAGAACTCTTTGTCATAAGAAGATTATTTCTATTTTGAGTCACTTAATTTCTTGCTGAAATATGTAATAGGTTTATCTTCTTGGCTCAGTACAACTCCAATGACTGTCCCACTGGCATCACATATTACTTTGGAAATTTCATTTAATTCAGGAAACTTCAAGACTAGTCTCTCAATGATCTTCTTCATTAATAGTTGGAAATGTTCCTCTGTTGTTGTTCTCCAACAAAATAGTTGTCTGTCATTCTTGATTGTAACTATTATAGGTGAAAAAATAACACTAAATTTCTTGATAAACTTATGATAGAACCTGGCTAAGTCATGAAAACTTATAACGTCAAAAATTGGCGACATTATTCCACCATCAACATTTTTTCATTTTCAAGATGTTTTTGCACACAAAAAATTGGCAACATTATTCCACCATCAACACTTTTCGTTTTCAGAGTGTTTTTGCACACAAAAGTTTGGCGACATTATTCTTTCATCTACACATTTCGTTTTCAAGGTGTTTTTGCACAAAAAAAATGGATTTTACTTCCATTTTTAAAAAATGTTGAAAAATTACCTTGAAAAAAAAGTTATTCCAGAATAACACTTTTTTGTTTTCAATTGTTTTTTCATGCTTTTTTTATGTTTTTCTTGTTAGAGTTCTCGTTTTGATGTAATAGTTCTCATTTTATCAGTAACTTTGTTCTTGGATCAAGTGGTATTAGATGAGGTCTTTGTTAATGTGAATTGCATGAGTATATGCTAACTAGGAACAAGCTCCAAAGAGGTGAAGGAAAGTTCAAGTCCTTTGATACCAAAGTGGGGTGTGCACCACGAAGACAGGACATGGAAGATGACGAAGCTCATTGGGAAGAAGAGCAGAACTACCACAAGGCTTTCTACACCATGGAAGAGAAAGTCCAAGAGTTGTTTGTAAAGATTGAGGAGACAATGAAACTAGAGGAGAACAAGCCATATGATCATGCATCAATAAATCATGGAGGTGGAGGAGAAGAGCCTCCTCCCTCTCCATCAACCAGTGAAATTTCTTCCTCTTCTTATCATCATTCTCATAGAAATCAAACAAATACATCTAAGAAACCATTCTTTAAGATAGGAGTAAAATTTGATTTCCCATGTATAATGGAGAATGTAATGCACAAAAACTCAACAATTGGATTAGACAGATCGAGGTTTACTGCTAGATTCCTAAAATCAAGGAAGATGAGGCAAAGATCCAGTTAACATCTCTTTGGATGAGTGGCACCACTCTTATTTGGTGGGAGAGAAAGTAGGAGAATGGAAACAAAATATTGGGTAGCATTCTTTCTTCTTGGTCCAACTTTATTTATGCATTGAAAGATCAATTTTACCCTTTGGGATATAAACAAAAGGAATTAATGGAATGGAAATATTTAAGGAAAGGAAAAGGTGAAAATGTGCAAAGCTCCAGTGAAGAATTTAAAAAACAAGCATTGAATTTGGGAATTCCATTACATTCACCCAGAATTGTAGCTAAGTATATTGGTTCTTTGCATAGTTACATAAGACATTCATTGTTATTGTTTGAGCCTACTACTATTGATGTAGCTAGTGTGAAGGCCATGTATCTTGAAAGAAGAGGGAAACATTAACAAGATGACCAGCCTAAAAGAGTAGAAACAACTAAGAGAAGAGGAGAAAAACTCTCTTCTAATCATTGTGATAAATAAGGGAATGATCAAGCGAATTGTTGGAAATTGCACCTAGAATTGAGGCCTAAGAGGAATGACGGAAGAGAGATGTGAAAGGTAATTGAAACCATACAACAAGACCAAGATTCTGAATCAAAGGAGGATGAAAGGATCGCAATTGTGGGATTTGCAGTCAATGGACCAATTGACCCGGGGTTATATTTAGTTCATCAAATGAAGTTTGTAGCTTTTGGGATTGCAGCAGATAGACCCATCGACTTTGGTTTTGATTCGTGTGATGAAACAAACATTTCAGCAAATTTTGCACCAAAAATGAAGAGGGCACCAGATGCAGCATGGTCCAAGAACTTGAAGAAATCAACCACAACATCCCTGTAGAGAATGTTGAACTAAGGAGACTCCTACAAGAAGTAGAGAAGGAAAAAAATGGTTGCAACATCAACTACAAGCTGAGGAGGAGGCCTTGGAGAAGCTAGGGCACAACCAACCTAAGGTAAAAATTTATTCTTCGACTTGATGTACTTTTCCTGACGATGGTTTCACTTTTTTTGAGAAACATACTACAGGGATTGGATCAAGACTATTGCAGAAAATGGGGTATAAAGGAAAGGGAATCAGAATTAATGGCCAAGGCATCGTGAACCCCATCAAAGTAGAGAAAATTCCTCGTTATGTAGGACCTGGTTACGTGAGGAAGGAAGTTGGCAAATGCTCCAAAACAACTACTAACCAACCAATGACAGATTATGAGAGAAATTCATCATATTCCAGTGATAGTGAGGGTTCCACGAGCCCTTATCGGAGGTAAACTAGGGGACAACACTCCAAGACGACCCAAAATGTCTGGAGGATAAAGAATCTTTGTAGCCACTAGAACGAGGTTGGACACCAGAGAGCCATGTGTAAAATGCTCCATGCTCAGAAAGGAAAAAAAAAAACAAGCAGGCAAAAATGTTCTACAAGTGAATCTGCCACATGGAGAAGACCTATTCAGTTTGTTAAGTAAGAGATGGTTTTACTATGTATAGTTATTTTTCATGGCCATAGTTTGTAAATCATGCATTGTGAACAATTTTAAAAGTGATGTTATGTTTTCCATCACTTAATAAAGAAACAATGATGTTTCTGGCCCTTTTTCTTTCTAGTAGCTGGGGTTTTTTTTTTTCTATGTAAAAATAGACCTGAGAGTGTGTGTTATAAACTCTTGGCAAGTATGGGGTGTCTGAGTCATGTGTGGTTTAATTATAGGAATGTACGAGATTTGTGTGTAATGCAGATGATTGAAAGTGTAGTTTGGTGAGGACACATGCAGTGTGCAGGATGTGGTCATGATTTTGGAGGACCAAAAGATCCTTAGTGGGGAGGAATGATCTAAGATGATCTCAAAGTACAAGTGACATTAGAAATGGCTAAAAAATAAAAGTGCTCAGATGTTAGCAAGCCCATGATCAAATCGAAGTGCTCGTCACCCTCATTACAACAATGCAATAACACTCCAATCCGAGGTCATATGAAGAAGTTAGACTTGGTCAAAGTTGTGGTCAAAATGGGTAGTGGGCTAGGTTTAAGGGTTCTAAACTTTGACCAACATAGGGGTGTGAAACCTAGCTCCCGATAGCAGGTGAATTTTTCGAATGAGTAATTTTCCTGATAACTCTTAAATTCGACAATGTAAAATATATGATTTGGTTGAAATAAAATAAAATAAAAATGTAATAATGGGGTGGCAGGTTGCCACCCCTGCCACCCGCTCACTCTGATTTTTGGAAAGCATATATTAAATAAAAAAAGGTTTGGAAGGGGTTGTGTGGAGAAGATCTCGCCCACCAACCATATACCCCATATAACATATAAACCGGTGTAACCAACTTTGTTTAAACCAAACGATCAAATTGTGACTATAATTATGAATCAGCACAATGGTGGAACACTCCCCAACTCTATGCCAACCGCATTCATTAAACATTTTTCCGAAATAATTATAATCAACTACCAAGTTCGGGAGGCGAGGGATTTTAACCCCGATCTCCGCCGACCTAGTCGGCTCCGCCACCAACGAGCCATGGCTCATTGCTTTGGTGGCTTTGCCAACGCTTTTTATTTAAACCTTGCACAATCATTTTCATGGGGGCAGCAGTAGGGGAGCAGATTTGTGTGCAGAGGTAGAAGCCTGACGCTGACAAGAGGCCGGAACCTCGCCCAATGAATCTTAAGGTATAAAAAATATTTCGAGAGGTGCAGAAAGAAATTTTTTAAGATTTGGGCATGTGGATAGTCTTTTCTGCATGATTTTTCGCCAGGAACTCAGTGGTGATGTCAGTTTCAGTAGCCAAATTCTCCATTTTTCGGCCACTTTCAGGATTGGAGGTATAAGGTTCTTTTATGTGAATTTCGCTTGTAATTTTTCTCTTTAATGCCACTTAATGAAAGAAGGCATCCCGACTGTTGAGTATGGCCTAGAGACGTAGTCCAAATTGGATGAACTTCATAATAAATTCCTTTTTTTGTGTTTCATGCTTTCACGTTCTTTTGTCTTCGTTTCATCCGCGTTTATTTTTCTTTCACATGTAATTCTTTAGGCATATTTAAGAAAAATATATTGGATCATAAATCCAAGGGAATAATAACTGCAATGGATTAATATTATAAACCCAATGGATTAATACTAAAACCCCAAGGAATTAATATTAAACCAAATAGTATAACATTAGAAACCCAAGGTATATAAACCCTAAGATAAATATTATAAACACGAAAATAAACATGGCTAAACATGGTTGAGACAATCCTTGTGACAATACGACAATGGATCATGGTTGACCATGCTTAACCATGGTTGATTTTCATATCAGCAATATCTTTGTGACAATGTGATGTTTGACCATGTTTGGTTTTATAAAACATGGTTGACCATAATTGAACAAGGTTAACCATAGTTGACCATGGTTGATCATGGTTAATGATGATTTTCATGTTGAGACGATATTTGTCATGATGCAACGTTGTACCATGGTTGAGACAATAGTTGATTTTCATATTGAGACAATATTTGTGACAATGTGATATTGGACCATGGTTGACCATGATTAACCATGTATGACCACAATTTATTTCATAAAATATGGTTGAACATGATTGAATTTACAAAAAATAGTTGACCATGATTGATATTAAACCCTAGGATAAATATTATAAACCCTAAAATAAACATGGTTGACTATGGTTGACGATGATCGATTTCCATACTGAGGCAATCCTTGTCACAATGCAACAATAGAATACTTGACCATTCTTAACCATCATTTATTTTCATATCGAAAAAATCTTTGTCACCATGTGACATTGGAACATGCTTGACCATGGTTGATTTTCATATTAAGGCAATCATTGGCACAATGTGACATTCGTCCTTTGTTAACTATACTTGGTTATGATTGAACATGGCTAACCATTATTGATATTATAAACCCAAGGGAATTATAAACCTAAGGGATTGATATTACAAACCCAAGGGACTAATAAACGGGGTTAATATTGAAACCCCAAGGGAACAATGTTAAACGCAAGGGA
The DNA here is from genome assembly GCA_034641835.2 of Pinus albicaulis. Lineage (NCBI taxonomy): Eukaryota > Viridiplantae > Streptophyta > Pinopsida > Pinales > Pinaceae > Pinus > Pinus albicaulis. The sequence continues at coordinate 12,728,030 of CM076583.1, read as the reverse complement.
TTAATATGATAAACACAAGGTATATAAACCCTAAAATATTAATAAACACTAAAATAAACATGGTTGACCATGGTTGATTTTAATATTGAGACAACCCTTGTCAAAATGTGACATTGGAACATGGTTGACCATGCTTGACCATGGTTGATTTTCATATCAAGACAATATTTGTCACAATGCAACGTTCGACCATGGATGACCATGTTTGATTTTATAAAACATGGTTGAACATGATTCAACATGGTTGACCAAGGTTGACCATGATTGACCATGGATAACCATGATTATCATATTGAGGCAATTTTTTTCATAATGTGACATTGGACCTTGGTTGAGATAATGATTGATTTTCATATTGACACAAAATTTTTCACAATGTGGCGTTTGATCATGGTTGACCACAATTAATTTTATAAAATATGGTTGACCATGGTTGAACATGATTTAATTTATGGTTGACCATAATTGATATTATAAACCTTGGGGATTAATACTAAAAACAAAAGGTAATATAAAACATGCTCGATATTATAAACCTAAGGTATATAAAACCTAGGATAAATATTATAAACCCTAAAATAACCATCATTGACCATGATTGATTTCCATAATGAGAGAATCATTGTCACAATACAAAGTTGGACCATGCTTGACCATGATTGATTTTATCGAGGCAATATTTGTCACAATGCGATGTTGGACCATGGTTGTTGATGGTTTATTTTCATATTGATAAAATCATCGTCATAATGCAACATTTCACCATGGTTCACCAGGATTGATATTATAAATGCGAGGGATTGATATTATAAACCCAAGGAATAAATAATAAAACCCCAAGGGATTATGAACCCATTATGAACCCAAGGGAATAATATTAAGTCCAAGGGACTAATACTATAAAGCCAAGGTATATAAACCCTAAAAGAATATTATAAGCACTAAAATATACATGGCTGACTATGGTATACTGTGATTTATTTTCATATTGATATAATCCTTGTCACAATGCAAAATTGACCATGATTATAATGTTGAAACAATCTTTGTCACAATGAAACTTTGGACCATGGTTGAGACAATGATTGATTTTCATATTAAGACGATATTTTTTAAAATGCGACATTAGATCATGGTTGACCATGATTAACCATGGTTGACCATGATTAACCATGGTTGGCCACTATTGATTTATAAAATATGGTTGACCATTATTGAATTTATAAAACATGGTTAACCATCGGTGACCATCATTGATATTATAAACCAAATGGAATAATAAACCCTAGGGAGTAATACTAAAAACACAAGGGAATATAAACCTATGTGAATAGTATTAAACCTTACGAATATGAACACTTAGACTAATAAACCCAAGGATTGATATTATAAACCTGAAGGAATAATAAACCCAAGGGATACAAATTATAAACCCAAGGTATATAAACCATAAAATAAGCATGTTTTCCCATGTTTAATTTCCATATTGAGACAATTCGTGTCACAATGCAACGTTGGACAATGGTAGACCATTATTGACCATGATTGATTTTCATATCAAGAGAATATTTATCACAATGCGACATTGGACCGTGGTTGATTTTCATATGCATAAAATCTTTGTCACAATCTAATGTTTGAGCATGGTTAACCATTATTGACCATGTTTTATTTTATAAAACATGGTTGACCATGATGGACTATGGTTCACCATGCTGGACCATGGTTGACCATCATTGACCATGATCATACATGGTTGACCATAGGCATTGATCACAATGAAAGAGATTTTAATCAAGTGAATAATATTAAACCATAGGAATATGAACCCTTAGATTAAAGATGAAATCATGATCGATGCCACAAAAATTTTATGAGTTTTGTAACCTATCTGGGTTAGAAATTAATATTACAAGTTGAATTTTATTAGAAGAAAATCACGACTATAATATTATAAAATTAGTTAAATTTTGCATATGAAAAATTAACAACCATTAGCCTATCTCGGTTAGAAATTAATTTAGAAGTTGAATTTTACTCAAAGAAAATCATAGCTATAATATTATAAAATTAGTTAAAGTTTTCATACGAAAAGTAAGCAACCATTACTTTAATGGGGTATTTTTGAATTATTTCCAAACATGTCAAGAATTTTAATTGTTTTAACAAAAAATTCCCATGTTAAAACAACCTAGATAACTAACCTTTAAAAACACAAGGAAAAAATATAACATTATCTCACAAAAGAAAATTGAAAAAATGTATTTATTAATTTATGATTGCAAAATTTCATATTAACATTGTATTTTTAATTGTATAAAAAATTACTATTTTATAATTTTACAATCTCAATTGTTATAAGAAATTTCAACCATTATTTTGAATTAAAAAAAAACAATTGCTTTATGTATAACTTATATTTGTAGCAAGTATTTTTGGCTTCAATCCTGGCGCCTACTTTTCCGTTATAAACTCTTCTGTAAATTGGTTGTGTTTAACTTATGAACCCTTTTATGTAATTGCACTAGAAAATATATGACTCATCATAGAGATGTGTTTTTAATTGCATCAAAAATTATTATTATATTCGCAAATTGGTTGTGTAAAAAATTATTATTATATTTGCAAATTAGTTGTGTTTTAAGTTATGAAACCTTTTATGTAATTGTACTAGAAAATATATTATTAGTGACTTATTGTAGAGATGTGTGGTTTTTTTTTATTTTAATTGGACTAATCTATTAATATAAAACATAGTTTACAGGTCGAAGCCTGCTTCCGGAATTGTTATGCTAGTCAATTCCGGAGGGAGCAGAGTTTAAAAAGGCAAAAATTGACCACCCCAAATTGGGAAACTGGTCCCAAAATCCCTGCCCACAGTGGGGAAATGAGCATTGTCCAGTAATGACCAAGAGTTTGACAAATTTCCGAGGAAATACATAATAACAGAGAAATTAATCAAAACTAAGAGAGGAAACCTCTCATTGCTATGGTTGTAAATCATGCTAGGTGTCATGCGGCTGTGGCAATGGCTCCTCAATGATAATACACATGTAATTGTCTGAAGAATCATCCTCTTTCTTTGGGTGTTGGGCGGTAGGCTCTGGCGTGATAGCAGTGCGCACAAGACTGGCAGTTCCCTTTCTCTTTTCCACCACTGAACATTCATGACATCCACTTACACTGCCTTTGCTGCTGGAGGACAGCGAACCAAGTTTGACGGGAAGGGTTGCAGACTTCCAAGAGTGTTGTGGAGTTGCTAGAGAGATTGTGGATTTCCGTGGTCGTTTTCTGGAACCAAACCTCGTAGAGCTTGAAGGCACCTCCTGAAAAGTAACGGTGATTGTAGCTGTGACTCGGGGTCTATCCATGGCGCAGTCATAGTGAAAATGGGCAGAATTATCTTCTAGAGGCGGGGAGAGACGGTCAGCGTGAATGGAAATGGGTGGGCAAGAGGCCTCGCCCCTGCCTCTTCCACGTCGGCAACGCATACGATGCCTTTTCAGCATGCTGGAAGGCGCGTGAGGGAGGCCGACAAGTGGAGGTGAGGTCGAGTGAGCTTTTGGGTTGGTGAGTTGATGATGCAGTGCAGAATGACAACAAGTGCAAGTGGGCGTCGGAGCAAGCTGAAGATGGAGGTGGCAATGCGTCTCTGTGGAGCTCAGAGCATAGACGACCAAAAGACAAAGGCTGCAAGCAGAGAATGGCAGTAAAGGAGGACGCGACACCATTAAGAGAAGTTCAGGGCGGTTTGCCGAATGAGAATTAAGGCAGAGGGAAGAGGCAGTTAAGTCTGTCTGAGATGAGTAGCTGGAGATGTTAAATGCTGCAGGACAAGTCCCATGCTTGGCCATGTGGCTAGGCCATGTGTCGCGCATTGGGCCTGCCACCTCCCATTCTATTTCAATCACTTGCATCGACATAAAAATGTGTTTTTAATTGCATAAAAAACTATTATTATATTTAAAACTCAATGAGTTATCATAGAGATGTGTTTTTAATGGCATAAAAAATAATTATTATAATTAAATTTTGCAATGTCGCAATTGCTATACACAATCTCAACCATTCTTCTGAATTAAAAAATTACCATTAGTATAACTTTTATGTATAACTTATATTAGTAGTAAGTATTTTTAGCTTCCATCCTCGCACCTACTTTTCCCATTATAAACTCTTTTGCAAATGGGTTGTGTTTTCACTTATGAACCCTTTTATGTAATTGTGCTAGAAAATATATGGCTCAATGACTTATCATAGAGACACTCTTACTTCTGTCATCACCTTATGACTTTTGCATTAATGTGATATATAATTTTATTAATTTAATGCTTTAATATTCTATTTTCAGATTGGTATAAATTATAAAGATTTTAAAGGAGGTTAATAATTAGTGAATAATTATCATCATCTATACCAATACTTTTAAATTATAAATGTTCCTAAGTATAAATCTTTTTTATAATGCTCTGTTGTTGTCATTCTATATGAATGTAGTTTGCTTATTTATTTATTAGTTTTCAATTAAAGTAATTAAGTAAAAGAAATATTTTTTATAACCACAGTCACTGTGATTTGGTGTTCGCATGATCACTGTGTGGTGAGGATTGTTATGATTTAAATCTAGTGTTTCACTCCAACATTTCACTATGTGGTTATTCTATATATCCAAAAAGGCGTGGAAAAGCCAAATTATATGAAGAGACCGTCGACGTTCGTTGCCTCATATAGCCATTGGATCATTCTTTTGCGAATTAACCATAAACTAATTTTGTTTCGACGTGGCAGAATGAATCAAATGCAGGAAGGAATCGTTTGTAAATTTTAACAATTGAAGAAAAAATTAGTGATAATCGATAAAAAAAGGCATCATCAAACATTTGTAGATGTTGACAATCGATAAAATTGCATCGTCAAACATAAATATTAGTATACACTACATAAATAAATCGTAATTTTTTTTCAAACTATAAATATGTTAGTATTAAATTTTATAAAAACTTTAAAATGCAATACGTTAATACAAAATCAACTCACTTAAAGTCCATGATAAAAAAACTATAGTTTCCCAATTATGTAAGTTATTATCCATTAACATAATTTACGTTAAAATTGAGCAGTTTGAGAAACGTCAAAATTCTTTTATGTTTACGTTAGTGATGTTAAGATTTATTTTATATATTTTATTAAATTTTATATAATTTGAGTGGGGCAGTAATTTTAATAATTAAAAGGGTAACATGTTTTTGCTTTGGTAAAGTTTCTTTTTTTTAGATATAATGAAATAGGTTAACTTCTCAAGATAAAGAGGTATTTTGCATGAGTGAAAGCCTACTCACTTATGGAGCACCAAATAAAGAGGCATTTTGCATGAGTGAAAGCTTACTCGCTTATGGACCATCAAATCGTAATCCGAAGTGGCGATGTTTTCCTTGAATGACAATGATGAGCTAGTCTGTGTATTTACAGATAGAAGCCAATGGTGGCTATCCCTAATGTCAACATTACAAGTTATGAAAGGTCTTATTATTATTAAAAAATAAAATAAAAATAAAAGCTCCTCTATTATTTAAATATTTAAAGGATAGGTTTCCTCATCAAAAACTACGATTAAAAAAAAGTATCAAAGTGGATCCCTACAATGGTACGGACACACCATGAGCTACATGTGTGTGATCATTATACATTAATACACACTGAATTTACTTGTAACACAAACTGTTAAGAGCTTTCATTTGTGTTTGATGACTATAATGAGATGTCGTCACTTATTTTCATATTATGTGTGTTCACTGAGTCTCATTCCCGTTATTTTTCTGAATCTATCAAACAACAAGTCGATTATTCCCTCTTTGAAGTGGTGTATGTTAGGTAGGATCCAATGTTGGGTGTGGAGCATGATTATCTTCCTTATTTAGATGTATTGTCGTGTTGGACCCTTGTTCTTAATGGGGCAGCAAGGCCGACCGTTGTTAGATCGTCATCAAGGGGGGTCCTGGGGGGGGCAAGGGGATGATGCCATTTTGGAGCCCCCCCTGGCAGTGGTGTTTCGAGGGCAACGCCCCTGAAGCTAAAAACATATGTAAAATTTCCTTATAAAGTATTGTAATTTTGTAGTCAATCTGGGCCATTCATTAGGAGGATGATCTGACGGTAGAAGTTATGTTTAATTTAGGGTTTTTTTCCCTACAAGGCAGCCCCTCTGTTGTATGAGGGAATGGTATAATGTATTGCAACTGTGTATCGTGTGTATATCCTACAACTGATTCTTATACAAGACATTTTCATTGAATATTACATCTCTACTCCTAATGATTTTGTGATTTTCATAATCATATAAGCGATAACCAAAATCATTAACACCATATCCAATAAAGGTACATTTCTCTGATTTTGCCTCAAGATTTCTTCGATTTTATTTATTAATATGGGCGAATGTCTCACAACCAAAAGGCTTTAAAAAAGAGTAGTTTGCCTTTTTACCTATCCATACCTTCTCTGGAATACCACTATTCAAGGAACTTGAAGGCCCTCTATTTATTAGATAAACAACAATATCTACAACATGAGCCCAAAATTGTAAAGGAAATCTTGCATGAAATCTCATGCACCTTGCAAGCTTGATGACTGTCCTATTCTTCGTTTCTAACACACCATTTTCTTGTTGTGTTCCTGGAATTGTCTTCTCTTTGTGAATGCCATGCTCTGAATAGTACCTATCAAACTCTTTGTTGCAATATTCACCTCCATTTTCTGATCTCAAACACTTCAGCTTATTCCTGTCTCAATCTCAACCAAAGCTTTCCATTTCTTGAAAGTATCAAATACATCAGATTTATTACGAATACAATAAATCCAAGTTTTTCTAGTTGCATCATCAATAATAGTAACATAATAATAAGAGCCATCGAGAGATGATACCTGAGCAAGTCCCCATACATCTGTATGCACAAGCTCAAATTTTTCGCTCTTCATTTATTTCCCAACTCTAAGAAAATTAACTCTCCTTTGTTTTCTATAAATACAATTCTCACAGAAATCAAAATCAACATTCTTTAAGCCTGACAACAAATTTCTTGAGTGAAGAATATTCATCCCCTTCTTAGTCATGTGTCCAACCTATGATGCCATAATGTTGCATATTCTCCTTTGGAAGTTAAAGCATTAAAAAAATTACAAATACCATTGCATAAATAAAATGCACCAACCTTTTCTCCTTTTTCTATTACTAGGGCTCCTTTAGTGACCTTCCAGGTTTTATTTGTGAAAGTTGTCACACAACCTTCACTGCCTAGCTGCCCCGTTGAAATCAGATTTTTCTTTAGATCTGGAACACGCCTTACCTCCTTTAATAACCATTGGTTTTGATTCTATTGTTTTACAAGAACTTTACCCATTCCAATGATTTTACAGGGTTTATCATCACCCAGACGAACACGTCCAAAATCTCCTTGAACATAGTCATGGAAATATTTCTTATCAAGTGTGGCATGGAATGAGGCCCCTGAATCTACCAGCCAAGAATCAATGAAATTTTCTAAAGAAAGAATCAAAGCATCTTGTAACACATCACCTGTCACATTTTCTTCATGATTGTTTTCTTGTTGTGAATCTCATTCTTTTCCCTTCTCAGATTTACATTCTTTGTTCAAGTGTCATTTCTTTCCACAATTCCAGCACAGTATCCCCGATTTTGACTCGAATATACCTTTCCTTGATTTATTGCCATATGCTGAGATCTTTCCTCTTTCCATTTTTCTTCCCCTAGTCTTTTCACTCAAAGAATTACCTAGTGTCTCATCAGACCTTTTCCATCACATTTCCTTGCTAAGGATAGCACCGATAACATCATCAAACTTTAAAGTACTAGATGTAAAGACAGAGTTAGTAATGGCCATAACTAAACCATTCCAACTTTCTTTTAATGAGCACAGAAATAATCCCTAACTTCATCATCAAATTTTACCCCTACATAACTTAACTTACTAGTAACCATATTAAATGTATTTAAATTGTCAGTAACAGATCCACCTTCTGACATTTTCATATTAAATAAACATTTCATAATAAATACCTTATTTGAGGCTGACGGCTTTCCATATAGTTTCTCCAATGCCATAATTAAACCCTATGTACTTGTTTCCTTCAAAATATTGAAGGTTATCGATGTCGTGAGGCACATCCGTATTCTTCAAAGTGCCTTTCTATCGAGAATCTCCCACTCTGCGTCTGTCATACTCGATGACTTCTTCCTTTTCCAATCAATGGTAGGTAAAGATATTTGTGATATAGATAACATTCCATCTGCATCTTCCATAGCGGGTACTTTTGGCTGTTAAATTTCTCAACCCTAAACCTACCACCTTCTGCCATTGCTCCCCCTCGAACCAAGAACCCTTCTTTCGTGTGATTTTATTAGCCAAATAGAACATCATCTCTCATACCAATTGTTAGAATTCACCAAAGAAATAATATATTTAATGAGAGGAACAATAACCATAAAATAACCAACAAAAAATTATAAACATAAAAACATGTTTCTCAGGGAAAACCCCAAATCCAGGGCAAAACCCAACCAATGAAATCTCATTAACCATTGACCAACAACCTCACCCATCCGACCATGTGAGCCTTCACTGCACCTCTATAGGCCTACCTTACAATGAAGTCTTCCTACCCTTTTATAGGCTCCATTACATGAAATACCACAGGCATAAAACCATGGGTGCATTATGCCATGTGCCCCAAAAATCACTACTATTTACCTTAGTAAACTTTGACTCTATCCCGAGTCAAGTTTACTTAATATCTAGTAAACTTGACTCAATCAAGTTATCCATGGTTTTGGCTCTAGGATTATGGGCATCCATGTCTTTTCCAATGGCTTTCACCTTCATCGCAGGCTATTTAAATGCCTAAAAATAAGTTCTTACAATTTCTTAAGGAAATTCCTTGGACCAAAACTTTTCTAGTTTTCACGCATCACACATTCGCCTCTTTCACTAAACATCAACACTTTTTACTCAATATTTATTATTTTCACCCATATGACCACTCTCTATACTTGTTTATCTAGCTCTATCCTTATTGATCAATACCTAGTTTTCAACATGAATTGCACTATTTTGGTCCATGCTTAACAAGCATCATTCTCATAGCAACCACACCCTTGTACATCCCCGCACTCTTCCAAATAGATTCTTTATCATTCGCTAAACTTTAGTTCATAATGTTCATAGCTTCCGTGCTAGTCCTATCTTGCTATCATGGTTTCCCACATTCTTTGGGCTATCACTTATCCTTCAAGATGATGATAATGAGGGAGCCATTTTTCAATTTGGCATTTTATTTTGATCTCACAGTTGTCAAGCAACTCCAGAATGATATTATAGTTTTTGTACCTTTTTTCTGACCACGAATCCTTTTCCCTCTCCTCTTTCTTAAGACCTCTTTTGATCATGATAATTCCATCCTCCATAGACTCGACCTTCACATCCTCCTTTGAAAGTTCGAACATATCAAATTTCATATTGAATTCTTTCTCATTTTCCATAATTTCCCATGGGGGAGAACCAAAAAATGATTATCTCTAGAAAGTTCTCGTGAAAAATTCAAAATAATATAGGTCCATCAACATCTATATCATTGTCTTCATCAATGAAATTGGATCTACAAGACCTAAAGGCAGAATTTTCATCACCCTTTCAACAGGCCTAGGCCTCTGGTCTGCCACTTTTTCGGTTCTAATATTATTTACATGTAGGTTGCCTTCCTTTCTTCTTTCTGCACCTTCACATACGAAAAGGACAATTTTATATTTCCTTCGTGTACCATGTTATATTCCATACATGTACCATCATTATGCATTCAACACTTTCTTAATGAGCACGTTCACACAGTGGACCTCCATTCTTTTGTGCACTAAGAATCTGCTAGAGTATGACAAACTCCTCTATTGTACAATTTCCATGAGAAATCCATGATACAATGTCCACCTTATCTTCTTCCTAATCTAAAAATCAAAATCTTCCTCTAACACTTTGTAAGTTTTGATAGATATGGGTCTTCAAAAGCTAACTTAGTTCATAACTTGATCAAAGGTGAATAATTAATTTTTAAATAAACTTAAAGATGAAACAAACCACATGAAGCTCAACATGATGAAAATGAAGAAGAGAACAACCATGTGATAACAGATTCCAACCCTCCTGGGCTACGTCTTTGCGACTTGCTCTGATGGCTAGGCTTCTTTATTAGCATCAGCATCAAAAAGAGTATGTCACAAGACTTTGACTCATATAGTAAATGTCCTACTAGAGTGGCACTAGTTTCTCCCACAAAAAAAATTCTCATTTAGAGACTCTCACTCATAAGCGATGGCGTCAAAAGAAAATGACTCTCTCACTGAATGTGCCAACAAGTCCTTGTACTCATTCTGAGATCAAATAACAAAAAATTCTATTATTTCATAATGAAGTAATGAAATGGTCTTTTCCCACAAACATAATGATAATATACTGACAATGGTTTCTTTAATGAAGAAAAAAATGATACAGATGTGTCTAGATGGCTGGAAAATCCTTATCCTAGCTCTTTCCATGGTCAACAAGGTCTTCATATGTCCTAAAAAAGCTAAACGCAATCTTTGCCTACAAAAAAAAAAAATGAATTTTCTCTATTAATTTTCCAACAAACAGTGCCCAAATCACAAAAATAATACTTCCATTGAGTTAAGAAAACTCAAAAAACCCTTGTGTAGTCTCTTCGTGGGCTCAAAAAGGCTGAAAAATGACCAGTTCAGGCCTCCTGGAACATTTCTCCGATATTTGTCTTGAAAAATGAGAAGATTGTCTATCTGAGCAATGGAATCTGCATTTTGGAAGACTACCAAGTGAAAAATGTTGGGAAAAATACTGAGAGAGGGGGAGGTAATTAGGGTTGAATCAATATTGACAAGAATCGCAATCTTTTACTTTTATTTTACTGATTTCTATACACGACTTCGATTAACTCAACTAGCGTATATAGAGGGATATCCTAACAGTAAATTTTGTATACCCAAATAACTTTACTGTTCAGATAAATATTCAGAAAAAATTCTTTAGCCCAGATCATCAGTTATGCATGAGATAGTTAAGCTGTAAAAATGTCCAAAAATAACAAAATAAATCAACACATAAGAGCATCACACACGAACACCAAGATTTAAGGTGGAAACCCAAGTTGGGAGAAAACCACCACTGATGTCGTATTTGTCTTCAATATTTATTATATGGAGAAATTCTTACAATGTTGTACTAATGCAGAGTTATATCAGTATGCAAACATCTACCTCCAAAAGGTTGCAACCTTCTCTTGTTCTCCATGTCCTGCTAGAAGGGAGCTCCAATCCCCTGATGTCGTTTACTAGCCATTACTAGAAGGAAGCTACAACCCACTGAACAGAACACCAGCTTCTACTGGTAGGAAGATTCTACTTCCATACTGAAGGCTTCAACCCTCAAATCCACTGTAGACCATGTTTCATAAGTTTTCACATTTGATCCAACAACTTCTACATAAATCAATATATAGATCAATGACCAATAGCCATAACCCAAAATTTAAACGGAATAGTGAGATCACTGTAACTAGAACATAGTAATAAAACCAGACTTCTGAATCAACATGCAGAATCAATTTCAAACTTGATCATTTAACACATTAAATGCATATGCTACTTCACTTTATTGTAACCTTCGTGTATATGCCTTTCCTACACACCAACCTGCATATAGATCTGTCAATACTGAATTTCCAGAATTTGATCAAACTCATAAACATATGTGAGGCATTCAGTCATACATATTTTCATATTTGCAGAACCTTATTCAGTGAGCATCATCAATCATATTTAATCACTCATTGATTATATTTGTACATAGTTAACTAACAACATATACACTATTCAGACATCCCAGATCTACAAGAAGACTTCATTGATAGACCACAAAAATATAGAAGCAATAAAAATATAAAATCTTCATCAAGCTTTAGAAAACCCTAACTTCCATATGTGTTTTTTCTGAAACCAACCCTTGTGTATACACGCTTTTACCATGACGAACCAACATATATATATGTAAATATTCAATCTGTAGAAAGTTTTAGATCAATAGACTTACCCAGATTTTACCCTTCACTTCAGCCATCATGTGCCAGGTCATAGTTCTAAACATCTCCCCAATAGATCAAGAACATAGATAGTCATTTCAGGTCTAGAGATGATCTAGGTGGATATTGGTGGCCACCCGCCTATTCCACTTGGGGCCCCACCATTGTCTCTTTCAGTTTTTTCAAAACTTACTATTTTTAGCAGATTTTCGAGTCCTAAACTTCTGGAGCCGTTTTGAAGCCCCAAACGGAGACAGTATGCCGAAGTTACATCCCTGGGAAGATGAAACACCAATTTACCCAAACGGGGCCCATAGTTTTGGCGCTTCATCTCCTAGGGTTAGGTTTTTGGACGTTTAGAATACTCCATTGTTTCTCCATAATAAATAGGCCCTCGACCCTCATTGTAATATAGTTTAGAGGTTTGTAGTCGCCACATCTCTTCTCAGAGATTCACTACCAGCACCCTAGCTATTTTATTTCCATAATGTTTGTAAGCATATTTATGTGATTTGATATTAATGAAATTAAGCCTTATTTCCATTTTATTTCTATGTTTATGGTTATTTCTGTATTCTGTTGCATTCCTGCATAAATCCAGATCAGTCGTATCAGAGCGGTCTACTTTTTATCAATCCTTCTTTTCATATCCCCAACGAGGTGGGGGTATAAGGAGTTAGGGCTCGATCTGGTGGAACCTTTGCAAGATCAGCCTCACAAACCCCGACGGACGCCCACGGGGGATGAAAATAAAGATGAGGGAATAGGAGATCCTATCAAAATATTGCTCGAGGAGGCCCTCGAAAAAGAAAGGAACGCGATGATCGGTAACTTTTCCCAGATCCTTCAATGACTCCCCACCGGCGGTGCATCTGCATCCAGCAACCACTCTCGAGGTGTGACTCCCTTTAAGGTACAAGTAAACTTTGAAATTCCCATATTTGAGGGTCAAATAGATGCAGATGCCGTAGATAGATGGTTGAATCTATTAGAAGGATATTTATCGGTTCATGATTTTTCCGACCGAGAGAAATTTATTTTTGCACTCCTCAAAGCTACCCCCCATGTCAAGGACTGGTGGGAAACCTACTGTGAGAAAATGGATGAGACAGAACCATCTCTATTCTCAACCGTACCCACTTTGAATTATTTCTGAGATGCCATCAAGGAACAATATATCCCGTGGGGAGCTATGAGGACAAGTACATACAATGGACCACGTTGCGGCAACAAAGGGATCAAGATGTGCATGAGCTAATGAATTTGTTCCATACCCTGCGCACAAAGTTGGGTATCAAAGATTCAGAGAAAAATTTGGTGCTAAAGTATCACGGTTTTCTGCATAGATACATTCAGGAGGAAATGGATTTCCTCGACATCTCCTCACTTGGTATGGCATACCGGTATGCTGCCAAGATTGAGAAGAAATTCAAACAAAAGAAGCGAGACTTTGGATCTGCGAATCAATAGCAAAGGAAAGGTGCCCCCAAACCACAGAACAAAGGACAAAGCCAACGCATAGTGGCCCAAGACAACCTGCAAAGTACACAAGCAAAGAACAACACCGTGAAGCCAAAGAAGGACATGGGAAAGTGGTGTGAGTTCCATAAGAGCTCCACTCACAACACAAGTGAGTGTTGGGCCAAGAAATTGCTGGTGGCCGAGATGAGGGCTTCTGAATCAGATGCATGCTCTAACTCTGAATCAGAACCTGACAAGGTGAATGACAAATGGAAGCAGATTATTGATGCGGAGCCCAATGCCACTATTGCCACTACGAAGATCCAGAAGGAGGAACCAGAAGATCTAAAGGAGGCAAAGCATCTCTTCCACTCCCAGATGTGGGTAAAGGGTTCCCCGCTATGGTTCATTGTTGACAATGGGAGTCAAAATATCCTCATTTCAGTAGATGTTGTGAGGTGATTGGGCTTGTTGACCACAGCACACCCACAACCATACACCATCGGGTGGCTTCATCAAGGACAGGATCTTCGAGTCAGCCAGCAGTGTCGCCTTTCCTATATCATCAAGCCCTTCAAAGATGAGGTATTGTGTGACATTTCTCCTATTGATGTTTCTGATGTATTATTAGGCCAACCATACTTGTGGAAGCGACATGTTGTGTATGAGTCCTGGCCTCGCGCTGTTATTGTTACTTTGGGAAATAAATTGTATAGGATACCAGAGGTACCACCGCCTCCCACTATCTATTTGGTTACTACAAAACAATGCAGTAAGCTCACTTCCCAAACCAGGCAAATTGTTTTCCTGATGATCCGCCCCCAAGGCAAGAAAAATACTATGGCCACGAACCCCAAACATGGCTCCTCTACACGAAAACAACAAATGGACAAGGTTGTGGAGGAGTACGGGGACATCTTCACCTCACCCACAGGGGTGCCTCTACACTATCAGGTTAAGCACCCGATTGACTTGACCCTTGGTGCACTGCTACCCAATGGACCTATCTATAGGCGCTCTGTTCTGGAGAATGATGAAATCAAGAGGTAGAATCAAGAGCTGCTACAAAAAGGTCACATTCGGCCAAGTTCATCGCCCTATGGGAGCCCGATCGTGTTGGTATAGAAGAAGGATGGGACTTGGAGACTCTGTATTGATTATCAGGCGCTGAACAATATCACTGTCCAGAATAGGTACCCGATCCCACGGATTGATGACCTTTTGGACCATCTCAAAGGGGAAACATATTTCAGCAAGATCGACTTGAAGTTTGGGTATCACTAGGTACCAATCGAACCCTTTGATGTGTGGAAGACTACCTTGAAAGCTAAGGAGGGCATTTTTGAACGACTCGTCATGCCTTTCGGATTGACAAATTCTCCCGCAACCTTCATAAGGTTCATGGACGACATCTTGCATCCATTCACCAACTCATTTGTAGTAGTATACTTGGATGACATTCTTATCTTAAGCTAGACTTGGGAAGAGCACCTCCACCACATCCGAGAAGTCCTCCAAACAACACAACGACCTTCAAGTTGTGTGCCAATTTGAGAAAGTGCACTTTTAACCGCAGCCCGAGTTCAATATCTGGGATACACGATTGAAGTGAAAGAGGGGTGCATGTGGATCCAGCCAAGATCCAAGTCATTCAGGATTGGCCAGCCCCAACCACCCTAACAGAGCTTCGCAGCTTTCTGGGTCTTGCTAATTTCTACTGCAGGTTCATGTTGGGATTCTCTCATATCACTTGGCCCTTGAGTCAATTCACCAAGGGAGGAGCGAAAGAAAAATTCTGTTGGTCGGAATCTCAACAAAAGGCATTCGTAGAATTGAAACATTGCCTCTGTTCTACCCCAGTGCTCACATTACCAGACTTTCAACAACCACTTGAGATCAATACAAATTCCTCTGACTATGCTATTAGGGCAATTCTTACTCAACAGGGGCATCCAGTGTTATATCACAGTGAGACATTATCCGAAATAGTTTGAAAGTATCCCACTTATGACAAAGAAATGTATTCCATTGTGCAAGATTTTCGACAAAGGAAGCATTACATTTTGGGGAAGGAGACAATCATCCACATAGACCACTGACCCCTGCAGTTCATATAGACACAAGGGAAGTTGCAGAACGATCGCCATCAGAAGTGGTCCACATATCTGCAACAATTTCATTTGAACATTAAGTGCAAGAAGGGTAGCACCAATAATGTTGCAGATTGCCTCAGCCGACCACCGATCGTGGCCATAACCACCATTATCAATTATTGTGGGCATGAGACTTCTGATTGGCCGCTTCTCTACAAGAGCGATCTAGAATTCAACTACACATACAAGGCACTCTTGTGGGGTATGCAAGTTCCAAATTTTCACCTCCAAGATGCACTATTATGCCACCTAGGACACCTTTGTGTTCCTTCAAGCAAGCATGCCAAGAT
The DNA here is from genome assembly GCA_034641835.2 of Pinus albicaulis. NCBI lineage: Eukaryota > Viridiplantae > Streptophyta > Pinopsida > Pinales > Pinaceae > Pinus > Pinus albicaulis. The sequence continues at coordinate 12,711,973 of CM076583.1, read as the reverse complement.
GATATGGGAAACGCACTACAGTCGAGTTGCTGGGCATTTTGGGGTCGAGAAAATAGTGGCAGTATTGCAAAATTATTTCTATTGGCCGAACCTTCGACAGGATGTCGCGAAGTACATCAGATCCTGGAATTCTTGCACCATTGCCAAACCGACCATTAAGAAGCAAGGGCTCTATACTCTGCTACCTAACCCTAGTCGACCTTGGGAATCCATCTCCATGGATTACATGTTAGGCCTTCCTTCTACTAAGCATGGAAACGACTGTGTTTTCGTGGTCGTCAACAGATTCTCAAAGATGGCCATTATGGCGGCCTAAAATAAGAATATCACAACAGAAGCCACTACTAAACTCTTCTTTGAACGAGTGTGGGTGCACTTTAGGATCCCACAGTCTATCATATCATATCACGATAGCAGGTTCCTCAGCACATTTTGGTCCAGCCTTTGGTCAATGTTGGACACCAAGCTCACGAAGTCCACAGCTTTCCATCCCCAAACTGATGGCCAGAAATAGGTCGTCAACAGGATGATTGTACACATTATATGCATGTACAATTCAAAGCATCCACGCACATGGGTTGATAGCCTTCCCTATGTACAACACACTTATAATCGGGCTCTCCACAACTCAACCGGCCACAGCCCCTTTCAGGAGGGCTTGGGATTCCTGTTGGAAATGTTGTCATTGATGGAAAAGGAGATGACAAAGGAGGAGCACCTGAAACATCAGTCAAGGAGCAAAGGAAGCCAAAAGAGAGGTAGCAGAGGCAGCAGTGAATTGAAGCAGAGAGCTATTCAAGGTGTAGAGTTGTGAAGAAGAATTTTTTCACTACATGAGTATGATGAGATTGTGTTCTGTAGATAATTGAAGAAAATCCATATCTTGTTTAGAGGCAGAGTTAAAGAAGGGCTAGTGATTTTGACTTGAAGATCTGGCCAAGACAGTTGTGTTGTAAGTGAATTCATTTGTCTAATATGAATGAAGGAAATTGTTCCTGAATGGATGTGTATTGGTTGATTTAGTTTCTGTGAGAGAATGCTTGAATCTCCATGAATCATGTATAAATAGACTCTGAAATAGGAGTTGAAATAATACTCTGCCCATAAGGAAAGAATCCAGTATTGGTTTGAATTGAATGTATGATGAAACCCTATACCCAAGATTTTAAATGGGTTCTGTGAATAAATTTCAATGTTGTGGGATATTGGAGGAATTGAATGTACATCCATCAATGAACTGGAATCTTGTGCGTGTAAATCAGTGATATGCAGATTAAAAAAAAAAAAAAAACTCTGCAGTAAGGGTTTATAGGATGAAGATTTAACTTTGAATTGGGTTAAGGATCCACGAATCATGTTGTGAGAACCTGTAGAATAAAATCCATCATATAACCATTGCGGTATTGAACTATCTGGAATCGAGCTTTCAGTTTTGGTGTGATATTTGGGCATATCAGTTTTAGAATGATGTATAGAGATTACCAAGATCTTAATGGTAATTCAAAGGCCATCGAGTCATGGAAGGAGGACTTCATGCGATCCATTGAGAATGCATAACCCAATAGAGCGATGAATACAACGACACAGTTGAAAGAACTTTAATTTATGGTTGCAGTGTCACTATAAAACTAAAAGTGCAGAGGATTGGTAACAAACCAAAATTTGAATCCGAATTAAACCACGGAGTTAAATTTGACGAGGCAGAACCTTGAATATAAGTGGAATCATGAAGGCAAACAGTAAAATCGGTGTTCAAAAAACAGTGGGTTCGCGCGACAGTTAAGGTGGTAAGTAGAATTGTCAAAAAAGAACGCGATATATGTCATTGGTTGCCACGTGTCCTAAAGTGGTTTTCGAATACAAATTTTTTCGCGTAATTTTGGAGAATTATGTGACGAGCATATAATTTGCATGATATTGCGTGGCATCCATCGGATTTAAACTTGGCGCGCGACAAAAGTTGGACCGTCGGATCAAATCGACAGTTAATACAAAACAAGGTACGTGGGCCCGATCGACTTTATGTTGAATTATAAACCAAATTTGAACGACAGGTTGTGGAACCAAGATATAGGCATCGGGTTGTATTATAACCTAAGTTGAAGTTTGATTTTATAGATTGATATGGGGTTCTTTTAATTAAAAGTCGAGGAATGTGCGTACTCGACCTTTTAACCCCAAGTTGGTTGGCATCAAATATACACCTTGGTAATTGATTTTAATTAGGGGATTCGAATGCTAAGGTTTTTGTTATAATATCTGCCGGAGTATTAATAAAATCCAAAGCCTATTAAGTGTTACATAACCGTTGATTTGGGGATGCTGATATATTTTATATATGAATGGTAAGCCATGAACACATATTGAATGATTCAATGATTGATTAGCCATTGGGTTATGGTTTCTAAGGTTCGAATATCAAAATAATAATGCCAAGAATGAACATTAATTGCTTGACATAATAGAAGGAGAGAACCTTGCATAGAGGGCATATATTGGGTTTATAACCATGGCGATATTAAATCCTCCGCATTCAGTTATTTAAACTGCCAGTAAAGGAAACCAAAGCATTGAAATTTTCCCAGATTTAAAGTTAGTAGTTATATATATTGTAACGCATCTATATATATACAGCAGACACACAATCACGGTGAACAGGAATATGCATAGGAATGAATTTGACAGGTGTACAAGCACAGAAAACTGGAAAATATGTAGAAGACAGTGAGTAGAAGAAGGAAAAACAGTTACGTGACAACAACAGAAAAGACAAAGCCAGCAAAGCCAAAAACCAGAAAATGGACTGAGTAAAATTGTCTTTATGTAACTGAAAATGTGATTGTAAATGTTGTAATTGATTTTATATTGTTTGTGATGCATTAGCAAGTCTCCGGAGGAAAAGCAAACTCCACTATAAAACTGAAATGTATATGTATTGTTATATTTTTCTGAATGAGTTGATAAAAGAAATGAGGAAGCAGAAGCCAAAGATTCATGGTTGTCCATTTCAAATTCCCTGAGGAATGCTAACAGTCATAAGAAACTTTCTATAAATAATATCACATTGATATGTATAAAGAGGTTAGAGAGAGTGAATATAGAGAATGCAGAGTATGGAATTGAGGCAGAGAAGATAATAAGAAGGAGGAGTAGAACGAGATGCTGTGAAAAGTTAGAGAATGCAGAAATGAAGCAGTGAGGCAGAGAAGAAGGAGGAGCTAAGTAGAGAAGAAGGAGGAGCTGATAGAGAATCTGAGAAGATGCTGAAATGATATAAGGCAGATATGAAGACTGATGCACAACAATGAAGATGATACAGAACAAAGCTGATATCCAAGGTAAATCAGCAAGTGATTTTATTTTGAAAGAGTGAGGAAGTTGGAGCTTCCCTATCAAGTTGTAGCCTGATAGATGTCAGTTTTAGCTGACTAAGGTTGGAGCCTCCTGTAGGTTGACGCCTATAGAAAATTGATGGGAGTTGGAGCTTCCTTGCAAGTTGTAGCTTGCAGAATTGAGGTAGGAGCCTCCTGTGGGTTGGAGCCTACAGAAAATCAGTGGTGAGAGGTAGTTGGAGCTTTCCTTTGCATCACAACAATAATAAGATGTGGTTTTCTCCCTTTATGGGTTTCCACTTATATCTGGTGTATTTGTGCATGATGTCTATGTGTTGATGTGGTTTATCTAATCTGCATAATACTTGTTGCTCACATATTAAGACTGTTGTTACATTAAAAAATATTCTTGATACTTGTTGCTCACATATTAAGTTGATCATGAAATGAAGGTGTAAATAAGTTTTAAGGGAAAAGTTTTAAAATTCCATGTATGTGTTAAACTGATTCACCCCCCCCCTCTCTCAGTTTAACTAAGGGTTCAACAATTGGTATCAGAGCAGGTACCTTTGGTGTAAGCTTAATAGCTTGAAGGAGATTTGGTTGAGTCATGGACTATCAAAATGTACCTGTGTTAAATACAACAAAATTTCCTGAATGGAGAGATAAGGTTAAAATAGGATTATTGGCTTATGAACCAAAGGTATGGAAGCTTGTATGTGATGGTTACTGCACAGACTCTCCCACGGTGCAAGAACAACATAGGAATGCCAAGGAAAAATGTGTGATATTCAACAGTCTTCATAACAAGGATCTTGAGTTAATAATGGATTTAACCTCTGCAAAAGAAATGTGGGATAGATTGCATTTCATGCATGGAGAAGACACTAAAGACTGCACTGTCAAGAAGGAGAAGAGAATTAAGAAGAAGAAAAATTTATGTCAACAGGAAAATGTTCAATAAAATGAGGTACCTGCTAGTGTGAATGAAAGTAAGAGCCATAAAGAAATTGTAGCTGAAGAAAAAGCCAAACTTGACACAGTCTTGACTGAAATAGAAAGATTGAAGAGTGAAAACAAAGACCTGAAGACATTGGTGCAAATATGTGGTGAGAAATAATATGAAGACAAGAAAAAAATTATTGGCCTAAAGACGCAGCTTGAAGAAGCAAAGAAAGTAGAAGACACTCTGCTGGAACAAATGAGAGAGAAAAGTCTTGAATGTGAAAAATTTGAAGAAGAAGTAGTAAGCCTAAGAAAGAACTTAGAAAAAGCCCAAAGAGAACTATTAATGAATACACCTCTAATGAAAGGCTCTGGATAGTTGGACCAGATTCTCAATGCTCAAAGGTCACCTCACATAAAGGCTGGGATAGGATATGAAGGAGAAACTAGCAAGTCCAAGGTTGAAGATAATAGGAATATCATTTTTTTAAAAGGTGTAAAGGACAGTGACACAGCTCAACAAATTCCTACAGAAGCAGAAACTAGCAGGAACATGAGTTGCAAAGAAAAAAACAGAATCAAGCAGCAACATGAAAGAACACAGAATGAGAGGATGAAACAATCAACTACTAAAGGCTCATTCGCTACTAAGGGTGAATTGAATAAATTTGGAAGATGTCAAAGAAGGTTCTTTCCTCCTATGGGAAATATGACTTGTTTTTCCTGCCACAAACCTGGACATACTGCAGCATACTGTAAGACAAAGCAAATCCAATCCAACTAGCAAAAGATGCAGCAAATAAGAAGATCCCCTCAAGCAAGCAAATGGAAAAGACAATATTTCACCAGGTACACAAATTATTTCCATGGCTACTGTTATGCATGCAATAATTTTGGACATAAATTTGTTGAATGTAAATTGTATTAAAAAAGGGGAGAAAAATATTATACATCAGCTCAAATGTACTTTGATAAAATAAGATGTTATGTATGCCTCAAACTTGGTCACAAAGAAAAGGATTGTAATCTTCCTTATACATTAAAGAACTCCAGACAGATGATGAAATCTAACCCAATCAAACAAAATTATGAATAAAAAAGGAGTGCATACATTATGATGAACCCAAATAAAGTATGGAAAGAAAAGAGAAAGGGGGAGCCTATTATCTCAATAACATAACGAATCCTCCATAGTCTCAGGGGGAGCTTCTCTAGGAAGCAAAGCAAAAATCCATCCAGTGACAAATATGAAGCAACATCCCAGGGGGAGAGCAGTTCATAAATAGTCCCCATGAAAGTGGTCTAAGAAGAGCTCCATGTAATGAGAAAAGCTATGATATTAGGAAGGGAAAGGAAATTCCTCTAATAGAGATCTATAGAGGATGAAGATCATCTGAAACACACAATAGCCAGCAAGGTAATAGAAGGAGAAAAAGTAGAAAGCAGCCATGATGATAGAGGAAACCTTAGCAATGAACATGTAAGCTAAGAAGACTTCAACACATTAAAGTGATGATCACACTGTGCCTCATACTACTAGAATTAATAATGAAATACATTAATAAGGATGAGTTCCTATCATCAGTTCATCACATCTTTCAAAAGGTACACTTGGAGAAATGCAGTTAAGTGAGTAATAAATATTTGAGTAATCAGCCCATGAAGATTCATAGAAAATAAATTGAAGATGTCTTCCCAAGGATCTTTATGATAGAACAGTTGAATTGTATCTAAAACAACAATGAATCTGGAGCAGTTCTAGAAAGGAAAATGTTGTGACTTTCCTCTAAACAAAATGACAGAAAAAGAAAAAGATTACTGAGGCCAAGATCAAATTCAATATATTGATGATTGTTGTTGAAAACAGTGGAGAGCTCAATAGCAGAAATTATGAAGGGTGTCTTATCTATGGGTTCATGTGTGAGCTGAAGTGAAAGTGGTATCAATGTGGGTATTTGGTACAAGCAGCATGCCTATCAACAGAATACCAGGTATTATCAGTGGAGCAGCAGTATGGTACAGGTCCTCAAGATCAAAGGATTAAGGCAAAAGAACATCAAGGTAATATCCCAACGCTATCTACATTATTCAAGCTTGAAAAGGTCAATAAAAGAGCTGAAGGATCAATATGTTGTTTACACTTGAAAAATTATATGGAGAATTGAAGCAGTATCTTGTTCTATATATTTTCATGCCTTCCCAAAGTTAGTACATATACATATTAGGCCTCTTTTCTTAAGATCATTCATAACACCATGTGAAATATGTTTGCTAAGATTCAAATTAAAACATCTTGAATATGTTTTTGTTGAAGATCATCATGATAGAACAGTTAAAGTATCAAAAGTATGAAGGATTAGTTGGGTCAGTTGAAGCTCAAAACTCTATCATTGAGTCATCAAGAACATACTTCAGCAGAAAGGATTTTCTGAAATTTCACCATTAAAGAGAAGATTGAGCATTGACATACATACCCCCCTTATGTCATAAAGAAAATTGCATGGTTAATAAGTGAGATTGACCAATACATTGAATGCATCTAACCTCAAGGTTTTGTTTTGAAAATACATTATGCAAGCAATAAAGGCATTTGATCTCTTAGGTCAAATTCTAGTTGATTCATTGATCACATATGTAACAAGAACCTTCAGCTATTAAGGGTAATATCAGTATCAACATCCTAGCTCATATCATCACCAACAGGCAAGAAAGGTGTACCACAACAATAAAAGATATATTGGCTTTATCAAAATTGAACAGATGTTGTACTGCAGATGATTATTGCAGAAGAAGATATATTCCATCTACAATCTTCGTCAACATAAATGTATTGGCACACTACATCAGACAGAGACTGAAGTATATTTGAAGCATTCTCAGTTTTTTAGGTTTAATCCAATGATGCAGCTCTGATTAGATAAAGCTGGTACAATGTGTTCTATGAAGTCTCATTATCTTCACCTTCAACTTTATACAAGTGAAAGGAGTAAGTGCTTTGGGATTGTATCAACCTGCAATGTGTATTCAAGTTCAATAATCCTCAAAAGTGTTCTCTCAACAACTCTTGTACACCAGTTTGGAGCAGCAGGGTACAAAGTCAAAAGAAGAAGGCTTAAACACATCTCAGAGAGAGGAAATGAAGAGATAGAAAGCACACTAGGAAATGTGCAACCCTTTGCCATTGATGTTAAAGGGGGATGAAAAGAAAGTAACAAAAGATAGGGCCTTCCAAAAAGAAGCCAGGCAGAGGAAGACTTGGAGGAAGCATTGGATTATTGGTGGATGTGTTGCCATCAATGCCAAAGGGGGAGACTATTGGAAATGTTGTCATTGATGGAAAATGAGATGACAAAGGAGGAGCACCTGAAACATCATTCAAGGAGTAGAGGAAGCCAAAAGAGAGGTAGAAGAGGCAACAGTGAATTGAGGCAGATAGCTATTCAAGGTGCAGAGTAGTGAAGAAGAATTTTTTCACTACATGAGTATGATGAGATTGTGTTCTGTAGATAATTGAAGAAAATCCATATCCTGTTCAGAGGCAGAGTTAGAGAAGGGCTAGTGATTTTGACTTGAAGATTTGGTCAAGACAGTTGTGTTGTAAGTGAATTCATTTGTCTAATATGAATGAAGGAAATTGTTCCTGAATGGATGTGTATTGGTTGATTTAGTTTCTGTGAGAGAATGCTTGAATCTCCATGAATCATGTATAAATAGACTCTGAAATAGGAGTTGAAATAATACTCTGCACATAAGGAAATAATCCATTATTGGTTTGAATTTAATGTATGATGAAACCCTGTACCCGAGATTTTAAATGGGTTCTGTGAAGAAATGTCAATGTTGTGGGATATTGGAGGAATTGAATGTACATCCATCAATGAACTGGAACCATGTGCATGTAAATCAGTGATAGGTAGATTAAAAAAAAAAAAAAAAACTCTGCAGTAAGGGTTTATAGGATGAAGAGTCAACGTTGAATTGGGTTAAGGATTCGTGAATCATGTTGTGAGAACCTATAGAATAAAACCCATCCTATAACCATTGTGGTATTAAACTATCTGGAATCGAGCTTTCAGTTCTGGTGTGATATTTGGGCATATCAGTTTTAGAATTCTGTATAGAGATTACCAAGAGCTTAATGGAAATTCAAAGGCCATCGAGTCATGGAAGGAGGACTTCATGCGATCCATTGAGAACGCATAACCCAACAGAGCGATGAATACAAAAGAACAATTGAAAGAACTTTAATTTATGGTTGTAGTGCCACTATAAAACTAAAAGCGCAGAGGATTGGTAACAAACCAAACGTTGAATCGGAATTAAACCACAGAGTTAAATTTGATGAGGCATAACCTTGAATATAAGTGGAACCATGAAGGCAAACAGTAAAAACGGCATTCAAAAACTAGTGGGTTCACGTGACAGTTAAGGTGGTAAGTAGAATTGTCAAAAAGAACGCGATATATGTCATTGGTTGCCACGTGTCCTAAAGTGGTTTTCGAATACAACTTTTTTCGCATAATTTTGGAGAATTATGTGACGAGCATATAATTTGCATGATATTGTGCGGCATCCGTCGGATTTAGACTTGGCGCACGAAAAAAGTTGGATGTCAGATCAAATCAACAGTTAATACAAAACAAGGTACGTGGGCCTGATCGACTTTATGTTGAACTATAAACCAAAGTTGAACGACAGGTTGTGGAACCAAGATATATGCATCAAGTTGTATTATATCCTAAGTTGAAGTTTGATTTTATAGATTGCTATGGGGTTATTTTAATTAAAAGTCGAGGAACGTGCGTACTTGGCCTTTTAACCCCAAGTTGGTTGGCATCAAATATACACCTTGGTAACTAATTTTAATTAGGGGATTCGAATGCTAAGGTTTTTGTTATAATATCTGCCAGAGTATTAATAAATTCCAAAGCATATTAAGTGTTACATAACCGTTGCTTTGGGGATGCTGATATATTTTATATATGAATGGTAAGCCATGAACACATATTGAACGACTCAATGATTGATTAACCATTGGGTTATGGTTTCTAAGGTTCGAATATCAAAATAATAATGCCAAGAACGAACATTAATTGCTTGAAATAACAGAAGGAGAGAACCTTGCATAGAGGGCATATATTGGGTTTATAACCATGGCGATATTAAAGCCTCCGTATTCAGTGATTTAAACTACCAGTAAAGGAAACCAAAGCATTGGAATTTTCCCAGATTTAAAGTCAGTAGTTACATATATTGTAACGTAGCTATATATATACAGCAGACACACAATCACGGTGAACAGGAATATGCACAGAAATGAATTTGACAAGTGTACAAGCACAGAAAAATGGAAAATATGTAGAAGACAGTGAGCAGAAGAAGGCATAACAGTCACCTGATAGAAATAGAAAAGACAAATCCAACAAAGCCAAAAACCAGAAAATGGACTGAGTAAAATTGTCTTTATGTAACTGAAAATGTGAATGTAAATATTGTAATTGATTTTATATTGTTTCTGATGCATTGGCAAGTCTCCAGAGGAAAAGAAAACTCCACTGTAAAACTGAAATGTATACGTATTGTTATATTTTTCTGAATGAGTTGATAAAAGAAATGAGGAAGCAGAAGCCAAAGAGTCATGGCTGTCCATTTCAAATTCCTTGAGGAATGCTAATAGTCATAAGAAAATTTCTATAAATAATATCACATTGATATGTATAAAGAGGTTAGAGAGAGTGAATATAGAGAATGCGGAGTATGGAATTGAGGCAGAGAAGATAATAAGAAGGAGGAGCAGAACGAGATGCTGTGAAAAGTTAGAGAATGTAGAAATGAAGCAGTGAGGTAGAGAAGAAGGAGGAGTTGATAGTGAATCTGAGAAGATGCTGAAATGATATAAGGCAGATATGAAGACTGATGCACAACAGTGAAGATGATACAGAACAAAGCTGATATCCAAGGTAAATCAGCAAGTGATTTTCTTTTGAAAGAGTAAGGAAGTTGGAGCTTCCCTATCAATTTGTAGCTTGATAGATGTCAATTGTAGCTGACTGAGGTTGGATCCTCCTGTAGGTTGGTGCCTGCAAAAAATTGATGGGAGTTGGAGCTTCCTTGCAAGTTTTAGCTTGCAGAATTGAGGTAGGAGCCTCCTGTGGGTTGGAGCCTACAGAAAATCAGTGGTGAGAGGGAGTTGTAGCTTGCCTTTGCATCACAACAATAATAATATGTGGTTTTATCCCTTTATGGGTTTCGATCTCATTCGTGTCTGCGGCAACGAAGTGTCTGTATGTGTTGGTGTATCGTTTATCATGCCATGTGCATGTTGCTCACATATTAAGATTTTTGTTACATTAACAAATCTGCTTGATACTTGCTACTCACAAATTAAGATTGCTCACATATTAAGTTGATCATGAAATGAAGGTGTAAATAAGTTTTAAGGGAAAAGTTTTAAAATTCCATGTATGTGTTAAACTGATTCACCCCCCCCCCTCTCAGTTTAACTAAGGGTTCAACAATTCCAGCCATTATGTCCCATTGACGCAGCCATTCCATTTGTAGTTACTCAGGCTGATTCAGCTCATGTCCAGTCTAAATTTAACAAAGAAAACAACTTCATCGAGCACATTCAGCACATCCTCTAACAGGTTCATGCCATATTGCACAGAGCCAATGCTAAGTACAAGCAATGACATGATCAACATCGGGTGCCACACAACTTCCAGGTGGGCAAAAAAGTGTGGCTACATTTGTAGAAGGAGCGCCTCACTGTACCCCACCATAAGATTCACCTACTTCGATATGGGCCGTACACCATCACCAAGGCTGTAGGGAAAAATAACTTCAAGCTCAATATTCCACCATTCCTTGGTTTGTACCTAGTATTCAATGTAGGCCACCTTCGTCCCTACTTCCCACCTCTATTGGACACCTCTGGCATTGCAGAAGAACTCACACCAAAAGATTTAAACCCATACTGCATGGAATAGGCCACCACAGACTGTATCATGGACATGCAAATCAAGAACAGTCGCTGACAGAAGATCCAACTATATCGGGTTGTCAAAGCTGGCCAACACCTGCACCAAGGCAAATGGTTCACCAGGGACCAAGTTCAATAGAAGTTTCCTCATCTCATGGAGGAACTCAATGCAATGGGGACCATTGCTTCCTAAGGGGGGAGGAATGATCCAGGTGGATATTGGTGGCCACTCACCTATTCCACTTGGGGCCCCACCATTGTCTCTTTTAGTTTTTTTCACAACTTACTATTTTTAGAAGATTTTCGGGTCCTAAACTTCTGGAGTTGTTTTGAAGCCCCAAACGGAGATAGTATGTCGAAGTTACATCCCTGGGAAGTTGGAACACCAATTTACCCAAATGAGGCCCATATTTTTGGTGCTTCATCTCCTAGGGTTAGGTTTTTGGATGTTTAGAATTCTCCATTGTTTCTCTATAATAAATAGGCACTCGAGCCTCATTGTAATACAATTCAGAGGTCTGTAGTCACCACATCTCTTCTCAAAGATTCGCTAACAACACCCTAGCTATTTTATTTCCATCATTTTTGTAAGCATATTTTTGTTATTTGATATTAATGAAATGAAGCCTTATTTCCGATGTATTTCTATGTCATTGGTTATTTCTATATTCTGTTGCGTTCCTGCATAAATCTGGATCAAGATATCCTGATCCATAATTTTATTCATGGGTGCATCATAATTTGAGATCTACCAATAAATATTAACCCATTCCATGCATATATACTTCAGAGAGAAGTATTCAATTAAAATCCATACACTTGCACCCCTTCCACTATTATCTTCTTCTCCTTATATAGGTTTATCCTTTCCCAATAGCATGAGACAAAACAACACAAGTGCCAATGGTATTCTTCGGCAGAATCAAATAGATGACACAAAGCTCAATACTGTGGGCTAAAACCATTGCAATAACCCCTCGTATCATACTTTTAGAGTGCAAAAGGAACACACTACTTTTATTTTTCTTTTCCGCGTCTGTACACGACTTGGATTTCACAAACTCGCATATAGAACATTAAATATGAATATTAATCATTTTTTTCATGACCTTCTGCTAAACCACTGGGCTTCTCCAGAAGCCATATACTTCAACTTTTTCAAGTGAGTTGTCATCAAGGACAACATATGAAATCATAACAAGCATATTTCCAACAATCTCCCCCTTTGGACTAGATGGCAACCGTGTTGGAGTTTGATCACCACAACCTGTAGATATATAAGAAGTAGACATTATTGAAAAACCAAATACTCTCACCCTTTGACATCAAGAGAAAAGGGTGGAAAAATGCTTCCCTTGAGTACATGATGAGGCTTCATATTTCCAATAAAATACATGAATCTATAACTCAACTGAGTGTTACCTTCCCTATCACCAAGGACACAAAATTACATCAAGGATCGAACCAAGTGGAATTACATATTGACTCAACTACCCAACCAAGTGGGTTTACATATTTTAACATGACCATACATGACCCAATATGAAAATATTTACATCACAAGGCTCAAAATGATCCTTTTATCAAATGAAATATATGATTTCTAATAACCAAGACCAAAGGATCTCAAACGAGTGATCATAATATATCAATCAACATAACGCCAACAATGCAGTCTTCTCACCAAGGAAAAATCTCCCCCCTAAACCTGTGCATCGTGAACACGTTCAACAACTAATTCAATAAAGCATCTTCATGAAGGAGATAAATATCAAAGAAAGGATCTGTAAAATTAATATCAGAACAACAAAATTTACCCATCAACACATCAGGACAAAGATATGCCACAGACTGTTTTGAAAGCTAACCCATATAATATATATCAGAAAAAACCATACACAGCTGTATATAGAGAAACTCACATCTATACATGAATTTCCTTCATGAAACCTATGTACCAAATTTAATCTTTTGAAATCAAGTAGATTTGATAAGTGAGGCAGAGACAGCTCCTAACTTTTGTCTGAGATATTCAAATGCTTCCCTAGGAAGAGGCTTAGTAAATATATAAGCAACTTTTTCTTTTGAGGGAACATACTCTAATTTAACCTTTTGATTGGTATTTCTGTTATTGTTAATCCTTGAATTGAACTGGTCATTCTTTACCTGGGTATTATCTTTCTCCTTTTGCTGAGTGATGAAGTATTGTTGGCTGGATTTAGCTGCATTTAGATAGCTTGTTTCTAAATATTGAGAAGATTCACCGATATATCCAAGACCTGTCTTTACAAGAGGAGAGATTTGTACCTTGATAATTTCATCTAAGGTTTTAGATCCTTTAGAAAATCTAAGGCTTAAAGTTTTCACTTTCTCAATTTCCTTTCTTAGACTTACTATTTCACATTCTAATTTCTCATTATTCTTCTCCTTTTCTATAATTTGATTCTTTAGAGTATCTTTGGATATTTTGTTCTCTTCAAAACATATTTTGAGCTTATTGATTTCTTCAAGAAATTCATTTTCTTCTAAATCATCCATAAAATTATCGTTAGCCTCACTAGTGTCCTTCTCAAATTCCATGAGTAGTCTAATATCTTGATCAGATTCTCCTTCTTCACTATTCGATAGATCGTCACTATCTTCATGAGTATAATAACATTTCTATTGATAAAATGTTTCTTATTACCTTTTGCTAAATCCTTTCCCTTTTCATGATTATCTATATGAGGAAATTTAGCAGCTTAATGACCAACTCTTCCACAAGAAAAACATTTGAAAGGAAACTTACCTCTGAACCTTCCAGTGCCAAGTTGAAGTTTCTTTACAAAATTTATCTCATCTTCTTCTGATACATACTCTGATCCTTCATGTTCCTCCATTTCCTTGCCTTTTGTTGTAGCTCTAAAAGCAACTTCTTTGACTTCAGGAAAACCTCCTTTTCTCATTTCACATGTAGTCAGAATCCCATGAAGTTGAACAATAGTAAGAGTTTGTAGATCCTGCTTCTCTTCAATAGCTGACACTTTTGACTCGAATTTAGGAGTTAGAGATACTAAACTTTTTCTACTAGATTGGTGTCACTTATAACTTCACCATATTTCTCATAGAATTTACGATGTCATCTAGACGTAAAAAGAAACTAGCAATGCTTTCATCATTATGCATTCTGAGTTTTTCATATTGAATTCCGAGAGTTTAGAGTTTAGAAATTTTTACCTTCGCATCACCTTCATAGCTCAGAATGATTTTGTCCCATATCTCCTTTGATGTATTTAACAACATAACTTTGAAAATTTTTGATTCAGTCAGACTTCCCAATAATGCATCGACAACCTTTGCATCGGTTTCATAGTTTTTCCTTGCTGTTGGATCTGCTAGAACTGAGGCTAGATATTGATAACCTCCTTCAACTATAGCCCATACATTTTCTCGAAGAGATTGAAAATAGGATATTGTACTTGCCTTCCATAATATTAAATTGTTTTCATTGAAAAGTGGAGGTCTGATAGATGATGTCCCATCTTCATTGCTCATATTCGATGATCTTCCTTCTAACGATTAAGCTTCTTTAGAAGGATCTTCTCTGATTCCAATTGTTGGGAAAAATACTGAGAGCGAGGGGGGGGTGAATCAGTATTTCAAGAATCACAATATTTTACTTTTATTTTATTGATTTCTATATGTGACTTTGGTTAACTCATCTAGCGTATATACACGGATATCCTAACAGAGAATTGCATATACCCAAATAACTTTACTGTTCAGATAAATATTTAGAAACATTAATTAGCCCAGATCATCAGTTATTCATGAGATATTTAAGTAGTAAACATGTGTAGAAATAACAAAATAAATCATCACACAAGAGAATCACACATGAACACCAAGATTTAAGGTGGAAACCCAAGTCGGGAGAAAACCACCGCTGATATCGTCTTTGTTTTCAATATTTATTATAAGGAAAACTTCTTATAATTTTCTACTAATGTAGGCTCATATCATTACGTAGGAATCTACCTGAAGAAGGCTACAACATTCTCTCGTTATCCAGCTGCTACTAGAAGGGAGCTACAACCCCCTTGTTGGGAAGGTAAATACTCTCTGTGGACAAAGACAATCCCTCTAGCACTAGAGGGGGTCTAGAAACAAAGGGACAAGCTAAAGTGTAGGTTCCTAATTAATGAATAAAAAGAATAGGGTAGATTGGCCTACCTAGAGTCCAACACTATCGTCGCTATAGTGGTGGTGGCCTCTTGATCTCTGTATCGACGGGTCACAGTCCTTCTACAACAGTGATCAGATACCGGCTCGAAGATCAACAAACAAGAGCAGCATACAAGACAATTATTTCATTCATAATCAACTAACCAGTCAAGGAAGATTAAGCATATTTCATAAAATAAACCATATTAACACAAGATGGGAACTAGACAATAGTCACGTATATATAAAAATAGAAGAAAGAGTTACAACCGGAGCCTTGATGTCGCTGCCTCCTCTGGTGGGGTTCATTCGAAGCGTGTCTTGAAGGATCATTGGGGAATTCAGATGAGGTGAGGACAGAAGCCTAAGATCTCTCGATAAAGGTATCTTTCTATTCTATCTCTCTAGCGAAATGTTCAAGAATTATCTTCATCCTTTCAGCTATAATGTTCAGCTAGTGTATAAATGGGGGATGGCTTTACTTATGGAGAGAGAGGAGGTGGTTTGGCTCCCTACAATGGTGGAAGGGAGGCCTTATCCTTTGGGACATTCTCCAAAAGGTGGAAAGAAGAACAAAAAGGAGGGGGGCTATGGTTATTCAGTCGAACCACTCTAAATGACTCGCCCATGATGTTGTTAGGATAGAAAATTCACCTCTATCTTTAAAAAAAATTCCATAAATAGGTCGGCATGGGTAGCTCACTAGGATAGAGCGACAATGGGCATGGGGCCCAGGGTTAATCTTCCTCATTGGCGTGAGGGCATAACGGTCTAGTAGTGCCAAGGAAAAAACATGTGTTTCTGATGGTCTGCTCAGGGAATTGTCAATAGAAGGAATGTTGTCCTCATGGAAAGGGATGCAATGATGGTATTTTCAAGGTATAATGCTTCTTATTAGTCACAGAAATGATCCTCCAATGTGTGGGATGGGGATTGCAGGGATAGTGACAAAATTTTGTGTAACAGATTCCCCCTAAAGCATGAGGTCCGAGAGAGAGGGAGGGGTGAAATGCTTTACGATAACACATTCGAACAAAACATTGTTGTAGGAAGATCTGTAATTACAAATATAACTAATATCTCTAATACATGAACATGTGGTATGGGCGCAACCATCCATAATAGAGTACATATATAAAATGAGATATGAGGTATGGACGCAGCCATCCAGTAGTATGATCAACAAATAGACTCAGGTATGGTCGCAGCCATCCAATAAAAAGAGTCATGTATAAATTCATGATAAACCATAATATCTCACATCCTGGATCTTACTAGACAAAACCCAGTGTCTTGAGCTCCATCTCGACCCGAACAAGTACAAATTCAAGCATACGAACATGTGAGCTGAAGTTGAACATGGAAGAATATTACCTGATTACCAGCCAATGATGAAAGTTGTTAACAGGCACGAGAGAAACAACCAATAATGGAAATGGCTCTCAAGGTAAAATAGGTACAATCCATGGAATATGAACAATGATCTAGCGTCGAACACCTGTAGAATCACTTGATCGAAGGCCAATTATGTGGACCTATCGTCGAATGCAAAGAACTTGCCATTGAGGCATGCAAGCTCCAAGGTACTGGTAGGGAGTCTCTAGATCAACTTCCTAGATAATGAGTTGAAGTTGACAGGAAGTGACTCGGTCGAAGGAGGGCCATAATGTTTCCCACGTCATCAACACGAGACAGAGGAACATGATGATAATGAATCAAGACTAACATAGAATCAGGGGGAGGTTAAAAACTGCAAAGGCAAACTTCTCTTGAACATATCAACAACATGGCTTTGGATTTGAAAATATTTGACATCAAGGGATCTGAGGTCATGATGACTTGGAAAAGAGATGATGAGAGGTCAAAACAGATTACCCAAACCCATGGAGGAAAAAATGACAAAATGAGATGTTCTCAACCCGACATGAATGCAGACAAGTGTTATGTTCAAGAGCGACATAATTTCGACACAACTAAAAACTGGTTCCATTTTCCCCCACCATTTTTGATGAGTACCCTAATTATTTTTTAAAACAAGCTTGAAGCAGAGAGCATATGCTTGCAATGTAAGTTTTTCCTTCGGAAAAAACCATCCTAGTACATTTTACAAGCCTTGGGAAGGAGGAACTCAGGTACGTCATGGTGATGATCTCCGATGTCATCAAGGTTTAACGAGTCTGACAAAGGAAGAAATCGACATCTTTTAATGTGTAGAGAGTTTGAAAAGAAGCGAAAAATAAAACACTAACATGTCCCTTTTCGTAAATAGTCCCTCAGATCCGAAAAGGTAGAAAACAATATCTGAAAGAACCTCTTAGTCACGATAGGCTAAGGTATTCCTTTTTCGTAAATAATCTATCCCATCCTGAAAAAAGGGTAAATGTATACTAGGTAGATATCGTTTTGAAACCATTTAACGAGTTCAAAATGACAAGGGTCTCAAAAATATTTTTAGTTTTAGAGAATCAGAAAAGAGCTGAAAGTTGACTCCTCCTGGAGGAACGAGTGGTATTAAGGGTAGCAACTAGTTCTGGTAATGGTGGAACTACTCAGAACAAGTAAATGTCAAGAGGTTGGCTAACATGACCACTCATCGCAGCAGTTCCTCAGGAATGGGTAAAACAATCAAGTGAAGATGTATGATCGGCCAAGCAGATGGTGAGGGTGGAATGAGAAAACCAAGGTTCATCTAGAAAAACAGGTTGATAACATGGCAATCACGAGAGGTAAAATGGTTTCATTTTTATAAAAACTTGAAATCAAGAAACTCTGCTTTAATTCAGTTTCATTTTTACACAAGCTTGAAATGCAAACAAACTATGCTTGGAATAAGTTTGCATGCCCCCAACATGGTGACTCAATTTGAGGTACATGCTCCCCGAGCTTCTTTCCAGCTGCAATGACTGAAAATTAGATGGAGTGAAGGTTCAACTTATGAGATCAGAGAAATACTCGAGTGGGATTTTACGAGATCTGATCAAAGAATTGAATTGAACGAAAATGTGTTTCATTGTTTTAACGAGGTTGACACATTAAAATAACTATCCTCGACCTAATTCATTTTTTAACGAGGTTGACATAGAAGACGAACCATCCTCATAACACCTTGTTTCATTTTTTAACGAGCTTGACACAAGAAAAGGAACTCTGCTCATGCGAAATTTACCATAACGAATAAGAGGTCATGGATTCCAAGTGGTTCACATATAATGGGAGAACAACGTCTTGGAAAACATGATCAAATACCCCCCAGTAGATGGTACTCGACGACAAAATCAATGGATGAGGGCAATGGACAAGCAACCACATAATTAACCTGTGGTGGGGAAGATAAAATCGGCGGATAAAAATCCAGTAGAGATGATGGCGGGCCAGCTGCCACCTCCAGACCAAAGAATGAAAGCTGATCAATGGTCACGATCCAACCTTTCTGTGGAAAACAGATCACATGAAAGAGGGAGGAGACAAGTGTGACCATGGCATAATCATAGTTGCGCCCCAAGAGTAAGTTGAAATCCAAGTGTCTTGGAACAACCATCATGTCTATATAGACGATTTTCCCTCCCAAAGTAATAGGCAACTTCAGAAGGATCCCTAACGGCTGACTCGTTCCTCTGTCAAATGCCAACATATTCTCCATAACATGCACAAACGGTAGAGAACCAAAAGCTTGCTAACTATTTGAAGACAAAAAACTAAAAGACGCACCTTGATCTATAAGTGTGCTAGGTATGGCCACATCAAATTTTTGTACCGTGATCTTAAAAGGCACATAAGAAGGAAGGCAGTATCCTAAAAATTGACTCCAACCAAAGGAAGTGACCAAACAATTTGGAGGGGTACCATCGAACTGAGATGGTCATCCCCTAGTGTTACCGGAGCAAGAGGAGCATCCTCTTGGATCTCAGACATGGGAGCATGAAGAGCAACTTCTTGAGTCACAGGGACGGGAGGATCTTTCTCCAAGTCCGAGGAATCTGAAGAAATAAGAAAAGCATGAGGGGGATGAGATCCACTCTTGATGGAAAAGACCTGATGAAACATTAGCGGTACCAGATCGACCGAATCCACGACCAATGGTTGGTCGGGAATGGATTCATGAATTTTAATTTCTTAAGGAATGGGATCGATCAAGGATGACTCTTGACCGATCATCAAGTCAAATAGCGAAGGACTCAAGGAAAGCTTTTGGTGACCAACCGAAAGGCAAGGTGCAGAAACAGTAGGGTTGTCCAACACTCTCGTGGCTTCATCCATGTATGGAAAAAGCTGAATGGGATGATGAACTTCACACAACTTATAGCGATTGGTAATCTTATGTTGTTTCTTATGAGTCTTATCATTACTAGTTGAAGATGTGCCACCAATATGACTTCCAGAAGCCAAAGGCAACGACGTACGATCGTTGGACCACGCTTCAAGTACCTTGGGAATGCCAGGGTAGTCTCGAAGAAGGTGCTCACGTTTGCACAACATGCAAGGGAATTTGAATTTCTGTGGAATATTGGATGGCTTATCAAGCAAAGGTGTCGAAGGTGAAATAGCCGCAGAGTTAGCCTCTCTTTTATCTGACTTATTCTTTTTCGTCTTCTTCTTCTTCTTCTTCTTAGCCACTTAGTTACTAGAATCCAAAATTTCACCAGGCGAAGAAGAAGAGGAGGATGAACAAACAAGAAAATAAGGGGAGAGGTCCACCTTAGAATCTACATGATGTTGTTCAAGTGGAGGGGATGGTTGTACAGAGGGCGGAATACTCGAGACCATAGAGGTTCACAATAACCAAATAGGAAACCCAACAACTAACCCAGGCAGGGACAATGTTGCCATATAAGGAGCACCAACATTCTCGAAAGAAGGAAAAGGACCAGGATTCCCTTCGGAGGGGATTCCTTGGTTGGTAAACTCTGGAAAAGTTTCCATTTGGAAATAACCATAAAACAAAACAATAAGGAAGGTAACTCTAACCAGGAATATTTCATGGGTAGTTAATATTTTAATACATTGAAACAAAACTCTGTCGTTTCATATTTTATGAGTCAAGAAATAGGCAAAAGGTGACTGTATCACTTTCGGTTTGAAATGAGCGTGAAAGGACAAGCACTTGATGATCTCTTCTCTTTTTAAGGAGTCACGAAAAGATTGAAATGAATACTTAGGTTATCTAAGAAAGTGGGTGTACCAAATTTTCGTGAACTGCCATATACACCTTGGTGATCAAATGAAAGAGAAATGACCAAGGACGTAACGTATGTGCAGGTAGTCTCCCTGAATGCTATGTTCGGTGTATCACGGTTACAGGGCAATAGACTCGACTTCCTATGGATAAAGGATTTGAACCTATGAGGGTCTCCCTTTATATACGTGATGTTATGGGGAGCACAAGTCCGTACTAGTGCTGTCTAAAGCCAGGTTGCGAATGACAACTACTAGGTTTAACGACACCGGAACAAGTCACTAGCCTAGACCTCTAAAAAATTTTGCGTTAGGTTCCAGTGCTCTCTTAGGTTAAAATTTTATAGTTTATCTTGAATTAATGTTTCAGTTTCAAGGCCCTAGTGAATTTGATTTCAAATTTCCTAAATGCAAGCTACATTCAAAAGAACACCATTTTCTATTCGATGAATGTTAACTAAGAGAAGGATAGATATCTTTTAGAAAACAACAATCAATGAAATCATATGAAAAAGTCCCTTAATGCATCTAATACAACCAAAACGAAAAATGAAAATTCTTTCCTAGTTCATCAAGTGCTAGTTATGCAAAAGAACTTTTCATTCTCGATGGAAACGAAGGAATGCAATTTTTTTTTTTTTAAATGAATCAAGCACACAATGAACTAAATACATTTAAAACAAAGTGAACATTGGTTTTAAGTACTGCAAATGTAGAGATCTCAAAATAAATGATTTGAAAGAAATACAGACATAAAAATGCACAAAAAACCAATGATGCACTGCTTTCAATCCAACAAAAAGCTTTCAAAATGACCCAAATGAGAAATGTGATCTATGCTCAAAGTAATGAGAAGGAGAATCAACTAAAAAATTGAAGTGATCACTCAACAAACCAAAAACTCAAAGGGTCAAGAAATACTAAAGCAACCGATCAAGGAATCGAATTGACAAAGATAAAAATGACTTGAACTTCAATCAGAAGTCTTAGTGAGTGAAAGACACCTAGAACCCTAGGCTAAGAATTAGTATCAGAGCTTAGGTTGAGCTCAAAAATTTGTGAATTTTGTGCAAGATATATTTTCCTGTTTTTCAAATTTGATGCTTACTAGGCTGAAACTGAAAAGAGGGGAAGGACAATTGGTTAGTGCACAAACTAATCCACAACTAAGGAGGGTTAGAGTGCCATTATCTCCACCTTCTATCTCACCCTCAATAGCCTTAGAAGTAGCCACAAGCATGTCTTCAAGAGAAGAAGAAGTTCATGAAGAAATGGATCCCAAGGAAGAAGAAAGAATTTTTAGAAAAGATTTCTTGGATATGACTAAAATGGTTAGGATCCTCTATCAGGAAAGAAATGATAGGATTGTTGGAGAAGGGTCTAGAAACCAAAGAGAAGAAGGAGATTCTTCAGGAGGAAATAAAGACAAGGATAAGTCTAAGAAAGGGAATGGAGGAAATGGTGATCCTTCATCTCCATCGTCATCCTCTTCCTCAACATCATCCTTTTCAACTTCAGTAAATTAGTCACATAAGTAAAAAACAACTGGTAAAATTCCTTTGTTAAAGCTTGATGTCAAATTTGAATTGCCAATGTTTAATGGTGATGTTAATGCAGAGAAATTAGATAATTGGATCAGACAACTGGAGGTCTATCAAAGGATTCAAAATCTGCATGATGATGACACCAAAATACAATTAGCCTCATTAAGGATGGATGGAGCAGCATTGGTTTGGTGGGAAGCCAAAACCAGGGAGGAAATCAAGAATCGTGGTAAGATAACTCTAACATGGACTGAGTTTATTACTGCTATCAAGAAACAATTTCATCCTCTTGCTTATCTTCAGAAGGAAATAATGAATTGGAAAAACTTTAGATAGATTAAGGGACAGAATGTGCAAGACTATACCCAGGAATTTAGGAGAAGACCACTTTTACTTGGGGTAGATTTACAAAGCCAAGATACTTTGTTAAAGTACATAGGTGGTTTGCACAGTTACCTTCAACATTATTCTTATGTTTAATCCTACTAGCTTAGATGAAGTCTGTGTACAGGCTACACATTTAGAAGCTAGAGGAAAGCATACTTTTGATGCTTTGAATGAGGATAGTGATTTCAAAAACAAAGGAAGAAAAAGAGTTGAAAATTCAAGAAAAGAAAAAGGAAAGTTCTTTTGCAAGAACTGTTCAAAGACAAGTCATGATGAAGACCACTGTTGGAAGCTTCATCCTGAGCTGAAACCAAAAAAATACAAAAACAAAAACAAGACCAAAGAAAAAGGGAAAACTGTGGCAACAATTGAGCAAGACTTAGGGTCAGACTCAGGTGATGAGACAAAAAGTATCGCCATGATTTTAAAGAACATTAAGGGGAAAGAAGTGGTGCAAGACACAATTCCCAGTTCTAGCTCGCTAAATTGTAACAAAGATACTCAAGATGAAAAGAGGAGGATAGAGCTCTTCCATGTGAGGGTAATTTCAAAACATACAAAAATTGACACATTGTTTGATAGTGGGTCACAATCTAAACTCATATCAGAAGATTTGGTCAAACAGTAAAAACTTGAGACCATTCCACATCCAAAGCCTTATCCACTTGGGTGGATATGCAAGGATGCAAATTTACAAGTCTCAAGAAAGTTCATATTGCATTTTGCAATAACTGCACATTGTATTGACACAGTTGAACTTGATGTGGTGCCACTTGATATCTCAGGAATTGTTTTGGGAAGTCCTTAATTATTTGACAGAAAGGCCATCTTCCATCGCCATGAAAACAAGTATCACTTCTTCAAGGATGGGAAGAGTATATTGTGAGAGCACACAAGAAGAATCTGGAATCTTCTTTACTCCATCCAGGTCAATTGAAAAGGCTGGTTAATGCAAGTCAAAGTCTAACTTTGTTGATGTTGAAACGACAAGATTTTGTGCATTTACCTTTTCATGATATTGCTAATGATATGTCTCAGTTTGATAACAGTTCGTCTTTGAAAGAAGATGACATTATGTTGCACAAGTTACCTTTGGTGTCAGCCGGTGCAGTGAATGAAGTGTCAATGCAAATTAGTGCAAGAAAAGAGGACACACAATTCAGCATGGGGCAATGTTGGTTTGAGAATGGTAGAATTCGCCATAGGAACATTTTGCAAGTTGAAAATTATTTTAAGTCTTCTTGGAAGTTTGATCTGTGTAGAAAAAGTTTGTTTTCTGCAAATTACAGTTGCTGTTCTACAAATTTTAAGAATTTGCATCATGACTCAGTCAGTTTTAGCAATGGTCGATCAGTTAATTCCAGAGACAATTTATCATTTTATGAAAAGCTCCATTTGATGAAATCAGGTAGATTTTAGCTATTCAAGGGTGGAAGTGTGGAGAATCAGTCTCCACATCATCAATTTCACTAATCAGAGAGCTTTTGTGGGTCCAAAAGCTTCCCATTTGGGAGGTGTGATCAGGTGATCATGTCCTTAATGGAAAAATGCTCAAAAATTTATTTGCTCAGAATTGGTTCAAACCAGAACGACAAGAAAGAGCTCGTCAAAACGATCCTGTAGCTGTTAACATCACTCAAATCCATTACCGTATGGAGAAGATATTGCATTTTGAAATCGCCCAATAACTTTCAATTTTGAAAGGAAAATTTTTAATATTATGTGTTGGGATAATTTTATTTTTTATTAAGATTTAATAAATTAATTAAATTATATAGTTTTTAATATTTTATATGGCTTTTTTCTAATCATATATTATATTATTAAATATATGTTTTAATTAATTATTAAAAAAAAAATTAATTAAACCTTATTAAATTTTAAACATTAAAACCACACATATGTTATAAAATTCGAAATATGAAACTATGTTAAAACCTGAATACGTAAAGGTTTTAATGTGTAAAGGCATATGGCATAAAATCAAAAGTGTCACGTTCAAGGTTTAAAATTCACGGTTTAATATATTTACGTGGCAAGGTTCTTATGGAGCGGAGCGGAATGTTTGTGGGCATGGGGGCCAGCCCCTCTTCCACGGGACCATGTAGCCACAACCAAGGGCTACGCATTTGAACTGGCGGGTAATGTGGACAGCAGTTTTGGTCACTTGGAGTGTGGGTTTATTAATGAACAGGTTATAAGATAAGGTTAAACCTTATCAACACCGCACATAACTCAAGGTCTTCAACCGAAATCGCGACGGGTGCAGTCCTATGGACCTGCGACCCTTATCCTTTAGTACCCACGACTGGCAGAAGATTAGGCGGAGCGCCCAAAGTTAGCACCAGCCCTAAATTAGCGGGCTCATCTGGCAGTCCTCCCACATTTGGAGGAGCTTTTTTAGCCCTAATTGGGCAAAACTTGTACAGGTCATAACTTTGGCTAGGAAGGTCCAAATGGAGCGATAATTTTTTTGTTTTGGGGGCATTGGAGCATTATGAAGCTACTGGGATAGGTTACAAAGCCATCAAGGCATTATTTCAGAGGTTTTATCAGCGGGTTAGCTAGAGGAGCCACCAGGGCTTTGGGAATGGAGAGCTGTATTGGGCTATGTTCATCTGTTTGAGGTGAATTTACTGTCATTTATTACTGTCTCCAACACTTTGAATTCATTTATGCATATTTTTATGCCTTTTTAGGCTTTATACACTTTTTATAACCAATTTAAGAGCATAATAAGAGAAAAGGCATGCCCATTTGGGGGCCTTGGACGCGGTAGATGTAGCCCAGGAGGGGTGAACTACCTAAACATATGCTGAGTTATATTCTGTGTCAATTTTTCTGCTTATTTTCAGAATTACATGTGTTAAATCGTAAAATGAAACAAGCCTCTTACATGTAAAAAGACACATAAACTCCTCAAAGTCACTTTGTTCCAAATTGTAAAACATTTTAAATCTTGCACAAATTTGTATATGGTTAATGAATACTTTGAACCAGCAGAAAATATTTTCATAACCAGATCATTAGTGTTTACTGATTATTTCTTTAGGCATAGTCTGTTTGTGGGCCAGGTAGCCTTTGGTTTCATCCTTTCTTTGAAAGGTGAATTAACCAGTGAATGACCCAACAGTCTATCTCTATATTTGAAATAATAAGTTCTCACTTTTCAGATCAATCGATAATAAAATAGATAAAAAAATGAGAAGAGCAAGCCTAAAGCAGTCAAAACAACTCCAAAAAGACCAATTGAAAATCAAGGAAACAACCCAGAGTCAAGCACAACTGACCAAAAACTCAGAAAAAGGGTCAAACCAAATCCTATAGGATTCAGCATGACTGTGAGGCAGTAATCCGCACCAATCAGGGGTTGGCGCTACTGAAACAAAAACAACCAGTGCCAATTGGCACGAATATTCAAGGCAAACTTGCGTCAAGCAAGATAACTATGGTAGGAGGGAAGAACCTGTGAGAAGAGGTCAATCTTGACACTCTGGAGCTGAACAAGAGGATTTCAGACAATCAAACAAGCCAAAAAAGACAAACAAGCAAGAAAATGACCGAAGTCGACTTGACAAGGCAAATTCCTAATGGGCAACGAAATGACAAACTCACACTAATCCCCAACGGAGTTGCCAATTTGTTGGGAAGGTAAATCCTCTCTAGGGACAAAGATGTTACCTCCAGTGCTAGAGTGGGTCTAGCAACAAATGGATAAGCTAAAGTGTAGGTTCCTAATTAATGAATGAGAAGGACAGGGTAGACTAGCCTACCTAGAGTCCAATGTTGTCGTCGCTGTGGTGGTGCTGGCCTCTTGATCTACAATCCTTCTGCAATAGTGCTCAGATACCATCATGAAGATCAGCATACAAGACAATGATTTCATTCATAATCAACTAACTAGTCAAGGAAGGCTAAGCATATTGCATCAAATAAACCATATTAACATAAGATGGAAACCAAACAATAGTCATGTATATATATAAATAGAAGAAAGAGTTACAAGTAGTGCCTTGACGTCGCAGCCTCCTCCAGTGGAGTTCAGTCGAAGCGCATCTCGAAGGATTGTCGGGGAATTTGAACGAGGTAAGGACACAAGCCTAAGCTCTCTCGACAAAGGTATTTTTTTGTTCTATCTTTCTAGCGAAATGTTCAGGAATTCTCTTCATCCTTTCAGCTATAATGTTCAGCTAGTGTATCAATGGGAGATGGATTTATTTATAAAGGGAGAGGAGGAGGTTGGGCTCCCTACAATGGTGGAAGGGAGGCCTTATCCTTTGGGAGGTTCTCCAAAAGGTGGAAACAAGAGGCCAAAGGAGGGGGGCCGTGGTTATTTAGTCGAATCACTCAAGACGACTCGCCCATGAAGTTTTAAGGATAGAAAGTTCGCCTCTATATTGAAAAACATTCCATAAACAGGTTAGCACAGGTAGATTACTAGGACAGAGCGCCAATGGGCGTGGGGCCCAGTGTTAATATTCCTCATTGGCGCGAGGGCATAACAGTCTACTAGCTCCAAGGAAAAAATATGTGTTTCTGGTGGTCTGCTCAAGGAATTTTCAAAAGAAGGAGTGTTGTCCTCATGGCAAGGGATGAAATGATGGTATTTGCAAGGCATGACACTTCTTATTAGCCACATAAATGATCCTCCAATGTTTGGGATGGGGATTGCAGGGACAGTGACAAAATGTTGTGTGACACCCCTGAACAGAACACTAGCTTCTACTGGCAGGAAGCTTCTACATCCATACCGAAGGCTTCAACCCTCAGACCCACTGCAGACCACATTTCATAATTTTTCACACTGGATCCAACACCTTCTACATAACTCAATATATAGATCAATCACCAATGGCCATAAACCAAAATTTAAAAAGAACAATGAGATCACTATAACCAGAACACAGTAATAAATCCAGACTTATGAATAAAAATGCATAACCAATTTCAACATTGATCATTTATCACATTAAATGTACACGCTACTTCACTTTACTGTAACCTGCATGTATACGCACTTTCTTGCACACCAAGATGCATATAGATCTGTGAATACTGAATTTCCAGAACTTGATCAGACTCAAAAATAGATCTGAGGCTTTCAGTCATACATTTTTTCATATTTGCAGAACCCTTATTCAATCAACATCATCAATCATATTTATTCACTCATTGATCATATCTGTACATAGTTACCTAGCAGCATATACAATATTCAAACAACCCAGATCTACAAAAATATTTCATTAACAAACAACATAAATATAGTAGCAATAAATAGATAATTTCTTCATCAAGCTTCAGAAAACCCCAACTTCCATATGTGCTTTTGTTGAAACCCACATACTGTGATGAACTAGCATATAGATCTGTAAATATTGAAGACTACAGAAAGTTTCAAATCAATAGACTTACCCATATTTTAACCTTCACTTCATCAATCATGTGGCAGGTCATAGATCTAAAAATCTCACCAATAGATCAAGCAAATACATAGTCATTTCAGGTCTAGATATCCTGATCCATCATTGTATTCATTGGTGCATCATAATTTCAGATCTACCAATAAACAGTAACCCATTCCATGCAGATATACTTCAAAGAGAAGTATTCAATTAAAACCCATACACTTGCACCCCTTTCACTATAATCTTCTTCTCCTTATATAGGTTTAGCCTTTCCCAATACCATGAGCCAAAAGCACACAAGTGTCGATGGTATTCTTGGACAGAATCAAATAGATGACACAACGCTCAATACTGCGGGGTAAAACCATGGTAACAACCCCTTGTATCATACTTTTAGAGCACAAAAGGCATATGCTACTTTTCTCGTTCTTTTCCGCGTGTGTACGTGACTTGGCTTTCACGAACTCACGTATAAAACCTTAAATATGAATATTAATCATCTTTTGCTTGACCTTCTATTAAACCACTGTGCTTCTCTAGAAGCCATATACTTTAGCTTTTGTAGGCAAGTTACCATCAAGGCCAAAATATGCAACCATAAGAATCATATGTTGGGAAAAAAAAATACTGAGAGGGGGGGGTGAATCAATGTTTAGGGCTGACTGAATTTTTTTTTACTTTTATTTACTGAAGCCCATACGCTAATTTAATGAACCCAACTTGCGTATACACGTGGATATCCTTCATAGAACTTGCGTGTTACCAGAGATCTCATTATGCGGATAATTCTTTTACTTAGATCATTCCATCATTCATTCATTAGATATTTAGTAAGCAGTAAACATGTGTAGTAAGAACAAAATAAATCATCACACAGAAGCAACACACGTGAACACCAGGATTTAAGGTGGAAACCCAATTTGGGAGAAAACCACCGCTGCCATTGTCTCAGTCTTCAATATTTATTATAAAGAAAACTTCTTACAACCATGTACTGGCACAGACTCATACCAGCACGCAGGCATCCACCTGCAGAAGGCTACAACCTTCTCTCGTTTACCATCCTCTCCTGGAAGGGAGCTACTACCCCCTGCTCTCGTTTACCAGCTACCACTGGAAGGGAGCTACGACCCCCTCACTGAAGGCTTCGACCCTCAGCACCACCATGGACCATGTTTCATCAATTTTCATACTGCATCCAACAACTTCCATAGACCTTGTAGGCCACTTTTCATCAGATTTTCAAACTGGACCCACTCCATACATTTAAGCTCAACATTCATCACACTAAAACTTATAAACCCATCAATTCATTCATTGAATCATCAGCCACTCAACCAACTACTTGATCTTCAATCAACTTAATCAACATCATAATCAACATTCAAACAACCCAGATCTGTATGAATACATCATTGACAGATAGCAGTAAAACAGCAGAACAGATCAGACATTGCATTCCACATACTTCAGCAAAACCATAGATTCCATACGCGCTTCTACTTCACTGAACCTGCGTATATACGCACTTTCATAGAAAAAAACTTGCGTATACTTCTGCACATATTTCAGAACTGATCTCACATTCCATACGCGCTTTTGTTGAAGCCAGCCTGCGTATGCACGCGCTTTTTATGAAGCGAACCTGCGTATAGATCTTCAAACTTTGTAGGGCTGCGCAACTCTTCAGAACAGATAACTAGCTCAGATCTTATTCTTCACTTCAGAAATTATTCACCTCATCTCAGATCTAAACATTCCATAAACAGATCTTGAAAATACATAGTCATTTCAGATCTAGAGATCCCTCTTCATCATTTTCTTCATAGGTGCATTATTAATTCAGATCAATCAATAAACTATTACCCTTCCATGCAGATATACTTCAAAGTGAAGTATTCATTAAAACCCAGACTTATGCACACACCTGAACTATGATCTTCTTCTCCTTAAATAGATTTAGCTTTTACCAATACCAAAAACCACACAACTTCCGATGGTATTCCTGGACGGGATCAACTAGATAATCCAACGCTCAATACTATGGACCAATACCATGGTAATGCCCCTTGGTATTCTAATTTTGGAGTGCAAAAGGGCATACGCGACTTTTCACGTACATTTCCGCATACATACGCTACTTCACCTTTACAAACCCGTGTATGCTTTGTGACATACCATTTTCATCATTTCTCTGGCCCTTACAGGAAATCCTTTCTCCATTATATCTGAGATGCTCTGTAGGTACATCAGATTTACATCATTAATAAACTCATCAAGTCAGTTTCCATCAAGGACAACTTTGTCAAGCAGGTTCCCATCAACTTTATCAAGTAGGTTGCCATCAAGGACAATACTCTGCATCATATTGCCAACAATCTCCCCCTTTGGACTTGATGGCAACCATGATGGTGTTTGATCACCACAACAGATAAATACATTGATTATAACTATTATTCAAACACCATGATACTCTCCCCATTTGACATCAAGGGCAAAGGGCAGATCAAAACCAAAACCCGGTTTTTCTTTTCTTATAGAAAGAAGAGCTCTGTAGATCTGATGTGCACTGAAGTTACCATGCTCCCCCTGAGGTCATGCTGAAAACATATTTTTTTTTTAATGAAGTACATGACTCTATGACCTTTCCTATCACCAAGGACTCATCAATGATCCAACCAAGTGGATTTACATATGTGACTCAGGTACCCAACCAAGTGGGTTTACACATTTTGACTCAAATACCCAACCAAGTGGGTTTACAAATTTGATCAAGTCCTTACATGATTGGATATTACAATTCTACATCATAGGTCTCAACATGACCTTTTCATCAAATTACAAATATGACTTTTTATGACCAGCATCAAAAAGACCTCAAGAGAGAGATCATATTTCAGAACCATCATAATGCCAACAATGCATCCTTTCCACATGACCAATGCTCCCCCTTAGCCTCTGCATCCTGAACACTTTCAACAACAAATCACCAAGGCATCTTCATCAAATATCGAAATATGAGAGTTGAAAAATCACCAAAGATACCAAACAGCACTGCAGTTGTGCTGAAAAATGCTGACCCATAAAAATTCTGTCAACAAACACCCATACGCAGTTTTCTATGTATAAATTCACGTATATACGTGACTGTCCTTCAGGAAATCCGCATATCCAGTTGAATCTTCTGATTTTAAGCAGATCTGATCTTCTAAGAGGCAGAGACAATTCCCAGCTTCTATCTGAGATATTTGAATGCTTCCCTGGAATATATGAGAGAAGAAAGATAGGACAATGTAGCTATGTTTTCAAGTGTCATGCAACAGTTGTAGCACATCAGTAACCAAGTCTTCAGGCTCTTTGTAGCATCAACATATTCTTCTCAAGAGGAATTATCATACCAGAACAACTTCAAGCAATCATCAATGTGATCTGATATCACCAAGATCTTCATGATTCATAATCATGATGTAACATGTGTAGGAATTATGTCTACAAGGTCTAAACCGTGATAAAATTCATCAGCAATAAACTCTGCATGATCTAACCTTATCTCTGAATCATAAGACTTCCATCTCATCCACGTGTGAAAACAAGATACTCTTCAGCAAAAAGCAATGAGGGCTCATCCATAATCTCATCATAAGAAACCGTGTATCATGTCACCATCATTTGAGCATGAGTATTACGAGAATATAAGGAATAAGCAGACACAATGCCAACAATGCAATCATTAGTAGTTAGACTGATGCTCCCCCTGAACCTGTGCTCCTGTTCTTGAGCCATCTCACTATTTTCCTTAACAGAAAAGCATACGCTTCTGTCTCCAAAGGAACTCGCTTGTATACACGGATTTAGTTTATGAAACCCGCGTATATAAAGTGAAATACAGAAAAATTTCACTCCTTCATCTCCCCCTTAGCTTATACGACCTGTACCTGTCTTCTTCACATCAGATGCACTGTTAGAAATAAACATATCCAGAATTACCAAACCAACCATGGGAATCACCATCTATTGCTCCCCCTGTGATGATACATTACTAATCCCTATAATGTATCTCACATCACCCCTGCAGTCATTATGAGAAGTAAGCTTTAGAAGCGGATGACTGCAGTAGGATTATCATCCCCTATGTTTTTGACTGGTCCTCCTTCCTTTTCCAGCTTTGCTTGAAATTTCTTATTGTGTACTGGAAATTATCCAATTTCTCAGATCTGTTCATCCTGCATTATTTTTATACATGTC
This sequence comes from Pinus albicaulis, assembly GCA_034641835.2. Lineage (NCBI taxonomy): Eukaryota > Viridiplantae > Streptophyta > Pinopsida > Pinales > Pinaceae > Pinus > Pinus albicaulis. The sequence goes on along the minus strand of CM076583.1, from coordinate 12,679,755 downwards.
CATACTTGTTACAAGCATAACATCTTGCATGAACATAAAAGTAAGCATAGGGATCATAATGTGTTTTTCTATTCTTTCTTCTATTGCAATTAGCTGCTTTATGACCATACTTATTGCATGAAAAACAATATCCCTTAAAGAAACCTGAGTACCTTTCTGTGTAGAATCTGTTTGTTTCTGACTGAAACAATCTGCTTCTGCAATTTTCTACAACATGCCCATAATTATGACATTTAAAGCATTCAACATTATTTATCAAAGGAGGGAATGATTTCTTTTGAGAGTTCATGATTGCCGGTTGACCTTTTGTTTCTTTCAACACTTCAGGTTTTGCATTGATATCCTTTGAATTTTTAGTACTTTCTTGTGAACTAGATTCTCCTTTAACAGTTTCATGAAAACCAAGACCAAATTTAACAAAGGGAGACCTTTGACTACTAATAATATTGTCCAGAATCTTCGTACTATCTTGAAACCTCAAGAGTTTATCCTTTTCTTCTAATTTACCTTTCAAAATGTTTACCTCAACCTCCAATATTTGGCATTGTTTCTTCATACTTTCTTCGACCCTTCTTCCTTCTTCTACTTGATCATTCAATTTTAAAATCTCTTCCTTCAACCCATTTTCTTGTTCTTCAAAAGTTTGTAAAAGTTCTTCATTCTTCTTATTTGATTTTTCTAGATCTGTTTTGAGCGAGATGATTTATGCTTCACGTCCTTCTTTTTCAAATTATTGTAGAAGTTCTTCATTCTTCTTATTTGATGCTTCAAGATCTACTTTCAGAGAGAGGATGTTTGCTTCAAGTCTTCTATTTTGATAGGCTGCTTTAACCTGCAGTGTTTGATATATTTCTACCTATTCCTTCATTGTTTATAACTGTCCATTCATTTTAGAGATCATGTCTTTGTAGATAGATTCTCTCTCATTAAATGATTTTTGTTGATCTTCAACTTTGATCTTGAGAACTTCTTCTAGATCCATAACATTAGTTTCACTATCTTCACCATTGCATTCACAAGAAAGTGAATCACAAGAACAACAATCAATACCTGTTTTATCTTTTTTATTTTCTGCTGCACATGTTTTCTGAGATATCTCCTTTCTTTGAGTAGCCTTCTTCTTTTGCTTCTTTCCCATTGTGACGGATCTCCTTCAAGCGATTAAGCTCCTTTAGAAGGACCTGCTCCGATACCAATTGTTGGGAAAAAAAAATACTGAGAGGGGGGGATGAATCAGTATTTAGGCCTCACTGAAAAACTTTTTACTTTTCTTTACTAAAGCCCATATGCTACTTTACTGAACCCAACTTGCATATACACGCGGATATCCTTCATAGAACTTGCGTGTTACCAGAGATCTCATTATGTGGATAATTCTTTTACTTAGATCATTGCATCATTCATTCATTATATGTTTAGTAAGCAGTAAACATGTGTAGTAAGAATAGAATAAATCATCACACAGAAGCAACACACATGAACACCAAGATTTAAGGTGGAAACCCAATTCGGGAGAAAACCACCACAGCCGTCATCTCAGTCTTCAATTTATTATAAAGAAAACTTCTTACAACCATGTACTGGCGCAGACTCATACTAGCACGCAGGCATCCACCTGTAGAAAGCTACAACCTTCTCTCGTTTACCAGCCTCTCCTGGAAGGAAGCTACTACCCCCTGCTCTCGTTTACCAGCTACCACTGGAAGGGAGCTACAACCCCCTCACTGAAGGCTTCGACCCTCAGCACCACCATGGACCACGTTTCATCAATTTTCATGCTGGATCCAATAGCTTCCATATACCTTGTAGGCCACTTTTTATCAGATTTTCAGACTGGACCCACTCCATACATTTAAGCTCAACATTCATCACACTGAAACTTATAATCCCATCAATTCATTCATTGAATCATCAACCAATCAACCAACTACTTGATCTTCAATCAACTTATTCAACAGCATAATCAACCTTCAAACAACCTAGATCTGTATGAATACATCATTGACATATAACAGTAAAACAGTAGAACAGATCAAACATTTCATTCCACATACTTCAGCAAAACCATATATTCCATACGCGCTTTCATAAAAACAAACCTGCGTATACTTCTGCACATATTTCAGAACTGATCTCACATTCCATACACGCTCTTTCTGAAGCCAACCTGCGTATGCACATGTTTTTTATGAAGCGAACCTGCGTATAGATCTTCAAACTTTGTAGGGCTGCGCAACTCTTCAGAACAAATAAATAGCTCAGATCTTATTCTTCACTTTAGAAATTATTCGCCTCATCTCAGATCTAAACATTCCATAAACAGATCTTGAAAATACATAGTCATTTTAGATCTAGAGATCCATCTTCATCATTTTCTTCATAAGTGCATTATTAATTCAAATCAATCAATAAACTGTTACCCTTCCATGCATATATACTTCAAAGTGAAGTATTCATTAAAACCCAGACTTATGCACACACTTGCACTATGATTTTCTTCTCCTTAAATAGATTTAGCTTTTACCAATACCAAAAACCACACAACTTCCGATGGTATTCCTGGACGGGATCAAATAGATAATTCAATGCTCAATACTATGGGCCAATACCATGGTAATGCCCCTTGGTATTCTAATTTTGGAGCGCAAAAGGGCATACGTGACTTGTCATGTACATTTCCGCGTACATACGCTACTTAACTTTTACAAACCCCCGTATGCTTTGTGACATACCATTTTCATCATTGCTCTGGCCCTTACAGGAAATCCTTTCTCCATTATATCTGAGATGCTCTGTAGGTACATCAGATTTACATCATTAATAAACTCATCAAGTCAGTTTCCATCAAGGAGAACTTTGTCAAGCAGGTTGCCATCAACTTTATCAAGTAGGTTGCCATCAAGGATAACACTCTGCATCATATTGCCAACAACAAATTCACTCGAGACCGATGGAATTCCCTCCAAACAAGGTGAAAATAGTTTCCTATTTAAATGCGACAAAAACCCTTTAAGAACCGAATTTTTAGCCCCACTCTCAGTTACATTATGGCCATGTGGCTAAAGGTTGAGCCCCACACCCTCCCCTCCATCTTCACGCCCTCCGCTTCAGTGTAGGTCATATATCTTGTCAACGAGACCGGTGGTCAGGGATTAATTGGTTTCCCCTGCAGGATTTTCTCTGTTGGTGTTCATATGGTTGACAGATGGGAATAGGTGTTGAAGCTAACCACCCCACCCCACCACTTCCACCTCTGCCATGATTTTGTGGTATGGAACGTTACCAGGGGCCAATGCTAACTTCTCGACCCTCCACCTCTGATGTCGTGGTCGTGTGGACTTTGTTTGACGAGGAGTTGGGGTCATCCGATGTGCCCCTCCCCTAAACTGTAATATCCTTCCACAACTAAAATATTACTTTTTTTTATTTAAGACTGAATTATGCTAGTAAGAATGCCAGGAAGTCATGAAGTACATTGAAATACTTATGTAAATAGAAATTTTATTGATAAATAGTTAAGATTAGAAACACTTGAGAATAAGACACTTGAAGATGAGATTCTTAACTAGTATAACTCTTTCATGATAAAAATTCTAGATAAAGTTCTAGAAAATATATAAGGGACAGGAGAGAAAAAGTCCCTTGAATTTCTTCGCTGAGGAAAGATGCTAATCTTGATTAAGCATAAAGTATCGCGGGAGATAAAAGTGGGCTTTTAATGAAGAATCCTAGGCAAGTGGACATTAAGGGTTACTAAAGCAGGACATCGCTAAAGGAAAAATCTCTCATGGAAGAAATGTATGAAATACCTATTGCAAGGATCAACAGAGGTTGTTGATGCCTTGGCAATTGAATCTCAGCTCAGGGGTGAATTGGAGAGTGTAATCATAGGTTGGGTGGCAAAGGTGTCAAATTCTCAAGTGTGTTGTGATAAATTTTATTTAATGCATGAAAGTTTAGGTAAATATTGTTTTTCTTTCCCAAGAATGTTAAATTATGTTGGTATTGGGGATTTGATATCATGGAGGTAGATAAAAGTATTATGTGATTTTAACATAGGAAAAGGTATATTTGTAATTATGACTTGTAATTATGAATTTTGGATAAAAGCACTTCAACGTTTATGGAATTTTAAGTAAGGACGTTTTCTTTAATGTTGGTTGTAGATAAGCTTAACTATATCTACTCTGCTTGCATATAAACTGTGAATATAATTCAATTCATTAAAAGTTTAATATTATAGAATTAGAAGTATATGGATTTTGATACTACAAATAATGGTTACGAAGGTTGTGAAATTAGTACAACTAATTAGCAGGGAGTTATCTATTACTTCCTGGTAGAAAATTCCAGATTTAACCATTAGAACTAATGAATTCGTTCTATACCCAGGTTAAGTGTTTGCGACATGCATATGATTCCATGAGTGTTATACAATTAAGAGAAGTAGGGAACTAAGTAAACTAATTCTGATAATTCTTAGAAATTCTATTAGAAACCGAATAAATGATAGTGAGATAGTGAGTGAAGGGAAATAATTAGTAAATTATTCTAGGAAGAATGGTAGTCCTCTTAATTCGCTAGAATATTCGGTGAGCACTGTGAGAATTATGAGTCTAGTGGACTGGAATTTTAAAAGAGTAATTATATTAGAACCTCGATCTAGTTACAGAAACCTGCATTGTAAACTCTTTGGAAAATCCCTCTACGGTATAGGAAGGGATTAACTTATTGTTTCAACCATTGTAAATTTAAATTAATGAAATATGGAATTGGTAGTGTATTTAGTTTAATACAGTTGTGGTAGTGTATTTGGCTCAAGGGTGTAAGAAATATATTTATTAAGTTGGATGCTTTCTACATATGGTTACAGAGAAAAATGATTGTTCATTGTTGGTGGAACATATTTAACACTAAAATAAGTTTGAGGGAAAATTAAGCATATAACACTAGAGAATGAAAAAAAGTACAAAATGCAAAATACAAAAGCTAGATGGAGTAAACAGCTTAATAACACAAGTTGAGAATTCTACTTTTATTAGGCGTTGGTGGTAAAAAAGATACAATGTTAAACACTTGAAGAAGGTCCTTTGAGCTATGGAGCTCAAATACCCAAAACAAAGAGGTCTCCTTCCCTCGAATTCCTGCTAGCGTCTCTTCCCTCTCCCAAAAGGTGGACCCCTCTCTCTTGGACTGAGATGTTGGCTGGCTAACATATGAGTCTTTCCAATCCCTCTGTTAGATATCATTTTTGGGAATCAACAGGGTTATGTAAGTCATTCATCTATGACCATTTCCATGAGAGATAACTATAATTGACTAATTTCTCATGATTTTTGAGTAGCCCACTTAGCACTCATTGGATCAGGTTTTCCAAATTTTTAAATTTAATTTTGTTGAAAACTGGTAAGGATTTTGTTAAAATTTGGTATTGTTGAAATTTGATAGATATTTTTTGAGTTATAAATTTATTTATTTTAAATATAATTTAAATAATAATTTAATTATAAATTATATTTTCAAATTGAAATTAAAAAACAAAAATTGGAATTTGGCTTATCTGATTCATAATTTGAAAAAGATTGCTTTCAAACCAGGGAATGTAATTCATCTTTAAAGAAATTGAGAAAATCCAACTAACCTTTAATTACTGAGCACAAAAAACCTTCAAAGAATTAACCAGGACTATACCATTTGCCATTCAATTGATAATATTACAGTAATTAACCAGCACAAAAAAAAAACCATCAAATAATTAACCAGAACTTAAAAAAAAAAGCAAAAGAGAAAGAAAGAAAGCCAGCCTGCCTATTTGGACATCGTTTTGTTGCTACCAAACAGAAAGAGTCAAAATTTTCTCTATCTATGAAGTTCTGTCCACTTGGAAATTAATTCCAACTGCTGAAGTCAATCAGCAGTAATTGAAAAAGTTGAAAGATTGCGGCACATTGAAGCCAAGGCTAAGGCGGTTGCCGTTTAAATCTTGAACAAATTGCAAAAGGATTGGAAAGTGCACAGGTGCAATAAAGAGCAGATGGGATTTGATCCCCTTGATATTTTATCAAAGGCGGTAGCCATTTTATTAACAACAGAGTTAATGGGCAAGACTCAAAGTCATGCCAGCGGACAGAGCTTTGATCACAGGGTTGTATGAGGCTTTAAAGCCTTACCAACAAAACGACGAAGTTAAATGGCAGAGGCGGTGAAGAACTTTTATAACAAAGTGTGTTTTTGATGTGTTGAGTTCCGCGAGCAGAACGAACACACACACACACACATATATATATATATATATATATATATATATATATATGTTATATATAAAAAATCGCCCTCCCATAAAGCGTGAGGCCCGTGGGTCCCATGTGTCATCGCAAAAGTTGAAATTGCGATGTGCGATCACCGCACTATCGCACCATCGCATTTTTGTTGTTCCACCACATATGCTTGATCGCAGATGTTTTCGATGCGATCTCATCACAACATTGCAAAATTGTGAAATCGCAATTTCAGAAATTTGTTTTGTTTGATCGTGCGTTCAATGCGCTATGCGTGATGCGCTAATTCGGTGGGCCAGACAGTCAGTTGGTTGAATAGTTTAAAGTTTTTTATGTTTATTGTTTTATATGTTTTTGAATATGTGCGGCGGCATATAAAAAGAAAAGCCTTGTGAGGCAAATAGTAATGTTTTTGTATTATACACAAAACATAGTGGTTTTATGCACAACAGTGCGAATTAGAAGAAAATACACAGCAGCATATTTCTGAGAGAAGAGAGAGACAAAGATTTGTTTTGAAAGGCACTGCGTCTGTAGCAGTCAATCATATTTTGTAAATCCCTCTGTTAGAGGAAGAACTTGTAACACATTTTTTATGAAATAAATGTTTGTTTTATTGAGTTGAAACTCTGTCTCCTGTGAGTAAATTTTATTAATTTCTCTGTGTTATAGAAGGGAGTTTATTCTCTCTATTATTGTTTTGGAATTTTTTCAATATTCCAACATGGTATCGAAGCTAGTCCAGGCTATTTGAAGGTCAAATAAGCTGAAGGAATGAGTTCTTTTGTTGCAGCAGCTTCTCCAGCAGTGTGAAGACTCAGCCAGAAGAATCCAAAGGTATTTCTCTATACAGTTTAGTGTTACTGTTGCAGTACAGATAGTTATTTAAACACACAGTCAAGTGTTTTTTGAATCATAGTTAAGAGTGCAGAATGGCTGGAGCCAGCACTGGTATGGGTATGGGAAATATCCATCTCCCACAATTTAATGGGAAAAATTATGACTACTGGTCAATAACTATGAAGGTTTTATTTGTCTCCCAAGACTTATGGGAATTTGTTGAAGATGGCTTTGAAGAGCCAGCAAGTGAAGCAGAGTTATTTGTTTTAACTCAGGAAGAAAAGGAGTCATTGAAGAGCTATAAGAAGAAAGATGCCAAGGCTCTTTTTTTATTATATCAAGCAGTGCATGAGAGTGTGTTTCCGAGGATAGCAGCAGCCAAAAGATCCAAAGAAGCATGGGAAACTCTCAAAACAGCTTATCAGGGAATGGAGAAAGTGAAGACAGCAAAACTTCAGTTGCTGAGGAGAGACTTTGAGACTCTCTATATGAAAGAGTCAGATACTATTGACTCATTCTTCACTCATGTGATTGGAATGGTCACACAAATAAGATCACATGGAGAGACTCTTGAAGACAAGAGGATTGTGGAAAAACTCTTGAGAAGTTTACCCTCAAGATTTGATGTGATTGTCACCACCATAGAAGAGACTAAGGATCTCACAAGTTTTTCAGTAGATGAGCTACATGCATCACTGATGACTCATGAAAAGAGATTGAGTAGGAGTGAAAACTCATCTCTTGAACATGCCTTTAAGACCCAGATGTCTTTCGGAAGAGGAAGAGGGCAAGGCAGAGGAAACAAAAGAGGAAGAGGCAGAAGCCAAAATAGAGGTGGAAGGAACAGCCCTTCACATTCACATGGAAGGTGCAACAATGAAAATCACAGCCACGGCCAAGGCAGCCAGCAAAGTGGTCAGCAGAATGCACAAGGACAAAGGTATGATAAATCCAATGTCTAATGTCACTATTGTAAAAAATATGGTCATTATGCAAATGAATGTAGAAAGAAGCAGCAAGATATGGAAAGTAGAACTTTCACTAAAGAAAATAGCAGCCAAAGTAATTTGTTTTTAGCTTGTAACATGGCTGAAGAAAAGAATGAAGACTTATGGTTTCTAGACTCCGGTTGCAGTAACCATATGACAGGAAACATAGTAATGTTTTCCATGTTAGATGAGAGTGTGAAGTCACAAGCACACTAGGAACTGATAGCAAAGTTTCTGTTATGGGAAAAGGAGATGTAAATGTCCTAACAAGATTAGGTGCAAAGAAATCCATAGCAGATGTTTATTATGTTCCAGGAATGAAGTGTAACCTCTTAAGTATTGGACAGCTTGTCCACAAGGGGTATAATTTTTTCTTTGAGGATGATGTTTGTACCATCATGGACAAACCACCCAGCAATCAGTGTATTGCTGAAGTAAAGATGACAAGGAACAGGATGTTCCCTCTCAGAATGAGAGCAGTCTTGAAGAATGGTGAAGAGAAAGCAGCAGTTGCACAAGAGACTTACCAAAGCGAACCAAAAGATGAAAATTGGTTATGGCACTTGAGATTTGGACATCTCAACTTTGGAGGTCTTAATTTGTTGAACAGAAAAGGAATGGTAAGTGGTTTACCATTGATAGAGAAACCAGACAACCTTTGTGAAGGTTGTATCTTGGGGAAACAACACAGAGAAATTTTTCCTTCCGGGAAAAGCATAAGGGCAAAAGCACCCTTAGAGATTGTCCACTCAGATGTATGTGGATCAATGCAAACTCCATCACTTGCAAGCAGCCACTATGTGCTAACATTTATAGATGATTTTACAAGAAAAACTTGGGTTTATTTTTTGAAAAACAAAAGTGAAGTGTTTGAAAAATTTTGCAATTTCAAAGCACTTGTTGAGAATCAGAGTGGGATGCATATCAAAGTGTTAAGGACTGATAGAGGAGGTGAGTATATATCTAAATATTTTCTACGTTTTTGTAGAGAAAATGGTATTCAAAAGAAGTTTACAACTAGATATACTCCGCAGCAAAATGGAGTGGCCGAAAGGAAGAACCGAACCATAATGGACATGGCGAGGAGTATGTTAAAGGAAAAGAATTTGCCTAATGATTATTGGGCAGAAGCTGTACACTGTGCAACGTATATTTTGAATAGGTGCCCTACAAAAGCAGTTATGAACAAAGTGCCAGAAGAGGCATGGAGTGACACAAAGCAAAGTGTCACACATATGAAGGTTTTTGGATGTGTGGCTTATGCACACATTCTGGATCAGCTAAGAAAGAAGTTGGACAGCAAGGGGGAGAAACGTATTTTCATTGGATACAGTGAGGAATCCAAGGCATACAGATTGTATAATCCATCCACCAAGAAGTTCAATGTGAGCAGGGATGTTCAGTTTATTGAAGAGGAAGCTTGGGATGGAAGCATAGAGAAAACAGTGAATGTTAAACATTTTTTATCTCATGATGAAAATGATGATGAGTTGGTTGAAATACATCCCTAAACAACAGCACCAACACAAGAGCAGCAAGGAACACCCTTGAGGAGAAATGAAAGTGCTTCTCCAAGCACACCACAAGGAGGAAATTCAAGTGCTTCTTCAAGCATTTGTACACCTACTGTAAGAGGTAATAAATTCAAAAGTTTGAAAGATATTTATGAACAAGATATAGCTAATGAAGGTATCAATTCTTTGTTTTCTTTATATTTTCATGTTGATGATCCTGTTCATTTCGAAGAAGCCATCAAGGATAAGAAATGGATAGAAGCTATGGATGAGGAAATAAATGCCATAGAGAGGAACAAAACTTGGGATTTGGTTGAACTCCCAAAAGGTAAAGATGTCATTGGAGTTAAATGGGTCTACAAGACCAAGAGTAATGCTGAAGGAAAAATAGAAAGACACAAGGCAAGACTTGTTGTCAAAGGTTATAAGCAGAAGCATGGCATAGATTATGAGGAAACTTTTGCACCGGTTGCTAGAATGGAAACCGTAAGAGCTGTGTTATCCATAGCAACGCAAAACAAGTGGAAATTTTACCAAATGGACATGAAGTCAGCATTTCTAAATGGAGTGTTAATGGAAGAGGTTTACATTGATCAACCTCTCGGCTATGAAAAGAAAGGCCAAGAGCACAAAGTATGCAAGTTGAAGAAAGCTCTTTATGGGCTGAAGCAAGCGCCAAGAGCGTGGTACAGTAGAATAGACTCTTATCTACTAGAAAATGGATTTGAGAAGTGTGAGGGAGAACCTACCCTCTACATCAAAGAAAATATGGTAAAATCTTGATTGTAGTCTTGTATGTTGATGATGTTATTTTTACAGGTAATGATGATTTCCTTATTGAACACTTCAAAACAGTCATGAAGGAAGAATTTGAAATGACTGATATGGGTTTGTTGAGATACTTCTTGGGAATAGAAGTAGAACAAGATGAAAGTGGGATTTTAATCTCACAGGAAAAGTATGTTAATGAGGTGCTTGAAAGATTTAACATGGAGGAATGCAAAGCAGCTATCACTCCCACAGTGATGGGATTAAAACTCAGCAGAGAGGACAGCAGCAAGGATTTTGATCCTAGTTTATACAAGAGCATAGTTGGCAGCCTTATGTACTTGACTGCAACTAGGCTGGACATAATGCATGCTGTTAGTTTGATTTCCAGGTTCATGGAAAAGCCAAAGGATGCACATTGGCAGGCAGCAAAACAAATTCTGAGGTATGTTAAAGGTACAAAAATTTTTGGTATTTTTTATACTGCTTCATAATGTTCAGACTTAGTTGGATACACGGAAAATGATTGGGCTGGAAGTGTAGATGATCGGAAGAGCACTTCCGGTTATGTTTTTCACATGGGTTTAGGAGCCATTTCATGGTCTTCTAAGAAACAACCCATTGTAGCATTGTCTACAACAGAAGTAGAGTATATGGCAGCTACAGCAGCAGCGTGTCAAGCAGTTTGGATGCGGAAAATGTTGAGAAGCTTATGTCAAGAACAGATAAAAGGGACAGTGATCTTTTGTGACAATAGTTCAGCTATTGCATTGTCTAAAAATTCTGTTTTTCATAAAAGGACAAAGCACATTGACACCAAGTTTCACTTCATACGTGAATTGGTTAACAATGGAGAGATAGTTTGGAAACATTGCAGAATAGAGGAACAATTTGCAGACATCCTCACAAAGCCACTTGCGCAGAAAAGCTTTGAATATTTCAGGAAATGCCTGGGTATGCAGAAAAACCCAGCAGTTGAAATTAAGGGGGAGTGTTGGAAATTAATTCCAACTGCTGAAGTCAATCAACAGTAATTGCAAAAGTTGAAAGATTGCGGCACATTGAAGCCAAGGCTAAGGTGGTTGCCGTTTAAATCTTTAACAAATTGCAAAAGGATTGGAAAGCGCACAGGTGCAGTAAAGAGCAGATGGGATTTGATCCCCTTGATATTTTATCAAAGGCGGTAGCCATTTTATTAACAGCAGAGTTAATGGCCAAGACTCAAAGTCATGCTAGCGGACAGAGCTTTGATCACAGGGTTGTATCAGGCTTTAAAGCCTTACCAACAAAACGGCGGAGTTAAATGGCAGAGGCGATGAAGAACTTTTATAACAAAGTTTCTTGTTGATGTGTTGAGTTCCGCGAGCGGAACGAACATATATATATATATGTTATATATAAACAATCGCCCTCCCATAAAGCGTGAGGCCCGTGGGTCCCATGTGTCATCGCAAAAGTTGAAATTGCGATGTGTGATCACCGCACTATCGCACCATCGCATTTCTGTTGTTCCGCCACATATGCTTGATCGTAGATGTTTGCGATGCGATCTCATCGCAACATCGCAAAATCGCGAAATCGCAATTTCAGAAATTTGTTTTGTTTGATCGCGCGTTCAATGTGCTATGCATGATGCGCTAAGGCGGTGGGCCAGACAGTCAATTGGTTGAATAGTTTAAAGTTTTTTATGTTTATTGTTTTATATGTTTTTGAATATGTGCGGCGGCATATAAAAAGAAAAGGCCCGTGAGGCAAATAGTAATGTTTTTGTATTATACACAGAACAAAGTGGTTTTATGCACAACAGTGCGAATTAGAAGAAAATACACAGCAGCGTATTTCTGAGAGAAGAGAGAGACAGAGATTTTTTTTGAAAGGCACTGCGTCTATAGCAGTCAATCATATTTTGTAAATCCCTTTGTTAGAGGAAGAACTTGTAACACATTTTTTATGAAATAAATGTTTGTTTTATTGAGTTGAAACTCTGTCTCCTGTGAGTAAATTTTATTAATTTCTCTGTGTTATAGAAGGGAGTTTATTCTCTCTATTATTGTTCTGGAATTTTTTCAATATTCCAACATGTCCATTCCATGAAATAAATCTGCCAATAAATTATAAAGGCATGATGAACTCTAAGTGCCTTGTTTATGACCATTATACATTAATACAATCTGACTTTATTTGTAACAGCAACTGTTCAGAGCCTTCATTTCCGTTCGAGAACTATGACAAGATGTCCTCCCCTCTTTGCATATTCCATACGCTCGCTTAGTCTCTTCCCCATTATTTCTCCGAATCTCTCGAACAATGCATCCATTATTTCTTCTCCGAAGTGGTGTTTTATCAAGTTTTCAGTCACTGCTCTCAATTTCTTTGCAAGTTTTCTTCCATACGCATCCTTTAGAGAGGCTGAGCTCCCTGTCATGGCTTCCATCTCCTCCTCACTAAATCTTTCTGATTTTCTTAACACCTCCAATCTTAATATTTCGAATGAACCTTGTCTCTCTACTTCTTCGCTTACTTCCTCTGCACATGGAGCATACAAGGGGATGTTGAACGAGTCAACCTTCTCCTCCTCTATCAACCCCTGCACAAATATTGAAATTTTCAATAACTACTTGAATTCAATATCAAAGTACACATTCAAACTCAAGGAAAAAGCAGTAATATAAAAGTACCTGAGATACCAAATCATTAAAACTGCTTCCTAATGATTCCCACGGGAAGGCAATGAAACCCTGATCGCTTGGATCCCGAGATGTTCGACCCGTTAACACCAAAAATATGCGGCCTCCATGAACCAGCTCCTCTGCTCGGACTCTCATAAATGCATTAAAATCCCTCTGATATTGACGAAAATAATCTTCTCCAACAACACGAGACCCTTCGCAGAAGATTTTTCCCTTGTTCCATGTCACCGATTTTTTCTCCAAAATCTCAGCTGGAACTTGATCATCATCATACGAAGAGATCCAGATTAGGGTAGATTTATCTTTCTATTTTAACAGTGAAGTCACATGTTTGAAATACATAAATATATTTTATTCTATTTTATGATTTGGTTCAAGATTTTTTGGAATATTGGTGGTGGAATATTTGTATTATTAGGATTTATTCTGTCTTGAGTTTATGTCATATTGTTGATTTTATAAATATTATGCAAAGAGATGCATATGGGGATGGGCATTGTGAAATAATTGATTGATAGCCAGCGCCCATTGCAAAATATTGGAATAATTAGCTAATATTCAGAGAATTAGCCATAAACATAAAATGACTATATCTACTAGAAAGGATCAATTCCTTTTAGCTCAACTATAAAATGTCAAGAAAATTGGACGCATAAATTTTTAAAAGTGTACTTGAGACAACCATTGAAGACTTTATGAAGAATGAACGAAATGGAGAGTCTGGTCTGGAAATAGCCTACCGTAGAACGGACTCGGTACACCTGCTACGAAATATGATCTGTCTGTTGCTCCCTCTTCATTAAAAGGAGACAGAATTCTAAAGAGTGAATTGAAATCAGAAGCAGGAAGATCGTTAAAGAAAACTTGGCACTGCGGAACAGTTATGCCCGCAGACAGACACTTGGCTTTGAGGGTCTTTGTTATATTTTCAATGGCGAAGAGAGCATTGGGTCCAGAGGAACAACCAAGGTCTACAATGCAAAAAGTCTTCCATTCCACCGTTAAGTTCATGGATAAAATGGATTCCTCCAGCATAGGCTGCACAATTTGTAATTGATGGAAATTTCTGAAAATTTCGAACAAAACAGAGGAAGCAAAGTTCCTCAACTCAACACAAAAAAATGAGAGAAATCTAGAAAAAGAAGATATGGAGAAAAGCTCTGTTTTTATTAATCATAAAAATGACAATAAAAATTACAAACTTCTTCAGAACTACAGTTCTAGAATAATAAAAAACTCCATACTCTGTTTTTACAAATTCCGTTTCTGCACAAATTCATGTTTCAGCAATAGGCAGACAGTTGCTGAAACTCCACACAGTCTGTTGCTGAAACACACAGATAGTTGCTGAAACTGCCTGTAGAATGCATTGCTGCTCCAAAACACAACGACTCTGTTTTTCCTCTTTTTTTCCTGCTTTATCTTCTTCTCTGTATTTTTCTATTTCTCAAACTCTCTAACATTAAAAAGAACTGTTGTTCATTACATTTATAAGTGAAAAACATATTTGACTTATAATATTTAAAAATACAAAATATCTTCTAATCTTATCTACATATTGAATGCAGATAAGAGGTGATGCCTTTTGGAACAAATCAAGTCGGCTGTAGCAGGGGAAATAACTTCTGTAAATTAAATGCACAGTGATGTGAAAAATATCAAGCACGACTTTCAGGCATCCACCTTGCTGAAATATCTACAGCAATCATATTTTCTGTCCAACTGTTTTATGTTGCAGTTGGAATTAAATTCCAACACTCCCCCTTAATTTCAACTGCTTGGTTTTTCTGCATACCCAGGCATTTCCTGAAATGATCAAAACTTTTCTTTCCCAATGGTTTTGTCAAGATGTCAGCTAGCTGATCCTCTATTTTGCAGTGCTACAAAACAATCTTACCATTGTTAACCAATTCACGTATGAAGTGAAATTTGGTGTCTTTGTGCTTTGTCCTTTTATGAAACACAAAGTTTTTAGACAATGCTATTGCCGAGCTATTGTCACAGTAAATGGTTGTGCCTTTTTCTTGTTCATGACACAAATATCTGAGAACTCTTCTCAGCCACACTGCTTGGCATGCTGCTGCTGTTGCTGCCACATACTCTGCCTCTGCTGTTGACAAAGCCACAATTGGTTTCTTCTTGGAAGCCCATGAGATGGCTCCCGATCCCATATGAAACACATATCCTGATGTGCTCTTCCTGTCATCAACACTTCCATCCCAATCACTGTCAGTGTAACCTGTCAACATGAAACTTTCAGAAGAGGAGTATAAAATACCAAACCCCTTCGTTCCATTCACATACCTTAGAATCCTCTTGGCTGCCTGCAAATGAGTCTCTTTCGGTCTTTCCATGAATATGGAGATTAAACTCGCAGTGTGCATAATGTCCGGCCTAGTTGAAGTCAAGTACATGAGGCTGCCAACTATGCTCTTGTACAATTTTGGATCAAAATCCTTGCTGCTGTCTTCTTTGGTCAATTTCAACCCCATTACAGTTGGAGTCACAGCTGCCTTGTTGTTCTGCATGTTAAATCTCTTCAACACTGCTTCTACATATTTAACTTGGGAAATGAAAACACCATTTTCACTTTGGTCTACTTCAATTCCAAGAAAATATCTTAAGAAACCCAAGTCAGTCATTTCAAATTCACTTTTCATGACTGCTTTAAAATCAACAATGAGAGAAGCATCATTGCTAGTAAAGATTAAATCATCTACATATAAAACAACAATAAGAATCTTACCGTCATTCTCCTTTATGTAGAGTGTGGGTTCACCATCACACTTCTCAAACCCATTCTCAATCAGATAAGCATCTATTCTACTGTACCATGCTCTTGGAGCTTGCTTGAGCCCATAAAGAGCCTTCTTCAGTTTGCAGACTTTATGTTCTTGGCCTTCAACTTCGTAGCCTGGAGGTTGTTCAACATAAAGCTCTTCTTTTAACACTCCATTCAGGAATGCAGATTTAACATCCATCTGATAAATCTTCCATTTGTGTTGTGCCGCAATAGACAACACTGTTCTGACTGTTTCCATCCTTGCTACTGGTGCAAAGGTTTCATCATAGTCTCTGCCTTGTTGCTGCTTGTAGCCTTTCACAACAAATCTTGCTTTATGCCTGTCGATCTTGCCTTCAGCATTGATTTTGGTCTTATAGACCCACTTCACTCCAATGGCATCTTTTCCTTCAGGGAGGTCCACTAACTCCCATGTTTTACTCTTCTCAATTGCACCAATTTCTTCATTCATTGCTTCAATCCATTTATCTTCATTTACAGCATCTTCAAAATGAACTGGGTAATCAACATGACAATATAAAGCGAATAATGAATTCAGACCGGTATTGTTACTTACCTCTCCTTGTTCATAACTCTCATTCATATTTTTGAATCTTGGTCTTCTTGGTGTGCTTGGAGTTCCATCCGAACTTGAGGGTATTTCTGATCCCTGCGGTGTGCTTGGAGAAGCACTTCCTTGACTTCTCAAGGCTGTTCGAATTCCAGCTTGTGGTGTGGTTTGTTATACTTGCTGTGGTGGAGGAGGACCCACCAAAGAAGGGTTATTTGTTGCTGTCCCTTCCTCTTCTTATTCGTGAGACACAATTTTCTTCACATTCACTGTCTTCTCTAAAGCTTCCATCCCAAGCTTCATCTTCAATGAACTGCACATCTCTGCTTACTGTCAATTTCTTGGTCAATGGATTATAGAGTTTGTATGCTTTTGACTCATCACAGTAGCCAATAAAGACACACTTCTCCCCCTTACTATCAAGCTTCTTCCTTAGCTAATCTGGTACATGTGCATATGCTACACAACCAAATACTCTCATGTGAGTGACAATTTGCTTTTGTCCACTCCATGCTTCTTCTGGTATTTTGTTCATGACAGCTTTAGTTGGGCATCTATTCAAGATGTAAACTGCGCAAGTGACAGCTTCAGCCCAATACTCATGCGGCGAGTGTTTTTCCTTCAGCATACTTCTGACCATATCCAGAATGGTCCTATTCTTCCTTTCTGCAACACTGTTTTGCTGAGGTGTATAGCTCGCAGTGAACTGCTTTTGTATGCCATTCTCTCTGCAAAAACGCAAAAAGTCTTTGGAAATGTACTCTCCACCTCTATCTGTTCTGAGCACTTTGATATAATGCCTACAATGTTTCTCAACAAGAGTTTTGAAGTGGCGGAATTTCTCAAACACTTCACTCTTCTGTTTCAGCACATACACCCATGTCTTTCTAGTGTAATCATCAATGAAAGTTAAAACATATTTATTTCCGGAAAATGATGGTATTTGCATCGGTCCACACACATCAGAGTGAACAATTTCCAAGGGTGCTTTTTCCCTTATACTCTTTCCTGCTAGAAAGCTTTCTTTGTGTTGTTTGCCCAAGATGTAGCCTTCACAAAGGCTGTCCGGCTTCTCGATCAATGGCAATCCCTTTACCATTCCCTTTTTGTGCAACAGATTCAAGCCTCCGAAATTGAGATGTCCAAATCTCAAGTGCCACAACCAATTTTCATCTTTCACTTGTTCTTGAAAGACTTCTTGTGTTACGGCTGCAATAGTTCTTCCTTCCTTCAAATCTACCCCGAGTTTGAGAGGAAAAATTCTATTGCTGGTCATCTGCACCTTTGAAATTATCTTCTTACTTGGAGGTATGTCTCTGATTGTACACATATCATCTTTGAAGAACACATTATAACCTTTTTCAATGAGCTGTCCAATGCTCAAAAGATTACATTTCAGACCAGGTACATAGTATACCTTTGGCACAATCATCTATTCTCCATTTCTTGCTAGAATATTGACTCTACCTTTACCCTTGACAGATATCTTACTATCAGTTCCTGTTGTTACCTCAGATTTCACATTTTCATCCAGATTGGCAAACATTTCAATATTTCCAGTCATGTGATTACTACAACCTGAGTCTAAGAACCAAAAATCTTCTTGTTTGTCTTGTGCAATGTTACATGTTAACATCACAATCTTTGGATTCTTATCTTCTTCATTTGCAAAATTAGCATTTTGCCTATTATTCATGTCATTTTTCTTTTTCCTACATTCATTGGCATAGTGCCCATATTTCTTACAATAATGACATTGGACTTGGGATTTGTCATACCTTTGTCCATGAGCTTGTTGTTTGCTTGAACCTTCATCTTGGTTCTGATTGCAGCTCCTTCCGCTTGTGCTTGTAGGATTATTTCTGCCTTTGTTTTGGCTTTTTCCACGACCTCTGTTATTTGCTCTGCCTCGACCTTTTCCTTGGCCGAAAGACATCTGAGTCTTGAATGCTTGCTCAAAAGAGGAATATGTTCCTCTACTTAGTCTGTGTTCATGAGACATAAGAGAAGCACTGAGTTAATCTAGTGTGAACTGTGAGAGATCCTTTGTTTCTTCTATTGCTACCACAACAGCTTCAAACCTTGAGGGTAAACTTCTGAAGATCTTCTCAACAATCCTTCTTTCTTCAAGAATTTCACCATGAGATCTAATCTGGGTTATCAACCCAATAACCTGAGTGAAGAATGAATCTACTGTATCAGATTCCTTCATGCTGAGTGTTTCAAAGTCTCTCCTCAACATCTGCAACTTTGCAGTCTTCACCTTCTCCATGCCTTGATAGGCATTTTTGAGAATATCCCATGCCTCCTTGTATTTTGTTGCTGCTGCAATCCGTGGAAAAAAACTCTCATGTACTGATTGAAAGAGAAAAAAGAGGGCTTTGGCATCCTTCTTCTTGTCACTCTTCAACTGGTCTCTTTCTGCTACTGTCAAAGTAGCCAACGCTGTTGCATCTGCAAGTTCAGCATAGCCAGTTTCAACCAGCTCCCATATTCCTTGAGAAGAAAACAATGCTTTCATTGTTATGGACCAATAACTGTGATTTTTCCCATTAAACTGTGGCAGTTGGGAATTTGTCAAACTAGTTCCAGCATCTTCCATTTTAACCTGTATAAGTAAAGAAAAGACACTGACTGTATAATAAAACAAGCAAGAACTTTCTCTACTGGAGAAATCTTCTCAATAAGCTTCTTACAGCTCCTGCAGTGGAAAAAACAAACTCTGTTTTTGTCTCACTGAGTGCCTAGACCAGCTCTGATACCATGAAGAAAATTCCTGAAAATTTCAAACAAAACAGAGGAAGCAAAGTTCCTCGACTCAACACAAAGAAATGAGAGAAATATGGACAAAGAAGATATGGAGAAAAGCTTTGTTTTTATTAACCATAAAAATGACAATAAAAATTACAAACTTCTTCAGAACTACAGTTCTGGAATAATCAAAAACTCCATACTCTGTTTTTACAAATTTTGTTTCTGCACATATTCGTGTTTCAGCAATAGGCAGACAGTTGCTGAAACTCCACACAGTCTGTTACTGAAACACACAGACAGTTGCTGAAACTGCCTGTAGAATGCATTGTTGCTCCAAAACACAGTGACTCTGTTTTTCCTCTGTTTTTCCTGCTCTGTCTTCTTCTCTATCTTTTTCTATTTCTCAAACTCTCTAACATTAAAAAGAACTGATGTTCATTACATTTATAAGTGAAAAACATATTTGACTTATAATATTTAAAAATACAAAATATCTTCTAATCTTATCTGCGTATTGAATGCAGATAAGCGGTGATGCCTTTTGGAACAAATCAAGTCGGTTGTAGCAGGGGCAATAAATTCTGTAAATTAAATGCACAGTGATGTGCAAAATATCAAGCACGACTTTCAGGCATCCACCTTGCTGAAATATCTACAGCAATCGGATTTTCTGTCCAGCTGTTTTATGTTACAGTTGGAATTAAATTCCAACAATAATCCGTTTTTCTGCAGTATTGCAGAGTGAAAAAGAATATGTTAAAATTTAAATGGAATGTATAGTTAACAGAGATGAAAAAGAGAAAATGATCGATCGATCGAAATTCAAAACCTGAAGAGTGGAATTTTGAGCATAGCTGGATTCTCCAAGGCCAGCGTTCATATGAAATTGTTTCTCCATCTTCATGTCGATCCCCATTGTCGTTGCAATGACAGAAGAACCAAGAGACCGATAGATATACGAGAGTGGTAAAGTTGAGGGCATAAGATGCGATTTTAAAGCAATTACTCGTGCCTGGAATTGAGGCTTCTAGATGCCCATCAGTTGACTGAAATGAAAGCTCATCCATTAAAAAATTATTGTCCATACACATTAAGGTTGGTATATATGTACGCACGTGGGTGACAGTCACACTTTTGAAATCGAAGTTGTCTACCGAGCCCGTGAAATAGCTTGGACGGCAGAAAATTGTTGTAATTTGGTCAACTAAAACTCGAAAAATCAGGTGCTTGAGTGTTTATAATTCATTTTTGATGCTGGAAATGGATTCAGCGCTATAAAAAACTCTTAGGACACTTGAAATATTAAAATTTAACAACTGTAAACAAGATTCTGGCCAAATATTTACCAGATTTTCTGAAAATAATTACCGAATTCTGAGTGAAAACACGACCTTTTTAGACTACACGTTTGAGATCTGATATTTATCTAAAGCCGCAACGTGGACCTTTTTTTGAATATGAAATATTCCTATATTCCAAAGCTCTTCTATAACTGAGATAATTTCAATCGGGCGTTGTGTAAATATTAATGTATTGATGTTTATACGTTGGAATATGGTGAAATAAATAAATATTTAAATTTTGATTGGTATATCTGCACGCATGTCACACCTTTCAAATCTGATATTTATCTCAAGCTGCCAATGTGGAATTTTTTTAAATATGAAAGATTCCCATATTCCAAAGCTCTTCTATAACTGAGATAATTTCGATTGGGCGTTGTGTAAATATTATATGTATTGATGTTTATAAGTTGGAATATGGTGAAATAAATAATTATTTAAATTTTGATTTTTATGGTTATTTAAATGTATTTTTTAATTCAAAATTTAATATTTTGAAAATTGTGTAAGAAATTCTTTCGGTGAAAATCACATTTAGGGAAATTTTTTTTTTTCAAAGTATTAAAATAAAAAATAAAAAATTATTTTAACATTATATTTATTAGAAATCATTAACATCGAATTATATTTAAATTAAAACCTTAATAATAAAATTTTATTGGAAATCAAACATAATAAAATATAGTTTGATTTGATGGAAAATTAATTAATTTTATTAATTTAGTCAAACTAGCCGTTATGTTACTAATGGCTAGTTGGAGCTTTCTTGTCTATTTAATATGTTTTTTTTAGTTCAGATTTCTCATCTTGTCCTGATGATGAGCCACACTGGTTGGTTCGAAACGCGTCGGAAAAAATTCCCTACATGTGATTTTCACCGAAAGAATTTCTTACACATTTTATAGATCACAGAAGCAAAATTCCCAATATTTTGAAAATTTTGAAATTATTTAGATTATGGAGGATTTCTCAATTTTAATATATATATATATATATAACACTTCAAAATATAATAAAATATGACTTGTAAGACTTTTGCAACCCATTCCTCTATGACTTTATTAATTAATTTAGTCTATGAACTTAATAATTAATTTAGTAATGCTAAATAAGGTGTTTTTGATATTATCAAGCATGTTACTAATATTTATAATTGTGTTACCTAATCTCATTAACTAGTAAAATATTGCATGGCATTGAGAATGACAATGATTAACCATATATTTGTACATATGATTAACAACATATTTCTAAGTGCAAACAGAAAATGGTTTGCCCAAGAAAAAAAGAAGTTATTTCCAATAATATCTTTAACTCACTTACCAATCTTGATAAGAATTTTCATTGGTCAAGTTATCTCTAGTGATATCTTTAACTCACTCACCAATCTTGACAAATTTTTGATATCCTTAACTCACTTACCAATATTGATAATATTTTTCATTGTTCAACCACATACGAGTACAATTGATTGCTTGTTATTTTGAGGATATCTTAAACATATTTGAATGGATAGTATTGCAATTTTTACTTCATGAGACTATGAATGGATATCATGCCGATCTCTGGCAATATAGTGAAGAATATATTTGGAACATGTTGCATGAAGTTCCAAAGAATTGTGGTAGCAAAAGGGAATATTTTATACAGATTATTGCAGATACGTCTCACATGTCTGACGTGATAGTGCAAATACATTTGGAACTGTAGCATGTTGTATGAACCTCCCACGCATCGTGATATCAAAACACAATATTATGTATATTCATTATTGCACATACGTCCCAGTCTCACATGTCTACTAACATAGTGAAAAATATATTTGGAAGTGTGGCATGCAACATGAAGTTTCAAAGCATCGTGGTGATAAAATAGAATATAATTTTCATTTATTATTTTATTGCATTTACGCTTGGGGTTTCAATCAAATCTTGCTCAATCTTATCCTCCAACTTAATCACAATTCAACGATGGGTATTCAAAACTCATGCAGAAATTTCTTATCCCTCCACGTCATTGTCAATCTTACCCTTCCATGTGATCTGTCACTTCGCTGCCATTAACTCTCCCTCCTTCTGCGTCATCTGCCCTTTCGCAAGTGTTGGAATATTGAAAATTCCAGAACAATAAATGGAGAATAAAACTCCCCTCTTCAACACAAAGAAAATATTAAAATTTCACTCATAGGAGATCGAGTTCAACACTGAAAAATTCTATTTCATTCACTGTAAAAATCTATTATAATAAAAAAAAAAAATTCCTCTATGAGGGATTACAAGATGCTGGACTATTACAAAACACAGTGCCAAACAAAACTCTTCTCTCTCTCACACAGAAATTACTCTGTTCACTATTTTAATAAAAATAAATGCACTGTTGTGCAACTCAAACTTTTACACTCTGCTGTGTGTAAAAACTTTGACACTGTTGTGAATACACTTGTTCTCAAAAAAAAATTACACTCTGTCTTTTCCTTTTTATACACACTATTGTGTAAATAAACTTTTAATAAAAAAATTACACAGTAAAATAAAAAAAATTACATTCACGGCCTCTTTTTTTCATTTTGGCTTTCGGGCCTTTTAAAACTTTTGAGAACATAACTTTTAAAAATAAAACACTACTTATATATATTATAAATATTATAAATATTTATAATATATATTAGCCTTAGTAAAAAAAAAACTTTGCCGTGACATTTAACGAAACATGTTTTAAAAAAAAAAAAACGTTTACCCAAGGTTTAAAAACTTTATGAAATTTTCACGGACTTCAAAGATAAATCAAACTTTATTGAAAAGGCTCTTCGCGTTCCAAAATGGGATGATGACGTAGGCCCAAAGTGTTATGCGAAAACTCCATAGAATCCGCCTTATAAAATTTCGGGTCCGATAATTTGCTTGCTGATGTAGGCTTCAAAACAACACGATTCAATATTAATGCTCCACGTGGCCCTTTCAGTCAAACAAAAATATGGCGATGAATTTCTGAGCTTTGAATGTGGTGGTTGCAGGAATTTAAAAGGCGATAAGGACAACATTTAAGTTTTCTGGTTGCGTGGTTTGGAACTGTTATCACTCAGGTTTTCCTTGAAGTTGTGGACAAGGAAAGTATACCCGAGGTAACCACAAACCAACCTTCAGATGTAGAATCTAGCCAATATGCATCCAGAGAGGGCTCTCTCTTTATGATTTATCTTTGTTCTTAGAAATTTTTAGGCTAGTTATAGATCCAAGAGTTTGTTTGAAAATGGTGGAATTCGCCAACTAAGGGCAAGGTTGAATATTTTCAGGCCATTGGGCTATGGAGTCAAAGGATGGCTTTACTGGATTTCTATTCTACACACAAGATAGCTTTGCAGGGCAAGATAGCCAGACAGAGAACAATCCTTAAAATTTAAAGTGGATGGAATGGGTTTGAAGGGATGAAAGGCAGTTAAGAATCTTTCACCATGTTCAAAAGAGAGAAATGAAATGATTACAAATAAAGAGGAATGAAGAATTCTTTACTATAGTAATCAAAATGTTTAAATTAGCGAAGCAAGAGCAATTAAGAATTCGTTGCTTATAACTAATTTAGAGGAAAACATTTAGAATAATCACAACTAAACTCAGAGTACAATTAAGTAAATTCTGAGTTATTCTTTTATGTCAAGTATTCGGAAATGGACACAATGATATTATAAACAAATATAAAACTTAAGACATAGGATAGAAAGACTTATTGAACTGCAGTCAGACACATGAATCCTGCAAAAAGTCCTGAGCTTCAAATTGTCATCCAGCAAGCCACAAATAAATTTCTCCAAAACGCTTTTATTCCAAAAACATCAATGTCATAGCGAAGTAGTAGAATCCACCCTCAATACTTTCTTTGAGGGTTTATTTATACAAAAAATGATTTAAAATATCTCACACTAACCTAGCAAATAATCTAGGGTGACTAATGAATAAGTTACAATAAAAAGGAGACAGATGGTCTCGTAGATAGGACAAAAAATAACTGCTGGTGTGCTGTTTCCTCCCTTTGTGGATTTGCTGGAGGCAGGTCCTACAATAGGGCTCGATGTTGTCCTTTTGAGTAATTCTTTTTTACGGCCTTGCTTGTCTGATACTCTTCATTTCTACTGATACTCTTTCAACTACCAAACAAATACTCTTTAACCTTTGCTCCTCTATTTATCTTTTACATGATAGTAAAAAGGCAAAATTCTCTACCTAAAGATAAATTTCACAAAATTTCCAATAGGTCTTCCCACCATTTGTCTTATGCTATTATGGTTCTTTTGAGCTTTGTCAATGTTTCATCGGCCTCTGTGTATCTGAAGAAATTGGGCCGATTAGGGAACAAATACCTTATTTCATGCTCAAGATGAAACAAATTCTTTAACCTGTCATAGAGATTCTTCCCTGTTGGCAATGTTGATTCTGATGAGCTGGTAGAGGAACATGTGACGTTATGAGCATGTATGTCCAATTTGTTAACATAAGTTTCTAATTCCATTATTTTGTCTTCTGAAATCATTGGACTAGGCAACCCACTGGCTAATAAAACATTGAACCTTTCTTTAAATGCACTGATCTCTTGCTGAATATCTGAACATTTTCTTTCCAAATTTTTCATAAGAGTTCTCTTGGTAAAAATTCTTTTTATTTCTAAAATAGTACCTGTCCTGTCCTTAATTCCAAGCTCTGCAAGCTGCTGCTTGGTCTGGGTGTTCAAAAACTGTATAAGTTGATTTGATTGCTCAGGTCTGTGCCTTAATTCTTCTCTTGTTTTGCCAATATCTTCCTGAGCTACTTTGATCAAGTCATTTTGTTCAAAGATTATTTGAAAAAAGGACCAAATACTTTTTATTGAATCAATGATATTATTCCAAAGAATTTCATTTATTTCTCTCAAAGGCTTTTCTAATGAGAGATATTTTTCTAAAGACTTAACCAATTTTTCCAGCCTTTTGATTTCCCTTGTATTATCAGCAACAGTCTTTTTTGACATATCATATTTTTGTTCCAAATTTGTGAGCTGCAATTTTTTAGACTGAAGTTCTGTGACTCTGAGTTTTAAACTTTCTATTTGTTTTACTAATTCATCAGAACTTAAGCTAGAAGTGTTCACCTGTGATGGATCTGTTTGTTGGTCTGCTGCTATTGTACCTGTACCTGTTGTAGATGTCTGCATGATATCTTGCTTTTCTTTTAATGCCTGCTCCAGTTCTTTCTCGGTCTCACTCAATTGCTCAGTCATTTTCAGGAGCAATTCCATCATTTCTTCTTGTGAATTTTCTTTCAAAACATCTTGAGTTTGGGGATGCCTTGAAGCTGGCAATTTCAATTGCTTTCTCAGTGCAGCAATATCATCATCCTTCTTTTTGATCAGTGCCTCAATGCTTTTTACATCTTTGGGATTATGACCCAAACTGATGATTATTTCTTCCAGAGATTTTATTCTATTATCTTTTGCCTGAGAAGAAGCTTTCTCAATTTTCAACTGGGTATTTGTATTGTTTAAAGAATCTTGCAATCTATGGGCTGCTATTGCTTTATCAGTAAGGGTGGAATATATCATTTCCCCAGTTTGTTTATGTAATTCTATTTGGTCTAATGGATGAATGTCTTTTTCTAGGACCTCAAAATTGGTCCTAATGTAATCAGATGCTGTCTTGGGCTTTGGCACTTTGGATTTAAAATGGCTCATCATCATTTTTCCTTGTTGAATGTCAAAAGCTGACATTAATCTTTCTTGATTGTGTGGATCCATTCTAAGATACTGATCATATACCTGCATCCTCAATGGGTCATTCTTGGCTTTTATATTAATGAAAGTTTTCTTTATATCACCTGCATTTGTCTTTGGCTGTTTAAAGGAAGATACTTCAGTGCTCAACTGTTTTTGTAATTCCTTTCCTTTATGACCTATGTGTGTTTCACTAACTGAACCAGTTAGTTGACTATCCTCTCTTTCATCATCAAACATTTCATCTATAGATTCCACTTCTGGAAGTGGATTCAGTTTCTGCTTTTTAGCCTGGTGTTGTTGTGAAGATTCTTTGGGAGGAGTGGGATCTGCAACCTGTCTTTTCTTGCCTATTTCCATATTAGATGGAGTCTACAATTTTGAAACCTCAGGATGATTAACTTGAACAGGGGAAACCTGTGTTTGATCTGGTGCCTTGGAGGTTTGAGGATTTTCTGTCATAATGAAAGTTTCAATGACTTGTACCTCAGGTTCTTTTCCTTTGCCTGTAGACTCAACTGCAGTTGATGGACTGATTTCTTGTAATCCTTGTTGAAGATTTCCTACTGAAGATGTGCCAATATGAGGTACCTGCACTTGCCCAAAATATTCTAGATCAAAATGTTTCTCAAGATCTTTCATAATTTTATTCACATTGTCTTCTTCACTGTCTTACTCAACTATTGTTTCTTCCATCCACTCATCTTGATTAGCATATTGTTCTATTTCTGGAATTTTGTGGTGAAAGCAGGGTGCTGATTTGTTCTTCATTCTTTTGTCACTGATAAAACTGAATGGATCATAAGGAATCCAATGGAAACTCTTTTGTAACTTGAAATGGTTTTGCAATATATTTTCTGCTTCTTGTTTAGCATCCCTAGAATTGCATATAAAGGGACCTAACTGACTTTTGATTCTGAGTTGGGCTTTCTTTTTAACATTACAAAAATGAGTAACATCAGAATTATTCATTTTCCTGAAATATTCTAAAGCAAAAAGTCTCATAGGCACATATTTAGGAAATTTGAATGGACAAATTTCACATCCATATATTCTGATTTCTGAATAATTTTGGTATAAATACCAGTCCCCAACTTTGTATGTTCTTGAAAGCTGTAAAGTCTTCTTAATCTCACTGCTAAGCCTTGGAGGAGCAACTTCTGTCAGTGAGGTAGTTGCAGGATGTATGAAAAGATCAATGAACTCAGCATAAGAATAGGGAGAATTATAGGAACTGTGAGTTATGGCAGACCAAAATATAACAGATCTAGGGTTTCTCTTCGCATCAAGCTTTTGAACAAGAAAATGGAACTTCTCTGATTGGTAATAGATGATGAGATGGTAAATGACTGAGGAATACTTAAATACTTTCTCATTATCTAGCCTTATGAACTGGTCATGGATTTTATTGGCAATGAAAGATGCAAAGTCATATTTTACAGCAGGAGGCTGTCCAGGAGTGAAGATGGATAATAATACTAGGGTTAATTCATCAACATACTCACTAGTATTAAAACCCAGTACAAAGGATATAATATTCAGGATGAGCTTGCCTAAATTAGTAAAATAAGCAAAACCATAGGGAGGAGGGCCCTTAAGTTGATGTCCAGGTAACATAAAGGTCTGGCAAATGCATTTCAATTTTTCTTGGGACAATTGAGTAGACTTTTCAAGTAGTTCTTCCATGGATAATGGAGTAAGGTTTTGATCAGGTTCAAAATGGAGCATTGTATTGATAGCTTGAGGAGTAATGGGGAAAATGATACTCTGGTCCGGGGATAACACTGCTCTTTGATTTGGATCATAATTGGAATGACAGTAGTGGATAATTTCTGGGAAAATACGGACTGAGGGGATGAGATATCTTGGGAAATTGGATTCCCATAACCCAATGACATCCAAACCTTTCGAATAATCATCTCTGCATTGAAAATAAATTCGAAGGGGACTTTCATCGAACACTAAGTCTTTAATCTGAAAGTCTTTATCCACTAGTGGCAAGTATTCTAATTCTCTGTGAGGGGCGTTTAATGGGGCTACACTCAAGGCTGTCGGGACTTCCATTTTGGTTCTTGTGTATTCAAAGTGGAAGCTTCGGGGGTTCTTAACGGAAATGGGCGCAATTACAGTTTTGAAAGTATTCTTTTAGTTAAAAGAGACCGGGACAAAGGAGAGATGCCTCTGCGAAACCTAGGGTTTTTTGCTTCTGCGATCACTCGAAACCCTAGCACGCACGGAAACCCGATCGTACTGCACCATTTCTGACTGCGCAGATAATCTCTGGTAGCGCAGGCAGCTTCGCTGCATGGAGGTAGAGACGGGGGGAGGCACCAAGCCTCCCCCTGCAAATGAAGCTGGGCCGGAAATCTGCATGAAGGACAAAGCTGACAACAAATCGGCAGATGAGACAGAACAGAAATCTAACTCTGAAGCGAGGACGGAGGAACCACAGGTAACCTCATCCACTTGTAAACCCATTGCTTCAGAACGGCCAAAGATAGATCTTCCTAGTCAGCGAATAAATGCTAGGATTCAGTATATGAGAGATCATGCCCTTATAGGGAAGTTTGTAGGGTTCTGGCCAACAGAAAAAGCTCTCCAGGGCTGGATAGCGTCCAAGTGGAAGCCAAAAGGGGCAGTCTCATTGCAACTCGGAGCAAAGGGCTTCTTTACAGCCACATTCAACTGCTTAGAAGACAGAAATAGGGTCATGGATGGAGGCCCTTATTTTTTCAACTCTGCAGGTTTATATTTGAGAAACTGGGTGGAAAGATTCAACCCTGACAAGGAAAACTTCAATTGGGCGCCGGTCTGGATTAGACTCTATTCACTCCCGCTTGAATATTGGGACGAAGAGACCTTGCAGGCAATCGGTACGGGACTAGGAGAGTTCATAAAAGTGGCTGAAGAAACCAAGCTCCGAAGATACACCTCCTACGCCCGAATCTGCGTTCAAATGCACCTGGACAGTGCCCTACCTGATGCGGTAAGTATTTTTCACGATGACTTTGAATGGATCCAGCCTCTGGATTATGAATACGTGCCCTTTAGATGCAGACGATGTCACGCTCATGGACACCTCTACAGAGACTGCCCTCTAACAGTCCAAGCCCGAAAAGCGGAGGAGCAAAGCAAAGCTCAGGAGGATGGATTCACTAAAGTTGCCCCCAGGAGAAGAGGCAGCAGAAAACCAGCTGCTAGCAAGAAACCCAGCTCCTCTGCTTCAATCCCATCCTCAAGCAACAGTTTTGCAGTGCTTAACCACTCTGATCCCCCCAACGACCCCTCTCCTGGCCCTCCAAATCACGCTGGCCCCTCCATTCCGCCCCCCTTCCAACCTACCCCCGTCTCCCCTACGCCCACCCCCCCTTCTGCTACCTCTGGCGAAATCTCTGACCCAAATCTAAATCTCAAGCAGAAACATGTCACTTGGAGCCCAAACCTCTCATTCCTGCAGGAACCATCCCCTCCTGTTGCCTCAGGAATCCCAGATCTGATTCAATCTGAACAAACATTCCAAATGGAAGAAGACACAGATAGCTTAAACATTGACGAGCTGGACTTGACAGGTCTTGAAGAAGCATGCGAAAGAAAGGAATTCGATAGAATTAATCCAAAACAGATTGACTCCCTTGAAGCGGTCCTAGCAAAAGTACAACAACACAAAAAATTGGGCATCCAACCTGGTAGCCGTTGGGACAGTTTGAAGGTGATGAAGGAACCCAAGAAAAGAGGAAGAACCCCTGACTGGCAGCGCACCATGGCACTAGGTCAGATCTTGGTGGATTCGGGACAATATCCCAAGCTTACTAGGTTTTTCAAACCCCTCCCCAATAGTTCCCAATGAATTTAATTTCCTGGAATGTACGAGGACTTAATGGTCCTGGAAAATACAGAATGTTAAAAAATTTGATACAGAAGGAGAATCCCCAACTACTCTTCCTTCAGGAAACCAAATGCAACAGTCAAACGCTGGGCTCCATCCTAACCAGAGTCTGGCCCGGCAGTAGATCAGTGGCTGTGGACGCAGAGGGATCCTCGGGAGGTCTCGCAATAGCATGGAATCCTCAGGCTCTCCAGCTCGACAACTTTCATGCCTCTCATAATCTCATCCAAGCTACTTTTCACCCTATAGGAACCAATATCCACGGACATCTTTCCAATGTGTATTTCCCTCAAGACTTGGCTGGCAAAGTGGCGCTTTTGAACACCCTTGGGCATCTCAACTCCAACAGAACTCACCCCATCTGGATTCTTGGTGGAGATTTCAACATGATCACAAGGCTGGCTGAAAAAACTGGAGGCAGGGTTAGGCTGGACCAAGACAGTGCCCACTTCAAGGACTTCATTAGCAGCAACTGGCTCATGGATGTTCCCTTTTGCAATGGCTTGTTCACATGGAGCAATCGAAGAACGGGTAGGCAACAAATAGCCTCCAAGCTGGATCGATTTCTCCTTTCGGACAATGCAATCCATGTAGGTGGAGACATCATTGGGACTATCCTCCCCATCCCAGGCTCTGACCACTGGCCAATAATGCTCCAATGGCAAAGCATAGGCTTCCAACTCAAAAAGCCTTTCAGGTTTGAAGCTTTCTGGCTATCGCACCCCTCTTTTTCAGACCTTGTTCACTCTGTCTGGAAAGGATTTGCCCCGCCTAAAGGATCCAAAATGTACCAATTCCAGCAAAAACTCAAATGGGTCAAGGCGCACATTAAAGACTGGAACCACAACATCTTTGGCAATATCTTTGCAGAAAAATGGAACCTGGAACAACAGATGAAAGATGTGCAGCAGGAGATCATCAATGTGGGCAGAACAGATCCCCTGGCTTCCAAAGAAGATGATTTGAAAAGAAGATTGGAGGAAAGATATAAGCAGGAGGAAATCCTCTGGAGGCAGAAATCTAGAGTTCGTTGGTTGAAGGAAGGAGAAAGAAACACTAAGTTCTTCCACAACACAACCATACAAAGGCGAATGCAAAACAGAATCAGCCACATTACCACTCAACAGGGGGAACGCATGGAAAGGCACGAGGATATGGAACGCGAGTTGGTGGGCTACTTCAAAGATCTTCAAAAGGAGCAACATGCCAATCGACAGCCAGCCATTTACCAAATCACACAGCTCATTCCCAAACTAATCACTGAGGAACATAATCAAATGCTGCTTCGGCCCATCACCCCTCAGGAAGTAGACGAAGCCATGGCACAACTCAAGGATGGTAAAGCCCCTGGGCCAGATGGCTTCACCGCCAATTTCTTCCACCACTTCTGGAATCTTATCAGAGAAGAGGTCTGGCAGCTGGTAGAGGAATCTAGATCAATGCATTGGATTTTGCCCTCCCTCAATACTACCTTTGTAGCACTGATTCCAAAGGAGGAGCAGCCTAGCAAACCTGAGAAGTTCAGGCCCATTGCCCTATGCAATGTAATCTACAAAGTTATTACCAAAGTCATTGCCAACAGACTTAAACCTCTTCTGCCCCTCCTTATCTCACCAGAACAAACGGGCTATGTGGAAGGACGTCAAATTCTGGATGGCATTATTCTCACTCATGAAATCATTCATTCCCTAAAGGTCAGCAAGAAGCCAGGTATGCTACTCAAAATTGATCTTTCCAAAGCTTTTGATAGGTTGAACTGGACTTATATCCAGCAAATGTTAAGCGCCTTTGGATTTGATAGCATGTGGGTTCGTTGGATTATGAATTTAGTCTCCTCCCCCTCCCTTTCCATCCTTCTTAATGGCTCCCCCTCCCTCCCTTTCCGTCCCTCTAAAGGCATCAGACAAGGGGACCCCCTATCCCCCTTCCTTTTTGTTCTTATGGCTGAAGGGCTTGGCAGACTCATTCAAAAGGAAGCCTCTCTAGGCCACCTGCGTGGTCTTGCCTTTCATGGAGCTCCAACCTCAACTCATCAACAATTTGTTGATGATAACATGCTCTTTGGTCATCCTTCTGTTCAAGAAGCCCGATCTTTCAAAGAAGTCCTCTCTCTCTTCTCTCAAGCTTCTGGGATGACCATAAATGATTCCAAGTCCCAGATTTTCTTCTTTAATACACCCCACCCGACTCAAGTAAGCATCGCCCGTATTCTTGGGTTTTCTGTAGCCACTCTGCCGGACAAATACCTTGGAGCCCCCCTTACTAATTCTGCCATCAAGCACTCTTCTTGGAACCAGTTGCTGGAGAAACTGGAATCCCGGCTCTCCTCTTGGACCTTCCGGGCTCTCAACATGGCCAGTCGTCTCACTCTCATCAAGGCCACTTTACAATCTATGCCCCTTTATCTCTTTTCTGTTCTTGCTGCTCCGAAATGGGTCCTCAAACAGATCAAAACTCTACAACGTTGCTTTCTGTGGGGATCTACTGGGCACAATCGCAAATGGGCCCTTGTGAATTGGGGTATAGTCTGTACTCCTAAAGCAGATGGCGGTCTCGGCCTAAGAGACCCCTTGCACAGCAATGAAGTCATGGCAGCTCGAGTATGGTGGAGATGGCTCTCCAAGCCTCAAACACCTTGGGCACGACTTTGGAATGCCAAGTATGCTAACAACAGAACTGCAGCAGATCTGATACGGTTAACCCCTCTCAACTCGGGCTCCTTGATCTGGAATGCTGCTAAGCAGCACTATGCGCTTATTCAACAGCATAGCTTCTGGGAAGTGCACAATGGACAATCAGTAAGATTCTGGACAGATTCCTGGCAACAAGAATCCAGCCTTTTGGAAAATTTTCCTCTAAACAGCCTTGGAGAACCCAGAGCAGGATTAGAAGGGAAGATTTATGAGCATTGGATGGACACTGACAGGAATGAGTATAGGCAATGGAAGTCAGCGCATCACATTACGGATCAAGCTCAAGATTATATTTACAGTGATCTCGATCAGGAACTACAACACAGACAAATCAGAAGCTCTCCAGATCCCGACATCCTTAGATGGGGTCACACAACCACAGGTATATTCACAACTAAGGAGGCCTACTCTCTGCTGCATCCTTCCCCTCTCCCTCGGGATCCCCTCTGGCAAATGGTCTGGAACCCCCACACTTGGCCGAAAATTTCCACTTTCCTTTGGCTTTTAAGTCACAAGCGAATTCTCACCTGGGACAATCTGGTCAAACGTGGCTTCTGCGGCCCTTCTCGATGCCCCAACTGCGCTCTCAGCCCTGAATCTATTCAACACCTGATGCTGTATTGCCCTTTAGCCAATTCTTTATGGAATAAATGCAGCTTTCGCTGTCAGAAGCGAAAACCCTCTGGGGACATTACTTCTATCCTTCGAAGCTGGCCTAAACGCCCTTATGATTCAGCCCTCCTCAATACTCTCTGGCAGCTCCTCCCTGGCATGATCTTCTGGACCCTGTGGAAAGAACGCAATAAACGTATTTTCAAAAATCATTCCACCTCTTTGGACATTATTTGGCTATCCCTCACTGGCAACCTTCAGGAAACTTTGGCCATTCATTCTTGGCAGAAGATGATCTCCCCAAGAAGCAAAGCGAAATCCTCGTCTGGCAGAACTGGAATCTCAAATTAGGAATCACTCTGAAGACTCAAAACAAGAAGACCAATAGCTCGCCTTCACATTGGATTCCCCCTTCTCCAGGAGTCTTCAAGTTAAACTTTGATGGAGCTTCCAAAGGAAATCTGGGGCAAGCAGGATATGGAGGCATCATAAGAGATTCAACAGGAGATGTTCGGCACCTCTTCTTTGGAGCTATGGGCTGAGACACAAATAATTCAGCGGAGCTTGAAGGCCTCTGGCAAGGCTTGAACCTGGTACGTCAACACAATTTTTTTCCCATCATTATCGAAGGGGATTCACAGATTCTCATCCACATGGCCAACCAGCTTCTCTGGGGCGCCGATCCGGCCAAAGTGTCACACAGTTGGTGATTAGCAGCCCGAATTGTTAAAATAAGTGATTGGCTACACCATAACTGAGCAATATCCTTCACTCATGTTATGAGGGAGGGAAACAAAATCGCTGATCTCTTAGCCAACTTCGTTATTGACAATAACAACACGATGACTCATGGCTCTCTCTCAATCATCCATGATGAAGATACTCAACAGAACTGCATTTCCCTGGTGCACCAGGACTGCCTCATGCCGGATGCGGCTGAATGAAAGCATTAAAGGGCCTCTGGCACCCACGCAGATCCCAAAGACATATGGGTGCCATGCCCACATGGCCTCGCGTGAGAACAGTCCCTGTGCCATCAATGTGCCTTGGATGCAGCAAAATGGTATTAACTGCCCCTTCAGTCTCAGGCTTAAGGCAATGTATTTGGTTTTGGCGGTCACGATGGACGAGAGGCAGACAGACGGAAACCATTTGCGATTTTTGCTCCCGTTCAGAAGCGAATGCCCTCCTGGTGCGGCAATTCCCAGTTGCAAGACGGCTACAGGGCGTAGATGCAGCGTCTGGGCCTGTCTGGAGACATTGCCGGGCGTTCACTTCACAAACAGTTCTTGCTGCGGAGCTTCTGACTCTTATGACATCTCGAGAGCCACCTTCACAGGTATTCCGTCCTCCTCAATTCTTAATTTGAACTCTCAGGCTCTTCGTCACCGCCCTTTCAGCTCTTCTGCCCACCTGCATAGGCAGAGTCACCCAGGTAGCATCTCCGCCCTCACCCCTTCTCCGGAACCCCTTTCTGGCAAGCCTCGTATTCGTCATTTGCTGTATGCCATGCCCCGACTACGGCAAAGAATGAGGCCTCGTCGAGGCGTGAGTCGAGGGCGCTCTTCTGGCCTTCCTCCTCTGCCCCACTCTGACCTTAGCTCCTCCTCGGACGGAGGTGACAACACCCCCCCGCGTTCTTCACGTGATGGCCGTCGAAGAAATAGAGGCAGGGGTAGCTTAGTAGGCAGAGGTCGAGGCAGGGCGCAAGCCACTCAAAATGCTTCTGACATTCCTGTAGCTCACTCTGAACCTCCCGGATTCTCTCCCCCTATGAATTGTCCTAATCCTTCCGGTCAGCCCCTTCCCTCAGATGATATCACCCATCCCGGGCAGCCCTCTCCTTTTTTCTACAGAGCTCGTGGCACCTCCATCCGGCAGACCTCCCAAAACGCGGAATTTCGTTTCCACTGCACTTCTTATGATTCCATCATCACTGCCCTCATCACTGTATCCCTCCGGGAGGAAATTCCCCTCTCTACTTACTCCCCTGCCCCTGATCCTTGCCCCATTCCCTCCCCTCACGCAGATATTAGCACTGAAGTACAGCGCCAGAACAAGCATTCTGACAGGCAGGAAGAACAGGAAGACAGCAGCACAGGAAATGAGTACGCTTGCAGGGTGGAAGAGGAACCGCTGTCCCCTGAGGACAAGAGCTTACTCCTTGGGCTCACTCATTGCTGGGTTCATCATGATTAACTGTTTTAGAAGCTCACTTGTTGAGCATTTTGATGATTTTTGCTTTGTTTTTAAAAATATCTACATGCTTTGTTTAAGTCTCTGGCCGGTTTCCCTACTATGGGCGGCCCAACTATTGATGAACAATGGGTCGGTTTCCCACACTGGGCGACCCCGACTTCTTAAGGATAGCAGAGTTAATCTACCCAGACTGTCTGGCTCTCACAGCAGCAGTCCTGGAAGTTTTGTACCAGTATTTTCATAATTAATAGAATTAGTCAGATTTAGAAAAAAAAAGAAAGTATTCTTTTAGTTGCAGGAACTAAAACAGACCAATATAAAACTTCTTTTCAGATTATGGCTTGAATTTAACACTGGAATGCGGATTTTTTATAGAGTTCCAGCAGGAAAACGGATAAATACCTGTTTTATGGAGAACTTCGAAATTAACAGGCACTGGTTAATGGCGGGTGAATGCTCGGGCACTGGTATAACAATGGCGTTCCACAATTTTGGTTGACGGTGGCTTTAAACAGTGGAATTTTCGAATTTTTCAGTGGAGGGCGCAGTCGCTTTCAACAGAGAAAATGATAGAAAATACACGGAATTTTGTTTTATTTACAAAGTCAATAGGGATTTTTTATTTTTTCGAGGATGACGTCATTATTGTACGGGAGGACACGTCATCGGGGTTGGGCGGTAAGCGGTAATTTCCGCACCGCTTTCGGGGGTTGGTGGTTTTTTGTGAGATGGGAGCGATTCCATTCGGAGATCAACACGTGGCTGGTGCACTGTTTCGAAACCACCGTGATCCCGCGCGTTAACGATCGGA
Source organism: Pinus albicaulis (assembly GCA_034641835.2). NCBI lineage: Eukaryota > Viridiplantae > Streptophyta > Pinopsida > Pinales > Pinaceae > Pinus > Pinus albicaulis. The sequence continues at coordinate 12,643,289 of CM076583.1, read as the reverse complement.
CGATGGATGGCTAGCGGAATTACAATGGGCCGTTGATCCGGGAATGGGCGATCGGACGGGTGATATGACGTGAAGATGGCGAGGGATTTAACATGCGGGCCCAAAAGAATTATTGTTTAATTAAATTTTTCGGGCGGCTTCTGATTGGTTGGAGGTCCGGTTATTAATTAATCCAAATGATTAATTAATTCCTTGGTATAGTGAATGATCGGGGTGCAGCGAGACTATGGTTTTTTATTTATGTTTTTTCGTTTTAAACATATAATATATGTTTAAACTTTGTTTTTTGCATTTTTTATATTATATGGTGATAAATAAATGTGATTTATTAACCATAGGGGTGGGGATAGTATATATAGGTATATTTTAGCCAAAGGGTTTTTATTGTGGGATTTTTATTTAAAAAGGGACTAAATAAACTTTGGCCAAAACTTAGAATAAATGGGTTTTTGGGTTATTATTATAAAAGGGAATTATAGATAATAGGATAAGGTATTTCAATAAGGATTTAATAAATAAATCAGATGTTAATATGACAAAGGGACAAAGAAAACTCAAAATACTTTACACAACTAAGCAAGTGAATATTTCTGAAGTAAATTGCATCATCTCAACTTCAACACTTAAACATAGAATGGTAAGCAATTTTGAGGGATTATTATGGAATTTTGCATGATTTTCCTAAGTAAAATGGGATTTTACTTAGGAAAAGATTTAAAGTGAATAAGTGTAATGATGAATAATCTCAAGTACTCAGGTCTTTTCAATTATTGGGCCGAGGGTCCAGTCCCTCCAAAAGTTAAGGAAATTCCTTGAGCCCCTTTAATCTTCAAATTCCTTAGCACTTTGGGGAAATTAGTAACACTTCTTAGGGAGAAAGTGATATGGGAAGTTAATGATTTTGACTTTGCTTTCTATGAATTTTCCAATGTATATTCTGCTTCAATACTTGTGATGAAAGTTAAAGATCAAACACATTTAGCACCATCATTCATCATATGAAACTTTGCAACACCATCTACCTACCCTATCTACTTTACACTACCATTTTCTCTTCTTTATTAGGGTGCACTTAGACTGGCAAACCCTTATCAATCTTTTTTTCTTTTATAAGGCAAATCTATCTAATTCTACCCTTATTACATCCAAGGGCTCAGATTAAACTGTTGAGCACCTTTTATTAACTCTACCTATCTACTTATCTGCCAATATTAAACTGTTTGGTCAGATATTTATTCTCTATTCTACAACATGAATGAGTCAAGTTTAAACAGTTTGACTCTTCATAAATTGTGGCAAAATTTTGACAAGCTGCACACAATTGCTTTATTACAGAACATGAAATAGTAGTGGCATTTGGACTTGCACACTTTCCTTGGTCTATTTTTGTTTGGGGTTCATTTCTTTCACTTTTTTGACCATTTTATTCTTTTTACCCTTTGATTTTCCTTTTAGGGTATACCCTCTTTACATTTTTAAAAAAATTTTGATTTTTTGATTTTTCAAGAATATGTAACACCTTTGCACAAGAAAAAGGTTTGAACATATTGCATAGTTCAATCAAGACAATCATGAAAAATGACACCTATTGTTATAGGAGTCTAACAGGAACCACAATCTCTTCAATGCTCAGGCGGCTGCTGCAGATTCATTAAACAACAACTTGCAGGTTTAATTAAATGCAGATTTTAATTTCTGGATGGCGTGCTCCAGAAAAATTCCTGTAGCATTTGTCCTTCTCTACGTTGCTGCAGTTGAAGTTGAAATTCAACACTCCCCCTTAAATTCAATGGTTGGGTTTTCTAGCATACCCTGGCATTTCCTCAAAAGTTCAAAGCTTTTCTGCACAAGTGGCTTTGTGAGGATATCTGCAAATTGATCCTCTGTTCTACAATGTTGCAAAACTATCTCACCATTGGTAACCAATTCACGTATGAAGTGAAACTTGGTGTCAATGTGCTTTGTCCTTTTATGAAAAACTGAATTTTTAGACAATGCAATAGCTGAGCTATTGTCACAATAAATCACTGTCCCTTTTGTCTGCTCTTGGCACAAACTTCTTAACATTCTTCTCATCCAAATTGCTTGACATGCTGTTGTTGTAGCTGCCACATACTCTGCCTCTGCTGTAGACAATGCCACAATTGGTTTTTTCTTAGAAGCCCATGAAATGGCTCCTGAACCCATGTGAAAAACATAACTGGAAGTGCTCTTCCGATCATCTACACTTCCAGCTCAATCACTATCAGTGTATCCAACTAAATCTGAACTTTCTGAAGCAGTATATAAAATACCAAACCTTTTAGTACCTTTAACATACCTCAGAATTCTCTCTGTTGCCTGCCAATGTGCATCCTTTGGATTTTCCATGAATTTGGAAATCAAACTAATAGCATGCATTATGTTTGGCCTAGTTGCAGTCAAATACATAAGGCTGCCAACTATGCTCTTGTATAAGCTAGGATCAAAATCCTTACTGTTGTCCTCTCTGCTGAGTTTTAATCCCATCACTGTGGGAGTGATTGCTGCTTTGCATTCCTGCATCTTAAATCTTTCAAGAACTTCATGAACATACTTTGCCTGTGAGATAAAAATCTCATTTTCATCTTGTTCTACTTCTATTCCTAAGAAGTATTTCAACAAACCCATGTCAGTCATTTCAAATTCATCTTTCATGACTGTCTTAAAATTTTCAATAAGGTAATCATCATTACTTGTGAAAATAACATCATCAACATATAAAACTACAATCAACATTTTACCATCCTTTTCTTTGGTGTAAAGGGTAGGCTCTCCCTCACACTTTTCAAATCCATTTTCCAGTATATAGGAATCTATCCTACTGTACCATGCTCTTGGTGCTTGCTTCAGCCCATAAAGAGCTTTCTTCAACTTGCATATTTTGTTTTCTTGGCCTTTCTTTTCATAGTCGAGAGGTTGTTCAATGTAAACCTCTTCCATTAACACTCCATTTAGGAATGCTGACTTCATGTCCATTTGGTAAATTTTCCACTTGTTTTGTGCTGCTATGGACAACACTGCTCTTACGGTTTCCATTCTAGCAACCGGTGCAAAATTTTCCTCATAATCTATCCCATGCTTCTGCTTATAACCTTTGACAACAAGCCTTGCCTTGTGTCTCTCTATTTTGCCTTCAGCATTACTCTTGGTCTTGTAGACTCATTTAACTCCAATGACATCTTTACCTTTTGGGAGTTCAACCAAATCCCAAGTCTTGTTTCTTTCTATGGAATTTATCTCCTCATCCATAGCTTCTATCCATTTCTTATTCTTAATAGCTTCTTCAAAATGAACAAGATCATCAACATGACAATATAAAGAAAACAAAGAATTGATACCTTCATTTGTTATATCTTGTTCATAAATATCTTTCAAACTTCTGAATTTCTTACCTCTTTCATTAGGTGTACAAATGCTTGAAGAAGCACTTGAATTTCTTCCTTGTGGTGTGCTTGGAGAAGCACTTTCATTTCTCCTCAAAGGTGTGCTTTGCTGCTCTTGTGTTGGTGCTGCTGTTTGGGGGTGTATTTCAGCCAATTCATCATCATTTTCATCATGAGATAAACAGTGTTTAACATTCACTGTTTTCTCTATGCTTCCATCCCAAGCTTCCTCTTCAATAAACTGAACATCTCTGCTCACAATAAACTTCTTGGTGGATGGGTTATACAACCTATAGGCCTTGGATTCCTCACTGTATCTAATGAAAATACATTTCTCCCCCTTGTTGTCCAACTTCTTCCTTAGCTGATTTGGTATGTGTGCATAAGCCACACATCCGAAAACCTTCATGTGTGTGACACCTTGCTTTGTGCCACTCCATGCCTCTTCCGACACTTTGTTCATAACTGCTTTTGTAGGGCATCTATTTACAATGTACGTTGCACAATGTATAGCTTCAGCCCAATAATCATTAGGCAAATGGTTTGCCTTTAACATACTCCTTGCCATGTCCATTATGGTTCTATTCTTCCTTTTGGCTACTCCATTTTTCTGCGGAGTATATCTTGTTGTAAACTTCTTATGAATTCCATTTTCTCTACAAAAACGTAGGAAATATTTAGATATATACTCACTTCCTCTGTCAGTCCTTAGGACTTTGATATGCAGCCCGCTCTGGTTCTCAACAAGTGCTTTGAAATTGCGAAAATTTTCAAACACTTCACTTTTGTTTTTCAAAAAGTAAACCCAAGTTTTTCTTGTAAAATCATCTATGAATGTTAACACATAGTGGTTGCTTGCAAGCGATGGAGTTTGCATCGGTCCACATACATCTGAGTGGACAATCTCTAAGGGTGCTTTTGCCCTTATGCTTTTCCCGGAAGGAAAACTTTCTCTGTGTTGTTTCCCCAAGATACAACCTTCACAAAGGCTGTCCGGTTTCTCTATCAATGGTAAACCACTTACCATTCCTTTTTTGTTCAACAAATTAAGACCTCCAAAGTTGAGATGTCCAAATCTCAAGTGCCATAACCAATTATCATCTTTTGGTTCGCTTTGGAAAGTCTCCTGTGCAACTGCTGCTTTCTCTTCACCATTCTTCAAATCTGCTCTCATTCTGAGAGGGAACATCATGTTCCTTGTCATCTTCACTTCAGCAATACATTGTTTGCTGGGTGGTTTGTCCATGATGGTACAAACATCATCCTCAAAAAATACATTGTACCCCTTTTGAACAAGCTGTCCAATACTTAAGAGGTTACACTTCATTCCTGGAACATAATAAACATCTGCTATGGATTTCTTTGCACCTTTCCTTGTTAAAACATTTACATTTCCTTTTCCCATAACAAAAACTTTGCTATCAGTTCCTAGTGTGACTTGTGACTTCACACTCTCATCTAACATAGAAAACATTGCTATGTTTCATGTCATATGGTTACTGCAACCGGAGTCTAGAAACCATAAATCCTCACTTTTTTCTTCAGCCATATTACAAGCTAAAAACAAATTATTTTGGCTGCTATTTTCCTTAGTGAAATTTGCACTAGTTCTACTTGCCATTTCTTGCTGCTTCTTTCTACATTCATTAGCATAATGACCATATTTTTTACAATGGTAACATTGGACATTGGAATTATCATACCTTTGTCCTTGAGCATTCTGCTGACCACTTTGTTGGCTGCTACCTTGGCCGTGGCTGTGATTTTGATTGTTGCACCTTCCATGTGAATGTGAAGGGCTGTCCCTTCCACCTCTGTTTTGGCTTCTGCCTCTTCCTCTTTTGTTTCCTCTGCCTTGCCCTCTTCCTCTTCCGAAAGACATCTGGGTCTTAAAGGCATGTTCCAGAGATGAGTTTTCACTCCTACCCAATCTCTGCTCATGAGTCATCAATGATGCATGTAGCTCATCCACTGAAAAATTAGTGAGATCCTTAGTATCCTCTATGGCGGTGACAATCACTTCGAATCTTGAGGGTAGACTCCTCAAGATTTTTTCCACAATCCTCTTATCTTCAAGAGTCTCTCCATGAGATCTTATTTGTGTGACCATTCCAATCACATGAGTGAAGAATGAGTCAATAGTATCTGACTCTTTCATACAGAGATTCTCAAAGTCTCTCCTCAGCAACTGAAATTTTGCTGTCTTTACTTTTTCCATGGCTTGATAGGCTGTCATAAGAGTCTGCCATGCTCTTTGGATCTCTTAGCTGCTGCTATCCTTGGAAACACACTCTCATGAACTGCTTGATACAAAAATAAAAGAGCTTTGGAGTCTTTCTTCTTATTGCTCTTCAAAATCTCTCTTTCTGCCTGAGTTAACATATTAAACTCATGTTCATCTGCTGGCTCTTCAAAGCCTTCCTCAACAAATTCCCATAAGTCTTGGGAGACAAATAATGCTCTCATAGTTATTGACCAGTAGTCATAATTTTTCCCATTAAACATTGGGAGATGGATATTTCCCATACCAAAACCAGTGATGGCTCTAGCCATTATGCACTCTTAACTATGATTCAAAAATACTTGACTGTTCTGCAACAGTAACACAAAAAATGTATAGAGAAATACCTTTGGATTCTTTTGGCTGAGTCTTCACACTGCTGGAGAAGCTGCTGCAACAAAGAACTCCTTTCCTTCAGCTTCTTTGACCTTCAAAGAGCCTGGACTAGCTCTGATACCATGTTGGAATATTGAAAATTATAGAACAATAAATGGAGAATAAAGCTCCCCTCTTCAACATAGAGAAAATATTAAAATTTCACTCACAGGAGACAGAGTTCAACACTGAAAAATTCTATTTCATTCACTGTAAAAATCTATTACAATAAAAAAAATTCTTCCTCTATGAGGGATTACAAGATGCTGGATTGTTACAAAACACAATGCCAAACAAAACTCTTCTCTGTCTCACACAGAAATTACTCTGTTCACTCTTTTAATAAAAATAAACGCACTGTTGTGCAACTCAAACTTTTACACTCTGCTGTGTGTAAAAACTTTCACACTGCTGTGCATACACTTGTTCTGAAAAAAAAATTACACTCTTTCTTTTCCTTTTTATACACACTGTTGTGTAAATAAACTTTTAATAAAAAAAATACACAGTAAAATAAAAAAAATTACATTCAGGGCCCCTTTTTTTCATTTTGGCTTTCGGGCCTTTTAAAACTTTCGAGAACATAACTTTTAAAAATAAAAAAATAATTATATATATTATAAATATTAAAAATATTTATAATATATATTAACCTTAGTAAAAAAAAAACTTTGCCGTGACATTTAACGAAACATGTTTTTTAAAAAAAAAAACTTTTACCCAAGGTTTAAAAATGTTATGAAATTTTCACGGACTTCAACGATAAATCAAACTCTATTGAAAAGGCTCTTTTCATTCCAAAATGGGATGATGACGTAGGCCCAAAGTGTTATGCGAAAACTCCATAGAATCCGCCTTATAAAATTTCGGGTTCGATAATTTGCTTGCTGACGTAGGCTTCAAAACAACACGATTCAATATTAATGCTCCACGTGGCCCTTTCAATCAAACAAAAATCTGGCAGTGAATTTCTGAGCTTTGAATGTGGTGGTTGCAGGAATTTAAAAGGAGATAAGGACAACATTTAAGTTTTCTGGTTGCATGGTTTGGAACCACAATCTCTTCAATGCTCAGGCGGCTGTTGCAGAGTCATTAAACAACAACTTGCAGGTTTAATTAAATGCAGATTTTAATTTCTAGATGGCGTGCTCCAAAAAAATTCCTGTAGCATTTTTCCTTCTCTGCGTTGCTGCAGTTGAAGTTAAAATTCAACAACAAGCACGATTTACTGCGTTGACCTCTAGTTTTCCCTACGTAGAAGTTAATGCAGATAATCTCAAGAGCTGTGACAATTCAATAACTAAAATGAGAAATCTCGGTCAATCTTAATCCTTCCTTGTCATCTCCCCTTTGCACGCAACATTCACTGTGTTGCCCTCAACTGTTGTTCCTTGTGCATCATCTTCCCTTTCACATGCTAGATATACTACGCTTACCTTGAGTTTTCGCTATGGAGAAGTTACTGCAGAAAGTCTAGCAGATGTGGATATATATGATATCAACCATAAGCATAACGAAGCAGCTTTTAATATTGATGCCTCTTACTCTGTTGAAATTTTTGTTCACTACATGAAGGTTGTATCCAAAATATGGTCACAACTAACGATAATCAGAGACGTTCCAAATTTTGTGATATGAAACTCTGAATATACTGGTTGTGTGCAAACGGATGCTCATTTCACCATCATTAAACTCTCATTCATTTGTTGAATTTTGTGGTTAAGTTTTACATCATTTTTTCCTCTATCCACCAAAATCTTGTCTATTGGGATCAATAAGCTGTCTATGATCCCGCTCCGGTTCAAAGTGTTGCCAAAAAATAATAACTGGTCTATAATCCCACTCCGGTTCAAAGTGTTGCCACAAAATATGACAACTTTCTAAGACATTTTTGGTGTACATAGACATTAACGTACCATAAAGCACACTTAGCTTTATGGTGCAACGGGTAAGCCAAAAAGTTATTTCAAACCGAAACTCCACCTTCCAAATATTTTTTTTCGCAGTCGCTACGAAAGGATTTAGTAGCGTCTGTTTTCTAATTAATTGCGCAAGAATGATTGTGAAGTGCACTGTAAAATTTCTGTACTATGATTTCTGGGAAAATGAATCTACTATCTCTTTCCCAATATGACTCTTAGCGACACTGGCTTGCTATTCCACATAGTAAATGATTTCCCTTGCCTTTATTCACTCTGTTTTCAACAATACTACAAATTTGCCAATGTCTAAGAGGGTTTTTATTTTTTATTTTTATTTTTCAGAATTCCAAACAGGATACTCTGTCTCTATTGATGACACTCAAAACACAAAAAAGGCCACACATTCACTCCTCCAGAAAACACTGAGCATTCCTCCACTGGTCTTCAGAACCGATACAACAAGAGTAAAAAAGATAAATGAAAAAATCACAATGTACAAATTCCTAATGGAGCCAATGGAGCCACAATGTACAAATTCCTAATGTAAATCAATTTAGCAAGTTACATGCTCTCACATTGATCAAAAGCATAGGAATAAAACTGCAATTAGTAATAGTTTGTGAGTTGAAATCAATTTGATTTAATCACAGGGTTTCGGTTCAATATTAACCATACAAACTCACAAACTCATTTATTGTTCATTTATGCTATTCACACATAAATACCTTACCATTCCCATAGATTGGAAAGTACAGGTGAGTTTCCAAACTTCAAAACTGTAGTTACACTGACAAATAATGAGTTCTCCTCTGTTAGGAGCTTCCATGCACTCATTTTATTTATTTCCAAAATGAAAAAGCTAATTATGAAAACCAAGAGTCAACCAAGAGTCACAAAATGTGAGTGGCTTTCCCTTCTCCACGAAATAACTGAATTGAAGACTATATTTACATTAGAAAATAACTTGTCAACTTATTTCTAAAAAGATCAAAACTCACTCTTAAATTAAACATCTTAAATAATTTCTTAACAAAAATTTTCTCCCCAGCATTAGCATTTGACAATCCCATCACATTGCTAAGCTCTTGCCCAAACTTCATCAAGTTTTGTGCTTGGCCTATGCACGCCATGAAATAAATGTTTATGAGCTGATGCTCGTAAAGTATTCTAAAGAATAACCCACTCTCTACAGCATCAACATTCGTCCAAGTAGAATTCTCAAACTGGAAACCTTTCCACTTCACTATGTACTCCAAATATTCCCGTCCTCTTCTTTTCTTTGCAACCTTTGTGCTCAAAATCATTTTAACCTCCAAATTTTTTTCCATAGAATTTTTTTTTACCCACTACTTCTCATTGACTTGATCATTGTATACATTTGTTGTAGATAAATATTTATAAGTGGTTTGATGCGGATACAAATCATAAGTGGTTTGATGCGGATACAAATCAGTTACATTGAAGATTGGTGAAATACCTATACATGTATGTAACTCCATTTCATAAGTATTTGCATAAAAATTACGAAGTATCTTGCAAGGATCTTAATTTTGCATCTTAACTTTATTTTACTCCTTTCTTGGCAATATTTCCTTTCTTATGTGAGCTAATTCCATGTCTCCCACATCAAAGTTCACTTCTCTTCGTTTTAAATCTACTTTATGCTTGTATTTGGAGCCGCTGACTTCTAACCTCTACTTAATTTTCTCATGTAACTCACTTATTCCTGCTACAAAATCTTCTCCTTCAACACTTATTTGTTCCAATTTGACCAAATATCACAGCTCTAGGATGCATTCCATACAAAATCTGAAATGGACTTTTCCCTATACTCTTGTTTGACAAATCATTATATGTGAATTTAGCTTGAGCTAATACATGATTCCATTTCTTGGATGATCATGCACAATGCTTCTCAATATGTTCTCGAGACTTTTTTTCACCACCTCTGTCCATGGGATCGTGGATGATAGGCTAAGTATAAGTTTAACTTGGTTCCTAGTTTCTTCCACAAGGTTCTCCAAAAATTCCCTATACAATTTGTGTCTGTGTCAAAAATTATACTCTTCGACAAACCATGTAGTCGAAAAATCTCATTGAAAAGTAAATTAGCCACATGTGTAGCATCACTAGTTTTGTAACATGGAATAAAACGAGTCATGTTTGTAAATTTTTTCACAACTAGAATTATTGAGTCATTACTTCGTTGAGCCTTTGGTAAACCCAAAACAAAATCCATGCTCATAGAGTCCCATGGTCTACTAGGAATGGGTAAAGGAGTATATAGTCCAACATTTTGAGTTCTTCATTTCACTTGTTGACATACCTTGCACCTACTCACATTTTTTCACATCCACTATTATATTTAGCGAGAAATAAAAAAGGTACAGCTGCCCAAGTGTCTTATCCACACCAAAATGTCCTTCCAACCATCGATTGTGCTTTTCTTGTATAAATTTATCCCTCATACAATAGTTGGGAATACGCAGTCAATTGTTCCTAAATAAGAAACCATATTTTAACATGAACTATTTCCATGGGCTACTATCTCTATTTACAAGATTCTTACATGCATCAAAATCTTCTTAAAAGTCAGCATGAGATTCATAGAAATCCTTCAAATAGTCAAAGCCTAAAACTTTCACTTGTCTCTCTTGCTTGATCAGACTTCTCCTGCTTAAAACATTAGCTACCTTATTTTCCTGTCCACTTATATGCTTCAGAAAAAAGGTGAAACTATACAAAAATTAAACCCACTTGGCATGCTTATGATTCAACTTGTGTTGCTGCATTATATACTATAATGTAGAATTATCGAAGAACTGGACAAACTCCTTTGGTATTAAATAGTGCCTCCAATACTTCAAATTTTGAACCACAATGTAGAACTCTTTGTCATAAGAAGATTATTTCTATTTTGAGTCACTTAATTCCTTGTTGAAATATGCAACAAGTTTATCTTCTTGACTTAGTACAACTCCAATCATTGTCCCACTGGCATCACATCTTGCTTCAGAAATTTCATTTAATTCAGGAAACTTCAAGACTAGTCTCACAATGATCTTCTTCTTTAATAGTTGGAAATGTTCCTCTGTTGTTGTTGTCCAACAAAATATTTGTCTATCATTCTTGATTGTAACTATTATAGGTGAAAAAATACCACTAAATTTCTTGATAAACTTATGATAGAACCTGGCTAAGTCATGAAAACTTCTAACGTCGAAAATTGGCGACATTATTCCACCATCAACATTTTTTCGTTTTCAAGATGTTTTTGCACACAAAAAATTGGTAACATTATTCCACCATCAACACTTTTCATTTTCAGAGTGTTTTTGCACACAAAATTTTGGTGACGTTATTCCGCCATCTACACATTTCGTTTTGAAGGTGTTTTTGCACAAAAAAAATGGATTTTACTTCCATTTTTAAAAAATGTTGAAAAATGACCTTGAAAAAAAAAGTTATTCCAAAATAACACTTTTTTTGTTTTCGGTTGTTTTTTCATGATTTTTTTATGTTTTTCTTGTTAGAGTTCTCGTTTTGAGGTAATATTTCTCGTTTTATCAGTAACCTTGTTCTTGGATCAAGTGGTATTAGATGAGGTCTTTGTTAATTGTGAATTGCATGAGTATATGCTAACTAGGAACAAGCTCCAAAGAGGTGAAGGAAAGTTCAAGTCCTTTGATACCAAAGTGGGGTGTGCACCACGAAGACAAGACATGGAAGATGACGAAGCTCGTTGGGAAGAAGAGCAAAACTACCACAAGGCTTTCTACACCATGGAAGAGAAAGTCCACAGGTTGTTTGTAAAGATTGAGGAGACAATGAAACTAGAGGAGAACAAGCCATATGATCATGCATCAATAAATCATGGAGGTGGAGGAGAAGAGCCTCCTCCCTCTCCATCCACTAGTGAAATTTATTCCTCTTCTTATCATCATTCTCATAGAAATCAAACAAATACATCTAAGAAACCATTCTTTAAGATAGGAGTAAAATTTGATTTCCCATGTATAATGGAGAATTTAATGCACAAAAACTCAACAATTGGATTAGACAGATCGAGTTTTACTGCCAGATTCCTAAAATCAAGGAAGACGAGGCAAAGATCCAGTTAACATCTCTTCGGATGAGTGGCACCACTCTTATTTGGTGGGAGAGAAAGTAGGAGAATGGAAACAAAATATTGGGTAGCATTCTTTCTTCTTGGTCCAACTTTATTTATGCATTGAAAGATCAATTTTACCCTTTGGGATATAAACAAAAGGAATTAATGGAATGGAAATATTTAAGGAAAGGCAAAGGTGAAAATGTGCAAAGCTCCACTGAAGAATTTAGAAAACAAGCGTTGAATTTGGGAATTCCATTACATTCACCCAGAATTGTAGCTTGTTGAAGATTGCAACAAGAAACAGTGAAGGAGGCATCCTGAAACATCATTCCTGATCCTAGTTGGAAAGTGATCACCTAAACTAGGTGGGGCCCACACAAGTGATTTTTGTCGCAAAGTCTATTTTTAGACTATGTCTATTTCTGGACATGTCGATCATATTCTATGAGTTGCATGATGCTATTTGTCGATGGTTGGTCAAGTTGGAAAAATATATGGATTTATATTTTTAGACATATTGGGTGGAATCTATTTTTAGATTGCCAGTCTAAAATTAGATATGTCGAATATTATTAGCTCTTAATAATATTTGGACTCTAAACATTATCTTATTCTCTTGGAGCACTTCAGTTAGGTGCACAGATGTGGCATAGGAGCTGACAGAAGGAATTACGCTATTCCTGAGGGTTATGTGGAGCTATTTCATGGATACATCAGTTAGAACTCATGTGACAGAGTTTGGTGGAGTTGATTGAGGAAGTTAGTGGAGTTGTGTTCAGTTTAACTAATCTAAACATAGTTGAGTTGTTTGTATCTAGTTTAACTGATTGATACAATTAGTGAGAGTGGTGTGAATTAATTATTAATTAATTCACTAATTATAAACTCATTGATCAACTAAAGAATACATCAGCTAACTTCAATGCATGGACAGTTTCAGTGGAGACCAGTGCAGAGATAGGTGAAAGGGCAAGCGTGACTATCAGTTGTGACTATAAGTGATGCATGGTTTGCATCCAAAACTTAGTAAAGATTACTATAAAGATTGCGTGAGCAAGGATGGGGTAATCAATTCTCATCAAGAGGCATTCTTCAGCAGGGATTGCACAGTAGAGGTAGGCTAAAGGCTGGTAAAGATCGGTGCATGTGATTTGCAAGATTAGGGTCTGATTAGTGTGTAACAATTGGAGATTGTACTGAGAGCTTGTGAGGAGATTTGTATAATGATTGTTACATGATCTCTATGACATATAATATACAGATAGTTGGGGGTTTTTATCTTTAAGCTTTCCCATGAAATACTGTGTTCATATGTGTGATTGTTTATAGTTTTAATGTGTGCATGCAATTGATTTTATTTCCGCATGTAATGATCAATGGTATAAGAGATTCTGTATTGTGCATGAAGTCAAATAGTGTGTGATCAGGAGAATCTCAGTGAATAATATATCATTTATTCAAATTTCTACATGGTATCAGAGTGATATTGATCATTGGAGCAATTTCAAAGCATTGAAGCGGTTGAGTTTTAGGATAAACTTAGGAAAATAAAAATGGGGAAGAATGACACTATTCCGGTATACTTGAAAAAGTTTGTCCACTACAGGGATGAGCTTGGGAGTGTAGGAGTTAATGTGGATGAGGAAGGACAAGTCAAGAATGTTGGGATTCGAGCCAAGAATCTCTACAGACTTGAAGTAGATGGGATGTCTATGGAGCTTCCTACTGTTGGGAAGTGCAAGAAAGACATGCAATTGATGCTTGAGAGGGAGCATGTTTTGCATGCAGGTAAGAGTGAACCTTGGGATGTGGAGCAGCCACAAGATGAGGATCATGGAGTGGGAGCAACCACTCATGTAGAGAAATTCCGTGCCAGATGGGCAGAGGGAGTGCATGCAGCTATACCACCAGGTGAGAGGTGGGGCGACGTGCATGAGTAATCCCAAGAGGAGATTTATGGGCAGGATTCATGGAGATGGTGTGGATCTCATGAATTGAACCTGGCTATGAGGTTCCCACAAAGCAACAATAGCATGATCAGTTGGATTGATGCAAGCAGATCAAAGTGACAGTGTCGGATACTGGAGCGCGGATCAGAGTTGACAGCAAGTGTAGAGTGCATGGGTGCAAGAGTTCAACAACACAGTGGTTCCTGATGACATGTGCAGTTGGTACCAGAAGAAGTCAAAGAATTTGATGATAGATGCATCAAATTGATTGAGTTTTTTGGAGCCTATTCACTTTCAGAGGAGTTGCAGAGCAGATGCATGGAGTTGCATGGCGCTTGTGAAGGTTGCAGGGCGAATGCATGGAGTTGCATGTCACATGCAAAGATAGTCCTTTCTTGTTGAGAGGGAGTGTTGAAGATTTCAACAAGAAATAGTGAAGGAGGCATCTTGAAACATCATTTCTAATCCTAGTTGGAAAGTGATCACCTAAACTAGGTGGGGCCCACACAAGTGATTTTTGTCGCAAAGTCTATTTTTAGACTATGTCTATTTCTAGACATGTCGATCATATTCTATGAGTTGCATGATGCTATTTGTTGATGGTTGGTCAAGTTGGAAAAATAGATGGATTTATATTTTTAGACATATTGGGTGGAATCTATTTTTAGATTGCTAGTCTAAAAATAGATATGTCGAATATTATTAGCTCTTAATAATATTTGGATTCTAAACATTATCTTATTCTCTTGGAGCACTTTAGTTAAGTGCGCAGATGTGGCACAGGAGTTGACAGAAGGAATTGCGCTATCCCTGAGGGTTATGTGGAGCTATTGCATGGATACTTCAGTTAGAACTCATGTGACAGAGTTTGGTGGAGTTGATTGAGGAAGTTAGTGGAGTTGTATCTAGTTTAACTAATCTAAACATAGTTGAGCTATTTGTATCTAGTTTAACTGATTGATACAATTAGTGAGAGTGGTGTTAATTAATTATTAATTAATTCACTAATTATAAACTCATTAATCAACTATAATCAACTAAAGAATACATCAGTTAACTTCAGTGCATGGACAATTTTAGTGGAGACCAGTGAAAAGATAGGTGAAAGGGAAAGTGTGACTATCAGTTGTGACTATAAGTGATGCATGGTTTTCATCCAACACTTAGTAGAGATGCCTATAAAGACTACGTGAGCAAGGCTAGGGTAAATCAATTCTCATCAAGAGGCATTCTTCAGGAGGTATTGCGCAGTAGAGGCAGGCTAAAGGCTGGCAAAGATCGGTTCATGGGATTTGCAAGATCGGGCTTGATTAGTGTGTATCAAGTGGAGATTATACTGAGAGCTTGTGATGAGCTTTGTATAATGATTGTTACATGATCTCTATGACATATATAATATACAGATAGTTGGGGTTTTTAGCTTTAAGCTTTCCCATTACATACTGTGTCCATATGTGTGAATTTTTATGGTTTTAATGTGTGCATGCAATTGATTTTATTTCCGCATGTAATGATCAATGGTAGAAGATATTTTGTATTGTGCATGAAGATAAAATAGTGTGTGATCAGGAGAATCTCGGTGGATAACATATCAGTTATTCAAATTTATACATAGCTAAGTATATTGGTTCTTTTCATAGTTACATAAGACATTCATTGTTATTGTTTAAGCCTACTACTATTGATGCAGCTAGTGTGAAGGCCATGTATCTTGAAAGAAGAGGGAAGCATGAACAAGATGACTAGCCTAAAAGAGTAGAAACAACTAAGAAAAGAGGAGAAAAACCCTCTTTTAATCATTGTGATAAATAAGGGAATGATGAGGCGAATTGTTGGAAATTGCACCCACAATTGAGGCCTAAGAGGAACGACGGAAGAGAGATGCGAAAAGTAATTGAAACCATACAACAAGACCAAGAGTATAAATCAAAGGAGGATGAAAGGATCGCAATTGTGGGATTTGCAGTCAATCGACCAATTGACCTAGGGTCATATTTAGTTCATCAAATGAAGTTTGCAGCTTTTGGGATTGTAGTAGATAGACCCATCGACTTTGGTTCCAATTCGTGCGATGAAACAAACATTTCATAAAATGTTGCACCAAAAATGAAGAGGGCACCAGACACAGCATGGTCAAAGAACTTGAAGAAATCAACCACAACATTCCTGCAGAGAATCTTGAACTAAGGAGACTCCTGCAAGAAGTAGAGAAGGAAAAAAATGGTTGCAACATCAACTACAAGCTAAGGAGGAGGCCTTGGAGAAGCTAGGGCACAACTAACCTGAGGCAAAAATTTATTCCTCAACTTCATGTACTTTTCCTGATGATGGTTTCACTTTTTTTGAGAAACATACTACAGGGATTGGATCAAGACTATTGCAGAAAATGGGGTATAAAGGAATGGGACTCGGCATTAATGGCCAAGGCATCGTGAACCCCATCAAAGTAGAGGAATTTCCTCGTTATGTATGACTTGGTTATGTGAGGAAGGAAGTTGGGGAATGCTCCAAAACAACTACTAACCAACCAACGACAGATTATGAGAGAAATTAATCATATTCCAGTGATAGTGAGGGTTCCACGAGCCCTTATCAGAGGTAAAATAGGGGACAACACTCCAAGACAACCCAAAATGTCTGGAGGATAAAGAATATTTTTAGCCACTAGAACGAGGTTGGACACCAGAGAGCCAAGTGTAGAATTCTCCATGCTCAGAAAGAAAGAAAAAAAAAAAACAGCAGGCGAAAATGTTCAACAAGTGAATCTGCCACAGGGAGAAGACCTGTTCAGTTTGTTAAGTAAGAGATGGTTTTACTATGTATAGTTTTTTTTCATGGCCATAGTTTATAAATCATGCATTGTGAACAATTGTAAAAGTGATGTTGTGTTTTCCATCACTTAATAAAGAAACAATGATGTTTTTGGCCCTTTTTCTTTCTAGTAGCTGGGGTTTTATTTTTTTCTATGTAAAAATAGACCTGAGAGTGTGTGTTATAAACTCTTGGCAAGTATGGGGTGTCTGAGTCATGTGTGGTTTAATTATAGGAATGTACGAGATTTGTGTGCAATGCAGATGATTGAAAGTGTAGTTTGGTGAGGACAAATGCAGTGTGCAGGATGTGGTCATGCTTTTGGAGGACCAAAATATCCTCAGTGGGGAGGAATGATCCAAGATGATCTCAAAGTACAAGTGACATTAGAAATGGCTAAAAAATCAAAGTGGTAAGATGTTAGCAAGCCCATGATGAGATCGAAGTGTTCATCACCCTCATTACAACAATGCAAATAACACTACAATCCGAGGTCATATGAAGAAGTTAGAGTTCTAAGGGTTCTAAACTTTGACCGACACAGGGGCGTGAAACCTAGCTCCCGATAGCGGGTGAATTTTTGGAATGATTAATTTTCCCGATAACTCTTAAATTCGAAAACGTAAAAAATATGATTTGGTTAAAATAAAATAAAATAAAAATATAATAATGGGGTGGTGGGTTGCCACCCCTGCCACCCACTCACTCTGATTGTTGGAATGCATATATTAAATAAAAAAAGGTTCGGAAGGGGTCATGTGGAGAAGATCCCGCCCACCAACCATATACCGCATATAACATATAAACTGGTGTAACCAACTTTGTCTAAACCAAACGATGAAATTATGACTATAATTATCAATCGGCACAATGGTGGAACACTCCCCAACTCTACGCCAACCACATTCATTAAACATTTTTCCGAAATAATTATAGTCAACTACCAAGTTCAGGAGGCGAGGGATTTTAACCTCGATCTCTGCCGACCTAGTCGGCTCCACCACCAACAAGCCATGGCTCATTACTTTGGTGGCTCCACTAGTGATTTTTATTTAAACCTTGCACTATCATTTGCATAGGGGCAGCAGTAGGGGAGCAGATTTATGTGCAGAGGTAGAAGCCTGACACTGACAGGAGGCCGAAACCTTGCCCAATGAATCTTAAGGTATAAAAAATATTTCGAGAGGTGCAGAAAGGAATTTTTTAAGATTTGGGTGTGTGGATAGTCTTTTCTGCATGATTTTTTGCCAGGAACTCAGTGGTGATGTCAGTTTCAGTAGCCAAATTCTCCATTTTTCGGCCACTTTCAGGATTGGAGGTATAAGATTCTTTTATGTGAATTTCGCTTGTAATTTTTCTCTTTAATGCCACTTAATGAAAGAAGGCATCCTGACTGTTGAGTAGGGCCTAGAGAGGTAGTCGAAATTGGATGAACTTCATAATAAATTCCTTTTGTTGTGTTTCATGCTTTCACGTTCTTTTGTATTCGTTTCATGCACATTTATTTTTCTTTCACATGTAATTCTTTAGGCATATTTAAGAAAAAGATATTGGATCATAAATCCAAGGGAATAATAACTGCAATGGATTAATATTATAAACCCAATGGATTAATACTAAAACCCCAAGGAATTAATATTAAACCAAACAGTATAATATTAGAAACCCAAGGTATATAAACCCTAATATAAATATTATAAACATGAAAATAAACATGGCTAAACATGGTTGAGACAATCCTTGTGACAATACGACAATGGATCATGGTTGACCATGCTTAACCATGGTTGATTTTCATATCAGCAATATCTTTGTGACAATGCGACGTTTGACCATGTTTGGTTTTATAAAACATGGTTGACCATAATTGAACAAGGTTAACCATAATTGACCATGGTTGATCATGGTTAATGATGATTTTCATATTGAGACAATATTTGTCATGATGCAACGTTGTACCATGGTTGAGACAATAATTGATTTTCATATTGAGACAATCTTTTTGACAATGTGATATTGGACCATGGTTGACCATGATTAACCATGTATGACCACGATTTATTTCATAAAATATGGTTGACCATGATTGAATTTACAAAACATGGTTGAGCATGATTGATATTAAACCCTAGGATAAATATTATAAACCCTAAAATAAACATGGTTGACTATGGTTGACGATGCTCGATTTCCATACTAAGGCAATCATTGTCACAATGCAACATTAGAATATGCTTGACCATTCTTAACCATCATTTATTTTCTTATCGAAAAAATATTTGTCATCATGTGACGTTGGAACATGCTTGACCATGGTTGATTTTCATATTAAGGCATTCATTGGCACAATGTGACATTCTTCCTTCGTTGACTATACTTGGTTATGATTGAACATGGCTAACCATTATTGATATTATAAACCCAAGGGATTAATAAACGGGGTTAATACTAAAACCCCAAGGGAACAATGTTAAACACAAGGGATTAATATTATAAACACAAGGTATATAAACCCTAAAATATTAATAAACACTAAAATAAACATGGTTGAACATGGTTGACTTTAATATTGAGACAACCCTTGTCAAAATGTGACATTGGAACATGGTTGACCATGCTTGACCATGGTTGATTTTCATATCAAGACAATATTTGTCACAATGCAATGTTCGACCATGGATGACCATGTTTGATTTTATAAAACAGGTTGAACATGATTCAACATGGTTGACCAAGGTTGACCATGATTGACCATGGATAACCATGATTATCATATTGAGGCAATTTTTTTCATAATGTGACATTGGACCTTGATTGAGATAATGATTGATTTTCATATTGACGCAAACTTTTTCACAATGTGGCATTCGCTCATGGTTGACCACGATTACTTTTATAAAATATGGTTGACCATGGTTGAACATGATTGAATTTATGGTTGACCATAATTGATATTATAAACCCTGGGTATTAATACTAAAAACAAAAGGGACTATAAAACATGCTCGATATTATAAACCCAAGGTATATAAAACCTAGGATCAATATTATAAACCCTAAAATAACCATCATTGACCACGATTGATTTCCATAATGAGAGAATCATTGTCGCAATACAAAGTTGGACCATGCTTGACCATGATTGATTTTATCGAGGCAACATTTGTCACAATGCGATGTTGGACCATGGTTGTTGATGGTTTATTTTCATATTGATAAAATCATTGTCATAATGCAACATTTGACCATGGTTCACCAAGATTGATATTATAAACGCGAGGGATTGATATTATAAACCCAAGGAATAAATAATAAAACCCCAAGGGATTATGAACCCATGATGAACCCAGGGGAATAATATTAAGTCCAAGGGACTAATACTATAAAGCCAAGGTATATACACCCTAAAAAAATATTATAAGCACTAAAATATACATGGCTGACCATGGTATACTATGATTTATTTTCATATTGAGATAATCCTTGTCACAATGCAACGTTGACCATGATTATGATATTGAAACAATCTTTGTCACAATGCAACTTTGGGCCATGGTTGAGACAATGATTGATTTTCATATTAAGATGATATTTTTTAAAATGCAACATTAGATCATGGTTGACCATGATTAAACATGGTTGGCCACTATTGATTTATAAAATATGGTTGACCATTATTGAATTTATAAAACATGGTTAACCATCGATGACCATCATTGATATTATAAACCAAATGGAATAATAAACCCTAGGGAGTAATACTAAAAACACAAGGGAATATAAACCTATGTGAATAATATTAAACCTTACGAATAAGAACCCTTAGACTAATAAACCCAAGGATTGATATTATAAACCTAAAGGAATAATAAACCCAAGGGATAAAAATTATAAACCCAAGGTATATAAACCCTAAAATAAGCATGTTTTCCCATGTTTAATTTCTATATTGAGACAATCCGTGTCACAATGCAACGTTGGACAATGGTAGAACATTCTTGACCATGATTGATTTTCATATCAAGAGAATATTTATCACAATGCGACGTTGGATCGTGGTTGATTTTCATATGCATAAAATCTTTGTCACAATCTAATGTTTGACCATGGTTAACCATTATTGACCATGTTTTATTTTATAAAACATGGTTGACCATGATGGACTTTGGTTCACCATGATGGACCATGGTTAACCATCATTGACCATGATCGTACATGGTTGACCATAATCTTTGATCACGATGAAAGAGATTTTAATCAAGTGAATAATATTAAACCATAGGAATATGAACCCTTAGATTAAAGATGAAATCGTGATCGACGCCACAAAAATTTTGTGAGTTTTGTAACCTATCTGGGTTAGAAATTAATATTACAAGTTGAATTTTATTAGAAGCAAATCACAGCTATAATATTATAAAATTAGTTAAATTTTTCATATGAAAAGTAAGCAACCATTACTTTAATGGGGTAATTTTGAATTCTTTCCAAACATGTCAAGAATTTTAATTGTTTTTAAAAAAATTTGCCCATGTTAATACAACCTAGATAACTAACCTTTCAAAACACAAGGAAAAAATATGACATTATCTCACAAAAAAAAATTGAAAAAATGTATTTATTAATTTATGATTGCAAAATTTCATATTAACATTGTATTTTTAATTGTATAAAAAATTACTATTTTATTTAAATTTTACAATCTCAGTTGTTATAAGAAATTTCAACCATTATTTTGAATTAAAAAAAAAACAATTGCTTTATGTATAACTTATATTTGTAGCAAGTATTTTTGGCTTCCATCCTCGCACCTACTTTTCTGTTATAAACTCTTATGCAAATTGGTTATGTTTAACTTATGACCCCTCTTATGTAATTGCACTAGAAAATATATGACTCAATGACTTATCATAGAGATGTGTTTTTAATTGCATCAAAAATTATTATTATATTTGCAAATTGGTTGTGTCAAAAATTATCATTATATTTGCAAACTAGTTGTGTTTTAAGTTATGAACCCTTTTATGTAATTGTACTAGAAAATATATGATTAATGACTTATTGTAGAGATGTGTGGTTTCTTTTTTTTTTAATTCGACTAATCTATTAATATAAAACATAGTTTACAGGTTGAAGCTTGCTTCCAAAATTGTTATGCTAGTCAATTCCAGAGGGAGAAGAGTTTAAAAAGGAAAAAATTGACCACCCCAGATTGGGAAACTGGTCCAAAAAACCCTGCTCACAGTGGGGAAACGAGCATTGTCCAGTAATGACCAAGAGTTTGACAAATTTTCGAGGAAATACATAATAACAGAGAAATTAATCAAAACTGAGTGAGGAAACCTCTCATTGCTATGGTTGTAAATCATGCTAGGTGTCATGCGGCTGTGGCAGTGGCTCCTCAATGATAAGACACCTGTAATTGTCTGAAGAATCATCCTCTTTCTTTGGGTGTTGGGCGGTAGGCTCTGGCGTGATAGTGGTGCGCACAAGACTGGTAGTGCCCTTTCTCTTTTCCCCCACCGAACATTCAGGACTTCCACTTACACTGCCTTTGCTACTGGAGGAGAGCGAACCAAGTTTGACGGGAAGGGTTGCGGACTTCCGAGAGTGTTGTGGAGGCGTTAGAGAGATTGTGGATTTCCGTGGTCGTTTTCTGGAACCAGACCCCATAGAGCTTGAAGGCGCCTCCTGAAAAGTAACGGTGATTGTAGCTGTGACTCGGGGTCTATCCATGGTGCATTCATAGTGAAAACAGGCAGAATTATCTTCTAGAGGCGGGGAGAGACGGTCAGCGTGAATGGAAACGGGCGGGCGAGAGGCCTCGCCCCTGCCTCTTCCACGTCAGCAATGCATACGATGCCTTCTCAGCATGCTAGAAGGTGTGTGAGGGAGCCCAGCAAGCGGAGGTGAGGTCGAGTGAGCTTTTGGGTTGGTGAGTTGATGATGCAGGGAAGAATGACAACATGTGCAAGTGGGCTCGGAGCAAGCTGAAGATGGAGGTTGCAATGCGTCTCTGTGGAGCTCGGAGCATAGATGACCGAAAGACGAAGGCTACAAGCAAAGAATGGCAGTAAAGGAGGACACAATGCCATTAAGAGAAGTTCAGGGTGGTTTGCCGAATGAGAATTAAGGCAGAGGGCAGAGGCAGTTAAGTCTGTATGAGATGAGTAGCTGGAGATGTTAAATGTTGTAGGATAGGTCCCATGCTTGGCCATGTGGCTAGGCCATGTGTCGCGCATTGGGCCTGCCACCTCCCATTCTATTTCAATCACTTACATCGACATAAAAATGTGTTTTTTATTGCATAAAAAACTATTATTATATTTAAAACTCAATGAGTTATCATAGAGATGTGTTTTTAATGGCATACAAAATAATTATTATAATTAAATTTTGCAATGTCAGCCATTGCTATACACAATCTCAACCATTCTTCTTAATTAAAAAATTACCATTAGTATAACTTTTATGTATAACTTATATTAGTAGTAAGTATTTTTGGCTTCCATCCTCGCACCTACTTTTCCCTTTATAAACTCTTTTGCAAATGGGTTGTCTTTTCACTTATGAACCGTTTTATGTAATTGTGCTAGAAAATATATGGCTCAATGACTTATCATAGAGACACTCTTACTTCTGTCATCAACTTATGACTTTTGCATTAATGTGATATATAATTTTATTAATTTAATGCTTTAATATTCTATTTTCGGATTGGTATAAATTATAAAGATTTTAAAGGAGTTTAATAATTAGTGAATAATTATCATCATCTATACCAATACTTTTAAATTATAAATGTTTCTAAGTATAAATCTTTTTTATAACGCTCTATTTTTGTCATTCCATATGAATGTAGTTTGCTTATTTATTTATTAGTTTTCAATTAAAGTAATTAAGTAAAAGAAATATTTTTTATAACTGTATTCCCTGTGATTTGGTGTTCGCATGATCACTGTTTGGTGAGGATTGTTATGATTTAAATGTAGTGTTCCACTCCAACATTTCACTATGTGGTTATTCTATACATCCAAAAAGGCGTGGAAAAGCCAAAGTATATTAATAGACCGTGGACGTTCGTTGCCTCATATAGCCATTGGATCATTCTTTTGCGAATTAACCGATTGGCACATGTACCATAAACTAAATTTTGTTTCGACGTGGCAGAATGAATCAAATGCAGGGAGGAATCATTTGTAAATTTTAACAATTGAAGAAAAAATTAGTGTAGATGTTGATAATCGATAAAAAAAACGCATCATCAAACATCTGTAGATGTTGACAATCGATAAAAAAATATTAGTATACACTACATAAATAAAATTGCATCGTCAAACATTAAATAAATCATAATTTTTTTTCAAACTATAAATATGTTAATATTAAATTTTATAAAAACTTTAAAATGCAATACGTTAATACAAAATCAACTCACTTAAAGTCCATGATTAAAAAACTATAGTTTCCCATAATTATGTAAGTTATTATCCATTAACATAATTTACGTTATAATTGAGCAGTTTGAGAAACAATCTCACGTCAAAATTCTTTTATGTTTACGTTAGTGATGTTAAGATTTATTTTATATATTTTATTAAATTTTATATAATTTGAGAGGGGCAGTGATTTTAATAATTAAAAGGGTAATATGTTTTTGCTTTGGTAAAGTTTCCTTTTTTTTTTGGATATAATGAAATAGGTTAACTGCTCAAGATAAAGAGGCATTTTGCATGAGTGAAAGCTTACTTGCTTATGGACCACCAAATCGTAATCCAAACTGGCAATGTTTTCCTTGAATGACAATGATGAGCTAGTCTGTGTATTTACAGATATAAGCCAATGATGGCTATCCCCAATGTCAACATTACAAGTTATGAAAGGTCTTATTATTATTAAAAAATAAAATAGAAATAAAAGCTCCTCTATTATTTAAATATTTAAAGGATAGGTTTCCTCATCAACAACTATGATTAAAAAAAAGTATCAAAGTGGATCCCTACTATGGTACGTACACACGATGAGCTACATGTGTGATCATTATACGTTAATACACACTGAATTTACTTGTAACAAAAACTGTTAAGAGCTTTCATTTGTGTTTGGCGACTATAATGAGATGTCGTCACTTCTTTTCATATTATGTGTGTTCACTCAGTCTCATTCTTGTTATTTTTCTGAATCTATCAAACAAGAAGTCGATTATTCCCTCTTTGAAGTGGTGTATGTTAGTTAGGATCCAATGTTGGGTGTGGAGCCTAATTATCTTCCTTATTTAGATGTATTGTCGTGTTGGACCCTTGTTCTTAACGGGGCAGCAAGACCGATCGTCGTTAGATCGTCATCAAGGGGGATCCTGGGGGAGGGGGGGACGATGGCATTTTGGAGCCCCCCCCCCTAGCAGGGGTGTTTCGGGGGCAATGCCCCCGAAGCTAAAAGCATATGTAAAATTTCCTTATAAAATATTGTAATTTCGTAGTCAATCTAGGCCATTCATTAGGAGGATGATCTCACGGTAGAAGTTATGTTTAATTTAGGGTTTTTTTCCCTGCAAGGCAACCCCTTTGTTGTATGAGGGAATGGTATAATGTATTGCAACTATGTATCATGTGTATATCCTACAAATTATTCTTATACAAGACCTTTTCATTGAATATTACATCTCTACTCCTAATGATTTTGTGATTTTCATAATCATATAAGTGATAATCAAAATTATTAATACCATATACAATAAAGGTACATTTCTCTGATTTTTCCTCAAGCTTTGTTCTATTTTATTTATTAATATGGACGAAGGTCTCACAACCAAAAGGCTTCAAAAAAGAGTAGTTTACCTTTTTACCTATCCATACCTTCTCTGGAATACCAATATCCAAGGAACTTGAAGGCCCTCTATTTATTAGATAAACAACAATATCTACAACATGAGCCCAAAATTATAAAGAAATCTTGCATGAAATCTCATGCACCTTGCAAGCTCAATGATTGTCCTATTCTTCCTTTCTAACACACAATTTTCTTGTGGTGTTCCTGGAATTGTCTTCTCTCTGTGAATGCCACGCACTGAACAATACCTATCAAAATTTTGGCTACAATATTCACCTCCATTTTCTGATCTCGGACACTTCAGCTTATTCTTGTCTCAATCTCAACCAAAGCTTTCCATTTCTTAAAAGTATCAAATACATTAGATTTATTACGAATACAATAAATCCATGTTTTTCTAGTTGCATCATCAATAACAGTAACATAATAATGAGAGCCATCGAGAGATGATACCTGAGCAGGCCCCCATACATCTGTATGGACGAGCTCAAATTTTTCGCTCTTCATTTATTTCCCAACTCTAAGAAAACTGACTCTCTTTTGTTTTCCACAAATAAAATTCTCACATAAATCAAAATCAACATTCTTTAAGCCCGACAACAAATTTCTTGACTGAAAAATATTCATCCCCTTCTCAGTCATGTGTCCAGCCTATGATGCCATAATGTTGCATATTATCCTTTGGAAGTTAAAGCATTAAAAAAAATAGAAATACCATTGCATAAATACAATGTACCAACCTTTTCTCATTTTTCTATTACTAGGGCTCCTTTAGTGACCTTCCACGTTTTATTTGTGAAAGTTGTCACGCAACCTTCACTACCTAACTGCCCTGTTGAAATCAGATTTTTCTTCAGATCTAGAACATGCCTTACTTCCTTTAATAACCATTTGTTTCGATTCTATTGTTTTACAAGAACTTTACCCATTCCAACGATTTTACAGGGTTTATCATCACCTAGACAAACACGTCCAAAATCTCCTTGAACATAGTCATGGAAATATTTCTTATCAAGTGTGGCATGGAATGAGGCCCCTGAATCTACCAGCCAAGAATCAATAAAATTTTCTAAAGAAAGAATCAAAGCATCTTGTAACACATCACCTGTCACATTTTCTTCATGATTGTTTTCTTGTTGTGCATCTCATTCTTTTCCCTTCTGAGATTTATAGTCTTTGTTCAAGTGTCATTTCTTTCCACATTTCCAGCATAGCATCCCTGATTTGGACTCGGATATACCTTTCCTTGATTTATTGCCATATGATGAGATATTTCTCTTTCCATTTTTCTTCCCTTAGTCTCTGCACTCAAAGCATTACCTAGTGTCTCATCAGACCTTTTCCGTCGCATTTCCTCGCTAAGGATAGCACCAACAACATCATCAAACTTTAAATTACTAGATCTAAAGACAGAGTTAGTAATGGCCATAACTAAACCATTCCAACTTTTTGTTAATGAGCACAGAAATAATAGAGCCCTAAATTCATCATCAAATTTTACCCCTATAGAACTTAACTTACTAGTAACCATATTAAATGCATTTAAATTGTCAGTAACAGATCCACCTTCCGAAATCTTCATATTAAATAAAAATTTCATAAGAAATACCTTATTTGAGGCTAAGGGCTTTCCATATAGTTTCTCCAATGCCATAATTAAACCCTATGTACTTGTTTCCTTCGAAATATTGAAGGTTACCGATGCTGTGAGGCACATCTGTATTCTTCAAAGTGCCTTTGTATCGAGAATCTCCCACTCTACGTCTCTCATACTTGATGACTTCTTTCTTTTTCTGGTCAATGTTAGGTAAAGATCTTTGTGATACAGCTAATATTCCATCTGCATCTTCCATAGTGGGTACTTTTGGTTGTTAAATTTCTCAACCCTGAACCTACCACCTTCTGCCATTGCTCCCCCTCGAACCAAGAACCCTTCTTTTGTGTGATTTTATTAGCCAAATAGACCTTCGTCTTTGATACCAATTGTTACAATTTACCAAAGAAATAATATATTTAACGAGCAGAACAATAACCATAAAAGAACCAACAAAAAATCATAAACATAAAAACATGTTTATCAGGGAAAACCCCAAATCTAGGGAAAAACCCAACCAATGAAATTTCATTAACCATTGACTAACACCCTCGCTAATCTAGCCAAGTGAGCCTTCACTGCACCCCTATAGGCCTACCTTACAATGAGGTCTTCCCAACCTTTTATAGGCTCCATTACATGCAATACCACAGGCATAAAACCATGGGTGCACTATGCCATGTGCCCCAAAAATCACTACTATTTTCCTTAGTAAAATTTGACTCTATCCCAAGTCAAGTTTACCTAAGATCCAGTAAACTTGACTCAATCAAGTTATCCATGGTTTTGGCTCTAGGATTATGGGAATCCATGGCTTTTCCAATGGCTTTCACCTTCATCGCAGGCTATTTAAATGCCTAAAAATAAGTTCTTACAATTTCTTAGGTAAATTCCTTGGACCAAAACCATTCTAGCTTTCACGCATCACGCATTGGCCTCTTTCACTAAACATCAACACTTTTTACTCAATCTTCATTCTTTTCACCCATATGACCACTCTTTATACTTGTTTATCTAGCTCAATCCATATTGATCAATACCTGGTTTTCAACATGACTTGCACTATTTTGGTCCATGCTTAACAAGCATCATTCTCATAGCAACCACACCCTTGCACATCCCCACACTCTTCCAAATAGCTTCTTTATCATTCGCTAAACTTTAGTTCATAATTTTCATAGCTTCCATGCTAGTCCTGTCTTGCTATCATGGTTTCCCACATTCTTTGGGCTCTGACTTATCCTTCAAGATGACGATAATGAGGGAACCATTTTTCAATTTGGCATTTTATTTTGATCTCACAGTTTTCAAGCAACTCCAGAAGGACATTATAGTTTTTGTACCTTTTTTCTGACCACGAATCCTTTTCCCTCTCTTCTTTCTTCAGACCTCCTTTGATCATGATAATTCCATCCTCCATATACTTGACCTTCACATCCTCCTTTGAAAGTTCGAACATGTCAAATTTCATATTGAATTCTTTCTCATTTTCCATAATTTCCCATGGGGGAGAACCAAAAATTGATTATCTTTAGAAAGTCCTCGTTAAAAATTCAAATAATATAGGTCCATCAGCATCTATATCATTTTCTTCATCAATGAAAATGGATCTACAAGACCCAAAGGCAGAATTTCCATCACCCTTTCAACAGGCCTAGGCCTCTGGTCTGCCACTTTTCCGATTCTAATATTATTTACATGTAGGTCGCCTTCCTTTCTGCTTTCTGCACCTTCACATACGAAAGGGACAATTTTATATTTCCTTTGTGTACCATGTTATAATCCATACATGTACCATCATTATGCATTCAACACTTTCTTGATGAGCATGTTCACACAGTGGACCTCCATTCTTTTGTGCACTAAGAATCTGATAGAGTATGAAAAACTCCTCTATTGTACAATTGCCATGAGAAATCCATGATACAATGTCCACCTTATCTTCTTCCTAATCTAAAAATAAAAAAATTTCTCTAACACTTTATAAGTTTTGATAAATATGGGTTTTCAAAAGCTAACTTAGTTCATAAATTGATCAAAGGTGAATAATTAATATTTAAATAAACTTAAAGATGAAAAAAACCACATGAAGCTCAACATGACGAAAATGAAGAAGAGAACAACCATGTGATAACAAAGTTCAACCCTCCTGGGCTACGTCTTTGCGACCTGCTTTGATGGCTAGGCCGCTTTATTGGCCTCAGCAACAAAAAGAGTATGTTACAAAACTTTGACTCATATAGTAAACCTCCTACTAGAGTGGCACTTATTTCTCCAAAAAAAAACATTCTCATTTAGAGAATCTCACTCATAAGCGATGGAGTCAAAATAAAATGACTCTCTCACTGAATGTGCCAAAAAGTCCTTGTACTCATTCTGAGATCAAATAAAAAAAAATTCTATTGTTTCATAATGAAGTAATGAAATGGTCTTTTCCCACAAACATAATGAGAATAGACTGAAAATGGTTGCTTTAATGAAGAAAAAATTGATACAGATGTGTCTAGATGGATGGAAAATCCTTATCCTGGCTCTTTCCATGGTCAACAGGGTCTCCATATGTCCTCAAAAAGCTAAAGACAGTCTCTGCCTGCAAAAATAAATGAATTAGATCTACTAATTTTCCAACAAACAGTGCTCAAATCACAAAAATAATACTTCCATTGAGTTAAGAACACCCAAAAACCCTTGTGTAGTCTCTTCGTGGGCTCAAAAAGGCTGAAAAATGACCAATTCAGGCCTCCTAGAACATTTCTCCGATATTTGTCCCGAAAGATGACAAGATTGTCTATCTGAGCAACAAAATCTACATTTTGGAAGACTACCAAGTGAAAAATGTTGGGAAAAATATTGAGAGAGGAGGGGGGGTGGGCGGGTTGAATAAGTATTGACAAGAATCACAATCTTTTACTTTTATTTTACTGATTTCTATACACGACTTCGATTAACTCAACTAGTGTATATACAAGGATATCCTAACAGAAAATTTTGTATACCCAAATAACTTTACTTTTTAGATAAATATTCAGAAAACATTCTCTAGCCCAGATCATCAGTTATGCATGAGACAGTTAAGCTGTAAAAATGTCCAGAAATAACAAAATAAATCATCACATAAGAGCATCACACTCGAACACCAAGATTTAAGGTGGAAACCCAAGTTGGGAGAAAACCACCACTGATGTCGTCTTTATCTTCAATATTCATTATATGGAAAACCTCTTACAATGTTGTAATAATGCAGAGTTATATTAGTATGCAAACATCTACCTCCAGAAGGCTGCAACCTTCTCTCGTTCTCTATTTCCTGCTGGAAGGGAGCTCCAACCCCCTGATGTCATTTACTAGCCATTACTGGAAGGGAGCTACAACCCACTGAATAGAACACCAATTTCTATTGGCAGGAAGATTCTACTTCCATACTAAAGGCTTCAACCCTCAGATCCATTGCAGACCATGTTTCATAAATTTTCACATTGGATCCAACAGCTTCTACATAAATCAACATATGGATCAATGACCAATAGCCATAGCCCAAACTTTAAACGGAACAGTGAGATCACTGTAACTAGAACATAGTAATAAAACCAGACTTATGAATCAACATGCAGAATCAAATTCAACCTTGATCATGTAACACATTAAATGCATACGCTACTTCACTTTATTGTAACCTTCATGTATATGCCTTTCCTACACACCAACCTACATATAGATCTGTCAATACTGAATTTCTAGAATTTGATCAGAGTCATAAACATATGTGATGCATTCAGTCATACATATTTTCATATTTGCAGAACCCTTATTAAGTGAGCATCATCAATCATATTTAATCACTCATTGATCATATTTGTACATAGTTAACTAATAACATATACACTATTCAGACATCCCAGATCTACACGAAGACTTCATTGATAGACCACAGAAATATAGAAGCAATAAATAGATAACCTCTTCATCAAACTTCAGAAAACCTTGACTTCCATATGTGTTTTTTCTGAAATCAACCCTTGTGTGTACACGCTTTTACCATGACGAACTAGCATATATATATGTAAATATTCAATCTGAAGAAAGTTTCAGATCAACACACTTACCCAGATTTTACCCTTCACTTCAGCAATCATGCGCCAGGTCACAGTTCTAAACATCTCTCCAATAGATCAAGAAAATACATAGTCATTTCAGGTCTAGAGATCCTGATCCATCATTTTATTCATGGGTGCATCATAATTTGAGATCTACCAATAAATAGTAACCCATTCCATGCATATATACTTCAGAGGGAAGTATTCAATTAAAATACATACACTTTCACCCCTTGCAATATGATCTTTTTCTCCTTATATAGGTTTATCCTTTCCCAATACCATGAGACAAAACAACACAAGTGCCAATGGTATTCTTCGACAGAATCAAGTAGACGACACAAAGCTCAATACTGTGGGCTAAAACCATTGTAATAAACCCTGGTATCATACTTTTAGAGCGCAAAAGGCATACGCTACTTTTCTCTTTCTTTTCCGCGTGTGTACGCGACTTGGATTTCATAAACTCGTGTATAAAAACTTAAATATGAATATTAATGATTTTTTGCTTGACCTTCTACTAAACCATTGTGCTTCTCTAGAAGCCATATACTTCAACTTTTGCAAGTGAGTTGTCCTCAAGGACAACATATGAAATCATAACAAGCATATAGCCAACAATCTCCCCCTTTGGACTTGATGGAAGCCATGTTGGAGTTTGGTCACCATAACCTATAGATATATAAAAAATAGACATTATTGAAACACCAAATACTCTCCCCCTTTGACATCAAGAGAAAAGGGTGGAAAAACTCTCCCCTTGAGTACATGATGAGGCTTCATATTTCGAATAAAATACATGAATCTATAACTCAACTGAGTTTGACCTTTCCTATCACCAAGGACGCAAAATTACATCAAGGATCCAACCAAGTGGAATTACATATTGACTCAACTACCCAACCAAGTGGGTTTACATATTTTAACATGTCCATACATAACCCAATATGACAATATTTACATCACAGGGCTCAATGTGATCCTTTTATCAAATGACAGATATGACTTTTAATAACCAAGACCAAAGAATCTCAAACAAGTGATCATAATATATCAATCAACATAATGCCAACAATGCAATCTTCTCACCAAGGCAAAAGCTCCCCCTAAACCTATGCATCATGAACACGTTCAACAACTAATTCAATAAAGCATCTTCATGAAGGAGATAAATATCAAAGAAAGGAACTGTAAGCTGAATATCAGAACAAGAAAATTTACCCATCAACACATCAGGACAAAGATATGCCACAGACTGTTCTAAAAGCTAACCCATATAATTTATATCAGCAAAAACCATATGCAGCTGTATACAGAGAAACTCAAATCTATACATGACTTTCCTTCATGAAACCTACGTACCAAATTTAATCTTCTAAAATCAAGTAGATTTTATAAGTGAGGTAGAGACAACTCCCAAATTTTGTTTGAGATATTCAAATGCTTCCCTGGGAAGAGGCTTAGTAAATATATCAACAACTTTTTATTTTGAGGGAACATACTCTAATTTAACCTTTTGATTGATATTTCTGTTATTGTTCATCCTTGAATTGAAGTGGTCATACTTTACCTGGGTATTATCTTTGTCCTTTTGCTAAGTGACGAAGTGTTGTTGGCTGGATTTAGCTGCATTTAGATAGCTTGTTTCTAAATATTGAGAAGATTCACCGATATATCCAAGACCTGTCTTTACAAGAGGAGAGAGTTGTACCTTGATAATTTCATCTAAGGTTTTAGATCCTTTAGCAAATCTAAGGTTTAAAGTTTTCACTTTCTCAATTTCCTTTCTTGGACTTACTATTTCACATTCTAATTTCTCATTATGCTTCTCCTTTTCTATAAGTTGATTCTTTAGAGTATCTATGGATATTTTGTTCTCTTCCAAATATATTTTGAGTTTATTAATTTCTTCAAGAAATTAATTTTCTTCTAAAGCATCCATAAAGTTATTGTTAGCCTCACTAGTGTCCTTTTCAAATTCCATGAGTAGTCTAATATCTTGATCAGATTCTCCTTCTTCACTATTGGATAGATCGTGACTATCTTCATGAGTATAATAACGTTTCTATTGATAAAAATTTTCTTATTACCTTTTGCTAAATCCTTTCCCTTTTCATGATTATCTCTATGAGGAAATTTAGCAGCGTAATGACCAACTCTTCCACAAGAAAAACATTTGAAAGGAAGCTTACCTTTGAACCTTCCAGTGCCAAGTTGAAGTTTCTTTACAAAATTTATCTCATCTTCTTTTGATACATACCCTGATCCTTCATGTTCCTCCATTTCCTTTCCTTTTGTTGTAGCTCTAAAAGCAGCTTCTTTGACTTCAGACAGACCTCCTTTCCTCATTTCACATGCAGTCAGAATCCCATGAAGTTGAACAATGGTAAGAGTTTGTAGATCCTGCTTCTCTTCAATAGCTAACACTTTTGACTCGAATTTAGGAGTTAGAGATCCTAAAACTTTTTATACTAGAGTGGTGTCACTTATAACTTCACCAGATTTCTCATACAATTTACAATCTCATCTAGACGTAAAAATAAACTAGCAATGCTTTCATCATTATGCATTCTGAGTTTTTCATATTGAATTCCAAGAGTTTGGAGTTTAGCAATTTTTACCTTCGCATCACCTTCATAGCTCAGAATGATTTTGTCCTATATCTCCTTTGATGTATTTAACAACATAAATTTGACAAATTTTGATTCAGTGAGACTTCCCAATAATTCATTGACAACCTTTGCATTGGTTTCAAAGTTTTTCCTTGCTGTTGGATCTGCTAGAACTGAGGCTAGATATTGATAACTGCCTTCATCTATAGCCCATACATCTGCTCCAAGAGATTGAAGATAGGATATTGTCCTTGCCTTCCAGAATATTAAATTGTTTTCGTTGAAAAGTGGAGGTCTAATAGATGATGTCCCATCTTCATTGCTCATATTCAATGATCTTCCTTCTAACTATTAAGCTTCTTTAGAAGGACCTGCTCTGATTCCAATTGTTGGGAAAAATACTGAGAGCGGGGGGTGGGGGGGGGGGGGATCAGTATTTCCAAGAATCACAATATTTTACTTTTATTTTACTGATTTCTATATGTGACTTTGGTTAACTCATCTAGCGTATATACATGGATATCCTAACAGAAACTTGCATATACCCAAATACCTTTACTGTTCATATAAATATTTAGAAACATTCATTAGCCCAGATCATTAGTTATACATGAGATAGTTAAGCAGTAAACATGTGTAGAAATAACAAAATAAATCATCACACAAGAGAATCACACCTGAACAACAAGATTTAAGGTGGAAACCCAAGTCGGGAGAAAACCACCACTGTTGTCGTCTTTGTTTTCAATATTTATTATATGTAAAACTTCTTATAATGTTCTACTAATGCAGACTGATATCATTACATAGGAATCTACCTACGGAAGGCTGCAACCTTCTCTCATTCTCCAACTTCTACTGGAAGGGAGCTCCAACCAACTAATCTCGTTTACTAGCCACTACTGGAAGGGAGCTACAACCCCCTTGTTGGGAAGGTAAATCCTCTCTATGGACAAAGACGATCCCTCTAGCCCTAGAGTGGGTCTAGAAACAAAGGGACAAGCTAAATTTTAGGTTACTAATTAATGAATGAAAAGAACAGGGTAGATTGGCCTACCTAGAGTCCAACACTATCGTCACTGTAGTGGTGGTGGCCTCTTGATCTCTATATCAACAGGTCATAATCCTTCTGCAACAGTGCTCATATACCTACACGAAGATAAAAAAACAAGAGCAGCATACAAGACAATGACTTCATTCATAATCAACTAACCAGTCAAGGAAGGTTAAGTATATTTCATCAATTAAACCATATTAACACAAGATGGGAACTAGACAATAGTCATGTATATATAAAAATAGAAGAAAGAGTTACAACTGGAGCCCTGATGTCACAACCTCTGTAGAAATTTGAATAATAGCTGAATTATTCATCGAGATTATCCTGATTACACACTATTTAAGCTTCATGCATAATACATAACCTCTCCTACAATTGATCATCAATATGCGGAAATAGAAAGCAGTCGCATGCGCTCATTAAAACATAATCAAGCACACATATCAACACAGGATGTAATGGGGAAAGCAATAGATGAAAACCCCCAACTATCTGTATATTATAATGATAGAGAACATGTAACAATACATAGCACAATACTCCTCACAAGTACTCAGTACTATCTCCAAAAAGTTACACACAAACTAACTGAGATTTGAACAAGTCATGGGTTCAAATCTCCTCCACAAGTATGCCTGCCTCTACTGCGCAATCCAAGTTGATTAATGATGAGATCCAAGTTTGAATCCCACTAGCTCCAACTGCGTAATCCTCATTGGAAATCTCCATCAATGTGTGTGCAAATCTCATGCACTGGTATAGTCACAACTGATAGTCACACTCACCCTTTCACCCACCTCTAACACTGGTCTCCACTGAACTGTCCATGCATTGCAGTTAACTGATGTGTTCTTTAGTTGATTTATGAGTTAATAATTAGTGAATTAATTAATAATTAATTCACACCACTCATCACTAGTGTATTTTTCGGTTAGACTAAATACAACTAGTTCAACTAAGTTAAACAGAACACAACTCCACCAACTGTCTCATCAACTCCACCAAACTCTGCCACATGAGTTCTAACTGAAGTCAACCATGCAATAGCTCAACTAACCCTTAGGAAAAGCGTATTTCCTTCTGTCAGCTGCATGTGCCACATCCAAGCATCAAACTGAAGTGCTCCAAGAGGATAAGATAATGTTTGTAGTCTAAATATTATTAAGGGTTAATAATATTTGACTGTTCTATTTTTAGCTCGGCAGTCTAAAAATAGAAACCGCCCAATGTCTAAAAATAGAGGTCCATCTATTTTTACCAACTCGACCAATCATCCATAAATAGAATCTTGCAACTCATAGACCATGATCCCTATGTCTAAAAATAGACATAGTCTAAAAATAGACTTTGCGCCAAA
Source organism: Pinus albicaulis (assembly GCA_034641835.2). Lineage (NCBI taxonomy): Eukaryota > Viridiplantae > Streptophyta > Pinopsida > Pinales > Pinaceae > Pinus > Pinus albicaulis. The sequence continues at coordinate 12,606,887 of CM076583.1, read as the reverse complement.
AATAGCCTGCGGGCCCACTTAGTGAAGGTGACATCATTTCACTAAGCTCCATCATCTTGTTGCATTTTCAACAACCTCCTCTGGTGGGGTTCAGTCGAAGCGTGTCTCGAAGGATCATCGGGGAATTTGGAAGAGGTAAGGACACAAGCCTAAGATCTCTCGATAAAGGTGTCTTTCTGTTCTATCTCTCTAGCGAAATGTTCAGGAATTCTCTTTATCCTTTCAGCTATAATTTTCATCTAGTGTATCAATGGGGTATGGCTTTATTTATAGAGGGAGAGGAGGAGGTTGGGCTCCCTACAATGGTCGAAGGTAGGCCTTATCCTTTGGGAGGTTCTCCAAGGCCAAAGGAGGGGGGCTGTGGTTATTCAGTCGAACCACTCTAGATGACTCGCCCATGAAGTTGTTAGGATAGAAAATTTGCCTCTATATTTAAAAAACATTCCATAAACAGGTTGGTGCGGGTAGCTAACTAGGACAGAGCGCCAATGGGCACGAGGCTTAGTGTTAAGCTTCCTCATTGGCGTGAGGGCATAATGGTCTAGTAGTGCCAACGAAAAAATATGTGTTTCTGATGGTCTACTCAGGGAATTATCAATAGAAGTAATGTTGTCCTCATGATAAGGGATGCAATGATGGTCTTTGCAAGGCAGAACACTTCTTATTAGTCATAGAAATGATCCTCCAATGTGTGGGATGGGGATTGCAGGGACAGTGACAAAATGTTGTGTAACAGATTCCCCCTAAAGCATGAGGTCCGAGAGAGAGGTAGGGGTGAAATGCTTTATGATAACATATTTGAACAAAAATTCATTGTAGGAAGACCTGCAATTAAAAATACAACTAATATCTCTGAGACATGAACATGTGGTATGGGTGCAACCATCCATAATAGAGTACATATATAAACTAAGATCTGAGGTATGGACACAGCCATCCAGTAGTAGGATCAACAAATAGACTCATGTATGGTCACAGGGATTCAATCAAAAGAGTCATGTATAAATTCATGATAAACCATAATATCTTGCATCCTGGATCTTACCAAACAAAAACCAGGGTCTTCTACTCCATCTCGACCCGAACAAGTACAAATTCAAGTATGCGAATATGTGAGCTAAAGTTGAACATGCAAGAATATTACCTGATTACCAGCCAATGATGAAAGTTGTTAACAGGCATGAGAGAAACCACCAATAATGACAATGGCTCTCAAGGTAAAATAGGTACAATCCAAGGAATGTGAACAATGATCTGGCGTCGAACACCCACAGAATCACTTGATCGAAGGCCAATGATGCAGACCTATCGTCGAATGCGAAGAAATTTCCATTGAGGCATGCAAGCTCCAAGGTACTGGTAGGGAGTCTCTAGATCAACTTCCTAGATAATGAGTTGAAGTTGATAGGAAGTGACCTGGTCGAAAGAGGGCCATAATGTTTCCCACGTCATCAACATGAGACAGAGGAACATGATGATAATGAATCAGGACCAACATAGAATCAGGGGGAGGTTGAAAATTGCAAAGGAAAACTTCTCTTGAACATATCAATGACATGGTTCTCGATTGGCACTATTTGACATCAAGAGATATGAGGTCATGATGACATGGAAAAGAGATGATGAGAGGTCAAAATAGATTACCCAAACCCATGGAGGCAAAAATGACGAAATGAGATGTCCCCAACCCAACACGAATGCATACGAGTGTTATGTTCAAGAGCGACATACTTCCGACACAACTAAAAATTGGTTCCATTTTCCCCCACCATTTATGCGGAGTACCCCAATTATTTTTTAAAAAAATCTTGAAGCAGAGAGCATATGCTTGCAATGTAAGTTTGTCCTTCGAAAAAATCCATCCTAGTACATTTTACGAGCCCTAGGAAGGAGGAACTCAGGTACGTCATGGTGATGATTTTCGATGTCATCAGGGTTTAACGAGTCTGATAAAGGAAGAAATCAATGTCTTTTAATGTTTAGAGAGTTTGAAAAAAAGCGGAAAATAAAACTCCAACATGTCCCTTTTCTTAAATAGTCCCTCAGATCTAAAAAGGTAGGAAACAATATCTGAAAGAACCTCTTAGTCGCGATAGGCTAAGGTATTCCTTTTTCATAAATAATATATTCCATCCCGAAAATGGGTAAACGTATACTGGGTAGATATCATTTCGCAACCATTTAACGATTTCAAAATGATAAGATTCTTGACAATCGTTTCAATTTTAGAGAGTCAGTAAAGAGTTGAAAGTTGACTCCTCCTAGAGGAACGAGCGGTATTAAGGGTAGCAACTAGTTCCGGTGACGGTGGAACTACTCAGAACAAGTAAATGTTAATAGGTTGGCTAACAAGACCACTCATTGCAGCGGTTCCTCAAGAATGGGTAAAACAATCAAGTGAAGGTGTATGATCGGCCAAGCAAATGGTGAGGGTGGAATGAGAAAACCAAGGTTCATCTAGAAAAACAGGCTGATAAAATGCCAATCATGAGAGGTAAAATGGTTTAATTTTTATAAAAGCTTGAAATAAAGAAACTCTACTTGAATTTGGTTTCATTTTTACACAAGCTTGAAACGGAAACAAACTATACTTGAAATAAGTTTGCATGCCCCCAACATGGTGACTCAATTCGAGGTACATGCCCCCCAAGCTTCTTTCCAGCTGCAATGAATGAAAAGTAGATGGAATGAAAGTTCAACTTATGAGATCATAGAAAGACTCGACTGGGATTTTATGAGATCTGATCAAAGACTCGAATTGAACAAAAATGTGTTTCATTGTCTTAACGAGGTTGACACATTAAAAGAACTACCCTTGACCTAATTCATTTTTAATGAGGTTGACATAGAAGATGAACCATCCTCATAACACCTTGTTTCATTTTTTAATGAGCTTGACACAAGAAAAGGAACTCTGATCATGCGACCTTTACCATAACAAATAAGAGGTCATGGCTTCCAAGTGGTTCACATATGATGGGAGAACAGTGTCTTGGAAAATGTGTTCAAATACCCCCAGTAGATGGTACTCGACGGCACAATCATTGGATGAGGGCAATGGACAAGCGGCCACATAATTAACCTGTGGTGGGGAAGATACAATCTGTGGATAAAAATCTAGCAGAGATGATGGCGGGCCAGTTTCCACCTCCAGACCATAGAATGAAAGTTGATCAATGGTCATGATCCAACCTTTCTGTGGAAAACAGCTCACACGAAAGAGGGAGGAGATAAGTGTCCCCATGGCATAAGCATAGTTGTGCCCCAAGAGTAAGTTGAAATCCAAGGTCTTGGAACAACCATCACATCTATATAGATGGTTTTCCCTCCCAAAGTAATAGGAAACTTTTTAAAAAAATAGGAAACTTCAAAAGGATCCCTCATGGCTGACTGGTTCCTCTGTCAAATGGCAACAGATTCTGCGTAACAAGCACAAGTGGTAGAGAACGAAAAGCTTGCTAAGTAGTTGAAGACAGAACACTAAAAGACATGCCTTGATCTATAAGTGTGCTAGGTATGGCCACATCAAAGGTTTGTACCGTGATCTCAAAAGGGACATAAGAAGGAAGGCGGTATCCTGCAAATTGACTCCAATCAAAATAAGTGACCAAACAACTTGGAGGGGATACCATCGAACTGAGATGGTCATTCCCTAGTGTTACCATAGCAAGAGGAGCATCCTCGTAGATCTCATACATGGGAGTAGGAAGAGAAAATTCTTGAGTCACAGGGATGGGAGGATCTTTCTCCAAGTCCGAGGAATCTAAAGAAACAAGAAGAGCATGAGGGGGATGAGATCCACTCTCGATGGAAAAGACATGATGAACTATGGGCGGGACCAGATCGACCGAATCCATGACCAATGGTTGGTCGGGAATGGATTCATGAATTTGAATTTCCAAAGGAATGGGATCGATCAAGGATGACTCTTGACCGATCGTCGAATCAACTAGTGAAGGACTCAAGGAAAGTTTTTGGTAACCAGCCGGAAGGCAAGGTGCAGAAACAGTAGGGTTGTCCAGCACTCTCATGGCTTCATCCATGTACGGACAAAGCTGAATGGGATGATGACCTTCACACAACTTACAAGGATTGGTAATCTTATGCCGTTTCTTATGAGTCTTATCATTACTAGTCGAAGATGTGTCACCAATATGACTTCCAGAAGCCAAAGGCAATGACGTACGGTCATTGGACCACGCTTCAATTACCTTGGGAATGCCAGGGTAGTCTCAAATAAGGTTCTCACCTTTGCACAACATGCAAGGGAATTTGACTTTCCGTGGAAGATTGGATGGCTTATCAAGCAAAGGCATCGAAGGTGAAATAGCTGCAGAGTTAGCCTCTCTTTTATCTGACTTATTATTTTTCGTCTTCTTCTTCTTCTTCTTAGCCACCTAGATACTAGAATCCAGAATTTCACCGGGCGAATAAGAAGAGGAGGACGAAGAAACAGGCAAAGAAGGGGAGAGGTCCACCTTAGAATCTACATGATGTTGTTCAAGTGGAGGGGATGGTTGTACAGAGGGCGGAATACTCGAGACCATAGAGGTCAAGAATAACCAAACAGGCAACCCAACAACTAACCTAGGCAGGGACAGTGTTGCCATATAAGAAGCACCAACATTCTCGAAAGAAGGAAAAGGACCAGGATTCCCTTCGAAAGGGATTCCTTGGTTGGTAAACTCCAGAAAAGTTTCCATTTGGAAATAACCGTAAAACAAAACAATAAGGAAGATAACTTTAACCAGGAATATTTCGTGGGTAGTTAATATTTTAATACATTGAAACAAAACTCTGTCGTTTCATATTTTAGGAGTCAAGAAACAAGAAAAATATGACTCTATCACTTTCAGTTTGAAATGAGCGTGAAAGGACAAGTGCTTGACGATCTCTTCTCTTTTTAAGGAGTCACGAAAAGATCGAAATGACTACTTAGGTAATCTAAGCAAGTGGGTGTACCAAGTTTCCGTGAACTGCCATATACACCTTGGTGATCAAATGAAAGAGAAATGAACAAGGACATAACGTACGTGCAGGTAGTCTCCCTTAATGCTGTGTTCAGTTTATCACAGTTATAGGGTGACATATTCGTCTTCCTATGGATAAAGGATTTGAACCTATCAGGGTCTCTCTTTATATACGTGATGTTATTGGGAGCAAAAGTCTGTACTAGTGCTGTCTAAAGCCAAGTGGCGAACAACAGCTACTAGGTTTAACGACTCCGGAACACGTCACTAGCCTAGACCTCTAAAAATGTTTGCGTTAGGTTCCAATGCTCCCTTACGTTAATTTTACAGTTGATCTTGAATTAATGTTTCAGTTTCAAGGCCCTAGTGAATTTGATCTCAAATTTCCTAAATGCAAGCTACATGCAAACGAACACTATTTTCCATTTGATGAATGTTAACTAAGAGAAGGATAGATATCTTTTAGAAAACAAAAATCAATGAAATCATACGAAAAAGTCCCTTAATGCATCTAATACAACCAAAACGAAAAATGAAAATTCTTTCCTAGTTCATCAAGTACTAGTTATGCAAAAGAACTTTTCATTCTCGATGCAAACGAAAGAATGCAATTTTTTTTTTTTTTAATGAATGAAGCACACAATCCAATAATTACATTTAAAACAAAGTGAACATTGGTTTTAAGTACTGCGAATGTATATATCTCAAAATAAATTATTTGAAAGAAATACATTCATAAAACTGCACAAAAACCAATGATGCACTTCTTTCAATCCAACAAAAAGCTTTCAAACTGACCCAAACGAGAAATGTGATCTATGCTCAAAGTAATAAGAAGGAGAATCAACTGAAAAACTGAAGTGATCACTCAAAAAACCAAAAACTCAAAGGGTCAAGAAAGACTAAAGCAACTGATCAAGGAATCGAATTGACAAAGGTAAAAAAGACTCGAACTTCAATCAGAAGGCTCAGTAAGAGAAAGACACCTAGAACCCTAGGCTAAGAATTGCACCGGTGAGAAAATAGACAAAAAACTAAGAAGAGCAAGCCTAAAGCAGTCAAAACAACTCCAAAAAGACCAATTGAAAATCAAGGAAACAACCCAGATTCAAGCACAACTGACCAAAAAATCAGCAAAAGGGTCAAACCAAATCCTATAGGATTCAGCGCGATTGTGAGACAGTAATCCACACCAAATAGGGGTTGGTGCTACTGAAACAAAAGCAACTAGCACCAATTGGCATGACTGTTCAAGGAAAACTCACGCCAAGTCAGATAACTATGGGAGGAGGGAAGAACCCTGAGCAGAGGTCAATATTGACACTCTGGAGCTGAACAGGAGGATTTTAGACAATCAAACAAGCCAAAAAAGACAGACAAGCAATAAAACGACCGAATTCGACTTGAGAAGGAAAATTCCTAATGGGCAACGAAACGAAAAAATCGCGCTGATCCCCAATGGAGTCACCAATTTGTTAGGAAGGTACAAGATAAAGTGTAGGTTCCTAATTAATGAATGAAAAGGACAGGGTATACTGGCCTACCTAGATTCCAACGTCGTCATCACTGTGGTGGTGGTGGCCTCTTCATCTATAATCCTTCTGCAACAGTGCTCGAATACCATCATGAAGATCAGCAAACAAGAGCAGCATACAAGACAATGATTTCATTCATAATCAACTAACCAGTCAAGGAAGGTTAAGCATATTGCATCAAATAAACCATATTAACACAAGATGGGAACCAAACAATAGTCATGTATATATATAAATAGAAGAAAGAGTTACAACTGGAGCCTTGACATCCCAACCTCCTCCAGCGGGGTTCAGTTGAAGCGCGTCTCGAAGGATCGTTAGGGAATTCAGACGAGGTGAGGACACAAGCCTAAGCTCTCTCGACAAAGGTCTCTTTTTGTTCTATCTTTCTAGTGAAATGTTCAGGAATTCTCTTCAACCTTTCAACTATAATGTTCAACTAGTGTATCAATGGGAGATGGCTTCATTTATAGAGGGAGAGGAGGAGGTTGGGCTCCCTACAATGGTGGAAGGGAGGCCTTATCCTTTGGGAGGTTCCCCAAAAGGTGGAAACAAGAGGCCAAAGGAGGGGGGGCGTGATTATTTAGTTGAATCACTCAAGATGACTCGCCCATGAAGTTGTAAGGATAGAAACTTTGCCTCTATATTGAAAAAACATTCCATAAACAGGTTGGCATGGGTAGCTTACTAGGATAGAGTGCCAATGGGCATGAGGCCCAGTGTTAATATTCCTCATTGGCACGAGGGCATAACAGTCTACTGGCGCCAAGGAAAAAATATGTGTTTCTGATGGTCTGTGCAAAGACTTGTCAATCGAAGGAATGTTGTCCTCATGGAAAGAGATGCAATGATGGTCTTTGCAAGGCATGACACTTCTTATTAGCCACAGAAATGATCCTCCAATGTGCGGGATGGGGATTGCAGGGACAATGACAAAATGTTGTGTAACACCCCTAAACAGAACACCAGCTTCTACTGGTAGGAAGCTTCTACATCCATACGAAAGGCTTCAACCCTCAGACCCACTACAGACCACCTTTCATAAATTTTCACATTGGATCCAACACCTTCTACATAACTCAATATATAGATCAATCACCAATAGCCATAACCAAAAATTTAAACAAAACAGTGAGATCACTGTAACCAGAACACAGTAATAAATCTAGACTTATGAATAAACATGCATAACCAATTTCAACATTGATCATTTATCGCATTAAATGCACACACTACTTCACTTTACTGTAACCTACGTGTATACACACTTTATTGCACACCAAGATGCATATAGATCTGTGAATACTAAATTTCCAGAATTTTATCAGACTCAGAAACAGATCTCAGGCTTTCAATCATACATATTTTCATATTGGCAAAACCCTTATTCAGTCAACATCATCAATCATATTTATTCACTCATTGATCATATTTGTACATATTTAACTAGTAGCATATACAATATTCAAACAACCCAAATATACAAGAAGACTTCATTGATAAACAACATAATTATAGCAACAATAAACAGATAAGATCTTCATCAAGCTTCAAAAAACCCTGACTTCCATACGTGCTTTTGTTGAAACCCACACACTTTGATGAACCAACATATAGATCTGTAAATATTGAAGACTATAAAAAGCTTCAAATCAACATACTTACCCATATTTTACCCTTCACTTCATCAATCATGTGGCAGGTCATAGATCTAAACATCTCACCAATAGATCAAGCAAATACATAGTCATTTCAGGTCTGAAGATCCTAATACATCATTTTATTCATGGGTGCATCATAATTTCAGATCTACCAATAAACAGTAACCCATTCCATGCAGATATACTTCAAAGAGAAGTATTCAATTAAAACCCATACACTTGCACCCCTTCCACTATGATCTTCTTCTCCTTATATAGGTTTAGCCTTTCCCAATACCATGAGCCAAAAGCACACAAGTGTTGATGGTATTCTTGGAAGGAATCAAATAGATGACACAACGCTCAATATTGTGGGGTAAAACCATGGTAACGACCCCTCGTATCATACTTTTAGAGCACAAAAAGAATATGCTACTTTGCTCGTTCTTTTCCGCATGTGTACGTGACTTGGCTTTCACGAACTCACGTATAAAACCTTAAATATGAATATTAATCATCTTTTTCTTGACCTTCTGCTAAACCACTGTGCTTCTCTAGAAGCCACATACTTCAGCTTTTGCAAGCGAGTTTCCATCAAGGACAACATATTCAATCATAAGAATCATATTTCCAACAACAAATTCACTCGAGACCGGTGGAATTCCCTCCAAACAAGGTGAAAATAGTTTCCTATTTAAATGCGACAAAAACCCTTTAAGCACCGAATTTTTAGCCCCACTCTCAGTTACATTATGGCCATGTGGCTAAAGGTCGAGTGCCACACCCTCCCCTCCATCTTCATGCCCTCCGATTCAGTGTAGGTCATATATCTTGTCAACGAGACCGGTGGTCAGGGATTAATTGGTTTCCCCTGCAGGATTTTCTCTGTTGGTGTTCATATGGTTGATAGATGGGAATAGGTGCCAAAGCTAACCACCCCACTCCACCACTTCCACATCTGCCATGATTTTATGGTATGGAACGTTACCAGGGGCCAACGCTAACTTCCCGACCCTCCACCTCTGCTGTCGTGGTCATGTGGACTCTGTTTGACAAGGAGTTGGGGTCGTCCGATGTGCCCCTCCCCATAACCTATAATATCCCTCCACAACTAAAATATTACTTTTTTTATTTAAGAATGAATTATGCTAGTAAGAATGCCACGAAGTCATGAAGTACATTGAAATACTTATGTAAATAGAAATTTTATTGATAAATAATTAAGATTAGAAACACTTGAGAATAAGACACTTGAAGATGAGATTCTTACCTAGTATAACTCTTTCATGATAAATATTCTAGATAAAGTTCTAGAAAATATATAAGGGACAGGAGAGAAAAAGTCCCTTAAATTTCTTCACGGAGGAAAGATGCTAAACTTGGTTAAACATAAAGCATTGTGGGAGATAAAACTTGGGCTTTTAATGAAGAATCCTAGGCAAGTGGACATTAAGGGTCACTAAAGCGAGACACCGCTAAAGGAAAAATCCCTCATGGAAGAAAGGTATGAAATACCTATTGCAGGGATCAACAAAGGTTGTTGATGCCTTGGCAATTGAATCTCAGCTCAGGGGTGAACTGGAGAGTGTAATCATAAGTTGGGTGGCAAAGGTGTCAAATTCTCAAGTGTGTTTTGTCTGCAGTGATGTGATACTAGACTGTCGATTGTTGTGATAAATTTTATTTAATGCATGAAAGTGTAGGTAAATATTGTTTTTCTTTCTCAAGAATGTTAAATTATGTGAGTATTGGGGATTTGATATCATGGAGGTAGATAAAAGTATTATGTGATTTTAACATAGGAAAAGGTATATTTGTAATTATGACTTGTAATTATGAATTTTGGATAAAAGTACTTCAACGATTATGGAATTTTAAGTAAGGACATTTTCTGTAATGCTGGTTGTAAATAAGCTTAACTATGTCTACTCTGCTTGCATATAAACTGTGAATATAATTCAATTCATTAAAAGTTTAATATTATAGAATTAGAAGTATATGGATTTTGATTCTACAAATAATGGTTACGAAGGTTGTGAAATTAGTACAACTAATTACCAGGGAGTTATCTATTACTTCCTGGTAGAAAATTCCAGATTTAAGCTTTAGAACTAATGAATTCGTTCTATACCCAGATTAAGTGTTTGCGACATGCATATGATTCCGTGAGTATTATACAATTAAGAGAAGCAGGGAACTAAGTAAACTAATTCTGATAATTCTTAGAAATTATATTTGCAACAGAATAAATGATAGTGAGATAGTGAGTGAAGGGAAATAATTAGTAAATTATTCTAGGAAGAATGGTACAGTCCTATTAATTCGCTAGAATATTCGGTGACAACTGTGAGAATTATGAGTCTAGTGGACTGGAATTTTAAAAGAGTAATTATATTAGAACCTAGATCTAGTTACCGAAACCTGCACGGTAAACTTTTTGGAAAATCCCTCTACGGTACGGAAGGGATTAACTTATTGTTTCAACCATTGTAAATTTAAATTAATGAGGAAATATGGAATTGGTAGTGTATTTAGTTTAATACAGTTGTGGTAGTGTATTTGGTTCAAGGGTGTTAGAAATATACTTATTAAGTTGGATGTTTTTTACACAAAGTAAGTCACAGAGAAAAATGATTGTTTATTGTTAATGGAACATATTTAACGCTAAAATAAGTTTGAGGAAAATTAACTATACAACACTAAAGAACGAAAAAAAGTACAAGATGCAAAATACAAAAGCTAGATGGAGCAAACAGCTTAATAACACAAGTTGAGAATTCTACTTTTATTAGGTGTTGGTGGTAAAAAAGATACAATGTTAAACACTTGAAGAGTGTCCTTTGAGCTATGGAGCTCAAATACCCAAAACAATGAGGTTTCCTTCCCTTGAATTCCTGCTAGCCTCTCTTCCCTCTCCCAAAAGATGGACCTCTCTCTCTTGGACTGAGATGTTGGTTGGCCAACATATGAGTCTTTCCAATCCCTTTGTTAGATATCATTTCTGGGATTCAAGTGGGTTAAGTAAGTCATTCACCTATGACCATTTCCATGAGAGGTAACTATAATTGACTAATTTCTCATGATTTTTGAGTAGCTCACTTAGCACTCATTGCATCAGGTTTTCCAAAATTTTAAATTTAATTTTGTTGAAAATAGGTAAGGATTTTGTTAAAATTTGGTATTGTTGAAATTTCATAGATATTTTTTGAATTATAAATTTAATTTTTTTAAATATAATTTAAATAATAATTTAATTATAAATTATATTTTCACATTGAAATTAAAAACAAAAATTGGAATCTGGCTTATCTGATTTATAATTTGTAAAAATTTGCTTTCAAACCAGCGAATGTAGTTCATCTTTAAAAAAATTGAAAAATCCCAACTAACCTTTAATCACCTGGCACAAAAAACCATCAAAAAATTAACCAGGACTATACCATTTGCCATTCAATTGATAATATTACAGTAATTAACCAGCACAAAAAAACCATCAAATAATTATCCAGGAATATATAAAAAAAAAAAAAAGAGAGAAGAAAGAAAGAAAGCCAGCCAGCCTATTTGGACATGGTTTTGTTGCTACCAAACAGAAAGAGTCAAAATTTGCTGTATCTATGAAGTTGTATCCATTACATGAAATACTCCTGTAAATTTGCCAATAAAATAATAAAGCCATGATGAACTCTAACTGCCTTGACCATTATACATTAATACAGTCTGACTTTATTTGTAATAGCAACTGTTCAGAGCCTTCATTTCCGTTCGAGAACTATGACAAGATGTCCTCCCCTCTTTGCATATTCCATGCGCTCGCTTAGTCTCTTCCCCATTATTTCTCCGAATCTCTCGAACAACGCATCCATTATTTCTTCTCCGAAGTGGTGTTTTATCAGGCTTTCAGTCACTGCTCTCAATTGTTTTGCAAGTTTTCTTCCATACGCATCCTTTAGAGAGGCTGAGCTCCCTGTCATGGCTTCCATCTCCTCCTCGCTAAATCTCTCTGATTTTCTTAACACCTCCAATCTTAGTATTTCGAATGAACCCTGTCTCTCTACTTCTTCGCTTACTTCCTCTGCACATGGGGCATACAAGGGGATGTTGAACGAGTCAACCTTCTCCTCCTCTATCAACCCCTGCACAAATATTGAACTTTTCAATAACTACTTGAATTCAGTATCAAAGTACACATTCAAACTGAAGGAAAAAGCAGTAATATAAAAAACTGTAGTACCTGAGATACCAAAGCATTAAAACTGCTTCCTAACGATTCCCAGGGGAAGGCAATGAAACCCTGATCGCTTGGATGCCGAGATGTTCGACCCGTTAACACCAAAAATATGCGGCCTCCACGAACCAGCTCCTCTGCCCGGGCTCTCAGAAACGCGTTAAAATCCCTCTGATATTGACGAAAATAAGCTTCTCCCACAGCCCGACACCCTTCGCAGAAGATTTTGCCCTTGTTCCATGTCACCGAATTTTTCTCCAAAATCTCAGCTGGAACCTGATCATCATCGTACGAAGAGATCCGGATTAGGGTAGATTTATCTTTCTATTTTAACAGTGAAGTCACATGTTTGAAATACATAAATATATTTTATTTTATTTTATGATGTGCTTCAAGGTTTTGTGGAATATTGGTGGTGGAATATTTGTATTATTAGGATTTATTCTGTCCTGAGTTTATGTAGATTGTTGATTTTCTAAATATTAGGCTAGATAGATATGGGCATTGTCAAATAATTGACAATTAACGTCCATATTCATCTGATTGCAAAATATTGAGAAAATCAGCTAACAATCATTGAGAGAATCAGCTAATATTCAGAGAATCAACCATAAACATAAAAATGACTATCTAGTAAAAAGGATCAATTCTTTTCAGCTCAACTCTAAAATATCAAGAAAATTGAACCCACGAGTTTTCAAAAGCATACTTGAGACAACCAGTGAAGACTGTATGAGGAATGAACGAAATGGAGAGTCTGGTCTGGAAATAGCCTGCCGTAGAACGAACCCGGTACACCTGCTGCGAAATATGATCTGTCTGCTGCTCCCTCTTCATTCTGGAGATCAGTATTGAGAGAAAAAGGAGGCAGAATTCTAAAGAGTGAATTGAAATCAGAAGCAGGAAGATCGTTAAAGAAAACTGGGCACTGCGGAACAGTTATGCCAGCAGATAGACATTTGGCTTTGAGGGTCTTCGTCATATTTTCAACGGCCAAGAGAGCATTGGGTCCAGAGGAACAGCCAAGGTCTGCAATGCAAAAAGTCTTCCATTCCACCTTTAAGTTCATGGATAAAATGGCTTCCTCCAACATAGGCTGCACAATTTGTAATACGGTCTTCTGCAGTATTGCAGAGTGAGAAAAAATATGTTAAAATTTAAATGGAATGTATAGTTAACAGAGATGAAAAAGAGAAAATGATCGATCGATCGAAATTCAAAACCTGAAGGAGAGTGGAATTTTGAGCATAGCTGGATTCTCCAAGGCCAGCGTTCATATGAAATTGTTTCTCCATCTTCATGTCGATCCCCATTGTCGTTGCAATCACAGAAGAACCAGGAGACCGATAGATATATCAGAGTGGTAATGTTGAGGGCATCAGATGCGATTTTAAAGCAATTACTCGTGCCTGGAATTGAGGCTTCTAGATGCCCATCATTTGACTGAACTGAAAGCTCATCCATTTCAAAATTATTGTCCATACAAATTAAAGTTGGTATATCTGTACGCATGTGGGTCACCGTGACACCTTTGAAATCTGATATTTATCTCAACTTCCAAGCCGCCGAGTTGGACCTTTTTAAATATGAAAGAATCCCATATTCCAAACCTATAACTGAGATAATTTCGATTGGGCGTTGTGTAAATATTATATGTATTGATGTTTATAAGTTGGAATATGGTGAAATAAATAATTATTTAAATTAGGGTTATTTAAATTTATTTTTTAATTCAAAATTTAATATTTTGAAAATTTTGAAAATATTTAGATTATGGAGGGTTTCTCAATTTTAATATATATATAACACTTCAAAATATAATAAAATATGACTGGTAAGACTTTTGCAACCCATTCCTCTATGATCTTATTAATTAATTTAGTCTATGAACTTAATAATTAATTTAGTAATGCTAAATAAGGAGCTTTTGATATTATCAATAGCATGTTACTGATATTTATAATTGTGTTACCAAATCTCATTAACTAGTAAAATATTGCGTGGCATTGAGAATGACAATGATTAACCATATATTTGTACATATGATTAACCACATATTTCTAAGTGCAAACAGAAAATGGTTTGCACAAGAAGGGGAGAAGTTATTTCCAATAATATCTTTAACTCACTTACCAATCTTGACAAATTTTTGATATCTTTAACTCACTTACCAATCTTGATAATATTTTTCATTGTTCAACCACATACGAGTGGTATGTGAACTTGCGTGCCAAGCAGAGTAACAATAACAAGATTTAGACAAATGGATTTGTGAAGGTGCATGTGTTCCAAATATTTTTATTTCAATGAAATTTTTTATCATTGTGAAAAGAATTTTGATCAAAGCGTGAGAACAATAAAGCTATGAGTGAATAAGATATTTAAGTTAACAAAGATGAACAAGTCACTAAAGTTGTTGGTGAAAAATAATTTCTTATATTTCGTGGAAGGAAATATGAATATCATTTAGGAATTCATTTCGCTAGCTTTTCAGGTTCGTTGTAATATTTCCTTTCTAGATATTTCATTGATTACAAATATTTTTAGAGACTTTTCTTAGCTTTTTTCCTAGCTGATGGGGCAACAAAATACAACCAATGTCTCAAAATCCATAATTTATGTTATATAATACTCATATAAAATAGATTCTCTATTCAACCGGGCTAACATCATATCTAATGTGTTAGCTTTCCAATTAGTTAATTTGTCCAAAACCCACTTATTCTTTATGATGACATATTTGATAGCAACTCTTGTGTCCATCCATGTCTTTCACGACCTACCCCACAAAGGTAATTTCAACCGAATGAGGAACCAACTCAGTTCTGGTACCCAATACCATTGAAGCATGAAGGTCTTTTTCACTTTTTCCATGTCTAAAAGTTGTTTGTGAAGGAACTTGATGTAGCCATATGGCCACAAATACCCAAATATGCAGACCTAATACTTAGTCTGCCCAAAAACCGAGAATAGGTTCATATATCTCTAAGAACCTTTAAAAACTCACTTTAATCTAAAAAAAAATCATTTACGCGGGAGCTCCCTTAAAATCAATGTTATTCCAAATAATCTCGAATTACACATGGATACAGGCTTTGTGGGACCTCGAGTCACAACCCAAACAAATCTTTCATATGTGCACTTTAACATTAATGCTTAAACTTACCTTATCACCTTTCTCAATACCAAAGCTCTTACCTTTAGCATTTTATCGCACATCGCAAAACTCACCATATCGTAGATCACAAACTTTAACTCATTGTAATTTCACAATCGCATCGCCGATCTCATCCGCAAACCTTATGCGTTGATCTATGCCCAGATCTAACGGTTCTCCTTTATCTTCAGGTTTCGGCTCATCCCAGAGCACATAAATAAACAAACTCCGCCGATTGCACATAACATATATCACAATGTTTGCGATTTTTTAATTTCGCAAATCGCAGCGATTACCTTATCACATGTCACAAGGTTTAGCTCATATCAATAACAAGGTTCATTCAACCGGCTGTGATATGCGATGATGTTATCGCATCGCAATATCACAACTTAAGGCTTAATTTCAAATCGTCTATCGCATCGCACAACAATTAACTTGTGATAACTTAACATATAAATATAAAAATCACCAATAGCAATGTGCGATATTCCTTCTCCCACTTCAGATCTATGATAAGATCTTAACGATCAATCTCCACTTCATCTCTTCGATATGATCCTAACCGTCCATTTCTCTCACCTCAATTCTCGGATTTTATCTCCACCATATGTTTTCAGTATTCACACTTCCTTTGGATTTTAAAATAAAATCATCATTGCGGCCTTCGGAATAATGTAGTCGATTGCTCCTCTCGGCTGGAATCGCATAACATAGAGATTCTCGAAATTAATCACTACGACACCACTTCTTTGCCCAGGGTGTTAACTCCCTTCTTATCTTAATTCTGGTTATTTAATTGTATTCTGAAACTATCCCGATCACTGCAATGCCTTTGCACTGTGTTCTCAATCCTATCCTCCTCAGATTCACCTACAACCCCTGCGTTAGCCGAAATACTCTAATTACACACACAATTCTATAATTCATTAACATATCAGGAAGTACCTCAACTCAATGCACCCACATAAACTCGGAATTGAGTTTTATATTCACAAAAAAAATATTTATAGTAATAAACCACCTCTCGGCTTGATTTTCTTTAAAACTGGCCTTCTCTAATCTCTCTCTCTCTCTCTCTCTATGCCCGTAGGATTACAATCAAATATCCTCTATTACATATCTAAGAATATGGCCTCCTAATGCCTTCGAGGTTTACAAATATATACAAAATGTTCTGCAACCAATTCTGGTGCAGATCCTCAATTTTCTCAATTAAATCCTAAAAATCATCTAGATCCACAAAATAATAAACTAATTCCTAAGTCTAGGATGCACAATCCCTATGAAATCTCAACTAGCCTAAATCTCTCATGTTCTCCTACATTCGAGAACATTTACAAATATGCCTCATAATATTTAATTAAATCCTATTCTAAATGTCTCACATAAAATCACTCAAAACATTGAAAACTACATTAATTAAATACTTAGGGAACCAACTGCCTTGAAAACACAAGACCCCCTAGATTCTAATAAATGTACAAAATTTGGAACCATGATTCTCCTGCATCGGACTCCCAAGGTAGAAATTAATCATGATCTCCAGATCATGTGTCTCCAATTCTGATGGAATTCCTCCTGGATCCCAGACCTTAGTTTGTAATTTGTCTTTCGCTGCCTCTCTTCCTTTCTGTTGTTTTGTTGTTGTTGTTCTCTAGGTCTCCATATTTTATGTTGCATTTCCCCACTAGCTATGCTTTCACATTCTGCTACTGTCTTTTACTTACTGCTGCTACTTTTTTTTCTTGTTGTTGTCTTCTTCTGAGACACTTTCATCATCAACCTTCTTATTCTTTCAATCTCCATGTCCAATTTATCTTCTGACTGGTACTGACTCTAACAATTGTTGTTTCTTCTTTTTTTATCTTCTCCTGCTTCAACTTATGCTATTATTCGCGAAATTTGTCCAGATATTGCTCTAGATATTGCTATTTCTACCATCCAAACTTCATGAATATCCTTAAGGATATCTCTCTCCTTCATTTGACTATTATCCAGTGCCAAATATTCTTTAATCTTTGCAACAAGACCTTCATCAAAGCCTGTAATAATAAACCAATTATCAGAATTAAAAATATAAGGCCTCATTTCCTTTTCCTTCTCTGGCAACATCTCAGTATGCTGCTATGAGTTTTCCTCTAACTCCTTTTTCAGCACATCAGTGTGTTGATTTAAATTCCCCAAAGAGCTCACGAGACTGTCAGCTAGTCTCTCCTCCATATCATCTGTTTCAAGGATGTCTCCATGCTCTGGTTCACAATAATGAACTCCTTCTTTTATAATTTCGATTTGCTAAACTCTTATTACCACTCTTACATCCTTACCCTCTTCTTCATGATTTTCATTCATGACAATTTCTTTGTCTTCCTTCTTCAGCAATTCATCCTGAGTATATATCCTCTACTTTTCCAACTTTCTTATAACTCAACAATTTCAATTGGAGTAGAATTTGGAAACTTTACACAGTTTTCAATACATTCATCTATTGTCGACCAATCATCAGATGGCCCTTCTCCCTCTGCTAAATCTACAAATCATCATACTTAAAAATTCCAATCTCATTAGGAACAATAAATAACTTTTCTTCATCATGCTTTTTAATTGCATATTTAGTGTAGACTTCTTCTTTCTTTTGAGAAATCTTCAGTAATTGTTCCTTTTCTGTTGACATCTCAACAGATTCCTGTGGGTAAATTTCACATTTATTACCCTTATGAACCAATACTATTCTATCTCCTTTTGCTTCAAAAATTTGACTTTGCTCCTCTTTTATGTTTTCAAAAAACATATTTCTGTTTGCTCTGACAGTATTCAGCAAATGTATTTCCCTTTTTCTTGAGTAACCTACAAACATACAAAACTCATTAGTATTAAAACCATGAAGCTTTTCAACCTCAGTTGATATTCCAGTCATCCACTCTTCATCAAAAATATCATCATAGTTCACAGATTCTCTACTATATTTTACTTCAATTTCATCATCACTTTCAGAAACCAATGGGCCATGTTCTAGTTCACATACCAATGCTTTCTCCACATACTCACTTATTCTGAGTAACTCTTCCTTCAGTTGAGCATTAACTCTATGATCCCACTTTACCTGCAGCCTATGCCATTTAACTTTCCTTTTCATAGACCAACCATACCTCTGGTATTCCTTATTCATCTATAACATATCCATCAATAACTCAAGATGGAAACTTATCTCAACTCTCTCTCTGTCAGACTCTTCTTGACTCATATTCTCTATGTCTTTTACCTTGGCATATGTCTCCACTCTTCTTTTGTTGTGGCTTCTCTCTGAACCTCTGTTATGACTATCAGTAGTCATTCTTCTATCTCTTGTGAACTGCACTAAGCCTCTCCTTCTCAGCAAGTCTCTATACCTGCTGCAAGTACCTCACCAAGCCTTCTCTCCTTTGAGCTCAGTATTTTGGTAACATTGGTTCTCTATCTCTAGAACCTCTAATGAGAAACTCCTTTACTCATTGGCTTATGTAATTCCAGTTTCGTCTGACAACACCCTTTTCCTCTCTGTCCAACCTTCAGCTAGAACATTTAGGTTCTCTTCAGAGTATCCACTTTACTTTGCCTTCAAGAATGAAATTGGTCCTTCTTCTTACAACTCCTTTTGTTTTTATTTTGCTGAGAGATTCCCTCTTTGTCTGCAACCTGAAATATGAAAACATATTCTCAAATCAGAGTTAAAATAAAAACATACCATATCACCTTCAAGATCTCTCCATTATTTTGTTCCACCATTCATCTTCACTTTGAATGGACTATTCCCTATTCCTTTTCCTCTGCAAATTCTCTTCAAGAGTATCAATTACTCTCCATATTTTGCCACACTTTATCTCTATGTGTCCGCTGTGTATCAGATTTAAAATCTGATCCTTCTTCCTGTAATCACAATTGTATTCTGCACATACAACTTCAAGAACATAACTTTGCTCTAACTTTCTCCCAAAAGAGCTTTTACTTCTCTGATACCAAAAATGATGAAGCCATATCGCCGCAAATACCCAAATGTGCAGATCTAAGACTTCGTCTACCCAAAAACTGAGGATAGGTTCATATATCTCTAAGAACCTTTAAAACGTTACTTTAATCTTAAAAAAATTCATTTACGTGGAAGCTCCCTTAAATTCAACCTTATGCCAAATAATACCGATTTACATGCAGATACAGTTTTGTGGGACCTCGGGTCACAAACCAAACTAATATTTCATATGTTCACTTTAACATTAATCTTAAACTTGCCTAATCACCTTTCTCAATACCAAAGCTGTTACCTTTAGCGTTTTATCGCACATCACAAAACTCACCATATTACAGATTGCAAACTTTAACTCATTGCAATTTCACAATCGCATCAACGATCTTCTCCACAAACCTCATCCATTGATCAATTCCCTCTCCTCTATCTTCTGGTTTCAACTCATTGCAAATCGCATAAATTAACAAACTCCGCCGATCGCACATAACATATATCGCAATGTTTGTGATTTTGCGATTTCACAAATCCCAGCGATTACCTTATCGCATGTCGCAAGGTTTAGCTCATAGAAATAACATGGTTCATTCAACCGATTGTGATATGTGATGATGTAATCGCATGACAATATCACAATTTAAGTCTTCATCGCAAATTGGTTATCGCATCACACCATAATTAGCTTACGATAACTTAACATATAAATATGAAAATCGTCAATAGAATTGTGTGATATTCTACTGGGATTATGATGTAATATGGACCGTCCATCTCCCACTTCATATCTATAGTAAGATATTGACCGTCAATATCTGCTTCATGTCTACGATATGATCCCAACCGTCCATTTCTCTCACTTCAATTCTTCGATTTGATCTCCACCATTTGTCTTCAGTCTTCACACTTCCTCTAGATTTTAAAGGAAAATCATGGTTCCGGCCTTCGAAAGAATGTAGTCGATTTATCCTCTCGGTTGGAATCTCATAACACAAATATTCTTGAAATTAATCATTGTGACTTCACTTTTTTTTCGAGGGTGTTAATTCCCTCCTAAGCTTTATTCTAGTTATTTAATCGTATCAAAAAACTATCACAATCGCTGCAACACCGTTGCACAATTTTCTCAATACGATCCTCCTCATATTCACCTACAACCCCTGCGTTAGGTGAAATACTCTGATTACACACACAATTGTATAATTCATTAACATATCAGGAAGTACCTCAACTCACTACACCCACATAAACTCGGAATTGAGTTTTATATTCAGAAATGAATATTTACAATAATAAACCACGTCTCGTCTTGATTTTATTTAAAAATGGCCTTCTTTCATCTCTCTATCTCTATTCTTGTAGGCTTACAATCAAATCTACTCTATTAACTATCTAAGAATATGGTTTCCTAATGCCTTTGAGGCTTACAAATATATACAAACGGTTCTGAAACCAATTCTGGTTCAGATCCTCAATCTTCTCAACTAAATCCTAAGAATCCTCTAAATCCACAAAATCATCAACTAATTCCTAAGTCTAGGATTCACAATCCTTATGAAATCTCAACTATCCTAAATCTCTCACGTTCTCCTACATTCAAGAACATTTACAAATATGCCTCACAATATTTATTAAATTTTATTCTAAATGTCTCACATAAAATCACTCAAAACATTGAAAATTAAATTAATTAAATACTTAGGGAACCAACTCCCTTGAAAACACAAGACCCCCCTAGATTCTACTAAGTGTACAAAATTTGGAACCATGATGCTCCTACATTGGAACTCAATTACATCATGACTCGACGAGAGCCCACCATAATGTTAGGACATACCTAGGCTTTCTTATGGGGAAAAGGCATCCATGATGAAAGAGAGAATTATATTGTGATTCAGATATATGGATTTCAAGAGAAGCCACTAATCTTTCCCAATTTTTTTATAGCATGGAATGGAAGATATCCCTCATATATAAGGTATATCTCTCAAAGGCCTTTGATAAGGTGGAATAACTCTATATTAAGCTCATTCTCCTATAGTTGGGTTTCAAACATCCCTTTGTGGAATGGATAGATGTATAAGCACCACATCGAAGACTTTGCTAATAAATGTATTTGCTTTCCCTTTTTTTAATCCACAAAGAGTAATAAGCTAAGGCTACCCCCTTTCCCACCTAATCTTCCTCCTAGTGATTGAAGCTCTCAATATGGCTATTCTGGATAAAATAAAGAATGTTATAGATGGTAAAAAACATCACACATAGCTTCTCTCTCACTTACCCGTTATTTGTGGATGAAGTCCACATATTATTAGGAACATATATTAGAAAATTTTTGAACATCAAATCCACTCTATACTTATTGTTCTTAGTTACAGGTATGATCATAAATGAAGGGAAATACACTCTCTATGGAAATTCCTTATAAGATGTAAACAACGTGATTATGGCTAAGATTATAGCTAAAGAACCTATGCCTCTATGGGATCCATTAAAATATTTTGGTTTCCATAAGAAACAAAAGAATTATAAAAAATAATGTTTGTTCTTGGTTGCTCACAAAAATAGAATTGAAAATTTGTTGTTGGTGTATCGTTGACTCTAAAGATTTGGATCATATGACTCAAAATCCCAATGCCTAAGGGATCTATTATTTACATCAAGGCTTGTGAAAGAATTGTTTCATTGTCTCACAAATATGTAAGTCTTCAAAATCTCTTAATTTGGAAGATGATATGGAAATTGAATGGTAAACATATACTACTTCACAAAAACAGTCCCCTATATCTTTATCACCTCCTTTTGATAATCTAGTTTAGTCCATGACCCCTTCAAGGGCATACAATCCAAAATTTAGCTACCTACCATTGGCTCTTCCATATGCTCCTCAACTTCCCCCCCCCCCCAAATGATAGGAATAATTATTATAGAAATATATGTATCCACCCAAAACAAAAATATTTATTTGGTTGTTGCTTATAGACAAATCAACACCTTGGGACATGTTACAAAAATAATATTTTTGTGGGCCCAATCAATGCTCACCATTTATTGAAGACTCAAAAACATAGAGGGGTTTCAGTCAATGAATCTCTAACATATCACGTGCATTTATTGCATACTAAAAAATACCCCTAATTTGACTACATATTGTAAAATCCCTCTGAAAATCACATTATTTAATCCCCTATAAATGCGAACCCAATACACCTTCCCAATTTAAAAAAAAACCTACTTTCATTATATTATAAGTATCCATTTTTTCATTACTACCCCCTATATACTCCTCGTTATATTGTCATTTTTTCCTCAATATATATCCCCCAATATGAATGCATGTGGTATCGTATTGCTACCCTAAGTGAAGCCCTCGTGCAAAAACAATTGGTCATCTCTTTATTTATTTTCCATTCATAAAATAAATTTGAAAAGAGATCCAAAGAAACAAAGGGAATGGATGAATCTCACAAGGAGATTCCATTAAATACTATCTCAATAAATGGGTTGATGCTAAGCCAAAATTAAATTTAGAATCATTTCCCTTATTTGCAAATTATGGGATATGGTTAGAAAGAAACAGAACCATCTCTGAATACCAAGGGAAACCTTAAATTAGAGTGGCTTTACATGGTATTTATCTATATGAGACCTTCCCTTTCAATGCATATCCTCCACATTTGTAAGATATATTTGAGTTGACTATTGAGAAAGACCGCCCTTGGGAATTATTTGATGGAACAAGTGAACAAACTACATCTATCGAGGGTTTGGGTGCCATATTGTATCTCTCAAACTCTCAATTCTTTCCCTTCTCATGAAATATTGGTTTGACTTCAAACAACTCCATTGAATTGTTTTCTCTAAATCTAATTATATAGTTGGTAGAGTATATTTAGATACCTCCCTTAATATTTATGGGGATTCGAAGCTCATGATAAATTGGATCATGTGTAACGCAAGAATGAAATATCACATTTTAATTCAATTTTTTCAAAATACTATTTAGGGATTGAGGCATTTTTCTAACATCTCATTTACTCATATTTACAAGACAAAAAACAAATAAATGGGTATCCTCTCAAAAGTGTTGGAAAATGGAACTAGTTTTGGTATTCATAATTGTCATTGTACTCATATAATTATATATATCTTATGTATCAAGAAAAATAAGAAAAAAAAAAATTCAAGCATTTGTTTCATGCTTTATCTAAGTAGTTAGCTAGGTCAA
Organism: Pinus albicaulis; assembly: GCA_034641835.2. Classification (NCBI taxonomy): domain Eukaryota; kingdom Viridiplantae; phylum Streptophyta; class Pinopsida; order Pinales; family Pinaceae; genus Pinus; species Pinus albicaulis. The sequence continues at coordinate 12,583,132 of CM076583.1, read as the reverse complement.
GCATGCATTTCATTCTCCTAGGGTTTTTCAAGTCAAAAGGATATTTTTATTGAGTCAAGAAAGTCCTTTTCAAGCACTTGTCAAGCATGTATTTCATGCTCCAAGGGTTTTTCAAGTCAAAAGAATACTTTTCCTGAGTTAAGAAAGTTCTCGAGTCAAGAAAGTCCTCGTCATTTGTATAATACCCTATTGGGAAAATTGTAATATGTAAAAGGTATTTCTTTTGAGTCTAGAAAGTCAAATTGAACTCCAAGCACAAGTTCACCCTACTAAGAGGAGTTGACCTATAATGGGCTATTAGAGCTCATGAGAAGGATATATAAAGGCAACAAGTTCAAGTCACTTGAACATATTTCTACAATTTGATCTCAAGAAATAAAAAAGAAGAAAAATAAGAGCGAAGGACAAGGAGGCAAAAGGAAGTCTAAGAGGGCAACAAAAATCTAGTTTTTGAGCCTTTTTCTCTCACATGTGTGAGGATTAGGGTTTGTATCACAATTGAACGAAGTCAAAATTTGTAGGTCCAAGTTGTAAGAGACCGATAATTGTAGATCAAAATTCTAGGAAGGTTGAAATATTAATTTGACCAACTTTGAATTTTGTTTCGGGAAACATTGACTTGCTTGAAGGGAGGATTTCTTGGAATGTTGACACATTCTGAAAGTGATGCCAGGGTACTGGGTTAAACATATCCTAGCATATAAAAAAAAACTCATGTGCTTCCAATCCAAATTATGATTCTTTGTTAAAACCACATCATATTCAGTTCAAACAATACATATGAAGGAAAGAGAGCCATACAAATAAAATACTGATATAAAACATAAAAACCATTCGACCAAATATTACAATGGGCGGCCTCTTGGCTCTCGGCCCTTCAAACCATTTCTCACTCTCTCTGTATTCCTCACTTCCTCACTTCTCTCTATGTCCTTTCACACTCTCACAAGTCACATATTTATACATAAATATGAATTTATTCCACTCCATAATTTCCTCCACACAAATCTCAACTTAAAATCTAATTTAAATTTATCTTTTTTTGGACTCAACTAAGTCCCGTTTATGGAATTCCTCATCCCTAGATTATCTACCTAATTGACTCCACTCATATCCTTTAATTATTTAAGGAATATTTACAATAATCCTCACATTTATATTCTCTCCTAATTTATTAAAAATGAGCAAATTAATTAATAAAATAATTAAAATATCTCACCCCCTAAATTACACAAAGGAATAATAAAAATTAGCTTTGATGCTCCTGCATCAGACTCCCCATGTAGAGAAGTTTCCATAGACTCCTGTCTATGAGGTTTGTCGCTTTTTTGTAACAATGCAACAACCACAAGTCTTGATGACTTGCTCCCTCCAGGATTCCAAACTTTGTTCTGTCGCTGGTCCTTTGAAGTATTAACTTGATTTAGTAACTCATCACCCCCTCTATCGATCTTATTCCATTGGCTTTTCCAATACTTTCTTTCGCCAATTCCTCGGAGAAATTCCTCTTTACCTAAATCTTTCGTCTCCAACTTAGCTGAACTCTCAACTTTCTGCAATGGAGAATAATCAAGAACTCCTTCTTGATTAAAACTATAGTCCTTGATTGATTTTATAGCAATAACTCTTTCATCTGATGTTGTACCTGCATTCACCAGCAAACTGTTAGTTTTAAAAAGATAAGACATTTCGGTCTCTTTTGATGCTTCAAGCACCAATCTCCCATCATCGACTTTCTAGAATTCAATAGATTCAGTTTCGAACTGCTAGCTGCTTCCATATTCATCCTGCTGATTCAATATTTTTGTCTCCTTTTTGTCTCTATGGACACAACTCTCTTGCTATACCTGATGCTCAACTTCTCTGACTTCGACATTATATCTATTAATGTTGTTTTCTGTACCTACAATTACATTATTGTATGAAAAGTTACAACATTCATTCAACTCCATAAATGTTAAAAAAAATTCATCCCTATCACACATAGTAACTGTAATTTCTTCTGGATCAGGTTGTGCAAGTTTTACTTCTCCATCAGGTTCCTTAAGCCATCATTCCAAGAACTCGATTTCCATATGAAATCTTTCCAGCACTTCATCACAACCTTCATTCCCAGCTTCATTCTTCTTCTGGAAATATTCCTAAATTGTCCTGGTTTCAGCATCATCACACTACAAAGTTCTATCAGTAATTTCATTAAACAAATACATTTGTTTACCACCTTGGATTATATCTTTGGCATTTCCATTTTTCTTCTGCTCCATAATAGTGTCAACTTGCTGTCTTACCCCAAACAAGAATTCATTTGTGATTTCTTCCTGCTACAAAAAATTTGTACCTTCCTCCTCTGAAAGGAATTCTCCACCAGAATTCACCTCAAAAGTTTCCTTCATCTCTATGATAGTTCCATCAGACTTTCCACCATCTGTCGCAAATCCTGCAAACATACATAACTGTGAGAAAAAATACAAGGCTTCATAGCCTCATCTAATTATTTCACCAAAAAATCTTTAGACTCTTTTGAACTATCCCAATAGTTCATGAGATCTTCCTCATTGATCTCTTCACCCAAAATTTCACCCTATTCCGGGCCACAAATGGAAACATCCATTTTTAACTCAGCCTCTCTGAGTTCTTCATACCTCAACATCTGCTCAAGCTTCCTCAGCTCTTATGTCAATTGTATTTTTACCTGCTTTTCCCTCTTTGTGTGTAGTCTCTGCCACTTTACCTTATTCCTCGTGGTCCAACCATGTGTCTGGTATTTCACATTTTTCTGCAACAACTCCATTAACAATTCAAGGTGAATTTTTATCTTAGCCTTCTCCTGTTCATAATCTTCTTCCATCAACCGATCACATATGCCACTTACCTTGGCATTTTCCTTCTTCTTCCTTCTAATGTGGTCTTCATTAAATCTTCAGAAATGACTATCAACAGTCATCTTCTCCTCCTTTGTGAACTTCATCGGTTCACGTGTGGACTTCATTCCATCCCTTTATCAGCAATCCTTCACACTTTCCATTCAACAATGCAAGATTTCTTCTGTGCTTGACCTCTTTCAGTTCACTGTCTTGGAAACAATCTCTGGCAATTCTCTTGCTTCACTTTGCTACAAACAACACTTTAGTAATTCATGTGTTAAAATGAACAATTCTTTGGGTGTCGGGCTCTGCCGATCATGCACCCAATTACATTCATACTTTTTACTTAGCTTATGACTCTTTGACTTCAAACTTACACCAATTTTTCATCTTGGATGAAAATACTCAATATTCACTCAAACTATCCAAACTTTCATTTTACTCTAACATCTATTTTGACTTCAAGCTTTGCCCAATAATCATAATAGTGGATAATTTGACTTAATTAAAGTTATACAATCCTCCAACAAAAATACACCCCTAATACATCTTTAGGATGTAAAATATTCACTCCCTTTTATACTTCATTCTTATGAAAAATCATCAATTTTCCCTTATCATTTTACATGATACTGAAGTCTTTAGTCAAAATGCAATTCAGGTTTTTCAAGATTTATTTTAAGGTGAAAATAAATAAACCATTCAATCTTCAACGTTCAAAAATACCTTCCTGAATTATCATACCTCATGCTCCTATTAAGGTTATTAATAAACCTTATTCTCTACAGTCTCAATTCTCTGGTTTCCATTCTGCTGTGTCGTCTTTGTCACTATAAATACTCGCATGCCCATAATCTCATCATCTTAATGCAAACATTTCCCTGCACTTTTATGCACCATACAATATCAATTCACATCTCTTCACCTATGTACAGAGAACAAGTTTTTAACCTCTTCGATGAATAATGTACAACTCATACATCACCTTCATTTTGAATAACACCTCTTTGATGCTACCACATGATGGTAAAACAAATATTTTACAACATCAAGCAATTATGTTTTCAATCACCAATCAAAAGAATTCTTCTTTTTCCACTACAAGCTTTGGTCCAAAATGACTTAACAAAAAATTTGAAGAATCCACATTATGCATAATAAACCCTCTCACATAAAAATGCATGTTTCTCTTTATATCACCCAGGATTAGCACATTTTCCCATTCATTTTCCATTCATTTATACCTCCGCATTTGCAACGAGTATGGTAAGGAAATTTAATCATCCAACTTTTAAAATACATCTACTCAATGAATATTGATTCATTCAATGAGCACTTACCTTGAATCTTCTCATGGTTGAAATGATCCAACCCTTCTCTCGCATATTATTTTAGGAATACATTCAAGCCTCTATAGATTTACTTTGAATGTGTAAGATCCATTCTCTCTCTAGCAAATAAAATTCTTCCAAACAATTTTCTAACATAAATATTTTCCCATCAAATAATGTTAGAAACATTCAAAGTACACATAATCTCCCCTCTTAGTTTAAGCCAAGTTCCCTCATCTCAATCTCTTCAATTTCAATTTCTTGCTTTGAAAATATGAAATCTTTATTTAACCAAATATCCTTTCAAGATTACATTCTCCCAAAAAAAATGTACATGAATTTTTCAAAAACTTTACCTCGATCAATCCGAGTGACCTTTTCTTATGCTGGAAGGTGTTACCGGGGAAAGACTGGATCCATACCTTGAATGTTTTGTTAGAGTCGCACCTCTTTCACAAGCCCCACACATGAATTTTCTTAAGTTCCTTAATACGACTGGCTTTCAAAACATTAGGTTGGTCGAATCCATAACGTCACACCTCCATGGAAATGGAGTTAATTTTATAAGTCGGTATTAGATTGGAACTAACACCAATCTCTATGCCATTCCTCAACATTGACATTAAAGGCTTACACAACCTCCATGAGTTTTTAAACTACACTCTAGTTACGGCATACCACAAATGATGAATATTTCACTTAATTTTTTTTCAAAAATGTCCAATTCTATTAAGGCCCAGACTTACTCTTCAAAATGATGAAATTGATCTATTCTGCAATTCCAATTACCTCTCTTTTTATACCTATAGTAATAAAATATTGCACCATATGTGAAAACTCCATTTCTTACCATATTTGATGAGTCCACGAAGGACCATTTTAATTATATGCAATAATAACATAATTAAAATTGCAAAAAACAAAACTCGTTCAATTTAATTTTGAGCCTATGCTCATCTCAACCCAAACTGAATATAAAAATATTAAAGTTGTAACCAATACCACCATCCTTCAAAATTTACGTCCAAACCGATCATTAAAAAAATTCTGCATTATGGCACAATACGATGTTTCCTTTGTTGTGACATATTACAGTCATATGTCATGCGGTTCATTTGCTGTGCACATTGCTTAAGACTTCAACCTCACCTCTGCTGCAAACCGGGACTACTTCGTGAACGTTGCCCTCGGTTTGTGTGCATTGCTTCAAACCATGCTTCCGCAACATCTCCTTTTCTCTCACCTGGCACGTTACCTCAAAACCCCACTCGTGATTGGCTCACATCCTATAGGCAGTGGTATCCACCTGCTCTACCATATTTTCATGTGCGTGCTTCTTATGACGCCACACTAGTAGTGTGCTTATTGTAAAGTCGCACTCTACTTCACGGTGTGTAATTGGCACGTTCATACCACAGCTATGCTCATACCACACTTGCACTGTGTGCAATGACCTGCTCATACCACAGCTTAGCCTGCATGGTTCTTGTAACGCCACACTACGCTTGTGGTATTACAACGTACTCCTTCCATAAGCGTCAAGAAATCCACCAGCAGTGCGACCTCTTAGTTGCTGCGAGGTTGTGGTTTCCAACCATAGCTTACTACAATGTGTTTTCCCTTCTGCAAACTCTTCTCTTTCTCCCCCAATTGAATCAACCTCTCACGTAGTCTCTTAATATTAATGAGAAAATTCCGCGCATTTCAGCTTTAATACTGCTCTGTCAATTTTCACTAAACGGAGTTGGTTCTATCCCACACCTACTCTTGCAATCACACACTTGAATATACAAAAAAAATATTCATATATAAATTTGTAGACTCAATGCGCCACAATATATTTCAATCAAATTTTAATTTGGAAATTTGACCCGCTCTCTTCTCTCACAACAAAAAATCAACCGAAATAGCCTCAATGTAGGAGAGACTCATCCTCCAACTCATCTCCTTTGTTTTGATACCAAATGATGCTAGGGTACTGGGTTAAACAGATCCTAGCATATAAAAAAATCATGTGCTTCCAATCCAAATTATTATGATTCTTTGTTAAAACCACATCATATTCAGTTCAACCAATACATATGAAGGAAAGAGAGCCATACAAATAAAATAATGATATAAAACATAAAAACCCTTCGGCCAAATATTATAATGGGCGGCCTCTTGGCTCTCGGCCCTTCAAACCATTTCTCACTCTCTCTGTATTCCTCACTTCCTCACTTCTCTTTGTGTCCTTTCACACTCTCACAAGTTACATATTTATACATAAATATGAATTTATTCCACTCCATAATTTCCTCCACACAAATCTCAAATTAAAATCTAATTTATATTTATCTTTTTTTTGGACTCAACTAAGTTCTGTTTATGGAATTCCTCATCCATATATTATCTACCTAATTCACTCCACTCATATCCTTTAATTATTTAAGGAATATTTACAACAATCCTCACATTTATAGTTTCTCTCCTAATTTATTAAAAATGAGAAAATTAATTAATAAAATAATTAAAATATCTCACCCCCTAAATTACACAAAGGAATAATAAAATTTAGCTTTGATGCTCCTACATCAGAAAGGAAGGGTTTCTACTATTCCAAGGGGCCGAAGTTGCAAATCTAAAGTGGACGGTAAAAATTCCAAAGTGAAGCATATTTAAATAAGTTTGAATTTTGTTGACTTGGTAAAACTTTGACTTGTTCCAAGGAATAAATTATAGAAGGGTTTACTTGGTGCTTGGAGGAGGTTTTTAATTAAGTCTTAGAGCCTTGTATTTTTCATTTAAAATTATTCTATAAGAAGAGAAGAGACTCTTTCTAGGTTTTCCCATTAGAGGGGTTTTTCCCTAGCTTGGAGCCTACTTCTTGTGTCTGTTTTCTTTATGTTTAATGCTCTTCATAGTTGTTTGATGAACAAAATATAATAAATAATAATAAGAAATAAATAAATATCGCAAGAAATTATTAAGAATAAGGAGAAATTTTTAAATAACTGCCCTACTACATTCTCCCACAAAAATGAGGATTGAATTTGGAAAAAGGGCAATGGAAAATCTCATAAAACAAATATTGCATCCTCATCCAACATTCTCTCCACCCATGGAAATTACTAATTCTATCCTTTACAAACTAAAATTTTCACATTAGATTCATTTTTTATTACAACAATATGTCACCAAACACAACAACTTTATGTATCTTGGATCCAATTTATGTCTCCTTCTTAGAACAAATATTGGTGTCAATGATGGAGGGGGCTAAAAATTTATGCCTTATCAGTAGGTATCTCTCCCTATTTTTTGCATAAATACACACAAGAAGATAGCGAAGGAGACTTAGGATGCGTATCTAGTTAAAAGCTACATGATCGATTTTTTTATTTTCATGGGAATTGGGAACACACAAAATTTGGTTGAATATTGTAAACTTTATGTAAATTTCCAAATATATTATGCAACACCATTTTTTTATAATACAAAACCATGATATTTTTAATTTTTAAATGTCAATGTGCCATATTAATACTATGATATATATAAAATATATATATTTTTTTTACTTAAAAAAAATAAATTGTTTTTCTTTGGAAAACATTGAAAAAAATGAATTAAAAAATTTATGAAACATGTAATAAAATAAAAAATAAGAATATTTTTATCTAAGTATAAATAATATTTTTATGAACCTGTCTAAATCCATCTTAATTCTAGATCTATCAAGCACATAGAGGGATCAAATCTCTCTACGTGAAAACCTTTTCTCAAGTTTTGCTTTAAAAACTATGTTTGCAATTTGAGAGATTTGATCCCTCGCAACGCTTGGTAGATTTATATTAATATAGATTTATGTTGGTATTTATGACAATAGGACTAGTTACAAGGGAGTAGTGTATTCTTCTAACATAATATTTGATTAGTTGTGAGGAAATTCTCTATATATTACTCCCCATTATGATCTTCAAATCCTCCCACTAGCAACATATAGTTATTAAAGAATTTCATTTTAAATATTAAAAAGGTAGATCATTTTCCTCAACCCATCCAATTCAAAACATAAAATATTAATTGAAACCAATTACACAAAGGGAAAACAAAACTTTAATCTAATTCCATCATCCTAGATCCATCTTAACTTTGAATTTACCAAGCACCTAGAGGGACACAATCTCTTTTCACACTAAAAGAGGTTTTCATATCAAGAGATTTGATCCCTCTCGTTTCTTGATAGATCCAAAATTAAGATGGATCTAAGCTGGGTTAATTATTATAATCAATAATTAACTATAATTATTAATTAAAATTAATAATAAATTAATTATTAATTGCAATTAATTATAAATTATGTAATTATTAATTTCATGTTATTGTATTTTGTTTTAGTTGTATGTAATTCGAACAAGTTAAAATGTTTTATTAATAATATAATTATTATTTTATTTTAATTTTAATTTAATTTAATCTAATTTTAATTTTAATTTAATTTTCATCGAGTCAAAATGTTTATAGGACATTAGAGTACATTACAACATCTCTACCATAATATACTCGAGAAATCATCTTGTGCAACTAGGGAGATCATTCTTCTATATAACATGTTGCCAAATTACTATACGTCATTAGTCAAATGTTCATTGTAGTTTCTATTTTCAATTTTTAATGTGCCAAATTCTTTTTAAATGAAAGTCTTGAAAATATTAAACAAAATTATTGTTACTCATGCAGTGAATTTGTCCATAAGGCTATTGATTGTAGGCTTCATGCAAAAAGGAGTAGGAATGTAAGGAAGGTTAATAGTAGAATATATGAGTCATTTCCCCCATTCCTTGGTCACGTAAGGTTTTTAAATGTGTGTTAAAATATTGGAAATATAGCTAAAGGTTGAAAGTTTCCTGGTTTCTAGAAGAAATCCAGTAAAAAAGTGAAGGTCATTTAAGACCAACCAAAAAAGAAGATAGAAATACATGTGCATATTGGAGATCATCCCATCAAATTTTGGAATAAGGAGTAATAAGAGATTCCAATCAAAAACTGAGGCTTGCATGGTCTTGGGGTGAGCATATGGCAACATCATGAGTTGCATGAAGGAACATTGAAGGTGAAACCATAGTGAAAGCACTGTGTGCGGACAAATATGCATTTTAGGAAGGAGGTGCGTGAGCTCATGAGCTGCACAAGGTTTTATTTTCATTAATGGTTTATTTTGGTTTCAGATTAATGATTATTGGTTTAACCATGTATGACTATTGGTAGCATTGGATAAGTTGTTTGTTGAAACCCTAATAATGATTTTGAAGACATCAAAACCAAGAATATCATCCCATGTGCAAGTTCAAGGTTATGTTTTGATGCGATTTAGGGTTTCTCCTACTTAGTTGATGAATGTAGTTACTATTATACGTGATGTAAATATGTGTTGCATGACCATTCTAGGTATAAATTATCAATTTTTATAAGTTTTTAGGGTTTCTAAATAGAATGGTGTATTACCAAAGTTTATGCCAATGTGGTTTATTGATGATTATCCTCTTGATGTTGGTCATATGTGTAAATAATTTTATGTTATTAATGTTGAATCTATTAAGACTGTGGTGATAATGGTTTAGATAGAAGGTGTGTGATTTATGATTTGTTAAAAATTTATGATATCAACATGAGTATGACTTTCTCAGGGAGAGAGTTTTCAAGGCATGGAGATAATGAAGAGACAACACATGTTGACGGGTAGAATATCATATGCTTTGGTGGATCAATAGTTAATTATTCGAATTATGATCCCTTTCTGGTAACAATGGGAAAAGACACAACTATAGGAGTCTATCATGCTTATATATTTGTTTATTTGAAATTATATTATTGCAGGGGTTATCTATTGTTGCATAAATATTTATAAAAATTTATTTGTTGAGTTGATAGCTACTCATGTATTATGTGTCAATTAATATGTTGATCAATTTTTGTAACAAGATAAGTGGTTGTGTATGAGTTGTGACTATTGCATCAAGAAATTTTTATTTTATCGACTCATGTGTTGTTAGAGATGCTCTGTTATGCTTCATTCCAACTTTCTCTCTAGAGTTAATGTTTGTGTTGCAGGAGTATGCTTGTATGTTGTTCAGACCCATTGATGATTTACTACAAATATTGATGAGGAGGATTCATGAAGCCTCTTTATATATTGAGATTCTGGTGAGACCTTAAAGATTATGGTTGAGGCATTGAGAGATATTATGCATATATTTCTTGTGTTATCATGTTCTATGCCCTGCAATTATATTTCTACTGTTGTGAAGAGCACATATTGTTATTTATTTATGTGATGTATTTCTATCAATCCATCTACAGTTAAGTGGAGGTTAAAGTATTGAGCTACTTATGGTCATAATACTGCTTATTTGTACTGCATATTAAATATCAATGTTACAATATTATGTTATTGGCATGTTGGCATCTAATCAGCGGTTTTGCAAGGAATGTTGGCATAATTTATCTAGCTCACATATATTTTCTCTTTTCCATTAATGTCAAAGGTGAAGAGATAAATAATATATGGATTAGTGTTTGTAGGAGGTTTCCATCAATGCCAAAGGGGGGAAATTTTTGGAATTATGGAAAGTTGGAATTGATGTCAACTTGTGATTTTTTAATGGTTTGATGATGTGGCTACCAATAAGTGTTTAGTGGATCAAAGATTGTATTGTTGTTATGGCATGTTGTTGGTATTATTGATGTATTCTAGAGCTACAAAAAATCTTTATATAATGTTTGCAAATGTTTGGTAGAGGTTGGAAGTTGAACTTATTGAAAGAAGGAAAATGATGCTGAGTAATAGAGACTACCGCTAGATTCATTCTTTATGCTTGTGGCACATGCATAAATGGTGTAGTCTTGCTTCTTCATGACTATGACAATTGCCTCTATATTGCTATGAAATTCCAGTAACACTTCCTATAGATGGTGAAAAGTAAAACCACATGATTTACTAACGAATTTCCCAAGGTGTTTGGAATTAATATGAAGTATGTTTGATATGGTCTGCAGTGTGTGTGAATAAATTGAAACATTGATAGTGGTCAAATTTATGTTCAATCCGGTCTCATAGTATTAATGGAATATTTTAATGCTTTATTTGGAGCATAATTCTTGATCTAGTTTTTCTAATTAATATGGAAACAATTTCTCAGTTGATTTGGTCATGAGTTCAAGTGGAAACACACTTAATCATTGATTTGGTCATCTAATGGCCCTTCGTCACATTGTGTGCTTTTGTATAAGATGAAATAACTTTCACGCAAAAAATTTTAGAATCAGTAACATTAAGTGAAAAATGATTACACTTGTAGTTGAGCATTTTTTATTGAATGGAGAGGAAATTAAAGTAAGTGACATGTGAAGAGAAAGAATATTGGCTAAGTGTGAATTGAAATAGTTATATATAGTTGTAAATGTAATGGAAAAGCACAAATTTAGTTGGTTGATGGAGAGTTGTGATTGGTATGTGGATATTGTCATTTGGCTGCCTGCATTGAAAAGGATATGGAAAACCCAAAATGTATTCTCTATTGAACATTAACATTTTTCAATTAGATGAAATGTTTGGTTGTAATTTGTTGGTTATGAGTTGATAAAATACAAATTAATGTGTGCACGAGAATGATCATAACTTGCTTAACCAAATGCCAACCAAATGCGAGAGACTATGTATGCATAGAGTCCTCATAATTTGTGTTGCTATGCATGTAGTAGTGCAATGAATTTTCTAGGACCTATATTATGATCATGTGTTACAAATTGGTATTGATATGAAAAATTTATGTTGCATGGTTAGTGCATTCTTGTTCAAAGATTATGCATCCTCCTATAATATTACTGAAGATGAAATGTAATATCTATTAATGTATTTCCTACATATGCACTATATGGGTTAGAAAATGGATATAATATTCTTAGTGAGAATGATTTGGTATGCTACTAATATGAGCATGACAAAGATATTATCTTGTTCGTGAAAGGGTACACATATAGGTATATATATGATACCATTAGTTGTAAACATCAACATCTCATCAACTCTTTTATATAATATTCAATATACAATTACTTGTCCTAGTATGGATGTCTTGGCCTTAGAAGTACTTTAAATATTATCGTTGCATATACGAACTTTGTTCATTACATTCATATCACAACATTTCTATGAGTATATGAAATTTTTCATTACATTGGTATCAAAGCATTCCTCTAAGTATACAAACTTTTTTCGTTACATTGTAGCTAGCTAAGATAGGGAGTTGGGGCTTCCTAGTGTTAGGATATTCCGACAAATAGGAAATAGTTAAGTATAACTTGGTCTATAGTAGGGTTAGGTAAACTATGTTTCTTTACTATGTACATTTGTAACTTATAATCTGATAGTCACAATACGTAGTGATCCGATGGTTCATTCTCTCCTCGGTGTTACCGACACTTGATCTGTGGCTTAACACTTGATTGGTCCATGATCTCTATTTAAATAGCATGGAGGGTCATTTTTCTCGTGACCGTTTATGAGAGAATCTTAAGTAAATTGTCTTTCTTTATATTAATAAATTTCTTGAATTGGCCACATTGGCTCAAGCCGTGGACTATTTCCCCCTTTGAGGGTTTTAACCACGTCAAATACTAGTGTAACGATATTTGATTTGATTGTGAGTAGTGACCTTTGGTGTTTGATCTAGGGAACTTACCCTGTAAATTCCTAAATGGTATCAGAGCCATTTTGAGGGACGCATTTGTTGTTAATCCGAATCTGAATCTATTTTAACTACATGCGACTGTCGTTTTCCAGATCTACTGTTTGTGATCAATTTTGAGGCAGGGGAACTACTTTTTTGTGTCTGGAGCCTCTGTTACAGTGAGAAACCCCTTTTGTTTCATGAGAAAAGGTTTCGGTTGCCTAAGTTATGTCATTTTAGATCCCGACGTATAAAGTAATTTTTTTGCAGTTATATTTATTAGTCCATCTATTTATATTTGTTTATAGTGTTTTTTTTATTATCAGATATATACCCTCTTCTCTGTGTATTCTTGCTGTGTGCGATGTGGAAAACTAGAAAAATGAAGATGAGATTTTTTTGCTATGTATGCTCTTTTGCCATGACTTTGTGTGATCATGGAAAATCAGAAATAGCAAGAAAAAATATATAGTCACTCGACAAAAAAACTAGAAATCTAACGTTCTTTCATAAGGCTTTTATTTTTTGTTTTCACTTTTTTTTTTTTTTGCAGGAAAATCCACGCATACTGAAGGGAAAAACAAAAAATCCCCTTCCTCCTTTCAAATAATTACATAATCCTTTTACTATCTCACTTGGTGTAAAGTTACTTTATGAGAATAAAGGTGTTGGGTTCAAGTCTCTTTGTCAAGATTCTTTCTCTAAAAAGATTTTTAGGTTTTGTTAAGTTACTTTTTCCTAAAAATCTTTTTGGCAAGTTTCTTTTTTTTCTTCAAAGGGTTTTATTCAAAAAACACATTATAAAAGAGACACTGACTCATTTATAAAAGTGGATCACATAAAATAGTATTCTTTTAAAAGTGAGCTTATTATATTAAGTTTGGTAAAGGGGGGATTTTTTTTTTTAATTATAACTTCATCATCAAATTTCAACCTATCATGTAACTACTCGACATCTACTCCAACATTTCTTCAAAAATGCATAACTTATTCATCCAGAAGCCGATTTCAGAATCATGTTTTTTGAACCAGCTTAATTTTTTGATATATTTCCATTGGAGTAGATAATTTCAAATTTTCAGCTTCAATTTTTAATAATGGAAAGTGCATGCCCGGTTATTCTTAACATCACCAATTATTTATAATGGCTATCCTACAGGGTAAAATTAATTATAAGTAAAGGGCTTTATAGAATAGCCACAAGGCAAGAATATAAACCTACCAATGGAGATAAAAATGATAAATGGGAAAATAAACAAGATCAAAAATGAAGATTTATAGGAATGTCCATTGCTCAAGATCTTAGATTTCATATCCAATAAATTGAATCCCCTCATGAAGCTATGAAAAAGCTAAATATTGTTTTTGGCATTCAAAATGAAATCAGAGCCCACCAACTTGAAAATGAGTTTCTTACTTTGGACCCAAATAATTTCTCTTTTATTGAAATTATTTTGTCCAAATTCAAGACCCTAAGACTTATTTTAGAAGGTTGTAAGGTCAAAAAGGAAGATGGTAGTATTATCTATTCCATTCTTGCTAAGATAGGCCCTGCATACTATGTATTTTTTTCCACCGTCCATTCCACTAGACAAGCCCTCATTTGTCAAGGGACAACCTACAAGTCCACCTCTTTTGATGCCTTTTGTGATTCCTTGATAAGAGAACAATACAAACTCTTACACCTTGGTATTATTAATACTGGAAACTCTTCTAAGAAAGCCTTAGCAGCCCTACAACAACCATATCAAAAAAATCCTGAGAAGAAACATCCTAAAAAGAATGGTCCTACACCAAACAAGGGTCTTAAGAAATTTCATCCGCAAACTGAAAAAGAAACTCAATAAAGTTATAAGCCAAATAAAAAAAAGGGAGGAAGACATATAGGCATTGCAACTTTTGTAATTGTGATGGCCACGTAGAGTCAAAATGCTTTGACAATATGGAAGCCTTGGAAGCAAAAATTAAGAAGCACAACATCCATTTGGATAACTCTTCAACTTCATCTTCAAGAATGGCACTCTTTGCATGTGGTTATCAATCATCAAGATCTGGTTATCGATTGAATGTATCTTCTTCTTCTCATTCTCATGAGTGGCTCATTGATTCTAGAGCATCTTACCACATGGCCAAAAATAAAGCCATGGTTTCTTCCTTAAATGATTGTAACACCAAAAATATTTATGTTGGTGATGGTAGATCTCTTAATGTTGTAGGGTCTGGAACCATTAATCTAGATAATGGTTAATCTAATGATGTATTGTGTGTTCCTACCTTACACTACAACTTTCTATCTATGTTAGGTCCCTATATTACTAGTATAGTCCCTTATTGTTGTTAGTGTAACCACATTATTGTTATTGTTGTACCCCTTTAACCTCCATATTGTTTTTTTGTTTTTTTGTTTTTGTTTTTGTTTTTTTTTTTTTTTTTGAATTAGTATAAATCTATTAAAAAAGGAAAAATATTTTACATCTTTCACGCAGCCTTGAATTTTCCCAGAAGAGTGGCATATGAAGCATATGAAGCACAAAAAAGACTGCCCTCTAGGGGAAACCAGTCCAAACCATACATAGTTCTACCATACTGCACGCGCCGGGGTGTCAAAATTGGTTTCCATTGTAATGTGCAAGTTTGATAAATTGTAAGACAAAGACTACTAGCTATTATAACTAGAATATCAAGAACAATCCCAACTAAGTGGGAATCATAAAGCAAAAACCAGACGCTAATGGTGTAATTAAGCATCATGCTGAGGAGGAGGTTCCTCCAGGATAAGGCACCTGTAAGCCTCCATATCATCATCCTCCTTTTTCTTGTCCGCGCCAGAGGCTTCGTTTCTCTTGGAGCGTTCCCGTCCACCACAGACCTTCTCCTCATCTTTAAGAGCTTTTCCTTTGTCCTGGTACACCTGTTGCTGTTGCTTGTCCATATCCTGAGCTGAAGCTGAAGAAGATCTTGCCTGAAGGGGTTCTTCCTTAAAGACCACCGAAATATAGGCAGTAATACGGGGTCAGTTGAGAGAGAAACTAAAGAAAAATTGGGCGGTCTGGGGAGTGTTGGAGGCCAGATTGACAGGGTAGGATGGAACAGGGTTGGCATGATGAACTCTACCTTGCCCACTACGAGTGTTCGAATATCCACCGATGAAGTAGTCCGAGGAGGGCGAAGAGGAGTCTGAATTGGAAGTGGAAGGGGTGCGTTGGGGATGGCCTCTAGTGCTAGCCCTTCAACATCTCATGCGTTGTCTCAGGCACGACATGGTGATGGGCACAAATGAAGGCGATGGAGGAGGCGGTGAGATGAAACTGGGCTGGAGTGGGTTGAAAATAAAATCTAGAGAGATAGTGGATTGATTGCAGAGGCCTATGCGGGATAGGTGAATCCTTTCCCCTAACTCAATGCAATAGCTGAGATGGCTGCATCGCCCAGTGGTGTGCGGTAGGAGGGATGCACAACCAAGGGAGAGAAAACTCTTTGCAGCGGAGGAGGGGGGAAGTCTGAGCTCCTGCTATCATTCTCCATCTTTAAACACAGAGAGGCACTGTCTCA
The DNA here is from genome assembly GCA_034641835.2 of Pinus albicaulis. Lineage (NCBI taxonomy): Eukaryota > Viridiplantae > Streptophyta > Pinopsida > Pinales > Pinaceae > Pinus > Pinus albicaulis. Next base: position 12,566,674 of record CM076583.1, on the reverse strand, counting down.
AAGCTCTCCCAGATTTAATTCTTCATTAATTTGATCCTCTGGTGTTTGTAGAGAATTCCTTATGAAGGCGCGAGGGAGCATTATGGTCGGATCTCGACCTCGGCTCTAAATTAATGCTACATTGATGAGAGCACTGGCTTGAATGCTGTTTTGATGGGTGGGCTCGTGAAATCTCATGTCGACAGCTTGGGTGGCCAAGTGGCCCCTCCCCTTGCCGAACCCCAGTCCCATTAGCATCTTATCACTGATGTTCACCTGCATCCGGGAAGTCTGCATCATATTGAACCAGATTATTGCATTCCTGTAATTGATCATAGTCATGGATTATGTTTTGAGAGCCAACAAGAAGAGTGTGGTCACTGTTCACTCCCACATTGGCCAAAATGTCTGCAACCTTATTTCCTTCCCTTTTTACATGTTTGAACAAGATTGCTCGATTGGTGTTGAGTACTTGTTCAATTAATGCAAATCTAGCCTCTAGTCTCCAGCTTTTAGAAATTTTGTTAGCATGGGCCCCTTGGAGAAGTTGATTGGCCATATTTATGAGAATTTGAGAGTCCCCTTCAATCTCCTAGGGATGCAGACCATGAATATGGGACAAATAAATACCCTGCCATATGCCTTCTAATTCAGCCGATTTGTTCGAGTCCCATCATATGTTGCCCAGAAAAAGAAGGAGAGGTTTACCTTCGTGATCTCTGAAGATTCCACCGAACCCTGCTTTGCCAGGATTTCATTTGGAAGCACCATCAAAGTTGAGTTTGAAAGTGCCTCGAGGGGGGGGGGGGGGGCAGTTTCTTGTCTCTAAAGAGGAATTGTGAGTTGTGCTGGGAGTTTTCAGAAGTTGGGGGATTTGAAGATTCCAATTAGCCTAGATGGCCTGCTCTTGAGGGAGAGTTGGAAAATCTTCAGCTTTCTAGTTTTGAAGCACCAAGGTCTCCTGAAGATTGAGACAAAGGTTGTTCCATATGGTGTCTGTAGGAGTGCTTTGATTCTTGAAGATGCGTCGATTTCTTTCCTTCCAGATAGTCCACACAAGAAGGCTTGGAATAATTCGCCAAAGTTGGTTAAGTAGATAACTTTTGTAAGGAGATTGCTACCAATTGCATATTGTGCTCATTATATCCTCTAAAAATTTGCACCTTTTTTAACATCTAAATCTAGGCTTCTCCCAGATTTGGTTGGCCAGGGAACAGGTATCCAGGAGATGTTGGATGTTTTCTTCCTGTTGATTGCAATTGGGACATCTTGACGGTCCATGAAAATTTCATTTCCAAAGGTTGTCCCAAGTGAGGATTTTCTTGTGACCAAATAGCCAGAGGAACATGGAGACCTTGGGCCAAATTCCTAGAGACCAAATTCTATTCCATAATGGATCAGGAGGCATTGGATCAGTACAAATTATTTTTTATGCCTTCTTGGTGGTGAAAGAACCTCTTGGGGTGTAGCCCCATCTTAGAATGTCCTTTTTATCAGAGTATCTGATTTTTTGTTTTTTTAATTCAGTCTCAATGGCTATCTGGTGGTGCTTTGCTCCATTCTTGATGAGTTGGGTAGATGGGCGTCGTTGTCTGTATCCTTGGTATGAGTTGGGGGTCCATTTTTACTGCACCATTTCCTTTTGTTGCTCTACCCATTTCTCATTAGGTGGGGGATTGTAGATGCTGCAAAGCCGAGGTTGTTGTTGCCATGAGTCCATCCAAAACCGAGCTGTGTTACCATCACTAATTTCCCAGAAACTATGTTGTTGGATCAAAAGAAAGTGTTGTCTTGCTGCATTCCATATTAATGATCCCTTTTCTATTGGTGTGAATCTGATTAGCTCTTCAAGTGGCCTATGATTAGCATATTTAGCAGTCCATATTATTGCCCAAGGCGTGTTAGGAGCTAAAATCATTTGCCACCATATTTTGGCTCCCATAGTAGCATTACTATGAAGAGGATCTCTCAGACCTATGCCACCAAATTCCTTGGGTTTAAAAACAGTCGACCATTTTACTAAGGCCCATTTGCGATTTTGTCCTGTGGCTCCCAAGAGAAAATTGTGCTGCAGATATTTGATTTTCTTGAGAACCCACTTTGGAGCAGCTAGAATAGAGAAAAGATAGAGAGGCATAGATTGTAATATAGCTTTGACTAGAATGAATCTACTGGCTATGTTAAGAGCGCGGTATGTCCAAGAAGAGAGATGGGCTTCTAGCTTTTCTAGAAGAGAATTCAAAGAGGCATGTTTTATGGCCGAGTCAGTTAAGGGAGCCCCCAGATATTTGGAAGGAAGAGTAGCTATGGAGAAATAAGGATGGCCAAATAGCATGTTATCATCAAAAACTTGTTGGTGGGTAATAGCAGGAGAGTTATGGATGGAGATTCCCTTGAGGTGCTGAGAATGAAGCACCTATTTGATATGACATCCGAGACATTCCACCATTAACACAAAAATAAAAGGAGAGAGGGGGTCTCCTTGCCTGATACCTCGGGTGGGACTGAAAGGATGGGATAGTATGCCATTGATGAGGATGGAGAATAAGGTGGAAGAAACCGGACTCATTACCCAACATATCCAAGGGGAAGAGAAGCCAAAGGTTACCATTTTTTGAATATAAGTCCAGCTTAGTTTATCGAAAGCTTTAGATAGGTCTATTTTGAGAAGCATACCTTCCTTTTTGGAGCACTTGAAGGAGTGTATAACCTCATGGGTGAGAATTATACCATCCAGAATTTTCCTACCTTCCACGTATCCTGATTGCTCTGGTGAAATGAGGAGGGGAAGAAGTGGTTTTAGCCGAGAAGCAATGACTTTGGATATGACTTTGTAAATGACATTGCATAAGGCAATTGGGCAGAATTTTTCTGGCATGCAAGATTTCTCTTCTTTAGGAACTAGGGCGATGAGCGTCGAATTTAAAGAAGGAAGAAGCCAATGAAGGGTTCTAGATTCTTCCACTACATGCCAAACTTCCTCTCTGATGAGGTCCCAAAAAGTGTGGAAGAAGGTAGTGGTGAAACCATCTGGACCACGAGCCTTACCATTCTTGAGTTGTTTCATATCTAGATCTAATTCTTGAGGGTAAAATGGCCTTAGGAGTAGCTAGTTATGTTCCTCCAAAATAATTCTCGGAATATTTTGAGCGAGTTTTTCTATGGCTGGCAGCCTGTTGATTTGGGGCTCCTGGTGAACCGTATGGAAATGATTGATGATCACCTCTTCAATCTCTTCATGATCCTCCTTCCTTTCCCCTTGATGATTCTGGATATGAGAGATGGTGTTATGCATTCGCCTTTGTATAGTAGTTCTGTGAAAGAATTTTGTGTTTCGCTCTCCCTCTTTTATCCATCTGACTCTGGATTTTTTCTTCCAGAGGATCTCCTCTTGCTTTCTCTGCTCCTCCAACTGATTTTGAATACGCCTTTCTTGTTCCAAAGTCTCCTCTGTTCTACCTTCATTGATGATCTTTTGCTGGAGAGCCATCATTTCTTGGTTCAGAGCATTCTAATCCAGAAAAATGTTTCCAAATGTGGAGTAGTTCCATATTTTGATATGAATTTTGAGAAATTTAAGTTTCTGTTGGAATTGCTACATTTTAGAACCCTCTGGGGGAGATAATTCCTTCCAAGTATTACAGACCAAGTCGTTGAAATTTGAGTGAGTGATCCAAAACACTTCAAAATGAAAAGGACAACGAGTGGAGTTACTAGGCCTTTGCCATTGTAGAGATATTGGCCAATTATCAGATCCCGAGAGGGGCAGAATGGAAGCTGAGAAATCCCCTCCTAGGTGAATGTCATTATTAGAGATTAGGAAGCAGTCTAGTTTGGAGGAAATTTGCTGCCTACCAGCTCTGCAGTTGCTCCAGGTATACAATCCGTTGTTGAATTGCATATCTATTAACCAGTTGTTTTGTATGAAATCCTTAAAATGGTCACTTTCGTTCTCTAGTTTGGCTCTTCCTCCCTGTTTTTCCTTGAGTCTAGTAATCATATTGAAGTCGCCTCCAGTTATCCATAGTGGGTGGATTCTGTTGGAGTTGAGCTTGGCTATAGTATCAAGTAGAGTACTCTTGCTACCAACATCCTGAGGGAAATAGACATTAGTGAGATGTCCATGAATATTGGTTCCTATTATGTGTAATGTAGCTTGAATGATGTGATGAGATGCAATAAAGTCAGAGAGTGTGATAGCCTGCGTGTTCCATGCAATGGCTAACCCTCCAGATTTACCAGAGGCATCCACTGCAACAGAGTGACAACCTAGCCAAGCATTCGTTAATATGTTTCCAAGAGTGGTGCTATTACATTTTTTTTAGCATGAATAAAATTTGTGGTTTCTCCTGCTTTATCATGTTTTCTATCATTCGAAATTTTCTGGGACTATTTAGCCCTCTTAAATTCCAATATGTGAGCTTCATGATTCACTATTTGGTAGGGGTTTGTAGTACTTTTTTAGCTTGGAGTATCTTCCTGACTCCACCAAAATCTTGCCAATGGTGATGGTTCTTTGCAGATCTGTCTTTCTTCTTCACTTCTTAGAGTCCTTGGGAGATAGTGCTCCATCCCATTGACTACCTGGTTGTATTCCTAGTTGGCGCTGCTAAAAAGCTCTAGAGATTATGACCTCCAGGTTTTCTACCTGGAATTCTTGGATTTTATCGAATTCTTTCTTCCTGCAAGATTTCTCAAGACTCAAAATGTCGAGTCCTCTTAAGTATATACTTTCAGGCTCCTCCTCCATATGTTGTGCCTGGTTGCTGCCATCCATGGTTTCATTTGTAGAACGAGGCTGATGAATAACACAGTCAACATCCCTTCCATTTGGTTTCCAATCAAGATCTGTAAGAGTCATATCCTTGTTAGGTTGGGTATCAGTTGAAAGCTCGGGTGTCAAGATAGAGCCAGAGGGTGAGGTTGCATTGGACAATTTGGGAGGGGCGGTATCTTGCTGGCTGGCAGTTGGGAGAGATTCATTTTCCTTGGCTCATGCATCAAAGCTGTTGCTAGTTGAAGGGATTGAGGAAGTATCATGGAGGGCTTTTTTCCCAGAGGCGAGTTTTTTATGAGTCCTTTTTCTAGTGGTGACTTTGGTGAATCCTTCAGGATCAGGTTTCTCTTATGCATCATTGGGCTGAGGCTTAGAACTTAAAGGGAAATCACGAAAAATATGACCATGGACGTGACATTTTCGGCATCTGAAAGGTACATGTTCATAATCTAAAGGCTGGATCCATTCAAAATCATCACAATATAGACTTACCGAGTCTGGGAGAGCTCTGTCTAGGCGCATGTAGGTGCATATGCGAGCGTATGAAGTGTATCTTCAGAGATTTTTTTCTTATGCTATTTTGATGAACTCTCCCAAGCCATTTTCTATATCCTTTAGTGAATCTTCATCCTAGTATTCCAACAGAAGATAATACATCCGGATCCACACAGGAGCCCAGTTGAAATTCTCTTTGTCTGGGTTAAATCTTTCCACCCAGTCCTGTAAATATAATTCGGCTGAGTTGAAGAAATAAGGGCCACCATCTAGGACTCTGTTATGATCTTCAATACAGTATAAAATCGCCTTAAAGAATCATTTTGGGCCAAGCTGCAAGGTCACGTGTCCTTTGGGTTTCCATTTTGCTATTATCCACCTCCGAAGAGCTTTTTCAGTTCGCCAGAAGCCGATAAATTTATTGATGAGGGCATGGTCCTTCATGAAATGGATTGGACCATTTATTCTATGACTTGGAAATTCTATTTTAGGCCATTTGGCTACTATGGGCTTACAGGTTGAAGATGTCGCTGTGGGATGGTCCTTGTGCAAAGCAGCATCTCCCTGTGCATCACTTGTCTTTTCTGCCGAGTCTTGAGAGGCTTTTGGTGGTTCTTGCATCGGGATAATTTTCCTTTCATCATTGTCTATTTGAACATGGGAGGAGTTCTTTGTCGTATACAAGACTGTATTCGTGCCAGAGACAAATGAGGGGGGTATTGAACCCCCCCCCCCCAACAGGATCACCATTACAGGGTCCCCCTTGGAACAGAACGACGGATTTGTTAGAAAACTATATATTACAGAGAAATGCAACAGATAAAATATGCAGAAAATACAAGCACACAAAACACATAAAACTAGAGAGACACAGATATAAGTGGTTCACCCAGTTTGGGCTACGTCCACCTCAAACAGCCAGTCCTTCCTTTATATTATCTAGCAAAATGAAGAGACACAACCTACATCAGATCCACTGTAATATCCTCTGTTCTCTCTCATAGTCTCCCTCTCTGTTTCTCGCTCTGAGAATACACATACAATACACAGCCGCAATACAATACCCTCATAAAAGTGAGGGTTTGCATTCTAGGGAAAAAACCCTAAACTAAACATAACTTCTACCGTCAGATCATTTGCCTAATGAACGGCCCAGATTGACTAGAAATTACTATACTTTTACAAGGCAATTTTACATCTGTTTTTAGCTTCGGGGGCGCTGCCCCCAAAACCCCCCGCCAGGGGGGGGGTGGTCCATAAAGTTGCTGTCGCCCCCCCCTTAGATCCCCCATGGCAGCGATTAATTTACGAGTGGCGTTGCTGCCCCATTTAAGGTATAGAGGTCCAATGCTGTGATACAAAGTAAGCAAGATAATCAGGCTCCACACCCAACAATCTTCCACTTGGAGACTGATTGTAGCAATTCCACCGCTGCTTCATTTGCTGGACAATGACTCGTCTTTGGACCTGGTTGTTTCTCATTTTAATTGTCACCCTTGAAGACCAATTGAAACTGAGCACGTTCTCAGTTTCACCCTGGTTACAAATTTTGTTAACATATCTGCAGGATTCTGGTTAGTGTGTATCTTTTCCAGCTTCAACTCTCCATCTTCCAATACTAACCGTATGAAATGGTACTTGAGATGTATGTGTTTAGTCCTGGAATGAAATGTTGAGTTCTTTTCAAGATGAATGGAACTTTGGCTATCACTGTATAGCATGCCCATATCATGCTTCTTACCAAATTCATCCATAAACCTTTGTAACCAAATCATTTCTTTACTAGCCTCTGTAGCAGCAACATACTTTGTTTCTGTTGTTGAAAGTGCAACAACACTTTGGATTTTTGAAACCCAACTAACAATTGTTCCACCTACAGTAAATACATATCTTGTAGTGCTCCTCCTGTTATCACTGTCACCTGCCATATTTGCATCAACATATCCCTGTAGAGCAATGTTTAAACCACCAAAGCATAATGCTTGATTTGTGGTACCTCTCAAATATCCGAGAATCCATTTTACTGCCATCCAATGTTATTTTCCTAGATTTTTCATGTACCTGCTTACAACTCCCACTGCATGTGCAATATCAGGCTTTGTGCAGACCATTGCATACATTAAGCTTCCAACTGCTGATGCATATGGAACTTTAGACATATATTCCATTTCTTCATGGGTCTTGGGTCACAACTCCTTACTAAGTTTGAAATGGCTAGAAAAAGGTGTACTAACTGGTTTTTCATTCTGCATATTAAATATTTTCAACACCTTTTCTATGTACTCATTCTAAGACAATGTTAATTTGCAATTTTTCCTCTCTCTAGTTATCCTCATACCAAGGATTTGTTTTGCAGCTCCCAAATCCTTCATTGAAAATGAATTTGCCAATTTGCTTTTGAGCACATTTATTTCCTGCATGTTAGACCCTACAACAAGCATGTCATATACATACAATAACAATATAATATAGCTGCCATCATTTTGTCTTTTTAGATAAACACAATGATCAGAGTGACATCTAGTATAACCTTGTTCAGACATAAACTTGTCAAATTTTAGATACCACTACCTTGGAGCCTGTTTTAAGCCATACAAGCTCTTCTTTAACCTGAACACGAATTTTTCTTTCCCTTTTACCTCATATCCTTTTGGTTGCTGCATGTATATCTCTTCCTACAAATCTCCATGGAGAAATGTTGTCTTTACATCTAACTGTTCAAGATGTAAATCTTTCGTTGCTACAAGACTTAAGATAGTTTTGATTGAAGTCATCTTAATAACAGGAGAAAATATTTCATCAAAATCAATACCTTTCTTCTATGCAAACCCCTTCACCACAGGTCTAGCTTTGTACCTCTATTTTCCTCCATCTTCTTCCTTCAGCCTGTAAACCCATTTATTCTGGAACGTAGTTTTACCTGCAGGAAACCTGACTAAGTCCCAAGTCTGGTTATGCATTAAGGAGTCCATCTCTTCTTCCATGGCTAGCTCCCACTTCTTCCTACTTTCAACCTGCATTACTTCTTCATAACATTCAGGTTCACCAAAATCAGTCAACAATAAATAATATAATGACAGAGAGTATCGTTCAGGGGGTCTACTTATCCTGGTAGATCTTCTAACACCACTTTCGGGTGTTTGAGGTGGCTGTTGCTGTTTTGGTGGTTGCTGCTGCTGTGGTTGTTGATTATTATTATTTTCAGGCACATTTAATTTTTCAGTTATCTCATCAAGAACTGTGTATTCCTTGCTTTCTTTTTCCTGTTTCTTTTCCTGCAACTGATTCTTATACAAGACCTTTTCATTGAATATTACATCTCTGCTCCTAATGATTTTGTGATTTTCATAATCATATAAGCGATAACAAAAATCATTAACACCATATCCAATAAAGGTACATTTCTTTGATTTTTCCTCAAGCTTTGTTCTATTTTCTTTATTAATATGGACAAAGGCCTCACAACCAAAAGGCTTTAAAAAAGAGTAGTTTACCCTTTTACCTGTCCATGCTTCCTCTGGAATACCACCATCCAAGGAACTTGAAGGCCCTCTATTTATTAGATAAACATCAGTATCTACAGCATCTGCCCAAAATTGTAAAGGCAATCCTGCATGCAATCTCATACACCTTGCATGTTCCATGATTGTTCTGTTCATCCTTTCTGACACACCATTTTCTTGTGGTGTTCTTGGAACTGTCTTCTCTCTACAAATTCCATGCTCTGAACAGTACCTATCAAACTCTTTACTGCAGTATTCACCTCCATTGTCTAATCTGAGACACTTCAACCTCTTTCCTGTCTCAATCTCAACCAAAGCTTTCCATTTCTTGAAAGTATCAAATACATCAGATTTATTTTGAATACAATAAATCCAAGTTTTTCTAGTTGCATCATCAATAACATAACATAATAGCGAGAGCCACCAAGAGATGATACCTGAGTAGGTCCCCATACATTTGTATGCACAAGCTCCAATTTTTCGCTCTTCTTTTCTTTCCCAACTCTGAGAAATCTGACTCTCTTTTGTTTTCCATAAATGCAATTTTCACAGAAATCCAAATCAACATTCTTCAAATCTGGCAACAAATTTCTTGAGTGAAGAATATTCATCCCCTTCTCACTCATTTTTCCGAGCCTATGATTCCATAATGCTGCATCTACTTCTTTGGAAGTTAAAGCATTAACAAAGTTAGAAATACCATTTCATAAATACAATGTACCAACCTTTTCTCCTTTTGATATTACCAGGGCTCCTTTGGTGACCTTCCAAGTTTTATCTGTGAAATTTGTCACACAACCTTCACCACCTAACTGCCCTGTTGAAATCATATTTTTCTTCAGATATGGAACATACCTTACCTCCTTTAATAGCCATTGGTTTCCATTCTGCTGTTTTACAAGAACCTTACTCATTCCAACAATTTTACAGGGTTTATCATCACCCAAATGGACTTGTCCAAAATCTCCTTGAACATAGTCATGAAAATATTTCTTATCAGGTGTGGCATGGAATGAAGCCCCTGAATCTACAACCCAAGAATCAGTAACATTTTCGAAAGAAAGAATCAAAGAATCTTGTAACACATCACCTGTCACATTTTCTTCATGATTGTTTTCTTGTTGTGCATCTCCTTCTTTTCCCTTCCAAGATCTACAGTCTTTCTTTGGGTGTCCTTTCTTTCCGCATTTCCAGCACACTATCCCTGATATGGACTTGGATCCGCCTTTCCTTGATTTACTACGATATCCCGAGCTCTTTCTTCTTTCCATTATTCTTCCCCTAGACTCTGCACTCAAAGCATTACCCCATGTCTCACCAGAGCTTTTCCATCGCATTCCCTCGCTAAGGATAGCACCGACAACATCATCAAACTTTAAAGTACTAGATCCAAAGACAGATTTACTAATGGCCATTACTAAACCATTCCAAATCTCTGCCAATGAGCACAAGAATAACAGAGCTCTAACTTCATCGTAAAAGTTTACCCCTACAGAACTTAACTGACTGGTAACTATAAAAAAATCATTTAAATGGTATGCAACAGTTCCACCTTTCAACATCTTCATATTAAATAATCATTTCATAAGAAATACCTTGTTTGAGGCCAAGAGTTTTTCATATAGTTTCGCCAACATTTGCATCAAACCCTCTGTTGTTGTTTCCTTCGAAATATTTAAGGTGACTGACGCCGCAAGGCACAATCGTACTGTTCTGAGTGCCTTTCTATCGAGAATGTTCCATTCCGCATCTGTCATGGCCGCCAACTTCTTTGTTTTTCCGCTCAATGGTAGGTACAGATATTTCTGATACAGATAATATTCCATCTGCATCTTCCACAATGGGAAGTTTTGGCCATTAAATTTCTCAACCCTAAACTTACCATCTTCCGCCATTGCTCCCACTCAAACCAGGAACCCTTCTTTCCTGCGAGTTTATCAGCCAAGTATACCTTTGGGTCTGATACTAGTTGTTAGAAAATTATATATTACAAATCAAATGCAACACATAAAATATGCGGAAAATACAAGCACACAAAACACATATAACTAGAGAGACACAGATATACGTGGTTCACCTAGTTTGGGCTACGTCCACCCCGAATAGCCAGTCCTTCCTTTCTATTATCTAGCAAAATGAAGAGACACAACCTACAGTAGATCCGCTGTAATATCCTCTGTTCTCTCTCAGAGTCTCCCTCTCTGTTTCTCGCTCCGAGAATACACTTATAATACACAACCGCAATACAATACCGTCATAAAAGTGAGGGGTTGCCTTCTAGCGCAAAAAACCCTAAACTAAATATAACTTCTACCATCAAATCATTTGCCTAATGAACAGCCCAGATTGACTAGAAATTACTATACTTTTACAAGGAAATTTTACATCTGTTTTTAGCTTCAGGGGTGCTATCCCTGAAACCCCCCCCCAGGGGGGGGCTCCATAAAGTTGTTTCTGCCCCCCCTGGACCCCCCATGGCAGCGATTAATTTACGGGCGGGTCCAATGTTGTGATACAAAGTAAACAAGATAATTAGGCTCCACACCCAACAAGAGGCTGAAAAAAAACCCTAGTTGCATACTTGAGCGCGCATTTTAAAGTATATATCGAGGGGTGATGTTGCAGTTGAATCTTTAACCTCCATATTGTTATTATTGTGCCCTTAAATTATTATTTCTAGGTTAGATAGGATTACATTGTGGCCCCATGGACTGCTATATATAGAAAGGAGGTTTGGTCATTTGTATCATTCAAGAATTGTTCATTTATGTAATATATTGGAGGTTTCCCCCTCGAAGTGGTTGATTTCTAAGGAGTTGATCTTTCTTTTATTCTATTTTTGGAGCTGGTTTCTTAACATTTGGTATCAGAGCTTTGGATTCTAGGGTTTTGCTGCTTCAAACAGGTCATCATGGAATTTTCGCACTAATGTTTTTTCTACGAAGTTTCAGAAGATGAAATTTTCACAGAGAGAAGCCGAAATCTCGAGGAACCTCTTGTAACAATTTCAGATCTTGGTTCAAAATATTTTCGGATATATGATCTATGGAAGTTAGGGATTTTTCAGGCTCCCAAATTTCACTTGAAATAGGTCATCGTGGCATGTGCACTATAACTTTATATCTACAAAAGTTCAGAAGTTGAAAGCTTTACAGATTGAAGCCGCAATCCTGATGAAATTCTTGTAAAAGTTTCAGATATTGGTTTGCAATATTTTTGGAGCTATGATCTGTGGAAGTTAGGGTTGTTTAACGCTCCTGAATTTCATCTCAAAGGGGTGACCATGGGAAAATAATCATAACTCTCTCTCTGGGCATCAGATTGGAATTATGTAAAAAGGGTCTGCAACCACATGGACTTTAGTTTTAGTTTTATCAATTTCAGAGCTGAAGGAGGAAAAAGTGACACGTGGCATGTCGTACAAGTTCACTCTACTGAACCAGTCCATAATTAGGTCATTGTGGGCGATTGGGCATAACTTTGTCTTAAAGAATCCAAATCAGGTCAGACCCGTGGAATTTGAAAGAAGCTTCATAGGGCTACCACAGGGCCAAATTTAAGATATTGAGGATCCAAAATTATAGAGATAATTCAATTTCAATATTGAGCTCCTAAAAAGAAAGAAAAAGGTGTGTATTTTTTTCTCCGAATTGCATAAGTTGAATTGATTCCAAGGGCATATTGTAGAATATATAGTAGTATTGGGTTCTAAAATTCCCCCTAAGAAGAATTCAACACCCATTAAGCCTTTAGAAGGCTCTACTATGACTCATGAAGATGAAGAATGGAAACATGACATATCAAAATTACAAGAGCAAGTGCAACAAACTTCACTCTCGCAAAGAGCATCAAAAAATGACATGGAAGTTTTGAAGAAAGGCGTGGAAACTAAGATGGATGGTTTGAAGAATGGCATGGAAGCTAAGATGGATGGTTTGAAGAATGACATGGAAGCTAAGATGGATGGCATGGAAGCTAGCATGGAATCTAAGATGGATGACATGGAAGCTAAGATCGATGAAAAAATGGATAACATGAATAATGATCTAAAAGTAGACATGGAAGGTTTGACAAAGTTGATACAAGAAATGTTTCCTAATGGTGAAATGATAGTAGAGGAAACTCATGATGAGAAAAAAATAAATGTTAATCATGATTTCATAAACTCTAATGTTTGAGGGAAGAACCACCATATTCCAAAAATGGATATGAGGAAGTTTGATGGCAAGGATCCCATAACATGGATACTATAGATGGAGCAATATTTTGATCTCAATAATGTGAAAAACACACAAAAGGTATGCATTGAAACTTTACATTTAGAATAAAATGCATTTGTATGGTATTGATGGCTTTTCTCCCATAAAAAAAATTTCAGTTGGTCAATTTTTACACAGGAAATGATAGCACATTATGAGGATACAAAGAGAAACAGCTTCTTTAGCCTATTGATAAACCTAAAAAAAAAGGGTTCATTGGGGGTGCTTATTGAGGACCTCCAAAAATTGAATATAACGGTAACTGATATTCCAGAGGAACACAAGATTGATGTTGTTGGGCCAGACTTGTGAAATACAGATAAATCACACTTCCCTAGACATGTGATAATATAGAACAACAGGTGAAAGACTATATGACCATTTTTCCTAACTCAAAACAGATACACAGAGAGGATTGGAGGCTTAATTTTTTAGTCGCTTCCAAATGGCTCCTTCTGTCGCTTCCGTTGCAGCTTCAAATTCAAGCAGATTGTGAGCTGAATGCTTCCTGCAAGAAAGAACACTGAAACAACAGAAGATGAAATAATAAGATATCTATTCAAGCTATTTAGCTAAATCAGTAAAACATAAACCATACACATCAACTAAGATCTTGCAATATGGAAAATCAAAGCCAATACAGATGCATATAGAGAAAAATAAGTAGTACTCTTTATTGATGATAGAAGGAGAGGTTACAAAATAGTGACTGATTTGAAGTGAAATTCTAGCAATGTTACCAAGCCTCATCACAGTATAAATCTCTCGAGTATTAGCTTTACAAATATAGCTCTCAATTGAAATTCTCCAGCATTTCTCTACTCAAATTATTCCTTCTCAAGCACTTAGATCTGTGCTCAGTTTATAGATGAACTGTAGGTTGTTTTGAAATCAATAACTTTCCAAAAATATGCAATACATTTTTCAAGTCATGTAGATGTAAAATGGACACTTGGATCTGAAGCTTGACACATGTGAACTCTTCTAGAAGGCACTGGCCAAGTGGATATTCCGGAACAATGAGAATTTAGCTCCCAATGTGACCAACGTACCTGTGAATGCCGGGAAGTGCTTTGTAGAGCAGTCTTGCATGGGTCTACCTGCATATGCAATGCACTTAGGTCCATTAGAGCCTGCGTTGGTGAGCTCTCATATGTTATATAATAAGCTTCAAACCATGGAAACCTTTGCTTGATGAAAGTCTTGCTTAATTTGTCTTGTTTCTTGTCTTAGGGCATGTATCAACTGAAATGATAGGGAATGATAGACCCTTGATCATTGGACCTAGAGATGATGTCTAGTTAACCAGGTCATTGGGAATGGTGTCTAAATTGACCTATAACAATTCCCCCCTAAAGCATGAGATCCAAATAATAAGAACATTTGATTGAGATGCTTTACACTATGATGAGTCTAGAAATGAAGCGGAGTGGTCACCTGCATCAATATTAAAATACATTACATCATGATATATCCTCTTGTGATCATAATTGCTGAGGTTAGGCATTCCCATATTCAGCACATAAAACAATCTAATAACATGTACATAATTCATAAAGTCATTTTCATTGGAATGTTGTCTAGATGCAGACATGCCTACATATATAGGCCCATGTTTGGATGACAATCTGTATGTAAGGTTACCATACAAATGATGTGTAAAAAAATCCTGAAATCGCAACCCGGATGGCTGAAACTAGATCCGGGGTCTTCTTATCTCGTTCACTCGAACATTCAGGTACAAGTCTAGCCATGAGAATATATGATTTGTAGTCGAACATGGAAAGAAATCATTTGATTATCAGCTAATGATGTGTGCTCTTAACAAATGCGAGAGAACCACCATTAATTTCAATGGCCCTCAAGGTATTGTAATACATTTCGTAAAGCGTGAATAGATGATTTGATGTTGAACGCCAAAAAAAATCTTTTAGTCAAAGGTTTGGAAGCGAGGATATTGTTGATGCTGTAACAAGTCTCATGGTACTGGAATCTGATGTTTCTAAGTGAATCTTGTTGAATATTGATTTGTCGTCGACAAGAAGTCACCTTATTGCAAAACAAGAGTTACTGATTTCGGAGACAAGGGTATGACTTGATATAGCAATTTTCAGGGATGACGGTCATGAAAATGAAGGTTTATGAGTATTGAAGAAGGATGAGTTTTTAATCACTGGATGACTTCTCTTGAACATATCGATGACACTGTGATGAGTTGGCGGCATTGACCCAAAACCGAAGTGAAGGTATGATGAACCATAGGTGTGAATGAACCGTCAAGATGATTACCCAACCCAAACAGTCATGGACATGGAGTGAAAGAAGTGTCATGTTCAAGAGTGACTTTCTACCAAAAAGGAACTTTTCTTACTTTTCCCAAATTTTCCCCGGTCATTTGTTGACTAGTACCTCTTTGATTTTTAACAAGCTCGAGGAGGATAAAATTTTCTTGATCTATAATTCAACCTTTCAGGCGAATAATGTATCGCTATTTAATAATTTAATGAGTCTAGCGATGAATGAAACTCGATTCTTGCCATGATTGACAAGGCCGTCACTATTTTATGTTTTAATGAGCTTAACGACAGTGATAGCCTGGTCCTTTTTCATATTTAGAGAGTCTGAAAAAGAGGAGGAAAGAGAACTCCAAAAGTACTTTTTCGTAAATTTGTCACTCAGATCCGAAAAAGTGTAAAATAATATCTGAGAGAACCTATTTGGTCATGTTTAACCAAGGTATTTATTTTTCGTAAATAATCTATCTCAGTCTGGAAAAGGGTTAAAATTATACTGAGTAGATATCAATTCATTTACTTTAACGAGCTCAAAAATACAAGTGCTTGGAAATATTTTCACATTATCGGAGTCTGAAAAAAGCTGAAAGAAAACTCTAGGGGTTCCTTTTTTGCTGTTATCGAAGCTCAAAAAAGAGATAAAAGTGCACTTCAAATCCTTTTTCATTTTTAACAAAGCTCAAAAAATAAGGAGAAAAAGTATGCTTTGTGGTCAAGTCATTCTTTGAATAAATCTGCACGACTAATATGTTCATCAGTTGTTTTCCTATTCAAAACAACATCAAATGGATTAAAAATACCTATTTCATGATAAAAACATAATAAAACTATAGTCATAGCAATAATTTTAACTTGCAAACAATTAAATGACTATAAAAAGTAGTTTCACTATTCATTTTTACCATTCCATAGTTACCATTTGCATTTTGAAGCTCTGAACCTGATTTTGCCCCCGAACTCTAGTCGTTGATTGTGGTCGTTTCTGTGGACGGTTTTAGTCACCATTTGATCTAGGTTAGTACCATGAACCTCCTCTTCCCTTTAGTATTCATTTCATTTCCATTCTTTGCAATTTTTTAGGGTTTTGAGGCCCCTAGGGTAAATTCTGCCCAAAATGAAGGCAGCACACCTCTGAATGTCGAAACCTGCATTACATAGCAGGTACAGTGAAAGGTACCTGCATGTGAAATGCACTGTCTCAGCCCAGGGAGTGCGTTGGGCGTAGTTCAAGTTTTTGATTTTGAAGTTGTGCCCAAAATTCACCTAATTTTTTTCAATGAATGGAATGTAATGGATCTTATGGTTGAATTTTAGGTTTCCATCAGATTAAAATGATGATTACATAGAGGGAAAGAGAACATGAAGAAAAATATATGATTTCCTTAAATGATCCGAGTACTGTAAGAGCCCTAAGAGATTGTGGACTACTTAAGTACTTCAAATTTTCGGGAATGAGGCAACAAATAGAAATCTTGGAGTTCTTAGTTTGAGCATGGGATCTAGAGATAGAGGCATTTCACATTAAAAACATATTGGTTTCCATAACAGTTGAGGATGTGTATTTTCTCAGAGGTTTTTCGAGGAGAGGTTTGCCCATTTCTCTCTCAGGGTCTACCGTTGGAGGAGAGATAGTGAGGGATTATGTTATGCAATATTTCTATCCAGGGGCAGAACCTAGAAAAGATGAAAAAATAAACATCCGGGATGTTAGGGATTTGCCTTTGAGAACCATCCTTTTCACGATCGCTAAACTTGTTGGCACCGTTACACTACATGTAGCGAACAGATCGTATATGCAGTATGCACTATAGTGCTTAGATCCAACCGTCTTCAATTGGTCTGAAGCTGTTCTGTCTCAGATAAAGGAACAACTGAACAAAGCAAAGGGAGGAAGGAAGAAAAATTTCAGTTATGGTTCAATCCTTATCTCCTTCGCTTTGGAACGGATTCCACTGATGTAGCCACAACATGTAACATTGGATATATCTAGTCCTAGAGATCCTTGAATTTAGAGATGGGTAGAACTTGTGGGTCGCCATGTAGGCCAATCGACCGTTGTGTTCTCTACTGCATTATTCGCCTGGTTCTGGCGACAGATCATTGCCATTGATGAGTATGAAAATGTAGGCATCAACTTCCAAGGAGATCCAGATCTAGTATTACCAGAAGGCGCTCAGTGGGGTGCAATAGGTAAGAATGATTTGACCATGTTTTTTTATTTTTCTAAGGTTTATACAATGTTTTGGTGTTTTTATTTATTTCCAAGACTAAAATAAATGTTTGATGTAATGCAGATATTGGTCGCGTTCAACCAGTAGAGGAACCAGAACGCAAAGCAGATGCACCAACAGAGAGGGTTGTCGAGAGAGCAGTCCTTCAGGACCTTGATATGGCTGAGGCTCTAGCTGAGCTTCAGCAACACATAGAGGGGTTGACCTTCTGGATTCCGGATTTTCAGATCGAAGAGCTTCCCATGCGACTGCAGTGACACACTATTGGGGTTCCTAATCGTCGGATGTGATTACTCTGTAGGATTGCTAGATCTATAGCATGTTACCATGAGCACCACTAGTTTACTTGTGACTTTTTGCATACATTTTGAGGTCATAGGACCAATGTGTCCTGGGCACAAATTTTGTAAAAACCTATAACTATCTATCTATATGATTTCATAGTTTTTCCTATGTTTAATGCGCAATCCTATTCAATGATGTGAATGTTTTCTTTACCTATGTCGCAAATGTCTGTCTAAAAATCGATTAGCTAATGAATCAGTTGAAGTGTTCAAATTTCTGGAAATGTGTTGATATTGAATGAAATCAAAATGTCTTTCCAAAAGTCGAACTCTTAGCAACAATCTAAGAAGTGTTGGATTTCTAACATTATAAACACTAGTAATTTGTAATGCCACAAGTTGTGAGTCTAACCTTATGATTATGTGGTTAATACCAAATTAAATGGAATTAGAGAGAAGTTCGATCAACGTGCTATACTCAGTGATATTTTTTGTCGATCTACCAATACAAATCCTTTGAAAACTCACTAACTCTCCATTCGGAGCGAAAATGGCCCACACTGCAGAGGATAGATTCTGTGTACTAAGACTAGCACCATCAACATATCCAATAAATGGTTCTAAAGATTCAGACATCTACCATAAAATGTAAAGAAAATTACTAACGTTAAGAAAACTCTAAAAAAAATTAAGATAGTGAATGAAAATCAACAACATATAAACAATATAATACAATAAATTACTACGCTCATGATTAAGCATAGTAAAATTTCAAATACAACCCATTTCTAGGCTATGCCAATGGAATCCCATTGTAATCAACTAACTCTTAGGCACCCTTACCAAGAACTCTTTTGAAAATATAGGGGCCATGCCATAATGGCTTGAATTTACGTATACCTATTACATGAGATTCTTGATTGTAAAGAAGAACCAAGTCGCCCTTCCAGTAGATGCGAGGCTGGAAATTTTTGTCGTATTGCACCTTTATACGTCTCTTATGTGCTTCGTTGGCCAATTGGGCTTGACGACGCATTTCATCTAGATGGATGAGGTTAAGGAGACACACTTCTTCTTCTGAGGTGTCAGGTAACAAGTCTATCGCGATTTTTAACGATGATATTTGCATTGGATTGGTAAGATAGCTTCCAGACAATACACTAATTGAATAGGAGTAAATCTAGTTGTGTTTCTCACCGAGGTACGATACACCCACAAAGCGGAGTATAGGATCAAGTGCCAGTTCCTTTTACAGACTCCTATCATTCGTTGAAGCATTCATCTAAGAATTTTGTTAATAGCCTTAAATTGTCCATTTGATTGTGGATAATAAGGAGTAGAATTATCATGTGACAATCCTAACTTGGTAGTCAATTCATAAATCATATGGTTGCGAAAATGCTTCCCATGATCCATAACTTTAGCCTGTGGGACCCCAAACCGTGCAATAACGTGGTTGAAGAAAAACAATGTAGTGTCTCTCCTGTGTTGTTTAATGTAAGCATCGCTTCGGCCCATTTGGTAAAATAGTCAACTGCGACAATAATATAACCATGCCCCCCCTGATGAAGGAGGGTTACAGGTCATGAAGTCAATACCCCATTTTGTAAATGGTCCAGCAGAGACAACATGATGCATTGGCGCTGGCGGTTTGCAGATTTTACGATAAAAAATCTAACATGCATGACAACTTCTGACTGCGAGGATGCAATCTCGAAAAATAGTAGGCCAAAAGTAACCAGCGCAGAGTTTCTTCTACGCGGTAGCATATCCAGACAAGTGTCCACCACAAGCCCCAACATGACAATCATTTAACACTTTTTCGGCCTCCTAATGAGTGAGGCATCTCCTTAAAATGGTATCGACACCACGACGATAAAGTGTATCGCCCATGATCAGGTAATCTTTGGCTTGGTATCGAATTCGTCATTGATCAGAGCAAGAGGTATTAGATAAATTTTTTTGGGTTTGGAGATTAATGATGAAATCCCGATACCAAGGATCAGATGATCCAATCAGAAACAGAGACTCGTCTGGAATAGATGGTTCCGATGTAGTAGTAGTACTATCAGAGGGAAGGTCACAGAGAAGCTTAGCCAAAACTAAAGACTTCTTTGACTTGGATTTGATGAATTCCAAATCATATTCCTGCAAAATTACAATCCATTTTCAATATTTTCCCCCAAGAAATTGACGTGATAAGATGTAACTCATGGGGTTGCAATCCGAAACTATTGTTGTTTTTCGAAGCAGGATATAATGGCGAAATATTTGGACAGCTTGAACAACTGCCAAGACAAGATTTTCCACGTATGAGTACTTAACTTCCATATCATTGAGATTACGACTCAAATAATAAATCTGATGTTCAATTCCATCTTCTACTTGGACCAAAACCATAGCGATGGTCGTTTCAGCCACAACGATATATAGGAAATAATAATTTTGATAATTAGGAGGATACACTAATGATGGTCGGACAAGATTGTCCTTGACAGCATCAAAAGAAGCTTGCACAACTTGGTCCCAATGAAAGGGAACCCCCTTTTTCAATAATCGAGTAAATCCTTTAGCTATTTCGGCGTAGTTTTGAATGAACCTTCTTAGGAAGTTAGCCTTTCCTTCAAGTTTATGTATCTAAAGTAAGTTTGATGGTGCAGGCAAATCAAGAATGGCCTAAACCTTCAGTGGGTCTACTTGAATTCCTTCTTTTGAGACTAAGAATCCGAGCAGTCGACCAGAACCAACACAAAGCACACATTTATGTGGATTGAGGTGTATCTTGTAGTGTCGGTAGTGTAAGAAAATGGCTCTCAAATGCATCGGGTGATCAGTATGATTTCGTGAATGCACTGGTAAATCATCTAGATATGGTTGAACAATGTGCTTGATGTCGTTGAAAGCATAATCCATTGTTCTCTGAAAAGTTTCCCCAGTGTTCTTTAAACCAAATGGAAGTTTCCTATATGCAAATGTGCCACAGGGACAAATGAATGCTATATTATGTTGATCATTTGGGCAGATATTGATTTGATTATAGCTAGAAAATCCATCCATGAACGAAAATATTTTTCATCCAGCACAATCGTCAATAATCTGGTCGATATAGGGAGTAGGATAGTTGTCTTTTGGACAAGCCTGATTGACATCCCGATAATCGACACACTCTAATGGTTCCTTGTTTTTTCATAATAGGAATGATATTGGAAACCCACTCAGTTAGCAGAATAGGGTAAATGAAACCAACATGCAAACGTTTTTCAACTTCTACTTTTATGGAAACGACTTTCTTTGGATGAATAGGATGAAGCCGTTGACGCACCGGTTTGACATCATGATACATATTAATAGTGTGTTCAACTATACTAGTATCTATGCCTGGAATTTCCTTGTAAGACCAAGCGAATACATCACGAAATTCACGAAAAACAAAGTGATATGAATCAATTTCTGATGGAGAACAAGATACACCGACATGAATATTTTCTACAACGCCAGGTTTGGTCGGAATATCGATAGAAATCGTTTCTTCGATATTTGATAAATTTTGCTCAAATTTAATTGCATTAATCGGTAAAGAATTCGAAAAGAAAGTTTTGATGAATGGGTGATATAGTTAACTGAGATTTTTTTCTTCATAATCAGGAAGGTGGGGATGATGATGATACTCTTCCCATGGTTCTCCGTCTGACATCATAGCTTCCAAAATATTTTCATCTGTCAAAAAATTTGAGGAAAATGGATCAGATAGAGTACCAAAATCTAATGAACGATCAACCCTAACACTCGACAATGATGGTTTTCGGATTTGCCACCCAAGCCAAATAGATTGATTGCTATGCCAACTCAATAGGGTTGGGCGGTAAAACATCATCCAACGTAGAAATATTAGAATCACCCATACTCTCCCTTAAGCCAGATAGAGTGGAAGAGATCATGTAGCAGGTCTCTATGCTTGCAATTTTTGCCGACGTCGCGAGCAGCGGTAATGAAAAGGTTCCCATTAGAGTGGAATCCTTTAAGAGTCCTACACCAATGTTCTAAATTTCTAGTTGGGGTAAGTGAAAAAATGGAACGCTTCCAGTTACCTGCGAGGGGGAGGAAAAAAATAATAATTGATTAATGACTGTGATTGTACCTTTATGTGGAAATTCAATCATTCTAAAGTATGTAGAAACAATGGAAGTCATTGCATATACCCATGGTCTTCCAAGTAAAATATTATAGTCAAAGGGTCCGTCAACAACCTCAACATCCATACTTACTTTTTTTACCCCTAATTCAACATGCAGATTATTGATAATACAACAAGGTTTATATGTTCTTCCATTAAAAGCCTTCAATGTCGTTGATGATTGTGATAATCGCAGCGAGCCAAGTGAATTCCAACAGTTTAGAGACATAATGCATGTAGATTCTCCCTCATCAATAATAGTGCGATGAACAAGGTGATTGAGAACATTTACTTGTACAGAGAATGCCAATTCTGCTGGTAATTGAGGCACATAGTCCATATGATTAAAGACGACAAGATTATAATCAGTCGGATCAATTCCACCAATGACTGAAAATAAAGCCTGTTTCTGGGAGGGACAATTTTGTAATACTTCAAGAGTAGACATAGCTGAAGGGGATTGAGCTAAATCTTCAACTATATTATAATTTTGTGCACCTCTTTCTCGAGGATTATATGTCAATTTATGAATTACTCCCTTTGGTGGCTTAATTGTCAATTCAGGAATAACAGTAGGTGGTACTGATTCATTAGATGGATTTTTTGTCAAGGTAGTAGGTCGATCAGTGGCCGGACTATCATAGTCTTTATTCCGCGTCAACACCAAAATATCTTGTGAAGTTTTTGTGGTGGATAAAATTAACACTTGGGAACTAGGAGCTAGATCTGTAGCAACGAAATTAGTGTCCGGATTTGGAAATGGGTCTGTCAACACAGCTGATGCATGGGAAGACTTGATGATTTTTGAGACTTCAGCGTGGTGAGGAAAATCCCTAACTAAGTGTTCCTCGTTATAGATTATGCATGTATAACGAGGTTTCCATGGCCCAGACGATTGATCAGACAATCTTTCCTGTGGGTTAGAAGTTTTATTTTTCTTTTATTTCCCCTTTTTCTTACCTCCTGGTTGCTTGTCACTTTTGCCTTTGTCAAATGACACGGCATTAATTTCGAAATTAGGAGCGGGATCAGATGCAGTAGCATGGTGTGTTTTTGCAGTGCCTATCAAGCTGTCTCCAGCATGAGAGTCCTTTATTTGAGGAGGAACATTGAAATTAGATCACGGCGCATTAGGAATTTTTTCATAGAACATGCCAAACTGAGTATAAATCAAGTCTAGATATTGGGCACGAGTGATATATTTCTCTTATGTGACGACACCACCCTTAGCCACATCCTCAGTTATATATGGTAACATGGACTTAATGAACCATTCAACAAGGAGCTGATCAAGAACAAATGTCTTAACCATTCGTCAACGACAATACCACTCATTAATATGATTAGAAATGTGAGTAGCATTAGTCTGTTTGAAGTTGTTCAAGAGTTCCGTTCCAGTTTTGTATCTAATCGGTAACTTGAAATGGGTCAAAAAGATAGTAGCTAAAGCAGTGAAATTGTCGAAAGAAGCTCTAGGTAACTCAATGTACCATTTAGCAGCCAAACCTGTGAGCGTATGCTGGAAAAGACGTAGTCGGATAGAATCATCATTCAGGGAATTTGATGAACACCATAAATGATAAGTCATGACATGAGTCGACGGATCTTCTCCAGGGTTTCCATTGAATTTAGGAATATCGAAGGGTAATTTATGAGGTATCACCGGCCACCAAGGAACATAATTTATAGGATCATTGGTTAACTGGTTTAAATCTGGTAATTCCAAGGTTGCAACAAAAGGAAACTGTTGATTAAGGTTAGGTTGTGCATAGCTAGGGTAAGATGGAATTGCTTGGGCAACAAGCCTTTGAGCAACAGCATGTGGAATGTTCTGCTGGTAACCCAGATAGGGGTTATTTTGCATAGCAAAAGCTTGAGAATTCTGTTGACCAAAACCTAGATATGATACTTGTTGAAATGAAGTTTGAGGAATTTGCACTTGTGGCTACCAAGGGGTCTGTCCACCAATTTTATAACCCAAATTAGTATAAGTTGGATTCGGTTGATATGTATAACTAGGTTGCGTTTGTGACATCCCATAAAACGGTACACCAACTTGTGAATAAATGATTCCTGATACAGGTTGTTGTAAATTAACCAAAGGATTTTGAGTCTGTGGACCCAACATTTGATGATATTGAGTTGAAGAATCTGCCTGATAAGGTTGATGTACAATATTTTTATTCTGTAATAGGGGTATATATTTATTAAAAAGTGGTAATGAAGTGGCTGTAATAGGTTGAATAAGTTGATACGAGTGTACAACTGTTTGTGGTTGGATAGGCAGAGTGGGCTGCCATTAACAAACATTCATGTCAAAATTAGTTTGACCAAAAAGTGATTGAGTACTATCATATTGGGTGACCAAAGGTTTCCCCCTAGTATAAGGAGGATAATAAGACGAAAAATAATTTTCTCCAAATGCTGGGAGTCTAGATGATATGGTACTTAAAGGAATTGACCCAAAAGGACCGACTTGATATTTCCTTGATGATGTATGTAATGAATCAATTCGTTCAGTACTAACGATAGGACTATCATTTAAAACACCAGATGATGACATTGGAAAAGACTATGAATGTGAAGATACACCAAAGAAAGTGTTAGACAATGATTTGTAAACTGTTGGGACCTAAGGGCCACTATGAAAATATGACTCTGGTGAGGTAGTGAACATCAACGGAGTATCGAGGGTAGGAGCTAATGTAATTGGAACAAAATACCCAACCAAAGATGTTGGTTCAGACATGGTTGTGTGACCAAATGTGTGACCACAAAAATAGATGGGAGATTGAATGGTAATCGGATCAACAAAAGCAGATAGAAACGATTGAGGAAAATACTGGTACAGGTAAAGGTCCCCCCCAAAATGGGTTGGAGATAAAGGTGTATCATCTTGTGGGATTTATTAAATTGCAATTAAACCAGGAGGAAGAAATTCACCGTCAGGCCCAAAATATATTACAGACTATTGACTGTGTGATATAGGAGTTTCAATAGCTATAGAAATTTGTGGGCTGACCAAGGTAGGAACAACTTCCAGTTGTTCAACTTTAGGATTCAGATTTCCTGGCAAAGAAGAGACATAATTTGGATCAATTTGTGATTGAACAACGTCGGGTAAAGGAGGTATGGTCTCCACGATTGAATGGATCGTGACCACGAGTAGCTGTGAAGACTCAGTTTCGACAACAGTAAATGAACTGGGATTTGTGGAAACAATTTGAGCTAACTCTGGTTTAAAAAATGATGTTTCTCTAGAGGTACAAATTGTACTTGATTCGGCATATCATGATCGCCTTCATCTACCAGAAGTAACTTCCGGTGGTAAAGGTGGTTTTAAAGCTAATATACGCGAATGACGGGGGATAGGATTTTTTTCTTCCACCATTACTGGTTTATTTTAACCAAAAAACAAATAAACAAAAAGAGGTTAATGCTAGACAAAATGGTTTACCAAGAAACTATGAACTGCATAATACCTCCTGGCGAACCAAGAAGTACAGGCAGGTAATCTCCCCGAATGTTGTGTTTGGTGTATCACAATTTCAAGGTGGCCGACTCGGTTCACTATGGATGGATAGCACCTAAAATTTTTCCTCCATATACCCAAAGGTACATGGAGGCCCAAGTCCGTATTAGTGTTGTATGATGTGAAACTGCACAGTGAGAGCACCCATTTATACTTATCATACTGTAACACCGCCCGATATACTTGAAAGTAAATGGACGGGCTATGATATACTTATGTACGTGGAGTGAGGTATCACACTCAGAATGTATCGCAGACAAGTTAACGAGAGCTACTATGTTTTATGACACTAGAACACGTCTCTAGCCTAGAACTTCTAAATGTTATTGTTATGGTTCCAGTGCGTTGTTAAGTAAATTGAGATTAATTTTATGTTTATCTTGCTTAAAAATTTGCCTTTCAAAGGTTCACCACGATGATGTGTATGAAATTCCTAAAATGCAAGCTAAGAATGATAAACAAACTTTCACTTTCAGCTTTTTCAATGAAGAACCTAGCTACTAAGGGAAGAGAGAAAATAATTTGTGAGCAAACAAATCAATGAATCACAAACTAAATTTATATTTCCTAATGTTCCTTTTGCAAAACACACATTATTCTACATGCAAATGCAAGTTTTTCTTTTCAGTTTCCTTAATGTTATGAATACAGAAAAGAAACTAGGTGCACTAGATCAACAATTCAAATTCTTTTGACTTTCGAGAAATGAAGAATACAAATAAAAATTTCTCTTTTGAAGGAAAAACGAGGATTTCAACAACAATTTATCCTATCAAGGAAATGAAGATTTTACGAAAATTTCCTATTTCGAAATCAAATGATTCTTAATGCGACCATAAAAAGTACTCTAAAATAAACTTTTCAATGATAAAGAAAAACTTTTTTAAACAAACATTGAACAATTTTTCAGCCAAAGGAGGAAGAAGTATATAGATTCACTGGTCAATTGAACATCAAACTTTTCAGAACATAGCAGCAAACAAAACTGAAGCAAGTTGCAAAGTAAAACTAAAAGGAATTTTGGTACTTTCAGGAGTGAACACAGTCTCCAAGGAGAGAAAATACTCTGCAACGCAGGTGAGGAAGGGAGACAGTGCTCTGCAAAGCACTGTGTCCAGTCTAAGGGTGCGTTGGGCGCAGCATACAAAGAGAAATACTACTGTTTAACTCATTGTATTTGCAAATTAGGTTCTGAAAAGATTAATCTTTATGTGTAACAACTACTGGGTGGATAAATAAAGCAAATAAAAGGCTAAAACACCTAGAACTAAGTGAAATTATCCCCAGTGGAGTCGCCAATTTGTTGGGCCAGAATTGTGAAATACGGATAAATCATGCTTCCCTAGACAACTGCTAGTCTACAACAATAGGTGAAAGACTATATGACCATTTTTCTTAACTCGGAATAGATACACAGAGAGGATTTGAGGCTTACTTGTTCAGTCACTTCCAAATGGTTCCTTCTTTCTTTTCCATTACAGCTTCAAATTCAAGCGATTTGTGAGCTGAATGCTTCCTGTAAGAAAGAACACTGAAACAATAGAAGATGAAATAATATAGATATCTATTCAAGCTAGTTAGCTAAATCAGTAAAGCATAAACCATACACATCAACTAAGATCTTGCAATATGTAAAATCAAAGCCAGTACAGATTCATATAGGGAAAAATAAGCAGTACTCTTTACTGATGATAGAAGGAGAGGTTACAACCTAGTGACTGATTTGAAGTGACCTTCCAGCAACATTCCCCAGCCTCATCACAACATAAATATCTCCAGTAGCAGCATCACAAATCTAGCTCTCAATTGAAAATTATCCATCATTTCTCTACTCAAATTCTTCCTTCTCAAGCACTTAAATCTGTGCTCAATTTATAGATGAACTGTAGGTTGTTTTGCAATCAATAACTTTAAAAAAATAGGCAAGACATGTTTCCATTCATGTAGATGTCAAATGGACACTTGGATTTGAAGCTTGACACATGTGAACTCTTCTATAAGGCACTGGCCAAGTGGAGATTCTGGAACAATGAGAATTTTGCTCCCAATGTGACCAACACACCTGTGAATGTCGGGAAGTGCTTTGCGGAGCAGCCTTTCATGGGGCTACCTACATATGCAACACTGAGGCCCCTTAGAGCCTACGTGGGTGAGCTCTCATATGCTATATAATAAGCTTCAAACCATGGAAACCTTTGCTTGATGAAAGTCTTGCTTGATTTGTCTTGTTTCTTGTCTTAGGGCATGTAGCAACTGAAATGATAGGGAATGATAAACGCTTTATCATTAGTCCTGGAGATGATGTCCAGTTAACCAGGTCATTTGGAATGGTTCCCAAATTGACCTATAACAGATGTCTTCATAGGGAATTTAAAGGATAACATCCAACATGAAGTTCGCATTTGGGGACCTGATTCATTGGAGAAGGCATTCAGGTTGGCAAGAAAAACTGAATGTAAAATTATGGCAACAAGGAAGCCTACCACTGACATCTATAAAGATCGAAGTGTTGCTACTCCTAGATTACCACAACCTACAAGGTTGACACCATAACAATTGGAAGAAAAAAGAGAAAAGGGGATTTTCTACAGTTGTGATAGAAAATACACTAAAGGTCATAAGTGTGCTGAGAAGAAATTATTTTACATAGATTGTGAAGAGGAGGAAGAAAATGATCAAGAAACTTCAAAAGAATAGGATATACACCAAGAACCAACCCTAGAAGAAGAAGAAATGAGTCCGACCATATCTTGTAATGCATTGGCATGAATTACCACTCCTCAAACTCTCAAGATAGAAGGACATGTCAAGAAGAAAAGGGTAATAATTTTGATTGATTCGTGCAGTACTCATAATTTTATTCATTGTAGGGTAGCCAAGGAATTGAATTGTTTCCTCTACCCAACACCAGAATGTCAACTGATGGTTGCAAATGGAGGAACTATAAATTTCTCTATAAAATGCCATAATATCAAGCTAGCCATGGGAGAATATGTATTGAATATTCCATTTCTTTCCATTCCAATGGGTGTTGATGTTGTACTAGGAGTACAATGATTACAATATTTTGGGACAATAGCTTTTAATTTTCAAGAACTTTTCATGAATTTTTTTTCGAAAGGAAAGGAAATCGAATTATGGGGTATTGTAGGGAAGCTAGGAAATATAATAAGATCTATTGTCATGACAAAGATTTTGAAGAAAGAACAATGACGTGTAATTGCATAATTATGCTCACTAGAAGTTCCAACATCAAACCCATCTATTTCTCTAGATCTCCGAAAAGTCTTGGACAATCATTCCAAGGTGTTTGAAACTCCCAAATGACTTCCACTTATTTTTTATCATGATCATGCTATTCATTTGATTCCAGGAAGTGTTCCTGCAAACATCAGGCCTTACAGATATCCTTACGTCCAAAAGAGTGAAATTAAACATATGATTGCAGAAATGTTAGAGGCTGGTATAATTCAACCTAGTCAAAGTTCTTTCTCTGCTCCAGTAGTATTGGTGCACAAGAAGGATGGATCATGGAGCATGTGTCTAGATTATAGGAGCTCAATAATATCACTATTAAAGATAAATTTCCCATTCCTGTGATTGATGAATTATTGGATGAATTACATGTAGAAATTTATTTTACTAAGTTGGATCTTCATTCAGGATATCATCAAATTAGAATGAAGACTGAAGATATTCCAAAAACAACATTTCAAACTCATGAGGATCATTATGAATTTTTGTTCATGCCTTTTGGCCTTGCCAATGCACCTTCCACATTTCAAGGGTTGATGAATTCAATTTTGAAACCCTTCCTTAGAAAAATTGTGCTAGTATTTTTTGATGATATAATAATCTAAATCGAGTCTTCAAAGGGTCATGTTCAACATGTTGACAGGGTGCTCAAACTACTGGAGGAGAAACAATTATATTAAAAAACATTCAAATTTTTCTTTAGAGTACAAGAGGTGGAATATCTGGGTCATATTGTATCTCACGAGGGTGTTAAAGTAGACCCTAACAAAATTAAAGCCATTAAGGAATGGAAAGTACCCATAGCCATAAAGCAGTTGCACAGATTTCTTGGGTTAACAGGGTATTATCGCAATTTTGTTAAGAATTATTGGAGAATAGCAGCACCTCTAACAACATTATTGAAGAAAGATGCATTTTCATGGATTATTGAAGCAACTAAGGCCTTTGAACATCTTAAAGAGGAATTGTGCCTAGCACTAGTCTTAGCTATGCCAGACTTAACAGAAACCTTTATTGTGGAATGTGATTGCTCAGGAAATGGAATTGGTGTCGTTTTAATGCAAGAAGGAAGACCCATTTCTTTTGAAATTCATCCAATAAAAGGAAAGTATTTACAACAGGCTATTTATGAGAAGGAAATGTTGGCAATACTACATGCACTAAAGAAATGGAAACCTTACCTAATGGGAAGACACTTCAAGGTAAAAACTGATCATGATAGTCTTAAACACTTTTTAGAACAAATAATATCTTCATAAGAGCAGCAAAAATGGGTCACAAAGATGTCGGGTTACGACTTTGAAATCATCTACAAAAAAGGGAAGTGAAATGTTGTTGTAGATGCACTCTTAAGAAAGGATGAGGTGGTGGAGGCATTTCTTTGTGCCATTTCTATTATCCAACCAGATTGGATAACCGAAGCAACGGATGAATGGAAGAAGGACGAAGAAGTGTGGACACTCATTCAAAAGTTGCAGCAAGATCCTAGTGCATCTGATACATTTAGTTGGAAAAATGATTCCTTATGGTACAAAGGTCGCTTATATATTTGCAACAATTCCCAACTAAAACAAAATATTCTTTTGGATTTGCACACTTTTCCTTTAGGAGGATACTCAGGATTTTTAAAAACTTACCAGAGGGTGAAGAAATAATTTTTTTGGGATGGCCTAAAATTTGATATTCAAAAGTTTGTGGTAGAATGTTTGGTTTCTAGCAAAATAAAGTTGAAACAATTAAGACCCCGAGTCTTCTACAACCTTTATCCATTCCAAGTCAACGTTGTGAGGAGATTTCAATGGAGTTTATCACAGGTTTACCTAAGTCCGAAGGAAAGAGTGTCATCATGGTGGTAGTTGATAGACTTACCAAGTATGCACACTTTTGTGCATTATCTCATCCATTTAAAGCAAGTATAATTGATAGTGCATTTATGGAAACAATTCAAAAGCTACATGGAAACCTGAAGATTATTGTAAGTGATAGAGATCTCATTTTTACAGGAAATGTTTGGACGAAATTATTTTCTTGCTTAGGTACTCAACTAGCTCATAGCTCATCTTATCATCCTCAATTTGATGGTAAAACTGAGATACTAAATAATTTTTTGGAAGGATATCTTCGTTGTTTTGTATCTGATAAGAAAGAACAATGGGTCAAGTGGTTACCTCTCACTGAATGGTGGTATAACACTTCATTCAATACTGTAGCAAAAATGACCCCATTTATGGCACTTTATAGATATCATCCATCGTCCATCACATCTTATTTAAGGGGAAATTCTAGGGTTCAAGCAGTGGAAGATCACATCGAGCATCAACAATAACTTCTCCAACTCTTAAAGGATAAGCTAAATTTGGCACAAAATCGAATGAAACAACAAGAATATCAACATCACAGTGAGAGAAGTTTTGATGTAGGCGACTGGGTTACTGGGTATTTTTATGGCTACAACCATACAAATAAATGTCCCTCAAGCAAGCTAAGAAGGATAATAAATTATTTACAAAGTACTATGGTCCGTACAAGGTGTTATAAAATATTGGTACTATGGCATACAAATTGGAGCTTCCTGTTTCTTCGCGAGTGCATCCAGTTTTCCATGTTTCCTGCTTAAAGAAGGTTATAGGGGACAAACTTCTAGTTTAAACAATATTGCCAGAACTCAATGAGGAAGGAAAAACTATATTAGAGCCTGAAGCAGTCACGAAAACAAGAACTTGATAGCTACGAAATCGATCAATTTCAAAGTATCTCATCAAATGGAAGAACTCGATCAATTTTAGACTATCTCATCAAATTGAAGAACTTACCCACTAAAGATTCGACATGGGAGGATGAGAATTTTATACAGAAGCACTCGGAGCTACTCAAGCGTTGAGGAAAACACTTTTTTAAAGGAGAGGAGTATGTTAGGTCCCTATATTACTAGTATAATCCCTTATTGTTGTTAGTGTAACCCCCTTATTGTTATTTTTGTACCCTTGTAACGCCCATATTATTATTATTGTGCCCTTCCATTATTATTGTTAGGTTGGCTAGTTTTACATTGTGGCCCCATGGACTCCTATATATACAAAGGAGGTTTGGTGATTTGTATCATTCAATAATTGTTCATTTATGTAATGTATTGGAGGTTGCCCCCTCGAAGTGGCTGATTTCTAAGGTGTTGATCTCTCTTTTCTTCTAATTTTAGAGCTGGTTTCATAACAATCTGTTTATGAGATAAATAATTCAGGTGAAGGGAAAACCATATATTTCTCACCTCATGATGTTGTAATTAAGGACCTAAGAGATCCTAGACATATTTTAGCTACTGTAATTTCTCATGATTCCACAAGGTTGTATAAGTTTGACAACTTTGGGTCATCATGTCTTCCCTCTGTTTTTGTTGCTCATAATGATGAAGTGAGCAAACTTTTTCATGAGCGATTTGGTCACTTAAACAATCACTCTATTCAAAATCTATGTAAAGAAAATATGGTGACAAGTATTCCTATGGTATCTTGCCGAGATGGTGTTTGTTTTGGTTTTGTACTTGGAATAGAACGTCGGGACAATTTTAACAAACGTGCCTCTTGGCATGCTTCAACCCCTTTGCAACTTGTGCATAGTGATTTATGTGGTCCACTTCCAGTTGTTTATTTCTCTCGCTACAAGTACTTCTTAAATTTCAATGATGATTCTTCCAAACACACTTGGGTATACGTCTTAAAACTCAAGAGTGAATTTTTTAACATGTGCTTGGCCTTTAAGGCTGTTGTTGAGAAACAATCTGGGCATCAAATTATTTAGTTAAGATCTGACAATGGAGGATAATATGTTAACAAAAAATTTATCAAATTTTTCACTGAGAATGGAATTAAAAAAAAAATGGTGTAGGTGAAAGGAATAACCACACTCTAAAAGAAATGGCTAGTTGTATGCTTTAATCTAAAGGACTTGGTGTTAATTTTTGGGTAGAAGCAATTAACTGTGAAAATTACATAGTAAATTTAAGTAATATCACTCCAGAAGAAGCCTAGAGCTCAATCAAACCATATGTAAGTCACTTTCATGTTTTTGGATGTGAAGCTTGGGCCCATATTCCAGATGAGAAACATAAAGCCTTAGAACCTAAGAGTGAAAAATGAAATTTTGTTGGATATTATCAAGATGTCAAAGGATATAGACTTCTTCAACCCAAATCCAAAAATGTAATCATTAGAAGATATGTAAAATTTGATGAAAATATATTAGCCTGGGAGCCTAGCTCAGCAAGTGTGCCACCTTTGGCCTACAAGCCTGATTTGGCATCTGTGCCACCTCTCTCTATGTCCTCTACATTTGAAAGCATTATTTCTAGTTTAGATGATGACAACAAGGATGAAAATAATCCTCCAAATCCTTAGGATCTTCCTTCAGCTCCACATCTTCGAAAATGGGTCCGTTGTACTCGAGATGCAACAATTCCTCTTGGAGGTGACCCTATAGATCAAAATCCTACACATTCTCAGTTCGATAGAGCCTCTTCCTTATTGGCTCAAGTTCCAAAAAATCCTAATCCAGAAACCTTTGAAGAAGCTTCAAGTCATCCAGATTGAGATGCCGCTATGAATGAAGAGTATCATTCCTTATTGGAAAACGATACATGGGATCTTTTTCCTCTTCCAAAGGGAAGAAAACTTGTTATATGCAAATGAGTTTATCGAACAAAGTTTGGACCAAATGGAAAAGTGGATAAACATAAAAATCGTCTTGTTGCTAAAGGATTTTCACAATTTTAAGGCATTGACTATACTCCAACCTTCTTCGTTGTTGTCAAAATGAGTTATCTCTTCCTTTTTCTTTCCCTTGTTGCCTCCTTTAAATGGGAAGTCCATCAGATGGATGTTAAATTTGCCTTCTTACATGGGCACTTGCATGAAGAAATCTATATGGAACAACCCCCTGGATTTATCCAAAATTACTCTAGCCTTGTTTGTTGCCTTAGGAAGTCTCTATATGGTCTCCAATGAGCCCTTATGGCTTAGTATGCCAAAATGGATAGGTTTAACTTAGATAATGGCTTTTCTAGATGTCATTCCGAAAACATTGTCTACACCAAGAAAGTGGGTAATTCCTTAATAATCCTTGTTCTTTATGTTGATGATCTTATCCTTACTGGTAGTGTTCCCAACCATACAAACCATATGAAGTATATCCTCAAAAAGAAGTTTGAAATGACAGAATTAGGACATTTGCATTATTTCCTTAGTCTTCAAGTCTTGCAATCCAAATAAGGTATTACTCTTTCTCAGTTAAAGTATGTCTGTGAGCTTCTACGCTACTTTCATATGGAAGACCGTAATCCAACCCCTTCTCTATTTCATTTTGGATTCAATCTTTCAGTCACTTGTACTTCCCCTAAATTTGATCCTACCTTATACCATCAACTTGTTAGAAAACTTCTCTATCTAACCCATACCCATCCTGACCTTTCCTTTGTCGTTGGTCTTGTTTTTTGGTTTATGCACAAATCTCATGAAAGTCGCTAGAAATCAGCTAAAATAATACTTCTAGATATTCGAGGGATAGTTTAGTTTAGGATTCATTATAGTGCAAGAGCATCTCCATTGTTGATTGGTTTCACTAATTCTGATTGGGCTGGTGACCTTGATGATCAAAAGTCTGTTTCAAGTTATGTATTCACTCTTGGCGCAGAACCCATTACATGGTCTTGTAAGAAACAAAGTTCCACCTCTATTTTTTTGACATAAGAAAGTATCATGGTGATGTTGAAGCCAGCAATGAAGCCTTGTCGCTTCGTTAGATCCTGTCTGATATTGGTCTTCATCAACAACATCCAACTACACTTTGGTGTGATAATCGTAGTGCCATTCAGCTATGCAAAGATCCATTTCAGCGTTAGCATATGAAACACATTGAATTACACATACAATTCATCAGAAAGCTCATTCATGATCATGTTCTTGAAGTGCAGTATTGTTCAACAAATGATCAAGTTGTTGATATCTTTACAAAGGCTCTCGAGAAGTGAAGTTTACCAAACTTCGATATATTCCTGGAGTTCATGAAAGTTATCATTAAGGGGGGATAGGCTCTAATGCCTCATTCCTTCTCCTATTGTGTCACCTTTGTAAATCCTTCAATACTATCCCAAGTTGTTCTTAAGGGGGGATGATAGGATATTCCAACACATAGGAAATAGTTAAGTATAACTTGGTCTACCATAGAGTTAGGAAAAGTGTGCTTCTTTATTATGTACATTTGTAATTTAGAATTCAATGATCACATTATGTACTGATTCGGTGGTTCCTTCTCTCCTCGGTATTACCGACACTTGATCCGTGGCTTGACACCCAATTGGTCCGTGATCTCTATTTAAAGAGCATGGAGGGTCATTTTCCTGGTGACCTTTTATGAGAGAATCATATGCAAATTTACTTTCTTTATATTAATAAATTTGCTGAAGTGGTTTTGTTGGCTTAGGTCATCGACTGTTTCCCTCTTTGAGGGTTTTAACCACGTCAAATAATGGTGTACTAATCTGTGATCTCTTTGTGAGAAGTGACCTTTGATGTTTGATGTAAGGAAGTTACCCTGTAAATTCCTACACCTAGTTGGTAGTTGCCAATAAACAAATGTATAGGGAGTAAGGGCTTCCTAGCTAGTCAACAAAATTTATATAGAGAAATAGTGGCTCCTATCTAGATGGGGATAACATATAAATTTAAAATATTGATAATAAAAGAGGAAATCAATAAAGCAACAAGGTGGTTTTTCTCCCCTTGAGGGTTTCCACTAGAAACACTTGTGTTCTATGTGCATCCTTGTTATGGTGCTTATGTGTTTATTATTTAATGTTGTTTGCATGCTCATATCCACTGATGATATTTTATGTATTGATTGTTTAATAAATTGGAAAACAAGACAAATTTCTAATATGTACCACTATTGGTTCACCCCCCATATTAGTAATGACTTCTTTTCCAAAATAACTTGCATCCACACCTTAAACCTTTCGTTGGTGTTAGTGTCCAGATGTGAAAAAATATTTGTGCCCTTTTTGCACATTAATTATCAATCCAAGTGTGTTGATTATTGTAGACTAATGCACAGAGTATATGCAAGAGAAATAACATAATCCACTATTGAATCACACGCTTAATCAATGAAAGCAAGAAAACTATTGTAACAACAATTAATGATAAATTTCAGAATTATAAAAACATTCACAGCAATTACAGAATCATACTGGAATAGCAGTTACAATAATAAATAGAAATATGAAATCAACAAAAGGAAAATGCTGCTGCACCCGATCAAAAGAGTGGGCCCAAATCTCTGATTAGCGCTGCGGTAAACTCACAACTCACAAATGGAATATCAGAACACTGTGCATTCAATTGATTAAAATCACTTCTGTTAGAATATCTGTCTCTTTATTCTTAACCCCGATTCACAGCCCTGAGACCCTTTTTATAAAAATGTTCAGGAAAACCGTATTTTTCCTCTAACAACTAAATATATACAACTATACAATTGTTACAACAACAAACTAGTTGTTGAAAGGAAAACACGAAAAGCTTGAAATATATATGTGGTGAGTTTGAATCTATTGCACTGTTGTAGCATGTTGAGATAACGCTGAGAATTTAGAGTTGCTTTATGGCTTGCAAATGTAATCCCTTTACTTTTTCGAAATTGTGGAAATAACAGAGTTAATACTTGCATAGGTAAAACCCCCATGACTATTACTTCATTA
This sequence comes from Pinus albicaulis, assembly GCA_034641835.2. Lineage (NCBI taxonomy): Eukaryota > Viridiplantae > Streptophyta > Pinopsida > Pinales > Pinaceae > Pinus > Pinus albicaulis. Next base: position 12,530,144 of record CM076583.1, on the reverse strand, counting down.
ATAAAATATTCCATATAATACAGTGGGAAGGTATTTACCTCGTGTGTTTTAGAACAATTAATGATACAAACAGATAGAAAGGTGGGTGAAAATGGGAGAGAAAATTATACAGATTCGGTACCCAGCATCTCCCCCAAACTAGTCTATCCGCATGTCCTCATGCAGCTTGTCGTCTTCTTAGATCTGAGTTGGATTGACTATGGCTGGCATGAAGCTATGTGAGGTCGTATTCTCTGGCCATCTCTATCCCAAGGGGTTTATAACCTTCTGTCAGAAAAACATCCTTCCAGCAATTTGGGCTAACATTGTATGCAGGAGTATATTTCTCTGCTAGCAACCAAATGAGGGGAAATTGAAACCTCAGCCCCATCCACCAGACCCCACAAGTCTGAATGCATGATAAAAAATGTGGCACTCTCTCTAGTGCTCGTGCAAATTTGGGTGCTCCAAAACGCACTCGACCTATGACGGCTGATGATGACAATAACCACCTCCTTTGACAACTATCCAGCGCTTCATTTCAAAAAGATTCTATCTGTCTAACACAGAGGTCAGCACACCGTTTATGGGTTGTCAGCATATTTTCCCTATGCCTCTCAATCTGTAAAAGGGTAAAATTATTATTATAAATATTTTCTTCCTAGCCATGCACCCTCCTAATCATCAACGACCTTGTAACTTGGTTTTCTTCAAACGTATCATAAGCCTTTGTCCATTTAATCTGATTGATCGTGTAGGAGATGAAGGCTCTCAAATTAATATCCCCCATGAATGCAATGAGGTTGAAGGCTTAATCATGTCTTAGGAAGTAACCATGCATGTAGAGTTTGCACATTAAGTGATGACCTATGATATCATGAATTTTCAAAATACGGAGGAATACGATTGGATCCTCAATTTCGTGGAAAATTTCTTATATATACTCTCCAAACAATAGAAAATAAACTATTCATGAAGGAATAAGGAATAACTATGAGCAGGAGTTCTACAGGCCATTACCTGTTGCACCAAGGTAAACATATTCTCCTTATCTGATTGCAACATTTGCACTTGTTATTCTAACTCCTTTATCTTGCCCTGTTGTATTTCTTGCCCTTGTTGCACTCTATCCAACTAGTCTATATACCCTGTAAAAATCCCTATATCCTACTATTGAACCCATATTGTCTCCTTCTTATGTCTATTTGCAGCAGATTTCCATCTCTGAATTTTAGTAGCTAGGAAGAATTTCCTACCTTCAAACAGATGTTCAATTGGACCGGTCTGTGTATCTGCAAAGTAGACCTCAATTTTAGGTTTTAGTGCCTTCCACTTCTATAATTTTACATTCTTCTTCAACCGGGACACTTGCCCCTTCAGCTTCCAAACTTCCTTCTTCAATTGCATGGTTTCATTGAATTGAAGCTAATACCTTTTATTGAGAGGTAATCTCCTGATTTTACACTATTCAATCCACTCTTTTTTACAATAAATTCATCTCCCAGGCCTGTAACATTCTTAGGAGGCGGTGGAACAATATTGATGTCATCAATCAGATTTTTTGTTAGGTCTTTCTGACTTGGCTCCCTTTCTTCAGGAGCATTCTCCTTCTCATTTACCTCAGGGAATTCTGTCACTTGGTCAATGCTTTTATCGTCCATCCTATGCTCTGGTGTCTTCACATAATTTACTTCTCCATTTTGAGCCTCTGGGTGCCTTTGCTGAGAATCAAAAATTGATCGATAGATATTGATCATATCTTTCCCGAGTCAATGAACCTCAATACTGGTGGAACAATGATTTCCTCCATTAATCGTTGGGATGAGCGAAACCCCCTCGTCCCCCTCAGCATAATAGACTAAAAAGGAGAATGGGGAATACCTTCATCGCCCTCATTTCTTACTTGGGCGACACCTTCATGCATTCCTTCTTTAGTTGAAGTCAACACTGGTTCTTGTGGAACAATGTCAAATTTGAGGATTGTTTCCTCTCTTTCCTCTCGTCCTTCGTGTATTGCTTCATCTCCTATGGTCGACACTAGTTCTCGTCAAGCAGTGATGACTTCGTGGATTATTTCTTCTCTGTCTCCCTGTTCTCACTAAATTAGGGGTGGTTCTTGCATGACACCTCTGCTTGTTTCAATATTCATATCTACTTGGGCAGGTGATGGCGTTTCTTGCGTAACAACATCACTTGCCATCCCTCTGTCTAATGTTCCACCTCCCTGTTCTTCATTAATAAAAATTGATGACCATAGGATAGTCTCAACTTCATGTGCTATACCCATAATTCCTTCATCTGTAGGTCCCTCAGGCGAGGATGGTTCTTGTGTGGTAGCCTCGACTGTATCACCAATTGTCTCCTCCATCTCCATTACTTCTGGTTCTTAAAGATCTATCCCCATCTCCATTTCTTTGGGTTCTTCCTAGTCTATTTCCATTTCCTCTAACTCTTCTTCTTCTGCTAAATCAGCCAGAGGTACTGGTTCGTCCTCTCTAGCAGAAATAACAACTGCTATCTCTTCTTCCAATCACTCACAGAGTCCCGCCTAGGAAAATTCAAATCGAACTAGTGCATACATGACCAATAAATGAACTAGTCCATGATTGGAGAGGACTTCTAGCATATGGCACAAATGTCGAGCAGACTGTGCCATGTGCTAAAGTTGTTTTAATAAAAAATAAAGGGATGTTTAAGGAATGAACCTGTGCCTATGGAAATCAAAGGTGAGCCATGATTTTAAAATGGTATCTAAATAAAGTTGTGGCCCGTCCTTCACAGGTTATGTATTTCATCACAAAGCCTACTACCTCATTCCATGGATATGGTATAGATTTGTGCTCATACCCTCTCCCATATTGAATGACGCTTTCTCGTACCTGCAAAAACAATTAAGGAAAATTCGGGAGTGGAATTCTCTGAGCAAACCACTTCTGCCCTTACTGTCTTAGCCCGCTAACTTCCACGATTATGTTATGAAACCAGCTCCAAAAATAGAAGAAAAGAAGGATGAACGCATTAGAAATCAACCACTTCGAGGGGGAAACCTCCAATAAATTACATAAATGAACAATTCTTGGATGATACAAATTACCAAAACCTCCTTCTATATATAGGAGTCCATGGGCCCACAATATAATCCAAGCCGAAAGAACATTAACAATGAAAGGGCACAATAATAACAATATTTGGGTTACAGGGGTACAATAGTAGCAATAAGGGGGCCACACTAATAAAAATAAGGGACTAAACTAGTAATATAGGGACCTAACATGCCCCTCTCCATCAAAAAAGTGTTGTCCTCAATGCTTTGAGTAGCTCTAGGTGCTTCTGTATAAAATTGTCATCCTCCCATGTAGAATATTCAGTGGGTAAGTTCTTCCACTTGATGAGATACTCTGAAATTGATCTATTTCGTAGTTGTCGAGTTCTTATTTGAATGATCGCTTCAGGTTCCAATACGATTTCTCCTTCCTCATCAAGTTCTAGCAATATTGTTTGAACTAGAATATTTTCACCTATAACCTTCTTTAAGCATGAAACATGGAAAACTAGATGCACTCGCGAAGAAGCAGGAAGCTCCAATTTGTATGCCATAGTACCAATATTTTGCAACACCTTGTAAGGACCATAGTACTTTGGCGATAATTTATTATCTATCTTATCTTGCTTTAGGGACATTTGTTTGTATGGTTGTAGCTGTAAAAATACCTAGTCTCCTACATCAAAATTTCTCTCATGGCGATGTTGATCTGCCTATTGTTTCATTCGATTTTGTGCCAAATTTTGGTTATCCTTTAAGAGTTGGAGAAATTCTTGTTTATGCTCATTTTGATCTTCCAATGCTTGGACCTTATAATTTTCTCTTAAAGATGATGTGATGGACGGTGGATGATATCCATAAAGTGCCATAAATGGGGTCATTTTTGCTACAGTATGGAAGGAATTGTTATACCACCATTCAGCGAGAGGTAACCACTTGAGCCATTATGTTTGTTTATCAGATACAAAACAACGAAGATATCCTTCTAAACATTTATTCACTATCTCAGTCTGACCATCGGATTGAGGATGATAAGATGAGCTATGAGCTAATTGAGTACCCAAACAAGAAAATAACTCCGTCCAAAAATTTCCAGTAAAAATGGGATCTCTGTCACTCACAATAACCTTTGGGTTTCCATGTATCTTTTTAATTGTGTCCATAAATGTAGTAGCAAATGTAATTGCTTTAAATGGATGAGATAATGCACAAAAGTGTGCATACTTGGTAAGTCTATTAACTACCACCATGATGACACTCTTTCCTTCGGACTTAGGTAAAACTGTGTTAAAATACTTTGAAAACTCCTCCCAACATTGACTTGGAATGGATAAAGGTTGTAGAAGACCTGGGGTCTTAATTCTCTCAACTTTATTTTTCTGGCAAACCAAACATTCCGCCACAAAATTTTGAATATCAAATTTAAGGCCATCCCAAAAAAATTCTTTCTTCACCCTATGGTAATTTAAAAAAAATCCTGAGTGTCCTCCTAAAGGAGAAGTGTGCAATTCAAAAAGAATCTTTTGTTTTAGTTGGGAATTCTTACAAAGATATAAGTGATCTTTGTACCATAAGGAATCATTTTTCCAAATAAATGTATTAGATGTACTAGGATCTTGCTGCAACTTTTGAATGAGTTTCCACACTTCTTCTTCCTTCTTCCATTCATCCCTTGCTTCATTTATCCAATCTTGTTGGATAATAGAAATGGCACAAAGCAATGCTTCCACCTCTTCATTCTTTCTTGAGAGTGCATCTGCAACAACATTTAGCTTCCCTTTTTTGTAAATTATTTCAAAGTCAACCCAACATCTTTGCTACCCATTTTTGCTGCTCTTCTGAAGATAGTCTTTGTTCCAAAAAGTGTTTAAGACTATCATGATCAATTTTTATCTTGAAGTGTCTTCCCATTAGGTAATTTTTCCATTTATTTAGTGCATGTAGTATTGGTAACACTTCCTTCTCATAAACAGCTTCCTGTAAATACTTTCCTTTGATTGGACGACTTTCAAAAGCAATGGGTCTTCCTTCTTGCATTAAAATAGCACCAATTTCATTTCCTGAGGCATCACATTCCACAATAAAGGTTTTTGTGAAGTCTGGCGTAGCTAAGACCGGTGCTAGGCACATTGCCTCTTTAAGATGTTCAAAGGCCTTAGTTGCTTCAGGAGTTCATGAAAATGCATCTTTCTTCAATAATGTTGTTAGAGGTGCTTATATTCTCCCATAATTCTTAACAAACTTGCGATAATACACTGTTAACCCAAGAAATCCTCGCAACTACTTTATGGTTGTGGGGACTTTCCATTCATTAATGGATTTAATTTTGTTAGGGTCTACCTTAACACCCTCGTGAGATACAATATGACCCAGATATTCCACCTCTTGTAATCCAAAGAAACATTTGAATGTTTTTGCATATAATTTTTTCTCCTGCAATAGTTTGAGCACCTTGTCAACATGTTGAACATGATCCTTCCAAGACTTGTTGTAGATTAGTATATCATCAAAAAATACTAGCACAAATTTTCTAAGGAAGGTTTTGAAAATGGAATTCATCAACCCTTGAAATGTAGAAGGTGCATTGGTAAGGCCAAAAGGCATGACCGAAAATTCATAATGACCCTCATGAGTTCGAAATACTATTTTCAGAATATCTTTAGTCTTCATTCTAATTTGATGATATCCTGAAAAAAGATCCAACTTGGTAAAATAAATTGCTCCATGTAATTCATCCAATAATTCATCAATCACATGAATGGGAAACTTATCTTTAATGGTGAGATTATTGAGCTCCCTATAATCTAGACACATGCGCCATGATCCATCCTTCTTGTGCACTAATACTACTGGAGTAGAGAAAGAACTTTGACTAGGTTTAATTATACCAACCTCTAACATTTCTACAATCATATGTTTAATTTCGCTCTTTTGGACATAAGGATATCTATAAGGCCTGATGTTTGGAGGAACACTTCCTGAAATAAAATGAATAGATTGATGATGATCACGAATAGGTGGGAGTCCTTTGGGAGTTTCAAACACCTTGGAATGATTGTCCAAGACTTTTTGGAGATCTATAGAAATAGATGATTTTGATGTTGGAACTTCTAGTGAGTTATAATTGTGCAATTAAGCCTCATTGTTCTTTCCTAAAAAGCTTTGTCATGACATTAGAGCTTATTATATTTCCCGGATTCCCTACAATACCCCGTAATTCGACTTCATTTCCTTGTGAAAAACATTTCTAGAAAATTTCTTGAAAATTAAAAGCTACCGTCCCCAAATATTGTAACCATTGTACTTCTAGTACAACATCAGCACCTCCCATAGGAATGGAAAGAATTGGACTATTCCATACATATTCCCCCATGTTTAGCTTGATATTATGGAATTTTCCAGAGAAATTTATAGTTCCTCCATTTGCAACCATCACTTCACATTTTGGTGCTAGGTATATGAAACAATTCAATTCCTTGGCTACCTTACAATGAATAAAATTATGGGTACTACCCGAATCAATCAAAACTACTACCTTTTTCTTCTTGATATGTCCTTCTATCTTGAGAATTTGAGGAGTGGTAATTCCTGCCAATGCATTACATGATATGGTTGGACTCATTTCTTCCTCTTCTAGGGTTGGTTCCTGGTGTATATCCTCTTCTTTTGAAGATTCTTGTTCATTTCCTTCTTCCTCTTCACAATCTATGTAAAACAATTTCTTCTCAGCACACTTATGACCTCTACCGTATTTGCTATCACAATTGTAGCAAAGCACTTTTTCTCTTTTTTATTCCAATTGTTGTGGTGTCAACCTTGTAGTTTGTGGAAGTCTAGGAGTAGCAACACTTCCATATTTATATATGTGAGTGGTAGGCTACCTTGTTGCCATAATTTTATATTCAATTTTTCTTGCCAACCTGAATGCCTTTTCCAATGAATCAGGTTCCCAAACATGAACTTCATGTTGGATGTTCTCCTTTAAAGTCCCTATGAAGACATCAATCCTGTGTTCCTTTGGAATATCAGTTACCGTTATATTCAATTTTTGGAAGTCCTCAATGTGCTCCGCTACTAAACCCTTTTGTTTGAGATTTATCAATTGGCTAAAGAAGGTGTTGCTTTTTGTATCCTCATAATGTGCTATCATTTCCTCTGTAAAAATTGACCAAGTGACAATTTTTTTATGGGAGCAAAGCCATCAGTACCATACAAATGTATTTTTTTCTAAATGTAAAGTTGTAATGCGTACCTTTTGTGTGTTTTTCACATTATTGAGATCAAAATATTGCTCCATCTATAGTATCCATCTTACGAGATCCTTGCCATCAAACTTCCTCATATCCATCTTTGGAGTATGGTGGTTCTTCCATCCAACATTAGAGTTGATGAAATCACAATTAACATTTCTTTTATTCTCATCATGATTTTCCTCTATATATTTTCTCCACTAGGAAACATTTCTTGTATCAACTTTTCTAAACCTTCGATGTCTACTTTAGATCATTCTTCATGTTTTCCATTTTAGCTTCCATGTCATCCATCTTAGCTTGCATGCCGACTTCTATGCCCTCCATCTTAGCTTCCAAACCATTCATCTTAGCTTCCATGCCTTTCTTTAAACCATCTGTCTTATTTTCCACGCCTTTCTTCAAAACTTCCATTTCATTTTTTGTTTCTCTTTGCGATAGGTGCACTTGCTCTTGTAATTTCAACATCTCATATTGCATTTATTCGTCTTCATGTGTCATAGTAGAACCTTTTGAAGGCTTAATGGGTGTTGAATTCTTTTTAGGGGGCATTTTAGAACCCAATACTGATATCTATTCTTCAATATTCCCTTGGAATAAATTCAAACTAATTTTTTTTCAAACGAGACTTATGTAATTAAAAAAAAATACACACCCTTTTCTTGCTTTTGAGGAGCTCGATATTGAAATTGAATTATCTCTGTGATTTCGGATCTTCAATATCTGAAATTTGGTCCTGAAGTAGCTCTCTGAATCCTCCTTCAAATTCCACAGGTCTGACCTGATTTGGACTCTTCAAGGAAAAGCTATGTCCAATGTCCCACAATGACCTAATTGTGGACTGATTCAGTAGAGAGAACTTGTATGACTTTCCACGTGTCACTTTTTCCTCCTTCAGCTATAAAATTTATAGATAGGAAACTACAGTCCATGTACATGCAGCCAATGTTTACATAATCTCAATCCCACACTCAGAGAGAGAGTTATGACATTTTTCCCACGGTCACCTCTTTGAGATTAAATTCAGGAGCTTGAAAAAATCCTAACTTCCACAGATTATATCTACAAATATATTGTGAACCAAGATCTGAAATTTTTACAAGAGGTTCTTCAGGATTTCTGCTTCACTCTATGAAAATTTCAGCTTCTGAAACCTCGTAAAAAAATATTTATAGTGAACATTCCGCGATGACTTGTTTAGGTTAAATTCAGGAGCCTGCAAAACGCCCTAACTTCCAAAGACCCTATCTCCAAAAATATTGTGAACCAAGCTCTGAAATTTTGTGAAGTTGTTCCTCAGGATTGCAGCTTCGTACTCTAAAAATTTCATCTTCTGAACTTTCGTAGAAAAACATTAATAGTGAAAATGCCACGATGACCTGTTTGGAGCAGTGAAACCCTAGAATCCAAAGCTCTGATACCAAATGTTATGAAACCAGCTCCAAAAATAGAAGAAAAGAGAGATCAATGCCTTAGAAATCAGCCACTTCGATGGGGAAACCTCCAATAAATTACATAAATGAACAATTATTGGATGATAAAAATTACCAAAACCTCCTTCTATATATAGGAGTCCATGGGCCCACAATATAATCCAAGCCGACCTAACATTAAAAATGTAAGGGCACAATAATAACAATATTGGGGTTACAAGGGTACAATAGTAGCAATAAGGGGGCTACGCTAATAAAAATAGGGGACTAAACTAGTAATATAGGGACCTAACAGATTACTTCTTCTGTGACGAGAATTTCTAATCCTTTGACCTGAGAGAAATTATCATTCAAATTTAGCGCAAACGCCATCGTGATTCCCTTGTCAAATCCCTGCAATCTATCGAAGTAGATATCCCATCTTGCATTGACAAAAACTTGCTACACATCTGCATTCCTGTGGACTAAAACTGTATTTTCAGTTTCATGTTGCATAGCCAGTCTGCCCATCTTGTAGACACTATAACAGCACTCTGGAACAGTAGACCATTGGAAAGAGTGGTGGGTACCAAATTTGGTAAATATATGATGGTGAAAAATGAGGGGTAATAATGGTAAATACGGATGGTGTTTCTCGAGAAATGAAGAAAATCATTGAAAATTATGGTAAGTGTGATGAATGCAATCGTAATTATTTCGTATGATGTGGAAAGGACTAATCGATTTGTATCATATGTGTGTTGTTGATCCCAATACATATTTAAGGATTATACAAAATATGGTAAGGATCGTAGGGCATAACATCACACGAAGTTTTAATAATTACTTTTGGAATAATCATTACACCGTCGTTTAGTTATCATGTAACCCCCCCCCCCCCCCTGCCCAACTTAAAACTAGTCTTCCATGGCATCAATGTCTTATGCATGGAATATTTAATTAAATCCATAAGAGTCAAATGGAGACATACCTAGCGGCCTACCTGGAGGAAGTGACGGTTGGTAGAATAATGGCATAGTAATGATGCAGATGGAGTAATAGCATCGATGTGTAGCATCATCTGGAGTAATAACATCATGAGTAGTAGCATCTAGAGTAACACCATCGAGTAGAAACATCTAGGGTAGCAGCGTCCAGAGTAACGACATCGAGTAGCAACATCACAAGTGACAACATCACGAGTAGCAGCATCCGGAGTAATAACATCCAGAGTAACAAAATGACAAGTACCAGCATCCAGAGTAACAACATATGGAGTAACATCATCAAAAGTAGCAGCATCCAGAGTAACAACATCATGAATAGCAACAACCAAGGAGTAACAAAATCATGAGTAGGAGCAACCAAGCAGTAACAATATCATGAGTAGCAATAACCAAGGAGTAACAACATCATGAATAGAAAAAACCAAAGAGTAACAACATCATGAGCAGGAGCAACCAAGGAGTAACAACATCATGAGTAGTCACATCCAAGGAGTAACAACATCTCTAGTAACAACGTCGATACTTAGAAAGTTTTCAAGCTCTGAAACATTACTCCTTAGTAGTAACTCCTGAAAAAATTCAACAAATAAATAGTAACAGTATTTATTATATATATATACATATATTTTATCTATTTATTTATTTATTTATTTTATTTTATTTTATTATTATTATTATTATTTATTTATTATTATTATTTTTAGAACAAGGACGCAGAGGAATAATTCTCTACGCTGATAACCTTCAAACCAAATTTCTCAGAGAGATGTTTGATGAAAGCATCCTTAGAGTCTGGGAGGTGGGATAATCTCAGGCGATGCCCATTTTCTATGAAAGAAACACATGTATCATCAATTGTAACTATCCTGACTATTCCATTATCAAATACAATGTCCACCTCGTAAGGTCCCATCCAATGAGTGCAAATCTTTCCCTTAAAATATTTAAAACGAGATTCATAAAGTAATGCCTAGCCTCCTGTATAAAACACCTTTTTTTTATAAAATTATCGTGCGATTTCATCCTCTGCAACTGAATAGAAGTAGTCCTTTGGACAACCATTGAACGGATTTCATATAGTTCATTAAGCTGAGCCAGTCGCTATTTCTGGGCATTTGACAGATCCAAGCCAACTTCAAGAGCTATTCTAAGTGTATTGATTTCAAATTCTATTGGAAACAACAAAGATTTCCCATAAACCAACTCAAATGGTGAAAACCCAGTTGTGTTCCACCATGTTGTTCTGTACGCCCAGAGGGCTTCAACCAGCTTTTGAGACCAATCCCAACGATGGTATGCCACGGTTTTTGTCAAGGTATTTTCCAATGTCTTGTTTTTCCTTTCCACTTTTCCATTCGCTTGGGGGTGGTATGGAGATGTCACCCTGTGCTTGACCCCATATTTCTACATAAGATTTGCTATCATGTGTGATGTAAATTGTGCTCCTCCATCTGAAACAATCTCCCTCGGAGTATAGTAATGAGAAAAAAATTCTTCAAATAGAAAATATGAAACCACTTGTTCTATTGCTTTTTCAATAGCTTTGGCTTCTATCCATTTAGTCATGTAATTGGTGTAGACCACAATATGAACCTTTTGCTGGGAGGGTGGGTTGAAGGGTCCAACGAAATAGATAACCCATTTCTCGAAAGGTTTGAGGACTACCTGGGGCTGCAAAGGAATTTCATCAGCTCAACCAGTCTGCCCCATGTGCTGGCAACTATCATACCTCCGGACATAATTTTGCGCATCTCGAAAGATAGAAGGCTAGTAATATCCAATTTACAACACCTTATGGCATGTTATTTTATCTAAAAAATTCCCCCCATAAGGGCCATCATGGGCAACCTTTAGAAATTCATAAATATCATCCTCAGATACACAGTGCTAAATCTTCTTATCAACTCCTGTATGAAAGAGGTACCCTACCATCTAAGAATATCAAGCACTGTGATGAATAATTTTCCGCTGCTCCCTGTATGAAAAATGATGAGGCACCTTCCCTGTAGCAAGATAGTTAGCAATATCTTCATACGACAGAGAGTTAGTAGAAATTGAAAAAATATTCTCATCAGGAAAAATATCTTCTATAGGTGTGCATTCATCATTGTTATCCATTCTAGATAGAAAATCAAAAACTACATTATCTTTTCCTAGTTTATCTACTATTGTGATATCAAATTCTTGAAGCAATAGCAACCACCTTGTAATGCGACCAGGAGTAATATGTTTATTCATCAAAACCTTATTGCTACATGATAAATATGTACAAAAGTAGGATACCCGGTGATGTAGTGCCGAAACTTGTTGATAGCATAGATGACAGCCAGGAATTGTTTTCCAGTCACCGTGGAATTCAATTAAGCAAGAATTAAATTCTTGCTGACATAGTAAACTGCATATGGTGTTTTTTCTACCTGTTGTCCTAAGACTACTCCTACTATTGTCTTAGAGGCATCAGCATGTATGTGAAATGGAAATTCCCAATCGGGTCCTCAAAGGATCAGAGCTTTGCAAACTAGTCCCTTGATTTTCATGAAAGATGCTTCACAGTCTTCTGTCCACAAAAATTATGCATCTTTTGTTAGCAATTGAAAAAGTGGATGTTCTATTTTAGCAAAGTTTTCTATAAAACATCTGCAATAACTAGCACAAGCAATAAAGATACATACCTGTGTGGGTGTCTTGGGTACTGGGAAGTGCATCATTACCTCTACTTTGGTCAGATCAACTTGAATTCCAGCATCTGAAAGAAAATGTCCCAATATTATTCCCTCTTCCCTCATCATATGGCATTTGACTGTACTTAAAGATAAATGGGTCTACTTACATATTTTGAGTATTTCTGCCTGATTTTTCAAGTCTTCTTCAAATGAGTTTCCATATGGCGTAAAATCATCCATATATATTTCAACACTGTCATCGACTAAATTAGAAAAAATTCCCAGAATTTCCCTTTGGAAGGTTGCAGGTGCATTACACAGGCCAAATGGGAGGACCCTGTATGCAAAGGTCCCCCATGGGCATGTGAAGGTTGTTTTATCTTGGTCTTCCGAGGCTATCTATATCTGGTTATACCCGCTAAACCCGTCTAGGAAGGATAAGAACTTATTCCCAGTCAGGGTGTCCAGGACTTGATCTTTATGATCTTTTTGAGTGGCTATCCGAGATGGGGTAAATGAAACCTACATTCAGTAATTTCTATAATTATTCCTTTACAATTATCTTTAGAGCAGGATTCAATCTCCACTGGGGCTACCTCACAGGGCATCTATCTTCATTAATATAAATATGATGAGTACATAAAGTAGTAGGGATCCCCTTCATGTCAGTATAATCCCAGGAAAAAGCTTCCTGATGGTCGTGAAGGAATTTTAAAAGCTACTTTATCTGGGATTTTGACATATTTGGGTTGATATTGAGTGTCTTCCCTGGTTCAATTTCAATTGGAATACTATCATGGGATGAAGTTACAAGAATGTCTTCAATTTCATCTTCTAGTTTGATGTTTTCCTGTGTCTCACAACTCATAGCAGACTCTAAAATTTGACAAGTTGGTTTGGAAACAAAATAGGGATCATTACTAAAAGGGTTAGTGGTATCATCCTCAGTTTCTATTTTGCATTGAAGGGCATTGGGCTAACTTCTTCATTTTTAGGGTCAGACTCTTCTGTTGGCAAAGGTTTTTGTCTAGCTAACATTTTTTGAGATGGGATGGGTTTCGCAAGAGGGTAGAGAGTAAGGTTCTTTGTAACCGTCCCATTTGATATGATCATATGTCCAGATCGACACTCAATATAGGAATTTGTGGTTGCGAGCCAAGGTCTTCCCAATATCAATGGATGACCTCCGACTGAGTATCGTGTTTGTAATACAAGGAGGTCCATGGGATAATGCCATGAATCCACCGAAATAGTCACATCTTCCAAATTCCCTACCAGTTTAATTATATACCTACCTGCCAATTCCAAGATAGTATGGGTTGGCTTAATATTTTCGAGACCTAATGCATTCATTGTTTCAGATGTAATGATATTGATGGCAGTACCCAAATCTACCAATACATTTGGTTTTTCAACCCCATTGATTTTTACTATTAGAATTGGGTTCTCTGGGTCCCCATATTTTATAGGCATGATCTTTCCTAGCATGATGTCAGACAACCTACCCATCTCATGAATGGTTAACGGATCCCTTGGTTTCTTCCTAGGTTTCTTAGAGCAGTAAAATTGGAGAGTTTTTGCATATATAGGTACATCCTTCATAGCTTGGAGCAGGGGTGTTTTAACAAAAATATTTTTCAATTCCCCCAGAAAGTCAAACTCTTCTAGAGGGATTTGTTTATTCAGGGTCAATATTTTAGGATATGGTGGAGTAATTGGATGACCCTGGTTAAGAACGGGTTGGGGAGGTGTTTGATTTATCATGTTTTGGTCTGGTTGATCCCCAACTGTCCTCTATTCTGGTTCTATAACTTCACTGTCAATCTATTCTATGATAATAGGCCAAGTCAGACCATTTACTACCCACCCAGATCGCAAGTTTATCTCATTAAGTCCTATGGTAGAAATGCTACATGATGGGAGGTTAAGAGTGTTTTTTTGTTGGACCCCTTTATTATCAGGATTATGATTGGGCTAGATATGAAGTTGGGGTCCAAGGGATGGGTTTCCTAGAGGTACATTAGAGGGCCACTGAAGTTGCTGCTAAGGCATAGATTGGGGAAATTGTCCAGTAGGAGAGGGTCCATACTAGTTCTGATTCCATGAAGGATTCGAACTGGTCTAGGGAGCCCATTATTTCTAGGTGGGATATTGATACTGAGACCGCATTGGTGAAAAAAGTACAGATTGGGGACCCATATTAAAATTATTAAAATACTGAGGTGGATCCTAGGGCATACTTGGATTCATAGCTGGTGGTCACGGTTGCCATGGGTTTTTTGGTCCCATGAAGTAAAATTGATCTACCATATTTTCCTCACTTGCCCCTTGAAAAACTGTCTTCAGTCCTGGAAATGAAGGGCATGAGCTAGTCGAATGGGTCTATTCGCAAATTGTGCATGCTTCCACTGTGTTTAATGGGTGTTCTTTCAATGGATTCTTCTTTCTGCATTGTGGGAATAGTATAGCCATAGTCTTCTCTAGCTCTATTTGTTTCTATTTCTCTTGTAGAGTGTCCATCTGGGCAGATAATGTGCTTAGGATACCAGTCCTTAGATTATCAAGTAGGTTTCTAATTTATGCCTTTGTAACCCCTCCACCAGAAGTTTTGAATGACAAAATTCCTTGTCCACTCCTTGTAGCCCCTTGTGAACACTGAATGCAAAACTCACAGATGGTGTAGAATTCTTCTTTTGAAACGTCCCCCTTTCCTACTATGTGCAAAAGTTGCAGAGAATCTTCTGTAAGTGCCGAAGAAGGATGATCTTCAGAATATATTTGTCCAGGTAACTATGGCCCAATCTCTGCAATATATATTTGAATTTTTCCTCACAATATTCCATATTCTCATCCTCTTTCTGTACAAACTTTACAATATCCTCCCTGATGTCATGGGATTTATAGTAATCTTGGTATTTCTCCAAAAATACTTCCTTCATCTCATCCGATGAGGAAATAGTCTTTCCTCCTACACCCATGAACCATCGTAGGGTTGTCCCTTTTAAGGAAGAAGGAAATATTTTTAGCTTCTGAGCATCGGTGATATAATCATACCCTTGAAAAAAAATGTCAAATTCAAAGAGGAATGTATCGGGGTCTTCAGAGGCAATCCTAGGAAAATTAGGCAAATCCGTTAAAGGAATGGGCTTCATCGATGCATCACCTATAATGTTCCCAATTGGAAAATAAATATAAGAACCTTTATGTGCCATGAATATCCTCCAATACTCACCCGAGATTTCAACTGGTTCTGCAACTAGTACTTGGGGTGATTCGACTGTCTAAGGTTTCAGAGAAATCCCTTGGTCTCGTGGTGATGTGAAATCCTTCAGGAGCTCTTCCTCCCAATTGGAGCTCGATTCAACTACAGGAGGTCTCACAACACTCCCTTGGTCTCGTGGTGATGCAAACCCCTTCGAGAGTTCTTCTTCACAATTGGAATTTCTCAATTCTTCTGACCCTATGCTTGTTATTTCTTCCCCTTCTTTTGGAAATAGGTGTATCTCCTCCACTTATACCTTATTTATTACTCCTTTCGCTGTCGAAAGAATTTCCTCTAGTAGCGTGGATGGCATTGACTACTCAAGCGACCGCCCTTCGGACTTTGTTTGAACCCTTACATTAACATCAACACGAGAAGATGCTTCAGAATTAGCCTTTGTGATGATCTCGTGGATATATGTCTTCCTTCCTAGACCCCTTCCTTTCTTTGGGGGTTTTCCTTTGCCCCTCTTATTCAAATCTCTCTTCATGCAATTGTGGGAAGAATTCATTAAAATAACAAAAGCGCTCAAGACCCAAATTAGGATAGATAGTTTCCTCCTCGAGATGAGAGAGTAGGTTAAAAAAAAACGAAAAGATTATCAAAGTTTAGGACCTAAAGTAGGGTGATAAAATACCCTCCTTAGGACGAGAATTTGGCCCTTGATAAAAATAATAAAAAATAAGAAAATTAGAATAATATGCTGAGGACTTAGAGCAGGGTGACAAATTACCTCCCCAAGATGAGAGATTGATTCTAAGAGAAACAATGAAAAAGCAAAAGAAAAACAAAACACTATGCTCAGGACTTAGAGCAAGGTAATGAATCCCCTCCCCAAGACGAGAGATCAGTTCTAAAAAAAATAATGGAAAAGCAAAGAAAACATAACACTACACTCAGGATTTAGAGCAGGGTAACAAATTCCCTCCCCAAGATGAGAGTTCGACCCTTAGATCAATTACATATCGTTTTCTTGCACCTTTTTAGCCTCCCCGACAATGACGCCAAAATGTTGGTGTCGAGATGTGAAAAAATATACAAACCCTTTTTCGACATTAATTATCAATCTAGGTGGGTTGATTATTGCAGACTAACTCGCACAGTATATGCAAGAGAAATAACATAATCTGCTATTGAATCACATGGTTAATCAATGAAAGCAAGAAAAATACTGTAACAACAATTAAAGATAAATTATAAAATTATAAAAACATTCACAGCAATTATAGAATCATACCAAAACAATAGTTACACTAATAAATCGAAATAGGAAATCAACAAAAGGAAGATAATGCATCACCTGATCAGAAGAGTGGGCCCAACCCTTTGATCAGGGCTTTGGTAAACTCATAGCTCACAAATGGAACAACAGAACAATGTGCATTTAATTGATTAAACACACTTCTGTTACAATATATGTCTCTTTTTGCTTAACCCCGATTCACAACCCTAAGGCCCTTTTTATACAAATGTTCAGGAAAACCATATCTTTCCTCTAACAACTAAATATCTAAAATTATACAATTGTTACAACAACAAATTAGTTGTTGAAAGGAAACGACGAAAAGCCTGAAATAGAACTGGGGTGAGTTGAAATTTGATGTGCTATTGCAGCATGTTGAGATATCGCTAAGAATTTGAAGTTGCTTCATGGCTTTCAAATGTAATCCCTTTACTTTGTCGAATATGTGGAAATAACAAAGTTAATAATTGCATAGGTAAAACCTCCACGACTATTAATTCATTAATCAAATATTCCATATAAGACAATGGGAAGGGATTTACCTCATGTGTTTTAGAATAATTAATGATACAAAGAGATAAAAAGGTAGGTGAAAATGGGAGAGAAAAGTATACAGATTCGGTACCCAACAATTGGGATATGTCAATGGATGTCATTTCACTCTGTATATATATATATATATATATATATATATATATATATATATATATATATATATATATATATATATATATATATATATATATATATATATATATCTGTGTGTGTGTGTGTGTTGATCAATGTTATTAATCTAAAAAGGTGGAAAATGACATCAATTGACATATCCCAATCATTTTTACTTTTCTGACATAGTCTAATAGATGAAATGGTTTTATTTCACCGAAGTCTAGCGATATAATTTCAAGTGATATTGTCATTTTTTTTATGTTTAAAATATGTTTGTGAATGCATAATGGATTCAAAGCCAGAAAAACCCCTAGACCATTATAATTGTACAAATTAAACATAAAAATTTAAAAGTCTCTACCAATTTTGGTTGAAAATAATCTTTAAAAAACATTAGAAAAAACCATTTAATTTATTAGTTAAACTAAACTTATATAAAAAATTAAATATTACAGTACTCTAATATCAATTTAGGTCATTATTATGTATTGATTCCATCACTCATTTTTAAGTTTACTTTGAGTTACTCCTCCTAAAACATTAGTAGAATCACATTGCCACTTTATATCCAAATAATGTCGAGACACATTTTTTGGAGACAAAGAATATTTCTAAGAATTCTACGGTAATGAATATATATATATATATTGATAGAAAATATATTTTTTCATGACATATTAATGAGGTATGATTTATGGTTTTTTTTTTCTTTATTAGAATGAAATTTTTGTATTTATATGAAAGTTTGTACTTAGATAGCTGTAAATACATAAAGTAGTACATAGTTATATCTTAATAAAAAAATATTAACTTTTTTATTTAACAAAATTATAAATTTTCTCAGAAGGATTCCAAACTCAACAACAAAAAAAACAAGGTTTCACAGGTATATACCTTACTAAACTGAACCACCTAAAAAAATTACATGTCATATTATAATTGATTTCTCTTTAATGTGACTTTTTGAAAATATTTTTATTTATTTTTCTAATCTAATTTGTGTAAAATCCTATAGGAATTCATTCAAATCACAAGTTTAATGGGTAAACTCTACACAATCCAAGTGCCTGAGGAGTTTCTCAGGGTGTTGAATCCATATATAAAATAAAAAAACCAGTTTAAATAACACAAATTAAAATTTCATGCCATCCACAAGAAACTCTACAAAATCACATTAAAAATAACTCCTATTATAATTGAATGATAATATATATATATATATATATAGATAAAAAATTGTTAGAATTAAAAATTTGAATTATATAATTTATATAATTTAAATTTTATCATAATTTTTTTAGAATATGAAATTCATTTATGGTTTTAAAAACGTATTTTAAATAATGAAATATCACAATTTTATAAAAAAAATTGTGTTGTAAAAAGAAAAAAAACATAGAATTGTTAAAGTGCATAGGACATTTACACTAAATATAATTACATCTACACTAAAGATATATTTTTTTAATTTAATATATATATATATATATATATATATATATATATATATATATATATAATTCCTTTTTAATGGATTTTGGAGTGTACTTTTTTCCTTTTCATTTTAATTGTGCTGATTTGAATGGTTGGTTTTGGTAAATTTTCAATGGAGTTGTAGGTTTTAGAAAATGAGTTATTTTATTTAAAAAAAATGTATTGTAAGTTTAATAAAAAAAAATAAGAAATAATAAGAAATAATATATATTTGTTTGTTTTTTTTTGTCAATGCTTACAAGTGACTTTTCCATCAATTCAACTCATGTCAGTTTGATTTTATTATTAAAATTACAAGTAATTAAAAAACAATCATGATATGTATATTACATTAAAATAAATTTAAATCATAATGATTCATATCCATAAAAATAATTTCTAAAAACATATAATTAATAATCATATAAAAAATTACATAAATTAGAATATTGATTAATATATGTAACAATTATATTTTAGAATTTTATATTTAAATCTAATTAGTAAACATATAAAAAATCACTTTTTAGAATAAACATTTCTTTTTACGTTATATATTTATCTATCCATCTATATTAACATTGCTATGCATATCACACAAAAAAATTATAAAAGATGTCAAAGAAGAGTGCCATATGTATATGTAATTACATGTATTATCAATGTTTAATAAAAATAAAAATGTTTCTATGCATAGAAATTTGAAATTTATATAAATATAAATGATGTTATTAAGAACTACCATAGATTTATCTTAACTATATATTTACCAAAACTTAAAGAGTAATCAAACCCCTTGAGGTGTAAACTTTTTTCAAGTTTTTCACTCAAAAAGAGGTTTGGATCTTTAGAGCAACCTAACAAACCAAATCACATGTAGGTACTAGTAAACCTTTGGGGGTCTACAACATAACCTCCTCTCCATTAAATGGGTCACAAGCAGGGGGATTTGAACCTTGGATATCTCAGTTTTTATAGATTTCACATTACTTTGATCATCAATTGAACTGCACACATAGGAATATATATATATATATATATATATATATATATATATATATATATATATATATATATATATATATATATCACACACAATGTTTTGTATATATATATATATATATATATATATGATTTTTTTGTAATAATGCTAAGTTTATATCACTATGGAAATTTTAAGTTAAAAAACATGTTTTTTTTAACCTCTTTTTTTTCTTTTCTAATTCAATTATTTATTTTAAGAACTTGCTTATAATGGTGAGTGTGGTCAAAGTAGGATGGATTATTCTCAACGTCGAAGGAAAATTTGAAATTGATTATAGTTGGGGGTTAGGAAGTTGTGTAAATAATGTGACTAAGGAGTATGGATTACTACGAAGGATCCTTCTAGCCAAAGAAGAAAACATCGAATATTTGGTGGTGTTGGAAGATTCACAACTAGTTATCCATAACCTTATTCATGGATATTTTCCCAAAGATTGCAAGTTGTGAAGCATTATTGATCAAATTAGGAATTTGAAACTAACCTTCCTCTACTATTAACTTCTTTCACGTGTTGAGAATGAACAATTTTGTTGCAGATGACCGCACCAATAAAGGTGTAAACTTAGACGTAAGGGTCTAATGATAAATAATATTCCTTCCCTTGTAGCTATTCCTTAAGAATATATATTCCATGTAGTGAAAATTTTATCTGTATCTATAGGATTTTTGGATATTCTATACCTCCGAAGACACTATGTCTTTTAGGATTATAAAAATACTAATTGATGTTGAAAATAAATATCTTCATGAGGTTAAAAGTAAATCTGGCCTTAGAGGATTTTCATTGTACTAAATTTTCGTACAACCCATAATCCAGGGGTCGATTTTGATTTAGTACAATATTCTCATGATGATGAAAAAAAAAATGGTTATAATGGCACTTGTTGTCAAGGTCATCATTTGAAAGAAGTTGTGATTTTAACCTTGACAAAGAAGGTGATACTAGGAGCAACATTTTTTTATTTGATGTTGATTCCAATATTTTGGCTTCATTGACACTAGCTATTAAGGTCATGGTTTCAAAGAAGTATTTTATACCCTAAAAAATGAAAAATTTTATTGTTAATACCACTTTTTCATTCAGGGGTTGTTTTAAGGATTGTTTTGGTAATATTACAACGTTATTAAGGTCATGACTATAAAATATGGTAATTTTAATCATGAAAAAATTGATGTAATATCATTAATTCGACTTTCAATGTTAATGGTAGATTTTAAGATTTTTGTTAGTAACATTGTGAAGAACTAGGGACATGGTTGCAAACAATTGTAAAAAATTTTATGATAAAGAAATTAGTGTTGCTAATAAGACTACATTTTTATTCAAATGTTGATTTTAACATTTTTTAGTAAGAAATATGGGTTTTTAGATTTAAAGTTCTCAATTTGACATCACATTTCTCATCAAATTGACAATTGTTTTTATAGTGTCATGCACTACTTTATATTTTGTTGGTTCTTTTTCCATTTCCATGTTTGTGTTAACAACATGGCTTCACTAAGTATCTTAGCCATTGGATTATTTCCTTTATGTCTGGTGGTGCAGATGTATTTGAAGCTGCAGTTAAATCATGACAACAAATGTTGAGGGAAAATAAGAGTTCCCATAGATTCTTGCGCTTAATTTCTTCACTACAATTTCAAGTTTCCTTTAATGCATATATTGTAAGTTCATCTCATTTGTATCATACTTGTCCTTCAAATTGTTTTAAGTTACTTGTAATGCCAAATATTCTTGCATGCTCGCTTGAAGTTCCTCTTTTTTCTCCTCTTCTTTAAGGATGCAATTAACATCATGTTCATCATGATCTTCAACTATCTTCATCTTAGTATTTATATCTTCCTTCTCTTACATAAATTTTCAATTAAGTGGGTCTTCATTAATTTCCCTTCCTTGCGAACATATCCGCCTATTTTTAAATGCATATTCATTATTTTTTCCTAGTTTATGGTCAAGCCCCTCGTTAGAGAAATTTTTAAGTATAAATTGGTCCTCCTAAGGAATATTATAAAATAATATTAGATTACATCATCAAATTTTAGAGGGAAAAAAAGAAAAAAACTACTTTTTCAACTCGTATTTTCAAATTATCTCCCTATGGTTTTACTCAAATTTCTGGCATATGCATTCATTGTATGGGGAAGTTATCTCCTCATCCAAGGAGTACCCATGTTGCATAATTTTGATGGAACCTGCTACAAAAAAGAAGAAGATAAATACATGCGTTTTCATGCATTTCACATTTTTCATGTAGCAGGGTCCATCGAAAGTATACAACATGAATACTTATTGCATGAGAAATTAAATTCCACATATAATGAGTACTCCTGCTTGAAATTTGAATATAACGGTAGGGATACGAGTTTAAAATACATATTGAAAAAATAAATTTTTAAATTTTTTTACGTTTTTACTCCAAAATGGTGAATCATCCCCATGGTTGACATCATCAACTTGAATCCTATTGGTTCTTATAAATTTTATTTGGTGTTATATTTTTGTTTTCATGCCCATTTTTTACCTCAAAATTTCTCTAATACATATATTGTCAAAAATAAGAAGTTGTGATTCTTTAGAAGACAACTCCCCCATTCGTTGTCATTTTGATAAACCATTATTCTTAGCTTTCTTTCATATTATGTTTGTTTCCAAGGCAGCCAAGTGCGCTCATATACTTTTCACATCCTCTTTAATATTATTTCTTTGAGCATTATCATTTTCCCCAATGATTTTTGTACTTCCCTTTAGACCCATACAAAAATTCACAATGTAATGTTCCCTTCTCAATTTTTCAACTCTCCTTATGTGGACTTATTGTCATCGACAAAATTAAAACAATGCTACCTTACAAATTATTTGTAGAATTGTTCCCTCTAAGATAATAGTTCTACCTTACTCTGATATGATTTATTAGTTAGACTACACCTATATAAAATATAAAATATTACACTACTATAATATTAATTATAGCCATTATTATGTATTGATTACTCTACCAATTTTTATACTTGTCGAAGCCAGGTTATATTGTTTTAGATTTTCGTCCAAATTTTTTTTATTATCAATTAAATTTTAAATTATTAAATATATTTTATGAAATTTATTAAAGTTTTGAAAAAAATATATATTAAACTGAATATTTTGAAAAAAGAGAAAAAATAAAATAAATGTGAATCATTTTTTTTCCTAATTGGTTGATGACTATTTTGTGTGATATTAAATTGAATTATGAGATATAAAAATTATATTAAAATATAAAAAAAATCTATTCACAAAGTTCTATAATAATTATTGTTATTGCAGTCTTTACATAAAATAATTTCATGTGGATAGTTTCCCACCGTGATTTAAGAAAGTATTTGAATAAAAAACAATGGACAACTATCCACATGACATTCATTTACTCTATTTAATTTAATTAAACACTATCCAATGATGGACATCTAAAAAAATATGGTTTATTGTAAGGATTCGGTTACACTAAAATGTTACAAAACAAGCCATAAAAAATTCCTCAAATATGGTAAGCCATGTAAATAAGTGCATAGGCCTACAATATACTAAACAATGTAAATACATACATAGGCCTTTAAATATATACTGTCAAACATGGAATTGCAAGAAGATATCAGTGTGACCAAAAAAAATTGTTTAGGGTGTTGTTGAAGTCAATATGGATGCCCAACTCATCGAAAATGATTGAGAATATGGCAATAAAGCTTGCAATTTTTATTTTTTCATATATATATATATATATATATATATATATATATATATAGTCTAATTTGTAGACAAAATTTCCTTTTCATGACATTTTTCCTAGTTAACTTTAACCAGAATTTGGTAAAACCCTGATCGGGGTGCGATCCAGTGGATACTCCCATTAGGGATTATGAGTATGGCAATTATTATGAGTCCTGCAAGCCTAAAAGTTTGTTAATCTGGTAGCAATTGGAGCGGGAGGAGAAGTGATGCTGGTCACATGGGTGAGGTGGGAAAGGATGGTGAAGCGTACTATCAATGAAATACATTGAAGCTCGATTGGAGAATTTTATTTTGTGTTGAAGTAAGTTGGACTTGGTTCTCTTTGCCTTGTTTCCAATTCAAGGTGAGAATCCAGGAGGTGAATAATGCTAGCTGGGTCGAACAAAGGGGACACTCCGATGACGTCTTCCAGGCGATAATTAAGGGGTATGTGGTGTTTCTTTTCTCCTTCCACATTCTAGGGAATATGGAGATATTCATTAGGTTCATTACTTATGTCACACGTTGCAACTGTAACATTATGAAGATGATTGTCTTGCATATGGGGAATTCTGGGGGGAATACTTTTTATTATAAATTTTGGATTTCGGCGTCGATTTCGGTCTTGTATGGTATCCTACTCCAGAGAATGGGAATTTTAATTTTGTGTTTAGGTTGTTTGGTATGCAACATTTCCTGCTATGAATGGCTTTTTGCAACACCTTTGAGGAAGTGGCATAGGTTTTGTCTTAAAGTGGTTTTTGTGTTTTGTATTATTGATCTAACCCAAATTGGAGGGCACCATATTCAGGGGAGTGAGGAATTGTCTTTTGATAGCATGAGAACATACCTTCGAACATTAATTTTGTATGCAATGGTTCAAGCGAAGAGGATAATGAAAAATAATAAATGCCAAGGGACACTGGCCTGCA
Organism: Pinus albicaulis; assembly: GCA_034641835.2. NCBI lineage: Eukaryota > Viridiplantae > Streptophyta > Pinopsida > Pinales > Pinaceae > Pinus > Pinus albicaulis. The sequence goes on along the minus strand of CM076583.1, from coordinate 12,505,422 downwards.
TGTATGATAATTCATGTTATTTCTAGAGAAATGATGTTATATCAATATTGTGTCTGTTACTGCCTATTGTCACAGCTGCAAGTTACGTACATGGTGGCCCATACGTTACACTACGGGTGGTTTCTTGGACATCGCTTGGACGCAAATAATTCTTAGTTTTTTAGGTACTATTTCTGGGGATGACGCGTGCGAAAACAATTCATAGAAGAAGATAAGTGGGCATCCACACGAGGAAGTGGAAACAAGGTTCATATGTTTTGAGAGGAGAGCCCTCATCTCAGCAGTCGAAGAAAGTTGGTCGGAAACCCAAAGCCTAGCATAATAAGGATACTACATATACATATGTGAGGGACATTCTGAAACATGTTAGAAAGGTTATTGCTACTTGGCAAGAAGACCTTACTCGCCAAGCTGAGGAGGAAGAGCATGAAGTTTACTATGAGCTACTAGTTCCTGAACCTGGAAATTCTCGTGGTCAGGTCACCCAATAAAAACAGACAATACACTTTTATTGGATGATGAAAAATTTGGTGGTTAAAGCCATCATGCACACTTCTGATTACATGCAGATCACAAATATATTATAGGAGATCCAAAAAGACTCAGCTTCTCCAGTGTCAGGTACAAAAAAAAAAATCACCGCTTGAGCAGAATTGAACAACATCTTAGACGCCCCCATTAATATGAAATTCTAGGGTCTAGTGCAAATTACCCTATGCCTATTGAGTCCTTTGAGGAATAGTTTTTGTTTATAGTTGTGTTATTTTTATGATTTTTTTTTACTATGAATTATTTTGATGTCCATAGTGATAAGTAGATATACAATTATGAGAAATAACTTAATATCATTTTCAGACAATAAGGAATAACTAGTTGGATTTGATAGACTTAAAACCTTTCAATTTTGGTTGGCTTATAATTCCTTTTGATGGCCAACAAAATCAGTTTCCCATTGGGTAGGTTGAGGCCATGAAAGATATATATTGATGTCACCTACTCTCTTTATGAATGAATGAAATAAAGTTACTACTAAGCTTACAACACTACAAGGAAAAGACGCTCTAGCGGAGGTTATAAAGGATGTTTTTAGTGTTATAAAATTGGCCAAAATTGTCAAAAAAACATTTTCTACAACATCCATTTTTGGTAACAGAGGTTTTGGCAGAGCTTTTAACACAATTTCAACACAACTAAAAAACCTAGGTGGCCGGAGGTTATTACGTATTTTTTTTCATCGGTGCATGACTAAGGTGTCAACGCACTAGTGCGTGTCATATATATGGTTGGCCCGACGCAGTCGAAGGTGCATGCACTGGGCCGTAAAGGTATAAAACCACATCGGGCGTACTGTAGGTGATACAATGCACAGGGCCTTTCTAATTGGTATTGGGATTTGTATGGTGCCCCTATGTCGTATCAACGCACCGATCTGTAGTCTTATAGAAGTGCACTCATGCGCAGTATGAGAAAAACACATTGATTGTTCTAATTCATATTGGGATTTGTGTGGTTCCCATATGTCATATCAACGCATCAGTACATAGGCTTGTTGAAGAGTAGCAATGCGTAGTATCAGAAAAACACAATGATTTTTATAATTAGTATTGGTATTTGTGTGGTGCCCATGGGTCATACAAATGCACAAGTGCGTAGTCTCACATAAACACACCAGTGCGCAATATTGCACAAACACACCGAATTTTATAATTTGTATTGGTATTTGGGCAGTGCCCATAGGTCGTAGAAATGCACTGGTGCATTGTATCATACAAACACACCGATATATAGTAACTAACATGCACTAGTGTTCATTTTCTATTTTTTAAAAACATCGACCTGTGACAGTGTGTTGTACGGTACAACAACCCTCCCCATTTCAAAATTTTAGAATAAATTTAATTTAGAAATAGGTCCCCTTCCTTTTTTAAGATAGGAATAAAAGAATTAGAGTAAATCTGATGATTTTGAATAAAACAATAAAAAATTCATTGTTTATAAAAGCATATATCACATATTGCAAATCACAAGTCCATATAAACAAATGCAACATTGAAAATTTCCGATCCAATGAAATATAAAGTCTTTTATCGCATCAACATAATACATAAAAGTATCCATATTGAACAAAGTTCAATGTGATAAATTAATCACAATCACAAATTGGAGATATCTTAAATTTTTACATTTGTTTTGAAAAACTCCGATGCGAAGAAGTAATCGCAATGGAAAATCGCAAAGGTTTTAAGTTTTCACATTCTGTTTGATAAAATCCGATGTGATGCAATTTATCGCAATTACATTTAGGAGAAGCAATGTTACATGTACTTGTTTTATAAACTCCGATGCGATGAACCCCATCGCAAATCGCAAATCGCAAAACGAAAAAGCAAACTCTTTATTCAGTCAATTGCAAAACTCCGATGAGATGTGATTTATCGCAATCGCATTTCAGAGGAACAAACATCATATTCACTCATGTTACAAAATCCCGATGCAATGGACCCCACTATCATCGCTATCGCAAATTGGCGAAAATCATGAAATTTCATTTGCTGTCCCTTTTGATAAACTCTAATGCGATCGATACTTAATTTCTATACTGCGCATATGTTATTTATTCATTGCAATCGCAAAATTCAAAAGGAAAGTTTTATATTCGCATTTCAAAATTGCCGATCTCCGATTGTACATTTATTATTAAATAGAAAATCAAATGAATGATGGTGATTGATTCTATTTTGAATGCGTGAGTGTGACTCTTATAGAGGGCATTTAAGTTTAAACACGGAGATAATAAATTGAAATCAATGAATAAATATTTTCATATAGTTGTTCTCCTCATTTCATTTTTACTGCGTCTGAAAGCTTTTCTCATTTGTAGAACCACAAAACACCCAATCCTTTCATTCACCGAGAAAGTGAAACATTACCAGACGAAAAAATGTCTAAGAGATCTAAGAAAGAAAAGGTCGTTGCCGCTTCAAAGTTCACTGCTATTCCCATAGTACCAAAAGAAAAAATAGTGAAAATTATGCTAGTTACAAACACATCATGCTAGGGTCTTGGAAAAATCTCTTGGGAAGATGTGTATAACTTGATTGAAAGAGAAAACCCTAAGGTCACTGAGGTGAAGGCCATAGTTCCTGACGAAGAAGACTATGATTCTGACTCTGAGACTCCTCTTAAAGCCCTTGCAAATTCATTCCTCCACAGAATTGTAGCTCAAGCAAACATTTTTCCCTATTATGATGCAATTCAGTGGGTGATAGACAATGTCACCATCAAGAACAGGACATTCATTTCAGCTACTGGAACAATATTTGGGTCTTTCAGAGTAGAGGATATTATGGCAATGTACCATCTTCTAGACCCTTAGAAACTCTATAAAAAAGCCTTCATTAGGGATTTTTCTGCAAGTAATGAGACTCAGTTGGAACCAATCAGGGAATGGAGAAAATCTCCAGAGAAGCATAAAAATGAATCATCAGGTATGTACTCTGTGGAGTTCCTTTCGGCCCCATATTTTTCCGCTTCCACGATGATGTGTAGGCTTTTCAAAAATGATAATTCTGCTAGATTTTAAATCCAAATGGTACCCTTAATCCATTATGCTATGAATTCTGAAATCATGGACTGGTCATTTATCCTTTCAGATAAGATAGCCAATAGAATCCTAGAGTATAGAAAGGATAAAGACACAGGAAATACAACCTTGTTTTACTTCTGTGCCTAAATTTCAGATACCCTATGTTTCAATTATGAATTTCCCATTCTAGGTTGGAAATGGACCCCCCATGATCCTGCTCCTATACATATTTATCATAAGCTCTTGTGGAAGGTTCATTTTAAAAACCATGTATATAGAATTTGTCACGGTTTTCTGATCCCTATTTATCAAACCATTTTTTATCAATTTCCTCCCCGACTTTCTAAAAAGGCTAAGAATGATATATCCCTGATTGGTGACTGGTTTGGAGAAGAGAAATTTACCTATGTGAGAGTTTTTCGAAGCATTGTGGAACCCCATATTTTACCTCTATATATTCCTGACAAACTGTTAGCACATGAAATTTCTTACCAGTTAATAGTAAAAGGTATGTCAAGGTGTCTAAAGAATAATAAGAAATTGATGTGGCCCACTTTTCCCTTTCATTGTGGGAATTATATTCGTAATTAATTCAGACATGCTGAGAAGGAAGTCATTAAAATAAGGGATCTTAAGCTCGCAAAAGTCCCAGGAAGGCAGTATGACCCAAGAAAAGTAGCATTTCATTTCACAACTTCAGTTTCAATCGCTCGGTTTGAGCATGAACCTGATGATTTTGATGATTTGTTTATTTCTGTTGATAAATTTTCCCAAGTTTATAACTTGGCTAAATCTAAGTTCCAGACTGAGGATATGAATAAATTCATGCTGTTTAGAAGTCAGAGACTGATGAAAGCTCATGTTGACCAGTTAAGAATTCCTTTTCAAGAATCTGAAAATATAGAAACAGAACAGGAAAAAGATGTAGCTCACAAAGGAGGAAAAGAAGCATCTACTAGCAAGGGTAATGTATAGACTGAAAAGGTAACCAAAAGTGGCAAACTTGATGTGCACAAGGAGAATACTGGCAGCAAAACTGATGTACATATTGAGAAAGGAACTACAGTTCAGACATAAAAAGAAAACACAGGTATTAAGACCAATGTGCATATTGAGAAAGAAAACACAGGAAGTAAGGGTAATGTTCAGACAGAAAAATAAAATATTGGTAATAAGCTAGATAATAAACTTGAAAGAGAAAAGACCACGGAGAAAGTGCTGGATTTTGCTGAATTTATTATTACTTCCCATTTGCTAAGTCAATATGAACAATTTTCTCAGTAAATAGGATCACAAATTAATCCTCAAGTTGACATTCTAAAAGATCAAGATCTGGAAATCATCCCTGAGCATCCTACAGAAGAAATTGTGTTGAAAGTAGAAGAGATTCCTCCTCTAGATATCTGTTATAGTCCTAAGCATAGGGCTGTTGTCAGGAAGAAAAGGAAGAGAATAAGAATAGATCAGGAATCACTTTCAACATCACAAGTTGAATTTATGAACATTGTCTGGAAAAATACTAAGGTGAATCCTTCGGAGGATCTCACCAAATTGTCACAATATGCAGGTGCTTACAGTGTAGAAACTATAGACAAAGCTTCTGAAGTCACCCAAATGATGAAACAAAAGGACTTACAGATAGCTATGCTGGAGGAACAAGCAACATAAAATCAACAAAAAATTATGCATTTGAAAAAGCAGTTGCAAGATGAAGAGCTTAGATCTAAACAATTGGAAGAGCAACTTGGCATTGAAAAGAAAAAGATTGATCAACAAGCTTTAAACAAGCAACAACAATTAAGTCAAGAGGTGGAAAAGTTACAAACCCTATTGCAAAATGAGAAAACTGTGAAAGTTGAGCAAGAGAAAATATTCCAATCAAGATTAGAAAAATTTAGAGATTATCCTAAATTGGATCAATTTAAGACTGAAGCTCTGGAGAAAATAAGTTATTGTCTCAGTAATTGAATGAACTCTGTCAAAATATGGCACAAGTCGAGCCCTTGCGTGAAATAACATCATCTTTAATAGATGAAGGAATCAGCCTCAGGCTCGAATTTGATGATGCAAATGAGAAAATTTCTGAATTTATTTCATGGCAAGACTCAGAGCAAGGAAGGAATGCAAACCTTCCCAGTATTGAGGAAAGACACAAAGAAATTTTGTTTGATGAATGGGAAAAGTAGTTGATAAAAGGAGAAAGAGCCACATCAAGAGCCAAAACTATGATGAATAATATAACACAGTTGGTTAATGATAGCTTATATGCCACCAATTTAATTTCAGATTGTATCCCAGGTAAATTACCAAAGGTAAAAGAGACTGATTCTAAGTGGAAGCAAGAATTAGTCAATAAGAGTAAAAAAATCAGCAAGCTTCAAGGAATTTCATGGGATATCATGTGGACATATCTAATCAAGCCACATAGTCAGCAAATGGCAATCAAATTCGTTTCCAATGCCATTAATTGCATTATTTCAGAATTTTCTGATGCCACGTATACTGGTCAGTTACATTCGAGGCTCAGCCATCCAACAAAGGTCAAATATATGCTCAAAATTTTCCATGTGGGCACATTGAATGCAGGAGAAAATCAATGAATCTGTTTCATTTTAATATCGCAAGTCTATTTCTAGATTTTTTATTATAGATTGTAGCAATAGTTTTAGTTATTTTGTTTTATTAATTTCCTATTTAAACCCCTTCCGTGCATTGGAGAAGGGGTCCTGAGTTTGTAATATTTTTGACTTGGATGCTACATTTTTGTACTCCATCGACTATTATATTTTTATAAAGGATCACATCTGGTGGTTTATGGAAAATTACCTTTGAGAATTGCATTTCTATACCTTAGAGTTTGTTTTACGTTGAAGCACTAGATCTGGATATTGAATTGAATCAGGAAAAATATCAAGATGAATCTGGTATTTCTATCAATTTATTGTTATTTTTCTTATGTTATGAGATATTCTCTTTAAATTTTCTATCATTTATATGTACTTCGTTTATAAATATTTCTTTATACATAGAAATATCTATCTTTCATAGTGTATACAAATGATATATAAAATGATGAATGCCACATGTTGTTATAACTCTATTTAATTTTTTAAACAGAGTTATCATTATTTGATACTGCATATTTCAATTAAATTATAATACATTTTCATGGTTATTGGTTTGATTGAAACAATCTTGAATTTGTATTCATATTTGACACCCGGGTTAGTTTTAGAACTATTTATAAGTTATATATTAAATTAGATAGATTATTTCAGTCATTTTAGTTCCATCATCCACTCATACAATAATTCCATCACCAACCCATTAGTTATTAGGAAAATGGTCCTACGAATCCAATCAAAACCACCACAACAAATGGAAAAGGAGCTGTCCTAAGGTCCCGACCGAGTGGTTTTTCCCCCAATGTTTGAAGCGGCGATTTTCAAGGCTTCAACAAAGTGCAATTATTGTGATATTTTAAAATTCATTATTCAATAAAATTCGACACATCTTATAAAAATATTCATATTAATTAATATTTTATTAATGCATTTGAATGTGATGTTTGGATTAATTTTTTATATCATATAATAATTATTGTGATTTTTTAAAATTCATTATTCATCAAAACGACACATATGTTATAACAATATTCATATCAATTAAATTTTTATTAGTGCATTTGATCCAGGTGGATATTGGTGGCCACCTACCTATTCCACTTGGGGCCCCACCATTGTCTCTTTCAGTTTTTCAGTTTCGACATGATTTACTATTTTTAGCAGTTTTTCGGGTCTTGAACTTCTGGAGCCGTTTTGAGGCCCTAAACGACATTTTTTGGGAAAACCGAGAGAAAAATGGGTCCATGGACTAATGTCACTCACATCAAAAGTTTTATTCCTTCGATAGATCTATCTAACAAGGTATTGAGCACGTCAAATGAAGATCGTATGCCAAAGCTACGTCCCCGAGAAGTTGAAACACCAATTTATCCAAACGGGGCCCATAGTTTTGGCACTTCATCTCCTACAGTTAGGGTTTTGGATGTTTAGGGTTTTCCATTGTTTTGAAATAATAAATAGGCCCTCAAGCCTCATTCTAACATATTTTAGAGGCTCATAGCCACCACATCGCTTCTCAGAGATAAGATACCAGCGCCCTAGCTAGTTGATTTCCATTTTGTCTGTAAGCAAATTTCAGTTCTTTGATATTAATGAAATGAAGTGTTATTTCCACTGAATATTTGTATTTTTGGTTATATGTTTATTCTATTGTGTTCCTACATAAATCTGGTTCAGTGGTATCACAACGGTTTTCTTTTTCTTGATTCTTCTTTGCATGTCCCCAATGAAGTTGGGGTATAAGGAGTTAGGGCTCGATCTAGTGGAACCTTTGCAAGATTAACCTCAACAACCGCCCATGGGAGATGAAAAGAAAGATGAGGGAGTAGGAGATCCTATCAAAATATCTCTCGAGGAGGCCCTCGAAAAATAAAGGAACGTGATGATGGATAACTTTGCCCAAATCCTTCAACGGCTGCCCACCGCCAGCGCATCTGCATCCAGCAGCCATTCTGGAGGCGCGACTCCCTTTAAGGTACAAGTAAATTTTGACATTCCTATATTTGAGGGTCAAATATATGCAGATGTTGTAGATTGTTGGTTGAATCTATTAGAAGCATATTTCTTGGTTCAAGAATTTTCTGACCAGGAGAACATTATTTTTGCACACCTGAAAGCTACCCCCCATGTCAAGGACTGGTGGGAAACCTACTGTGAGAAAAAGGACAAGATAGAACACTCTCTATTCTTTGTTGTACCCAGTTGGAATTATTTCCGAAATTCCATCAAGGAATAATACTATCCTGTGGGGAGCTGTGAGGACAAGTACATACAGTGGACCATGCTGCGGCAATAAAGGGATCGAGATGTGCATGAGCTCACGAATTTGTTCCATAACCTACGCACAAAGTTGGGTATCAAAGATTTAGAGAAACATCTAGTGCTAAAGTATCGTAGTTTTTTGCACAGATACAGTCAGGAGGAAATGGAGTTCCTCGACATCTCCTCGCTTGGTACGGTATACCGATATGTTGCCAAGATTGAGCATCAATTCAAACAGAAGAAGCGAGACTTTGGATATATGAATCAAAAGCAAGGGAAAGGTACTCCCAAACTGCAGAACAAAGGACATAGCCAAGGCATGGCGGCCCAATAAAACCTATCAAATCCACAAGCAAAGAACAACACCGCAAAGCCAAAGAAGGACATAGGAAAGTGGTGTAAGTTCCATAAGAGCTCCACTCACAACACAAGTGAGTGTCGGGGCAAGCAGTTTCTGGTGGCTAAGATGAGGGCTTCTGAGTCAGATGCATTCTCCAACTCTAAATTAGAACCTGATAAGGGGAATGACAAAGGGAAACAGATTATTGATGTGGAGTCTAACATCACTGTCAAAACTACGAAGATCCAGAAGGAGGAACCGGAAGATATAGAAGAGGAGGAACGTCTTTTCTACTCCCAAATGTGGGTAAAGGGATCCCCTGTACAGTTCATTGTCGACAATGTGAGCCAAAAGAGCCTCATTTCAGTAGACGTCGTGAAGCAGTTGGGCTTTCTGACCACAACCCACCCACATTGATACACCATCAGGTGGCTTCACCAAGGATGGGATCTTTGCATCAGCCAGCAGTACCGCCTTCCCTATAGCATCAAGCCCTTCACAGATGAGGTATTATGTTACATTGCTCCTCTCAATGTTTCTGATGTATTATTAGGCCAACCATACTTGTGGAAGCGACATGTTGTATATGAGTCCCCACCTCGTGCTATTATTGTTGCTTTGGGAAATAAGTTGTACAGGATACCAAAGGTACCACCGCTTGCTGCTATCTCTTTGGTTACTGCAAAAAAATGTAGTAAGCTCATTTCCAAAACCAGGAAATTCATTTTCCTGATGATCCGCCATCAGGACAAGAAGAATACTATGCCCACAACCTCCAGACAGGGTTCCTCTGCACGACAACAATAAATGGACAAGTTCATTGAGGAGTACGGGGGCATCTTCACCTCACCCATAGGGGTTCCTCTGCACTTTCAAGTCAAGCACCCCATTGATCTGACCCCAGGTGCACCGCTACCCAATGGACCGATCTATCGACGCTTTATTCTGGAGAAAGATGAAATCAAGAGGAAAATTCAGGAGCTTCTATAGAAAGGTCACATCTGGCCAAGTTCATCGCCCTGTGGGAGCCCGGTCATGTTGGTATAGAAGAAGGATGGGATGTGGAGACTTTGTATTGACTATTGGGCGTTGAACAAGATCACTGTCCCGAATAGGTACCCAATCCCATGGATTGATGACCTTTTGGACCAACTCAAAAGGTCAAAATATTTCAGCAAGATTGAATTGAAGCCTGTGTATCACTAGGTACCAATCAAACCCTCCAATGTGTGGAAGACTACCTTCAAAGCCAAGGAGGGCCTTTTAGAATGGCTGGTCATTCCTTTTGGGTTGACGAATGCTCCTACAACCTTCATGAGGTTGATGGATGACATCTTGCAACCATTCACAAATGGATTTGTCGTGGTGTACTTGGATGATATCTGATCTTCAACCAGACTTGGGAAGAGCACCTCCACCACATCCAACAAGTACTTCAAACATTGCTTCAACACAAGTTGTGTGCTAATTTGGAGAAGTGCACTTTTGGCATGACCCAGGTTCAATATCTGGGATACATTATTAATGAAATGAGGGTGCATATGTATCCAACCAAGATCCAGGACATTCGAGATTGGCCAGACCCAACCACTATAACAGAGCTTTGTAGCTTTCTGGGTGTTACTAATTTCTACCGCAGGTTCGTGTTGGGATTCTCTCATATCTCGTGGCTCTTGAGTCAAGTCACCAAGGGAGGAGCGAGAGCAAAATTACTTTTGTTGGAATCTCAACAGAAGGTGTTCACAAAATTGAAAAAATGCCTCTGTTTTGCCCCAGTGCTCACATTACCAGACCTGCAACAACCATTTGAGATCAAGAAAGATGCCTTTGAATATGCTATTGGGGTATTTCTTACTCAACAGGGACATCCAATTGCATATCATAGTGAGACATTGTCCAACACAGTTCGCAATTATCTCACTTATGACAAAGAAATGTATTCCATTGTGCAAGCTTGTCGAAAATGGAAGCATTATATTTTGGGGAAGGAAACAATCATCCACATAGACCATTAGCCCCCCAGTTCATACAGAAACAAGGGATGTTGTAGAAAAATCACCATCATAATTCATCCACATATCTGCAACAGTTTCATTTGAACATCAAGTACAAGAAGGGTAGCACCAATAATGTTGCAAACTGCCTCAGCCGACAACCGATTGTGGCGCTCACCACCATTCTCAACTCTTTTGGGCATGATACTTTTGATTGGCTACTTCTCTATGAGAGCGACCCAGAATTCAGCCACACATACAAGGCACTCTTGGGGGGTATGCAAGTTCTAACATTTCACCTCCAAGATGCACTTTTATGTCACCTGGAACACCTTTGTGTTCCTTCAAGCGAGTGTGCCAAGATGATATGGGAAGCACACTATATTCAAGTCTCTGGCCATTTCAGGGTCGAGAAAATAGTTGTAGTACTGCAGAAGTATTTCTATTGGCAGAACCTTTGACAGGATGCCGATAAGTACATCAGATCCTACACTGCTTGTGTCATTGCCAAACTGACCATCAAGAATCAAGGCCTCTATACTCTGCTACCTACCCCTAGTCGATCTTGGGAATCCATTTCCATGGATTAAATATTAGGCCTTCCTTCTACTAAGCATGTAAATGCCTATGTTTTTGTGGTCATCGACAGGTTCTCAAAGATGGCAATTATGGCGGCCTGCAAGAAGAATATCACAGCAAAAACCACTGTTAAAATCATCTTTGAACAAGTGTGGGTGCACTTTGGGATCCCACAGTCTATCATATCAGATTGGGATCATAGGTTCCTTAGCAAATTTTGGTCCAGCCTCTATTCAACCTTGGACACCAAGCTCACCAAGTCCACAACTTTCGATCCCCAAACTGATGGCCAGACAGAGGTCATCAACAGGATGATTGTAAACATTCTGCACATGTACAATTTTAAGCATCCACACACATGGAATGAGAGACTCCTATATGTACAACAAAGTTATAATCGGGCTCTCCACAGCTCAACCGACCACAGCCCCTTTCAGGTGGGCTTGGGATTCCAGCCACTATGTCCCATTGACGTAGCCATGCCATTTGCAGCTACTCAGCCTGATTCGGCTAATGTCCAGTGTGAAGCTGACAAAAAAAACGGCTTCATCGAGTGCATTAAACACATTCGCCAACAATTTCATGACATATTGGACAGAGCCAATGCTAAGTACAAGCAACGACATGATCAAAATTAGGTGCCACACAACTTCCAGGTGGGCAACAAAGTGTGGCTACATTTCCAGAAGGAGCGCGTCACTGGACCCCACCATAAGATTCGCCCACTCCAATATGGGCCTTAAACCATCACCAAAGATGTAGGGAACAATGCATTCGAGCTTATTATTCCACCATTCCTTGGTCTGTACCCAGTAGTCAATGTGGACCGCCTTCGCCCCTACTTCCCACCTCTACTGGACACCTCTGAAATTGCCGAACAACTCACACAAATAGAGTTAAACCCACACTTCATGGAACATGCCACCATAGATTATATCATGGACATGAAAATCAAGAACACTTGCCAATGGAATATCCAACTGTATTGGGTTTTCAAAGCTGGCCAACTCCTGCACTAAGACAAGTGGTTCATCAGGGACCAAGTTCAGAAGAAGTTTCCTCATCTCATGGAGGAACTCAATGAAATGGGGACCATTGCTTCCTAATGGGGGAGGAATGATCCTGGTGGATATTGGTGGCTACCCACCTATTCCACTTGGGGCCCCACCATTTTCTCTTTCATTTTTTCAGTTTCGGCATGACTTACTATTTTTAGCAGTTTTTCGGGTCCTAAACTTCCAAAGCCGTTTTGAGGCCTTAAACAACGTTTTCTGGGAAAACTGAGAGCAACATGGGTCCATGAACCAATTCTTATCTCATAAAAAGTTTTAGTCCTCAGGTAGGTATTTCTAACGAGGTATTGAGCTCATCAAACGAAGATTTTATGCCAAAGTTATGCCCCCGGGAAGTTTAAACACCAATTTACCCAAACGGGGCCCATAGTTTTGGCGCTTCATCTCCCTGGGTTAGGTTTTTTAATGCTTAGGGTTTTCCATTGTTTCAAAATAAAAAATAGGCCCTCGAGCCTCATTCTAACATAGTTCAGAGGCCTATAGCCACCACATCTCTTCTCAGAGATAAGGTACCAGCACCCTAGCCAGTTTATTTCCATTCTGTCTGTAAGAAAATTTCAGTACTTTGATATTAATGAAATGAAGTGTTATTTCCACTTCATCTTTGTATTTATGTTATATGTTTATTCTATTTCCTTCTTGCATAAATCCAGATCATCATTTGAATGTGATGTTTGTATTAATTTGTTATATCATATCATCAGATTGCACATCTCTTCATTATAATATTTAATCATCCATAAATTTAATCAGTGGTGTTACATTTCACATCGACAGTGGAGAATGCAATAGAATAAATTAAACCATATATTATATATATATATATATATATATATATATATATATATATATATATATATGAATAAGACATTCTTTTTCGTAAAAGTGGGACAGTGATTGGTATCCCTTTATCTTTCAATTGGGACACTATGTCAATTACATTAATTCTGATTTCACACACAAATATTTCAAAAAATACAATGCCTTGCCTTGATATCCAAACATAATGATCATCATTATTCACTTGAATTGTTGTCACTGCTCGAGCTACTTCCATGACTTGGATTATTTTCAGGAATGTTTTGTTCACAGTGTTCATTGTTTTATTCTTCCTCACCTTCCATCTACAAACATAAAAATAAATTGTAATGAGTGTATACACATTTTTGATAATAATGAAAATGGAAATATTAAATAATATACATCAATGTAAATCGAAAATAAATGACGTACTATAGCAATAATTGACTCAAGAACTATACACATTCTTTCAAAACCATGTAGTATGCCATATTTAAAGATTTCATCTATTAGCACAGTTCCATAATTTTCTTCCTGCAAGTTTTATACCCCATAACAAATCAGATATTTAATATAAAATATTTTTTTGTTGTATTAATTATAGACGGTGCTAAGTAAAACAATATCGATAGATGCTTACAAATTCCACAATTAATTTTTGATATGCCAGCATATACTCACAACACATATTTAACCCAATGTTGATCAATTTGTTTCATGGTTCTTCTTTGTATGTTAGCACATGTTTGAAGACATTCAATGATGATTTTTGTAAAATAGCTTAAAATATACAAAAATGAAATCTCGTTAAGTTGTTATAAGGAAGTAACAATTACTCACAAACTTAGATATCAACCTTTTCCTTCCTTGTCCTCCTATTTTATTTGTGGAATGGGTTCCATTTTCTTTTCTTTTCTGCAAGAAAATACTTGAAAATTAATATTTAATGCTAAATTGTTTATTTATTGTACTTAATGATCGAAAAAGTCAATGATTACATATTACATTTGAAGCACGTTGTTGTTGAGATGGCTCCTCCTACGATGCAATTTTGTCCATTTCTTTGATCATCTCCTTGTACACCATTTTGGACATTCCTACTGGCATATTTCTGATATCAGCGTGTTCATCTTTTGAGATTTTCATAATCTTCCTGAAAACATAACATGACAATAAACTATTTAATTTTTATATTGATATATGAAAACTAAATATAACAAAAGCGATATTTATAAATAATTATAGAAAAAAAATTAAAGGAATATTGCTTTTCCATTCCTTTTTTTTTTGTTGTTGTATGTTTTTTCTATTAAAACTCTGACATCTATCATTGACCAATTCTCTGGAAACTCTTCCTGTAGTTTAGATAAAATTTGGTTCTTTGAATCGTTGGATTGATTTTTGTATTGTAAATGGAAATAACGTCTATAAATTCATTCCACTAGACCCCTCAAAATTTTGTAGAAGTTTTTCCCCCTTTCGTTAACCTCCAGCACCACTACAGATGAGTTAAGGAGAAATTGATTTTCATTTGCATGTTCTATTTTTTTATGTTCTTAGGAAAATATTCATTTTCTAATTTGTTGGTCCCTGTAGAACATTAAACAGATGTGAGTTAATAGATTTTTTGAAACATGTTATCTAATAATTTTCATTATATTATTAATGAAAATTAAAAAAAGAAACTCATATTGGATAGATAGTATTTTTTCATTCACCTGATTCATCCTTTTGTAATTTTTCCATCAAGCTTTTACGCTCTTCTGGTCCTAGATTGGAAATAATATTATCGAGCTTCATCATTTTGTGGCTATGCATCATACATAGTAAATAATACATATTGATTAAACATACATATAGTTCAAAAATGATATTTTTTGTAAATAATTTACAAAGTACTTTCCTTTTTTTATTTTCTTGATGTGTTATCAGTATTTTTGTTACTTGATCTCCTGTGAGCAATTTGTTTATCAATATGAAACCTATACCATATCATTCATTAATATATTTTATAAATAAATTTTCAACTTTTCAGGAAACAATAAAAATATCAAGAAACTAGTACGCTTTTCATGGTGTACGCACCCACGTCGATACGTGGTGGTCTTATAGACGCACCACCCAAACAGTATAAAACATCGTACAATGCTCTATGTTAACAAGGAGCACCGCTGTGTTACACGTTAACCACCACACTGATTAACACAGAAAACATAATAAAAATCATTTAGTGTTATTTTTTGTAGCATATGGTGGTGACCTATTCCTATAAACGCTCCGCGCAAAAAAGGGACCACCGTACGATGCTCTCTGTTAACTAGGCGACCCTGTGTGTTATATGTTACATGGTGCACCGATTAACACAAAATAAATTTTTTTTTTTGCCAAACAATATGTGCGGTGCACTATAATGAAATAGCACACTGGTGCCCTATTTTAGATATGGCGCATGGATTAAAAAAAATGCTTTTAAATTTTTTATCAAAAAGTACGTGCATGGTGCGATGGGAAAAGCCAACGCGCCGGTGCACTAGGTTATACAGGGTGCACTGATTAATTTTTTTATTTTTTTTAAATTCATGCAAGGGCCGACATGGATTGGGATCCAACTATGCAAGTCATCCCATGGGTTGGATGTCATAGGCCTATATATATAGCAATACAAACCATATAAATGTATAATGAAAATCCCTAATTCTGAAATCACAGAAACGAGAAGAAGTAAGGGAAAAAAAGAAAAAGAATGAAGGGTATAGGGTAATAATGGATAATTTTTGTTTCTGAAAATGAACAACAAATTGATTTTTTTTACTTACTTCGTAAAAAATACTGCAGAAAATGTAAAAATAACAATAAAATTTAATCACGATATCATTTGAAATTCTATGCTATAGGGGTTTGAATCACTAGAGTTTTGGAATTATGATTGTCTGAATACTTTTGTTCGAAAGTATTTCACTGCTCCACAATGTTCTCGTGCTCTCTTGCTCCAGGTATGTCTCCTGAAAATCACTAGTTGAATTTTTTTGCAAAAATAGTGAAATAATGAAATTTTGTTAGTATTTAAAGAATTGCTTTATGAAATTAGATTTCAAAAATATTTTTCTGCCTATTTTTCAATTTAAATTTTTTTTTCACTTTAAAAAAATAAAGTTGTGTTTTCTTTATTCGCAAATTTTCATCACCGGTGTGTCAACTAATAAAACTGCACTAGTGCATCCATTAATAACATGACACTAGTGCATAGTAACTAAAACAACACTGGTGCGGTTATCTGTACATAAGCATCGATAAAAATAAGTCCATTTTTAAGGCACCAAAATTACTTTTAGGTGTGTGCTGAAATTTATTATTGATTTTGCTCAAATTTAGGGAGAAAATATCATAATTATATCAAATGGACCATTCTTCAAAATCTAGCTCATTCTATAATATTTCTCAAATTTCTTTGGGAAGTTCTCCCTATCCATCACGAGACGTAATATTTACTTCATATTTTATTTATATTTTCATTATCAAATTGATTTTTTTTTAATCCATGTCAATGAGCTTAATAAAATTTAAAATGTCTACAAATTTGCAAGTTCATATTGATTCAGAATTGAGTTCAGATGCACAAAATAATCAAATATATCTAAAACGTCGGAAGCTCTTATAAGGAGCTGCATTCCACAAGGCACATTTGGTAGATGAAAATGGATAGCCACTCCGCCCTGCCAATTGTAACAATATTGAATCTTCTAGCCACAATCTCAGGACAATGATGGTAATAATAATTGTTTGGTATATTAATGTACTTAATAATTTCAACGTCAAACAAATCAATCATGCATTCTCAATGTCCTTACTAATTGATATCATAGATTTTGTATTAATCATGTTCAAATATATTTTTTGAAATTATTGGGATTCTAGTGATGATGGGCGACCTACCTACCGTCTTCTGTTGCACCCCACGAAAATGTCAAATTGAGAGAAGGATGAATTAAGAGAAAAAATTGGAGAGGAGCGATACCAAGAATGGTTGAATCAACCACTGATTCAATTCTCGCTACGTCAAGATTCACCAATTAGGAATGACTACAACAATAGTAGTTCTTCACAAGCTAGCAATGGAGGCAATGAAATAGAGGTTGGCATGGATGATTACTTAAGGGATACGACTGCTATGGAGAAAATGTTGCTATATGCATTCCAAAATGATGATCAGCTAGGGGAAGATGCTTATATCGTTGACACCTTTTTCGAAAGCCTTGAATTTGCTTCCACCACCCCTCTCTTTGGACCTGGCTGTCAAACAAAGTATACCAAGTTGGGGACAATGATGTTACTGTACAACTTGAATGCAAAGTTTGGCTTGTTGAATGCATGTTTCTCAGATATTTTGAGGTAAGTTACCATAAGGTCCCCCCTTATATAAATTTGAGAAATGTAATCACATAATGAAGATTAGAAATGGTCAATTTTATGAACGTCAATAATTTTATCGACATTAATGTACATTTAATATTTTCCACGATGATCACCAACTACAGTTTATTCAAAGATAAGGTTCTTTTGAGTGATAATGTCTTTCCCAGTAGCTATGAGGAGGCAATGAAATTAGTGAAACTTTTTGGTGTTGAGTACATATCATATCATGCATGTCCAAACGATTGTATTCTATATAGAGGAGAAAATGAAGAGAAAGAGATATATCCGTAATGTGGGCATGACATGTATGATAAATAAAAAAGAAGGGTAAATCACATGGTCCTCCTTTTAAGATATTGAGCTAGATGCATATAATCCCAAGGATTCAATGACTCTTTTGTTTCCAAGAATTAGCTATGTTGCAGGGATGGCATGCCTCACACAGAAGTGAGTTGGTAGTTATGCGAATCCCAACTAATTCAATAGCCATGAAGCATATAGAGGATACATGGCCCAAAGAAATCAAGGATGAAGTTTGAAGTCTATGACTCAGCATAGCCATGGATGGCGTTAACCCATATTCGCTCCAAAACACCAACTATTATGTTTGGCATGTAGTAGTGATCAATAACAATATCCCCCCATGGTTGTCCGTGAAGAATGAACATATTATGTTGGCTCTCATAGTCCCTGGTAGAAGACAAGTGAAAAATATGCATGTCTACTTACAACCACTAGCAGATGAATTTAAATAATTATGGGATGGGATAAATATATACGATGTATCAAGACCCATCACAGTAGAGAGGCGTTTTACATTGTATGGCATATGTGCTTACACGACACATGATTATCCAGGTTTAGGAGTTTTCTCTGGTAAAATACATGTTTATTGATTTGTTTATATACGTAACAATATTATTTTGCATCTTAGTTATTTAATTTTTTGTAATTGTTAAGATCTTCATGATATTATTTAACATGCCATGCATATAAATTGTATACAATAATATCGCAGGTCTTGTAACAAAAGGGTACTTTGGATGTAAATGTTGTGGACCTTCTCTGAAAGCTAGATGGTCCAAGGACCTACGAAAGCCAGTGTATGATTGCTCAAGGGTATTCCTCCTAGAAGAACACCCTTATAGAAGGGCAACATTCGCTTTAAATGGTAAACGAGAGTGAACCCAAAGGCCTCCAATAACGACACTAGCTGAATGGCTTAGAGCATATGAGAGAGACAAGGAGAAGGAGTTCATAGAAATTCTCGATTCAAATGGGGAGCCTATGTTTGATGATCCAGAATTCTTTGACACCTATGTTGATAAATTTCCCATTGAGATGAAAATGAAATCTATCTTTTATAACTGCCCATATTGGGAGAAAATTATGATTACCCACTTATTATATCCCATGCATATATTTAAAAATGTTTCATCTTCTTTATGGATGAACATATCATCAAAAAAAAGTGACACATTGGCTGTTAGGAAAGATGTTATTACCTCAAAAACTAAAACAAAACATTGGCCAAGATGATTAGAAATTATAGGATCAAAGGTATGGGTTGGTCCCTCTAATTCATGGTATTTAAAAGAAGGCGATGTCTCGTGGATTTTTAAAAAATGTGATCTTTCTTTGGCAAAGGAAGTTATAATGGGTGTGAGGGTGCCATCTTCATACGAGTCTTCACTACGACGTTGCTTCACCGTGGATGACCATTTTTCGGGGTTGAAATTGCATTACAATTTGAATCTTCTAAGAGTATGTATAATGTCAAAAGCATGATTTTCTTATTTTTTATATTAATAAATTTTATCCCATGCAGGGATCATAAAACATAACTAATTTTGTATATTATTGAATGTGTTTATAAATTTATAGTGTCATTATCCCTTTTTCATGTGTGTTTCTGTGAAACATGAATTCCCTCAAGACCTAGGACATTCCATATCTAAATTATTTTCATTTGTATGTTGGATCACATCAAAGGAGATTAATGTGGCTAACATTCCACGGTGGCATCAAGAGATAGTTGAGATTGTTTGTATGTTTGAGAAGGAATTGCTGACGAGTTTCATGGACTTACAGGTTCATCTTCTAATCCATCTAGTAGATGAGGTTGAACTATTTGGGGTGGCTTATTGTCGTTGGATGTTCTTCTTAGAGAGGTAGATGAAGAAATTGAAAGGTTTTGTTTGACAAACAACAACAATTGAGGGGTCTATGGCAGAGGGATACATATCATATGAGTCTTTCTATTATGCCAGTGAGTACATCAAGTAGATCAACAACAGACTCAGTGCAGTTATTTGGGACAATGAAAGGGATGAATACAAAAGAGAAGGGGAGTTTCTCCAAACGAATGGAAAAAAGCGCTTGATAAAGAGTAAGAAACTTATAATTTTTCAAATTTACACAAAGTAAATATTCATGTTGGACTTCGATATAATGTATATTTTGATATCTATGTACTGTATAATGTCATTTTGGTTCATCTATGAATGTAGAACTTAAATCAATTAATAAATTCATTCTTTACAATTCCGAAGTGACATAACCATGGGTTGCATTGTATGAACAAAAGAGGATGAAATGGGATAGTGACAGGAAAGAATTCAGACAGTTGAATGGTAGAAATGTGCCTTATCCTGATCATTTAAAAGAAAATATGCCAAAAATATGCCCCAACAGTTGGGTTGCTTACCAAGTCAGAGAAAAATACGGTGCAATTGGTCGTTACCCACGTGATGAAGAGGGTGCGCTAAACGTAGGCATTGGATGGAGCAACTCAGTAATAATATAATTAATTTATATGTACATATGAAACTTAATAATGCACCTTTCAAATGTAATTACATCTATATTTCATATTTTAACTATTGGGTTATTATAAGGCACATGACATTATGCTTTTCAAACTTTTTTGTAGGTGCATTTGTTCCCATCTATGTGGGAATATGGACACCATTTTCACACAGAAACTGTCGATGATGGACACATAACAGAAGACTGTGAAGTGGAAGTTGAGTTCGATCAATCTAGTCGATCTAGCCACTGTGATCAAAACCTAGTACGAGGGACATTAAGTTACATCGGAAGGATACAAGAGATCATTGAAGTGGATTTCTCTTCTTTCCAATGTGTTATTTTTAGGTGCAAGTGGTGGGACATCTTTGATCGGAATAATGTAAAGGAAGATTGCGATAGTAGGCTAATATGTATCAACTCTAGAAATATGTGGGATGAAGCTAAGGATCCCTATGTTTTCCCCAAACACTGCAACCAGGTGTTTTTTTACCCAGATGTGTTGGATAGGGATAGGTGGTTCATATTGAGACATGAACCTAGATGAAAACATATTTTTGAGAACAATAGTGTTATCATGCCATGCAAGCTAGAAGATAATGAGGGTGATCATGAGAACCGAGAGTAATATGGTACATGTGTTATTTCATCAGTATTTATACTTTTTAAGATGGGTTTCTATAAAGAAGAGGATTTAACTACCTTATAACTTATAAGCTCACTCTTTTTTTCACAACATTATAATATGCATTTTGAATTAATTGGTAGTTTGCTTTGCGTTAATATTAAAATCAATATTTCACTTGATAATTTGCAATTATGCTGATCTCAAAAACAATGGTGTACTGTATAAAGTTCCATGAATTTATTTGCATTATTTTCTAAACATTATTATGTTACAAAGATTCATATTATTCCAGATTTATTATTTTACAATTATTTAAAATTTTACAATTTTACAAACTTAAAAACTTTAATAAAATCATTTCACATTAATACAATTAAAATTTTCACATTAATACAATTAAAAATTTACATACAATTACAATTAAAATTAGAATTAGAATTGGAATTACAATTACAATTTTACAATTTTACAATTTCACATACAATTACAATTACAATTTTATAATTTTTACATACACAATTTTATAATTACAATCATTTCACAATAATACAATTAAAATTTTACAAATATTTTACATACAATTAGAATTTGAATTAGAATTAAAATTACAATTACAATTTTATAATTTCACGCACAAATACAATTTTAGAATTTTACATACAATTACAATTACGATTTTAGAATTTTACATAAAATTTACAATTACAATTACAATTTTACAAATTTACAAATTTACATATATACCATTACAATTACAATTTTATAATTTTACATATAATTAGAATTAAAACTACAATTTTACAATTTTACATATATACAATTACAATTAAAATTACAGTTACAATAATTTTACAATAAATTAAATATTACAATTACAATTAAAATTTTACAAATATTTTACATACAATTATAATTACAAATACAATTACAATTTTAGAATTTTACGTACAATTACAATTACGATTACAATTTTACAATTTTGCATATATAAAATTACAATTACAATCATTTCACAATAGATTAAATATTACAATTACAATTAAAATTTTACAAATAATTTACATATAATGACAATTACAAATACAATTACAATTTTAGAATTTTACATACAATTAGAATTACAATTTCAATTTTACAATTTGTCATATATACAATTACAACTAAAATTACAATTACAATAATTTCACAATAAATTAAATATTACAATTAAAATTAAAATTTTACCAATATTTTACATACAATTACAATTACAATTACAAATACAATTTTACTATTTTATATACAATTCAATTAAAATTTCAATTACAATCACTACATAATATTTAATAAATATCATGATCATTTAATATTGAGTTAATTAATAAACATCATCATCATAATAACCATTGTACAAACATCATATTCGACTAAAAAACACATTCAAGTTCGCTAACATCATCGTGATCGTCATCATCTAAAAAACCACAATTAGCATTGTATAACATCATCACAGCACAAACATCAAATACACATCTCATGTTAAATAACTAGTATCACATACACATCTATCTTCAAACTGCACATTAAATGAGCATATCTAACATGACCTAACAATATACACATCATGATGATTACCAACATGTAAATTAAGTACAACTGCAACGTGGACATAAAATATGTGGACCATATATATATATATATATATATATATATATATATATATATATATATATATATATATATATATATATATATATATATATATAATGTCAAAAATATACAACTGCAATATAAATTTCAAATATCAGCTGCTGGTACATCATCAATAGCAGTACTAGTCGAGGCTTTCTCAGTCAATGGTGCAGCCTCGACAAGCTCAGATACATGTTGATCATCACGTGCCTCTTGATCTGGTACTGGTGCCTCATGCTGATTAGGATCAACTGTCGGCTACTTATCATGATGAATTGACATGGTCAATGGTCGAGCCTACTCATGATCATGAGTACTGCTGCATGCTGTAGGCTGCTGACTCGATGTGGCCGATGGTCCAGCCTGCTCTCCATCATGACTGCTAGTCGATGCTGTAGGTTGCTCATCTGGTGCGAAGCGAGGTGAACAATGATCACTCCCCTGATCGTGATCATCATATGATGTTCGCTGCTTGCAGACTATCAACGTGCTACGTCTTGACCATTCCTATAATGTTGAACATCCCTCATCAACCACATAACTAAGCTCATAGCTCCTACGACATGCCATATCAGGCTGAAAATGTCATGCAACATTCCTCTCCACATATGTGCCAGCCTAGCATTAGCCTGTATATCTCCCAAAGTGACGGGCTTGACTCCCACCTCAACAAAAAATGCACAAAGTTGGTCACCCAACTCCATCCTCAATCTACTGTAAAGTCTACGCCTAGAAAAAGGTAGTACCGGCGCACCAGTAGGAGCAGTTCTATCTGCACTGGCCTCATGATACTAGGTATCTGCCATATCCTGATCATCATCAGGATCCACACCTGGATCATTTGGTGGTGCTAGCATCTCATCGCCATAAAAAGACCCAATGTCTGCAAAAATATATATAAGTACACAACAATAATTAGACAATTTCATTAAGCAATTTAATAAAAACAAGTTAAAGAACATGTTAGAATAAATTTAAATAAAACAATAATATTACCTCTATCATTCGGTGGCTCATCATTTGTGAAGAGGATGTTGGCAATCCCTCTCCAATCCAAACCAGCATAAGGAAATGGGACCATAACGAAGGGATTCTCTTCAAGATTAGCTAGCAACAGCAACTCCATTGCATCATGCGATATCCTCACAGAAAACTCAGTCTCGCCCCTCTTGGGCATCATTTGTCCCCACATGTGCATCTGTACATGCCGCATCAGCCTACGAGGTTGCTGAACAAAAGTAGGCCTCGTCTCTCGAAACCTATAAAAAAATAAACAAAATATCTCTGAAGAAAAATGGAATTTGAACCTCCCTTGTGCATAAGCATGACATCTATCTAAAGCTGTACAAAACGGCCGCAAAAAAATGGCAGACCACCTCAAAATTTGTGGCTCTAGTACCATCGAATCAACATAATATAGAAGAGGGAAACTAATGCATTTCACATCCTTGGTGTTGTGTGAAATGGTTGAAAATCAGAAGTGAGAGGCACCTCACCTCCTCACTAAGAAATGAAGCAATACGTAACTGACCTCCAGAGACCTGAAAATCTAAAGGAGATAGTATATCTATGCTAATGTATCTCTCGAAGTACACCAACTGACTCCCTGCGGCACAACCAATTGGAACCTCTTAGAACGAGGGAAAATCCATGATCAGATTTGGATCAAGGACCTAAGTGATAGCTCAAAATTAAAATTGTTAAAAAGTGTGTTGAACCTGAGTGACCAGATAGATCTCGTCTTCCTGATTCTGCCACCATGAACAGTTCTAAAAACTGACATTGTATGAAGAATTTATCGCAATTTTAAAAGTACAATAAACTATAATTTTTGGCTTTTGACAAATTTTGACTCGGTTTGGAAAATTCAAAAAAGAAGAATATTCCAGGGAATATTCCTAGAATATTTTTGGAATATTCCCTAGAATATTCCTTCTGAACCAATTCTATGCTGACAAGTTTCCAGACCATATTGGTCAATGGATTGCACATTGAGGTTTTAAGCCAATCATAGGCCACCACATGGCAGGCCCGGAGGACACTACATGGCCCATGAATGATGCAGTAAAATATTTGTGGGACTCCACCGGAGTCGACCACAAAAATTAGAATTAGAATTGGAATTACAATTACAATTTTACAATTTCACATACAATTACAATTACAATTTTAGAATTTTTACATACACAATTTTATAATTACAATCATTTCACAATAATACAATTAAAATTTTACAAATATTTTACATACAATTAGAATTAGAATTAGAATTAGAATTAAAATTACAATTACAATTTTATAATTTCACGCACAATTACAATTTTAGAATTTTACATACAATTACAATTACGATTTTAGAATTTTACATAAAATTTACAATTACAATTACAATTTTACAAATTTACATATATACCATTACAATTACAATTTTATAATTTTACATATAATTAGAATTAAAACTACAATTTTGCAATTTTACATATATACAATTACAATTAAAATTACAGTTACAATAATTTTACAATAAATTAAATATTACAATTACAATTAAATGTTTACAAATATTTTACATACAATTATAATTACAAATACAATTACAATTTTAGAATTTTACGTACAATTACAATTACGTTTACAATTTTACAATTTTACATATATAAAATTACAATTAAAATCATTTCACAATAGATTAAATATTACAATTACAATTAAAATTTTACAAATAATTTACATATAATGAAAATTACAAATACAATTACAATTTTAGAATTTTACATACAATTAGAATTACAATTTCAATTTTACAATTTGTCATATATACAATTACAACTAAAATTACAATTACAATAATTTCACAATAAATTAAATATTACAATTAAAATTAAAATTTTGCCAATATTTTACATACAATTACAATTACAAATACAATTTTACTATTTTACATACAATTCAATTAAAATTTCAAATACAATCACTACATAATATTTAATAAATATCATGATAATTTAATATTGAGTTAATTAATAAACATCATCATCATAATAACCATTGTACACACATCATATTCGACTAAAAAACACATTCAAGTTCGCTAACATCATCGTGACCGTGATCATCTAAAAAACCACAATTAGCATTGTATAACATCATCACAGCACAAACATCAAATACACATCTCATGTTAAATAACTACTATCACATACACATCTATCTTCAAACTACACATTAAATGAGCATATCTAACATGACCTAAAAATATACACATCATGATGATCACCAACATGTAAATTAAGTACAACTGCAACGTGGACATAAAATACGTGGACCATATATATATATATATATATATATATATATATATAATGTCAAAAATATACAACTGCAATATAAATTTCAAATATCAGCTGCTGGTACATCATCAATAGCAGTACTAGTCGAGGCTTTCTCAGTCAATGGTACAGCCTCGACAAGCTCAGATACATGTTGATCATCACGTGCCTCTTGATCTGGTATTGGTGCCTCATGCTGATTAGGATCAACTGTCGGCTACTTATCATGATGAATTGACATGGTCAATGGTCGAGCCTACTCATGATCATGAGTACTGCTGCATGCTGCAGGCTGCTGACTTGACGTGGCCGATGGTCCAGCCTGCTCTCCATCATGACTGCCAATCGATGTTGCAGGCTGCTCATCTGGTGCGAAGCGAGGTGAACAATGATCACTCCCCTGATCGTGATCATCATATGATGTTCGCTGCTCGCAGACTGTCAACGTGCTACGTCTTGACCATTCCTATAATGTTGAACGTCCCTCCTCAACCACATAACTAAGCTCATAGCTCCTACGACATGCCATATCAGGCTGAACATGTCATGCAACATTCCTCTCCACATATGTGCCAGCCTAGCATCGGCCTGTATATCTCCCAAAGTGATGGGCTTGACTCCCACCTCAACAAAAAATGCACAAAGTTGGTCACCCAACTCCATCCTCAATCTACTGTAAAGCCTATGCCTAGCAAAAGGCAGTACTGGCGCACCAGTAGGAGCAGTTCTATCTACACTGGCCTCATGATACTAGGTATCTGCCATATCCTGATCATCATCACGATCCACACCTGGATCATTTGGTGGTGCTAGAATCTCATCGCCATAAAAAGACCCAATGTCTGCAAAAATATATATAAGTACACAACAATAATTAGACAATTTCATTAAGCAATTTAATAAAAACAAGTTAAAGAACATGTTAGAATAAATTTAAATAAAACAATAATATTACCTCTATCATTCGGTGGCTCATCATTTGTGAAGAGGATGTTGGCAATCCCTCTCCAATCCAAACCAGCATAAGGAAATGGGACCATAACGAAGGAATGCTCTTCAAGATTAGCTAGCAACTCCATTGCATCATGCGATATCCTCACAGAAAACTCAGTCTCGCCCCTCTTGGGCATCATTTGTCCCCACATGTGCATCTGTACATGCCGCATCAGCCTACGAGGTTGCTGAACAAAAGTAGGCCTCGTCTCTCGAAACCTCTAAAAAAATAAACAAAATATCTCTGAAGAAAAATGGAATTTGACCCTCCCTTGTGCATAAGCATGACATCTATCTAAAGCTGTACAAAACATCCGCAAAAAAATGGTAGACCACCTCAAAATTTGTGGCTCTGGTACCATGGAATCAACATAATATAGAAGAGGGAAACTAATGCATTTCATATCCTTGGTGTTGTGTGAAATGGTTGAAAATCAGAAGTGAGAGGCACCTCACCTCCTCACTACGAAATGAAGCAATACGTAACTGACCTCCGGAGACCTGAAAATCTAAAGGAGATAGTATATCTATGCTAATGTATCTCTCGAAGTACACCAACTGACTCCCTGTGGCACAACCAATTGGAACCTCTTAGAACGAGGGAAAATCCATGATCAGATTTGGATCAAGGACCTAAGTAATAGCTCAAAATTCAAATTGTTAGAAAGTGTGTTGAACCTGAGTGACCAGATAGATCTCGTCTTCTTGATTCTGCCACCATGAACAGTTCTAAAAACTGACATTGTATGAAGAAGTTATCGCAATTTTAAAAGTACAATAAACTATAATTTTTGGCTTTTGACAAATTTTGACTCGGTTTGGAAAATTCAAAAAAGAAGAATATTCCAAGGAATATTCCTAGAATATTCTTGGAATATTCCCTAGAATATTCCTTCTAAACCAATTCTATGCTAACAAGTTTCCAGACCATATTGGTCAATGGATTGCACATTGAGGTTTTAAGCCAATCATAGGCCACCACGTGGCAGGCCCGGAGGACACTACATGGCCCATGAATGATGTAGTAAAATTTTTGTGGGACTCCACTGGAGTCGACCACATGACCTTGTTGGAAATACTAAGAGGGGGGGGGGGGGGCGGTGAATTAGTATTCCTTTCAATTAGAGAATTAGTTAAACTTCAATTATTATCAGTGTTTGTATAATGATAACAACAAACGAAAGGAACACAAATGCACACTATTTTTAAGGTGGAAACCCACTCGAGGACAAAAACCACCCAATGCTTTTCTAATAATTCTTTAACATTCAACTCCAATTGAAAATAAATCTCCAACTTCCTAGAATCTAGAAAAGCATTCCTCTGTAGGTCCCACTGGATGGACACCCCAATGCTCGAGATTCTTCACTAGTCAACTGAACGGATGCCCCAACACCCAATGAGCTACAACTCACCCTAGCACCACCCTACCAACCTATAGAAGAATAAAAGAAGAATGGACTCCCGTACCATGGAAAATGGTCCACTTTAAAATGATATAGAATGATGTAGAAGAAGAAGACACACTATAACATAACCCCAACTATGAAACAACCACCTAATGATGATCCTAGACCTCTCGACACTGCCTCTTCAACTCTTGGCAGATAGACACTAGAACAATTTTTACAATAATGTATTTACAATGACTTAGTACAATGATACCTTTACAGTGACTGTATGCAGTGCTGCCCACTTAAATACTTCATGTGATGAAATTCTTGCTACTGTTCTCCACCTTGGTTGCTTCTCTTGTCATGCTACCCTCTGTCGCACCTTGATTTGCTTTGCTGCCCTAGAAATTTTGGTCCTTTGCAGCCCTTGGCAACATATGATCTAGCTTTTTCTTTCCTTATAGGATCTCGATATTTAATCTTGTGTATCTCTGTTATTTCAGATCCCCAATATCTGATTTTCAGTCCTATAGTAGTCCTCTGAGTCAACTTTCCAATGCCACAGGTCTGACCCAATTTGGATTCCTCAAGAGAGAGTTATGCCCAATCTCTCACAATGCCCTAATTATGGACTGTTTTAGTAGAACAAACTTGTACGGCATTCCACGTGTCACTTTTTCTTCATTCGGCTTTGAAATTGATAGATAAAAAACTACATTCTGTGCAATATCTTCTATTTTTTACGGAATTCCAATCTGATACTCAGCGAGAGAGTTATGATGATTTTACCATGCTCACTTCTTTGAGATGAATTTCAGGAGCCTACAAAAACACTGACTTCCACATATCATATCTCCGAAACTATTGCGCACCTTGATCTGAAATTTTCACTGAAGCTTCCTTAGGATTTCAGATTTTCCTCATAAAAATTTCATCTTTTGAACCTTTGTAGAAAACAATTTAGAGCGAAAATTCCACAATGAACTGTTTCAGATGGAAAAATCCCTTGCATAAGGAGGATATGAGGATCACAATTTATACAAATGCTTAGGTTGAGAGGGGCTTCAACAAGTGAACGTGGGAGGGATTTTAGGAGCTTAAAAAATATTAATTATGAATTTTCAATGACCCATGCCACAACCCCATGGGGTTTTATCGCACTAACTGGGGTTACAAACTTCAAACGTGCATATCTCTCAAACCGTGAAGAATTACGTGGCATGCCATATATCAATGGAAACATCTTGACAAGAAGAAACCATAAAAAGCATTCTTGACCCAGAATATAGTAATTTTGTAGGTAAAAATTACCATGAAATATTGGAGTAGCCCCTGGTGCTGCTTGGGTTGACATGAATGACAACTGCTAATCAACAATCCCCCCCTTTGGCATTGATGGCAACACAAGTACTCCCCTTGCGATCATGACACCTCTTTCTCTTCCAAGGCTGCTCTTGCGAATCTTTTCCAATGAAGTCTACATGCATATCAGATCTCATATGTTCATTATATTTTTTTGTAGAAGGTCCTGCTTCTTCTTCTTTGTAACCGATGCCAATTCTGTCATTTTTTTGTAACCGATGCAACAATGTTGCAATCTTATTTCATTCTGAGTTGCTCAAATTTTTCTCTATGGATTTGAAGCTTTTCTTCTTTGACATTTGAGTCACCTGCATATATATTCTCAAGCTTGTCCCAAACACTTTTGGTGGTTTTACAACCCAACACCTTATGATATTCAGATTCAATAAGTCCATTGATAATAATATTCTTTTATTTTGCATCATTTTCCAAATTATTCTTACTTTGTTCATCTGAGGTTGATGTAAATCCATTTTGAACAGTGTCCATACTTCATAACCTTGCACCAAGAGATAGACCTCCATTCTTCCTTTCAATAGTGCATAATTATTTTCATTGAAAAGAGGTACACCATTCTTGGTATGCTCCATGACCACTTTCCAGCTATTAAATAGCTATTGAAGGAACCAAGCTCCGATACCAATTGTTTGAAATACTGAGAGGGGGGGGTGAATCAGTATTCCTTTCAATTAGGGCAGTATTCAATCTTCAATTATTATCAGTTTTTATACAATGATAACATCAAACAAAAGGAACACAAATGCACACTGTTTTTAAGGTGGAAACCCACTCGGGGACAAAAACCACCTAATGCTTTTCTAATAATTCTTTAATATTCAACTCCAATTGAAAATAAGTTACAACTTCCTAGAATCTAGAAAATAATTCTTCTCTAGCTCCCACGAGATGGACACTCCAACGCCCGAGATTCTTTAGTAGTCAACTGAATGGATGCCCCAACACCCAACGACCTACAACTCACCCTAGCACCACCTTACCACCCTATAGAAGAATAAAAGAAAAATGGACTCCCGTACTAGGGGAAATGGTCCACTTTACAATGATATAGAATGATGTAGAAGAAGAAGACACACTATACCATAACCCCAACTATGACACAACCACCTAATGATGATCCTAGACCTCTCGACACTGCCTCTTCAACTCTTGGCAGATAGACACTAGAAATTTCTTTACAATAATGTATTTACAATGACTTAGTACAATGACACCTTTACAGTGACTGTATGCAGTGCTGCCCACTTAAAGACTTCATGTGATGAACTTATTGTTGTTTTTCTACACTTTGGTTGGTTCTCTTGTCATGTTACCCTCTGTTGCACCTTGCTTTGCTTTGCTTCCCTAGAAAGTCTGGTCCTTTGCAACCCTTGAAAACATATGATCTAGCTTTTTATTTCCTTCTAGGAGCTTGATATTGAATTTGGCGTATCTCTATTATTCAGAGCCCCAATATCTGATTTTTGGTCTTCTAGTAGTCCTCTAAGTCATATTTCCAATGCCATAGGTCTGACCCAATTTGGATTCTTCAAGGGAGAGTTATGCCCCATCTCTCACAATGCCCTAATTATGCACTGTTTTAATAGAGTTAATTTGTACGACATTCCACGTGTCATTGTTTCTTCATTCGGCTTTGAAATTGATAGAGAGAAAATTAGAGTCCATGCACTATCTGCCACTTTTTACAGAATTCCAAACCGATACTCAGAGAGAGAGAGAGTTATGACGATTTTCCTAAGGTCACTTCTTTGAGATGAATTTCAAGAGCCTACAAAGGCACTGACTTTCACAGATCATATCTCCGAAAATATTGTGCACCTTGATCTGAAATGTTCACAGGAATGTCCTCAAGAAAATGCCATGATGACCTGTTTCAGATGGTGAAATCCCTTGCATAAGGAGGATATGAGAATCACAATTTATATAAATGCTTAGTTTGAGAGTGGTTTCAACAAATGAACATGGGAGGGATTTTAAGAGCTTAAAAAATATTGATTATGACTTTTCAATGACCCATGCCACAACCCCATGGGGTTTTATCCCACTAACTAGGGTTACAAACTTCAAACATGAATATCTCTCAAACCATGAAGAATTACGTGGTGTGCCATATATCAACGGAAATATCTCAACAAGAAGAAACCATCGAAAGAATTCTTGACCCAGAATATAGTAATTTGGTAGGTCAAAATTCCCATGAAATATTGGGGTAGCCCGTAGTGCTGCTTGGGTTGACATCAATGACAACCATTGATCAAATCACTTGAACGCGCCCACCCATAACATCTGGACTACAATGGTTTTTAACCAAATTGGTGGTATGCATCATTATATTGTTTAACACAATCTGTTTTGGGGGTTTGGATGGGCCATCCCCTCACCATATGGCTTGAGCCCATGACCATGGGCTAACATCGATAACTAACGGTCCCACAAAAAGTGAGGTCACATGGTTGCGGTTACATTTCATCTAACGGTGTTGTTAAGTGGACAACTAATACCCCACCAAAGGTCATCTCAACCCTATCACATGAGAGTTAACAAAATTAGCGTCGATGGTTCCGCTCCAACGTTTAATGACCGCACGGATTTTGGGGGTTGGCATGTCGCCACCCCCTCCCCTTAACCGTTAACTTAATTTTTACGGCTAGTAAACTAGCGGATAAAATGGCGCACCCTTAAATTTTTTCATGATTGCTATTCTAACTGCAATTAAGTGCAGTTCCTCCACATTTAGTGGACAATTTTTAGGGGACATTAGGAAAAATCAATTTAGGCTCTATTTTGAGCTATTTGCATCAATTCTGAGAGTGTGAATAGTCAATTTCGACTATCTCAGAAATTCCAGACTCATTGGTGAGGGCTACAGAGCCATCAGAGGACTTTTGAGAATGGTTTTGCTTCATAGAAGTTCTACGGGCCACTAGGGCCACCATGGGCCAACAACAGTTTGAGGCCTAACCAATGAAGTTAGAGGCCTTTTTAAGAAAGAAAATAGTTAATTTTGGATGTTTCATACATTATATAACTAATGGTGTGGTTTTATGAGCTTTTAGATGAGTTTGAAGGCCAATTCATTTCAAATAATTTCCAGGGGCCACTAGGGCCAGCAAGTGCTAGCAGGAGAATGAGGCCTATCCAAGGAAAGAAGTAACCATTATGAGCAAAAAAATAGTCATTTATGATTTTTTTGATACTTATAAATCCATTGATGGAGTTTGAAGAAGCTTTTGAGGACTTCTAAAGGCCGATATGCTTCAGGGAACTTAGAGCTAGGGGATGCCACCAGGTGTTGGAGGTATAACCGGAGCAGCCAGAGGCCAATTTATGCAAATGAATAGTCTATTCTGACTATTTCATACATTATGAATCCATTGAAGGGATTTTTAGAGTCATTTGGAGACTTTTGAAGGTATATAACCCACAAGGAAGTTTCGAGTAGCCTAGGACCAACAGTGGATGGAGGCCTATATTGGGGAGCCATTGCTCATTTGCAGAAAATGATCAGTCTATTTTGGAGGTATGATATGTGCTAGAGATATTAGGTGAGGTTTCAAGGATATAAAATTAATTCTAGGGAGTTTGTGCCAAATAATAAGCTCAGGGAAGCTTAAGGGCGCCGACAGATGAGGTCGTCTGAAAGGAATCCTAATTCTTTCTTCAGAGTGATGATAGCCATGACATGGGTATGATGATGTTCTAAACCCAATGGTACAACCCAAATAACCATTGGATTTTATTTTTTAACTTGTGATAGATATTTCACATCATAATCCCAAAGAGCCAAGTCAGTTGACATAGGTTCAAGGAGACGTAGCTCACGAGATTCGGGTGAAATCCTTTATTAAATTTTCTATTATGTGTTGATTCTTATTTGCTGCATTATATGCTTGTTTCACATGCTTAATATCAGAAAAAAAAAAAAAAAAAAATCTTCTTAAAGCACTCAAACAGTTAAAAAAAAAACATACACCTGTTTTGAAGTATAAAATTCCGCAGAGTCATGTATAAGCACGATCATGTATTTGTTTAACTGAGTGGGAGGTGATTGCGCATAAGCATTTCAATTTTTCCACCCATTTTCAGATCATGTTGGTATCAGATAACTTGGTTGCTTGATTTCTTGCTTGACAGAGCACAATATTTATTGTTTGACTTGAAAAGTATTTAACTATGCAAAGACTTTTACTGTTTGCAAATTGACTGTTGTTTACAAGTTTGAGTTTGATAAAGGTGAAGGGAAAGCTACTGTTAGCTATGTACAGAAGAGAACAATAAGGAAGAAGGGTTGAAGGCATCTTCCTTACCCAAAGGACCTCAAGGCAACCCTTGAAGCATAAGAGGGTGTTTGCAAAAAGGTTGCTTGAAGAAGAGCTCGACTCTACAACTATTTTGTTCAAAATCTTTGTCAATTGTTTTTGAAAGATTTGTGAATTTTTGTTGAGTTATTTATTTTTGTTTTTATAATATGACAACTTCTTCAAGTGAGGTTTCCAAATCCTCCTCCTTCACAAGATTCTTCGATGAAGACATGAAGAGATAATTCTACATCCTGAAGGATATGGTGCAAATTATGTTTGAAGATAGAAGATAAATCACTAAAATTCATGAGAAATTGGTTGCTATGAAGGAAGAGAAAGAGGAAATTCTTTAACTAATGCATGAGATGGAGATGCAGCTCCATCAATCCCAAGAGGCCTTAACCTGGAACATGCTTGAAGCATAGGTAATTCACTCAAATTTGTCTTCAATTTCCTCTTCAGATAGATGTGTTGGTTCATTTTAAAAATGAAAATAGAGGTATAGGGTCCAAGTTAATGCTTAAAATGGCCTATGAAGGCAAGGGTTTAGGAAAACATGTACAAGGCATTTTTTAACCTATTTTGGTTCAGGAACGACCTAAGAAATTTGGTCTTGGTTATGTTCAATCTTATGGCAAAAACTCTATAGCCATGAAGGAATTTGAGACAACTTCAAAAAGAACTTTTGTTTCAAGTTCTAAACCACAAACATGTCAAGTTTGTTTTCAAGTTTATTGCAATTGTTTGAAGCCTATGCTGTAGCAAGATGTGTGTAGACATGCAACTTATGGTGAGCATGAGAGTTTAGACAGC
Organism: Pinus albicaulis; assembly: GCA_034641835.2. Classification (NCBI taxonomy): domain Eukaryota; kingdom Viridiplantae; phylum Streptophyta; class Pinopsida; order Pinales; family Pinaceae; genus Pinus; species Pinus albicaulis. Next base: position 12,470,433 of record CM076583.1, on the reverse strand, counting down.
TATGAAGACATGAAAATTGATGTTAGTATTCAAAGGAAAGATGGAACCTCTACAATTTCATCTCCTCAAGAAGGAAAAAAATATGGACATGCAAAGCAGCATTTCAGGTATAATTCTTCTCATAGTCAAGTTGATTATGTTTCTGGTAAGCATGAAAAATATGCATGCTTGAATGGAAGAAAAATTTGTTGTTCCTATTATGGTTTGGGAAACCATAAAGTTTCAAAATGCTGGAAGAGGATGAAGGAAGATAGGAAACAGTTGAAGCGAAGGAAACTTTCAAAGAAGGTGAAAAAGACTTGCACACATTGCCAAAAAAAGGGACATGTTGTTTCCCAATGTTGGACATTGCATCCAACTTATCATCCCAAGAACATGAGGGAAGAGGATAACAAGACTGGAGAAAGTGGAACCACAAATTCCATCATTGATGTGAGAACAACTGTTTCACATGAAGAATATTTTCAGCAACAAAAGTCACCATGGAAGTGGCTTGGTAAGAAGTGGTTTGACTTCTTAACTCAATAAGACATACTTTCATTAGTACATATGCAAATTTTAGTCAAGTATGGATGTTTTATGTTGTAATATCATGTTTTTTTGAGGCACCTTGAATTGATGATCAAGGACATGATGTTTAGCTACTTTCTATAAATTTCTCTCTAGAAATTTCTGAGTGAATTCAAGGAAGACAATTCTTCATAGGAGGACAAGAGCATGCAGGAAGAGAAGTGTTGACTATCTTCGAGTTGGGCTCAAACGCACTAGCCATGCAAGGAAAGTGTATGGAGGCTGAAAAGTGAGGGTGTTGTACTCTCATCTATAGAACAGGTCAGGTAATCAGTCTTTTGGGGTCTAAAAGATTCCCAATGGGGAGGTGTGACCAGATTTGGATCAAGAACTTAAGTGATAACTCAAAATTAAAAGTGTTCAAAAGTGTTTCAAACCTGAGCAACCTGATAGATTGCATCTTCCTAATTCTGGTGCCGCAAAGGATTCAAAAAACCAACACCATATGAAGAAGTTATCGCAATTTGAAAAGTCCAATAAACTGCAATTTATGGCTTTTGACCATGTTTGATTGGGTTTGGAAAACTAAAAAAAAAGAATATTCCAAGGAATATTCATGGAATATTTTGGGAATATTCCCCAAAATATTCCCCAAAATATTCCTTTTGCACCAATTGTATGCTGACAAGTTTCCAGACTGTATTGGTCAATGGATTGCACGTTGAGGTTTTAAGCCAATCATAGGCCGCCACATGGCAGGCCCGACGACTTCCACGTGGCCCAGGAATGATGCAGTAAATTGGTTTTTGGAATCCACCAGATTTTACCACATGACCTCTCCCCTGCACATGCCCGCCCATACCATTCGGGCTACAATGGTTCTTAACCATATTGGTGGTCGGGTTCATTATATTGTTTAACACAATCAGTTTTGGGGGTTTAGAGGAGCCAACCCCTCCCCAGATGGCTTGAGCCCATGACCATGGGGCAACATCGATAGCTGATGGTCCTGTGGAAAGTGAGGTCACATGGCCGCGGTTACAGTTCATCCGATGGTGTTTCTAACCCGACAGCTAATACCCCGCCAACGGTCATCTCAACCCTATCACATGACGGTTAACAAACTTAATGTCGATGGCTCCGCTCCAATCTTTAATGACCGCGAGAATTTTGGGGGTTGGCATGTGGGCACTCCCTCCAGGCTTAACTGTTAACTTAAATTTTACAGTTAGTAAACTTGTGGATAAAATGGTATGCCCTAAAATTTTTGCACGATTTCTATTCTAACTGCAGTTCCTCCACATTTAGTGGAGGATTTTTAGGGGACACTGGGAAGAATCAATTTATAGGCTCTATATTGAGCTATTTTCGTCCATTCTGAGAGTGTGAATAGTCAATTTTGTCCATATCAAACATTTGAGACTCATTGGTGAGTGTTGCAGAGCCATCAGAGGACTTTTGAGCATGTTTTGGCTTCAGAGAAGTTGTAGGGGCCACTAGGGCCACCATGTGTCAGAAGTCGTTTTAGTCCTAGCTAGTGTAGCTAGAGGCCTTTTTAAGGAATCCCATAGTTAATTTTTGATGTTTTAGACATTATGGAACTAATGGTGTGGTTTACAGAGCCTATAGAGGAATTTTGAAGGTTGAGTTGCTTCAGAGAAGATGTAGAGGCCACCAGTAACCATTCTCAGCAAACCAATAGTCATTTCTGATTTTTTTGATACTTCTGAATCCATTAATGGAGTTTGCAAAAGATTTTGAGGAATTTTGAAGGCTTAGATGCTTCAGGGAAGTTTTCAGGGAACCGAGAGCCAGGGGTGTCACCACGTGTTGGAGACGTAACCGGAGCAGCTGGAGGCCAATTTATGAAAATGAATAGTCTATTCTAGCTATTTAAGACATTATGAATCCATTGAAGGTATTTTCAAAGTCATTTTGAGACTTTTGAAGGTCGATAACCCATAGGGAAGTTTTGGGCAGTCCAGGGCCAACAATGGATGGAGGCCTAGATTGGGGAGCTAGTGCTCATTTCGAGAAAATGATCAGACTATTTTGGAGGTCTGATATATTCTGGAGATAGTAGGTGACATTTCAAGGATAGAAAAGGACTTATAGGGAGTTTTTTCCAAAGAAGAAGCTCAGGGAAGCATAAGGGCACTGCCAGATGAGGTCAAGTCAAAGGAAGCCACTTCTTTATTCAGAGTGATGACATCCATGACAGGGGTATGATGATGTTCTAAACCCAATGGTACATCCCAAATAACCATTGTATTTGATTTTTCAACTTGTAAAATAAATTTTACATCATAATCTGAAAGAGCCAAGTCAGTTGACATAGGCTCAAGGAGACGTAGCCCACGAGATTCGAGTGAAATCATTTATTAAATTTTCTATTATGTGTTGATGCTTATCTGCTACATTATATTGTTGTTGCACATGCTTAATACTAGCAAAAAAAAATATTCTTAAAGCACTTAAACAGTTAAAAACAAACATATACCTATTTTCAAGTATAAAATTTCGCACAGTCATGTATAAGCACAATCATGTATTTATCTAACTGAGTGGGAGGTGTTTGTGTAATATTCCTACTTAGCTTAAGCTAAGAGGAATATTCAATTTTGTTTTACTTTCTATTGCATGAATAAATGAATAAAGGAGGACATGTAAAACTCCTAAGAAGACTGAATAAATCAATGCCCATGTGAACACAGATAAATCAGGGCCATGTAAATAAACACTTGCAGGTGTGAAAGGGGTTTGAGCTGTGAGACTGGGTCAACCTTGGCCAAATCTACAGTGTTGTCTGGGTTCAATGTATCTCCTAAAGGGACAGTGCAGTTCTAGAAGGAGACCCCTCATGTGAAATGAGCTAACTCATCAAGGTGGTTTAGGGTTTGCAAAGGCTCTCATCTTATAAAAGGAAAGGGAAGGCATCAAGAGAAGGTTTTTGATTGATCATATTTCTGAGTATCTTGTCTGTTTAGACAAATACTATTCTCTGCTATTTAGTGGAGGATTGTGCTGCTTAGCACTTGGAGTTCCTATGCAGGGATTTCACCTCTTCCTTTGAGGATTCTTGGAGGAGTATTTGCTGATTTGATCCACTATTAGGATTGAGGCCAAGCTCTACTTACAATTGTAGTGCTGATCCATTGAGGGCTTTGCTGCTTTTGCAAGCAGCAGTAAGTGGGATTCTAGATTTTCAAAGATCTAGCTTGTTTTGGGAGCCTCTTCTCATGGAGTGTGTCTTTTAAACTCCTGTAAGAGTGCCTCACCTACTTGCACTTCAGATCTGTAACTTGGGAGTGGGCCATCTATGTCATTTGAGCTACATCGTTGTTTCCATTGATGAACTGCGTTATTTTTATATGAGGTTCTTTATGGTTTTTTTATCACAGTTTTGATGAGAGATCTCTAGTGCTGGGCTTTGCCTTCCACTTTGGTGATCCATGGATTAGCTTGCTGATCCATGTTCTATCTAGATCTGATCTATTTTAATGAAATGTTATATTGAGAAATTACTGTAGCATTTTACATATCTGCAACTTGAAACTCATATCTACTCTTTTTTTATGCATGATTTTGTCAAAACCCTAAGGGGATCTTGTAAACAATACTATGTAGTTTCCAGATCTAAAATAGATCTGATGTTTTGTCCACAGATTTGTCCTAAATCTGAGTTGTAATATTAAGCTGCTACAACTCCTGAAAATAACGTTTTTGAGCCATTTCTGCTGATATATATGTGTTTTAGCTCTCTTTTCTGAAGACGTCTTACTCTATTGTCTCATGTATTCTACTGTATATTGAAAGAGCTTCACTTTACTTCTGATTTGATTATCTACATTTATTTTTTAATCATATTTTATGGCCTCCTGGTCATATTGTCCAAGAATACATTTTTCTTGAAGCAATTTATTGTGCATAGCTGCAGCCCCTCTTGTAGGGTGTTTTTCAGCTAGACTAGGTGGTGGGAGATCTGTTTACCACAACTAGTTTGATTTGTTTTTGCTCCCCTTTTGGATATAGACTCTAGATATGTTGATCTAAGGGATCCCAGGGTTGTAAACTCATTTATGTACATCAACTTCCCAGGAGTGTGTTATTTCAGCAGGCTTGCTGTGCTATTCTAGATCTGGGATATTACAGTGGTATCAGAGCTCCTTTATTGGCACAACCTCTACTTGCCTTGGAGCACCAACCATGTTTCATTCAGAAGAATATGATCCTCTTACTGAGAGGGAGAAGAGGTATCAGAACAGGAGTGACAAAATTTTTTATTACACTACTGATGATCCTAACAAGGGTTAAGACAAGGGTAAAGCCCCTGAAGCTGTAAATGATAAATAAGCAGAAGAGTTTTAAAGAACTCTTTTGGTGGCCATGCAAGATATTTCCAAGGAGATAAAAGAGATAAGGGTGGATAGAATGAGGGAATCTCCTGGAAGATTCCATTTGGGAGAAAGCTTTGACATTTCCCATCTTGGGAATGGTCAACCAATGGATCTGCCACAAGCTCCATAAGCTACACAATGCTCCACTATGCCCACTTTCTTGTCTGTCGAGAATGAAGGACCACAAGAGAAAGCTTCCCTTGAAGATTAATTTGTGGAGTATGACTCTCAGAGACAGAGATTCAAGGACCATTTGAGTTTCCAAGACTTTTGTCACCTTAAGGACAGAAGAAGACCAAGGTAGAATTATAGAGATGGTGGGTTCTTTCATCATCAGGATAGACACCACCCTATGGGTAGAATATTTTTGCCCAAGTTTGATGGATCATCCTCTAGTTCTGCCAAGGCATGGGTAAAAAAGTTGGATATCTATTTCCAGTTGAACAAATTCCCTGAGACTAAAACCATCAAGATTGCAGCGATGCACTTTGAAGGTGAAGCACACAATTGGTGGTTCCATGGGTTGTCTACATTGGGACACATCAATGTGACTACCTATTCTGAGTTTACTAGAAGACTGGTGGAAAGGTTTGACAGGAAGGATCCTGAAGCATCCTTCATAACCCTTACAAAGCAGAAGCAATCAGGATATGCAGAAACTTATTTCTTTGAGTTTCTGAGATTATCAGTCATGGTCCCTGAGCTATCTGTAGCAAGGAGAGTATACATGTTCATTGATGGCTTGGAGGAACCTTTGCATGGGTTGGTTAAATATACCAAGCCCATCACTTTGCATGATGCCATTGAGATGGCTAGAGACCTCCAAGATGCCTTGCCAAAAGCAAAGGAAAATTTCCAAAGCAAGGCCCCTCACTTTTCTAAGGGGAAGGAAGGAAAAGCTGCTCCTCCCAAGGAGAGATCTTTGAGGAAGCCTCTTGATATTTATCTCAGGAGGGAGTTGAGGAAAAAGAGATTCTACTTCACTTTCCAAGAGTCATGGGCACCAGGACATAGATGTGCTGCAGGGAAAGCACACTACATAGAATTCTTCTCAGATCTTAAGGAAGAAGATGAAGATGATGAACCTAGGAGGGGTCACAGTGCTGATGATGATGAGGAATATCAAACACCATCCAAAAATGGGAAGGGAGCCTTTGCTCTAACAAGTGGGACTCTTGCCTCTTTGAGAGGAGTGCCTAAGTACTTGACCCTAAGAGTACAAGGTTCAGTCATGAATTAGAGAGTATCTGTCTTGATTGATAGTGGGGCAACCCACAACTTTATTGATGCTCATATTGTGCAAAAGAGAGGAATCCCCACTGATAATTTTGAGGGATTTTCTATTTTGGTCCCAGGAGATAGGACCATGCAATGCATGAAATATGTTCCATCACTATCTGTGACTATGGGATCCTACACTTTGGTGGATCACTTCCTTTTAGTTGACGTACCATACACCAACATAATTTTGGGTGTCCAATGGTTGATTACCTTGGGGAAGGTTACCACTGATTGGAAAGATTTTCAAATGGAGTGGATGGACTTGAAGAGTGGGAAACCACAAATGATTCAAGGCATGCATAATTATCCTTCACCTAATACTTCCACACAGACAACAGAGATGGATTTGCGCAGTGGAAGCAGGGACCTCACAGTTCCTTCTCTCATGTTCATGAGGATGCTGCAAGGGACATTCTTATCTCATGGAAAGCCACCTAGAATGCCATCAGATTTAGATCTTGTGGGGAAGGTTCCACAAAGTGCTGCTCCAAATCTAGATCCAGGAAGGATTGGAGAAATGAGAGACCAAGTTACAGCGCTGGGAGGCTTGGGATAGCCCAAGAATGAGGTAGATCTTCTTCCTGTAGCACTATCACCCTCTCACTTTTCTGAATCTGCACTGTGGGAGGATAAGAATTGGAGGATCAACCTTTCAAAAAATAAGTTTGGCATGTCCAATGTCTAATAGGGAACCAACAACATGAAAAGCACTCCCATGGATGTATCAGCAGTGCTGTCATTGTTGAGCAGTGTGGATCTTTATTGGAAATCTCAACTGCTTGTAGAGTAGTGTAAATATCTCCACACAGATATGATATTAGATGACATGCAGAAATAAGAGGGCTACTTATTCCAAGGAGGAGTCATCTATTATCATGGTAAGGCCTTCTTGGCTAGAGCTTCCAAGCTCAAGCAAAAGATCCTACAAGGAGCATATGAAGAATTCTTCCTCAGTGATATGTATTCAATGAAGATCTATACCCTGATCATGAAGATATTTTCTTGGGAAGGCATGGGGGAGGACTTACATCAACACTTTCAAGAGTGTAATAGCTATGGAGGATTGGGGCAGCTAATGGAATCTTTGCAAGAGTCATCTCAGCCAGCTCTTCCTTTGCTTGAGAGGAAGGGAATGCTCATGCACAACTCCATGTGTGTGAAGGACTATGATGGTAGAGGATTTGATCATGATAAGAAAGTTTTATTTTCTGATCTATTACATTCCTTTGCCATGTTTGTGCAGAATATGACTCCTAAAGAGAGTGAGAGATCATGTGGATCTCATAGTTTTTTGAGGGCCAATGGAAATTTTCAACTTGGCCACTCCCTTGATGTGCAAAGGGAGATTCCTTTTCATGATGGGTGCTTCCCAAAGGCACCAAACTTATGTAACACCTTCAGCCATGTTAAGGTGACTCATGTAGCAAGAGTGTGGTGGGAATGCCACTTGCCACACCCAGATCTATTGACCCACCTCCTCAAGTGAATATTTCAATTTGCATATATGTAGTCTTGCTTCCCTACTTGGATGACATAGGTGTATTGTTTATGGGGTTGTATGGACAGAGGATGGACAGTGTATATGTACCACATGGTTTGGAACTTATACTTTTACTTCATGATACATGTTTTAGATGTAGCATTCCTCCAAATATGTTTATTTCTGTTGAGTTTTTCACTCCTGAATGGATGGACTATCCACATACTATGTTGGCCTTAGAGGAACAATACATGATGTATTGGCTTGTTGAGCACTTGGTTTATGATGATGACTTGATCCTTAATGATGCCATCAATGGAGGAGGAGGAGGACTACAACTCTTACCCTATCAGTTGCTTGAGGACAAGCAACATTTTGGAGGGGAGGACTGTAATATTCCTACTTAGCTTAAGATAAGAAGAATATTCAATTTTGTTTTACTTTCTGTTGCATGAATAAATGAATAAAGGAAGACATGTAAAACTTCTAAGAAGATTGAATAAATCAATGCCCATGTGAACACAGATAAATCAGGGCCATGTAAATAAACACTTGCAGGTGTGAACGGGGCTTGAGTTGTGAGACTGGGTCAACCTTGACCAAATCTACAACACTATCTAGGTTCAATGTATCTCCTAAGAGGACAGTGCAGTTCTAGAAGGAGGCCCCTCATGTGAAAAGAGCTAACTCATCGAGGTGGTTTAGGCTTTGCAAAGGCTCTCATCTTATAAAAGGAAAGGGAAGGCAGTAAGAGAAGGTTATTGATTGATCATATTTTTGAGTAGCTTGTCTATTTAGACAAATACTATTCTCTACTGTTTAGTGGAGGATTGTGTTGCTTAGCACTTGGAGTTCCTATGCAGAGATTTCACCTCTTCCTTTTAGGATTCTTGGAGGAGTATTTGCTGATTTGATCCACTATCAGGCTTGAGGCCAAGCTTTACTTACAATTACAGAACTGATCCATTGAGAGCTTTGCTACTTTTGCAAGCTGCAACAAGTGGGATTCTAGATCTGCAGAGATCTATCTTGTTTTGGGAACCTCTTCTCATGGAGTGTGTCTTTTAGCCTCCTGAAAGAGTGCCTCACCTATTTTCACTTCAGATCTATAACTTGGAAGTGGGCCATCTATGTCATTTGACCTACAACGTTGTTTCCATTGAGGAATTGCGTTATTTTGATATGAGGTTCTTTATGGTGTTTTGATCACAGTTTTGATGAGAGATCTATGGTGCTGGGATTTTCCTTCCACTTTGGTGATCCATGGATTAGCTTGCTGATCCATGTTCTATTTAGATCTGATCTGAGATGTTATATTGAGAAATTACTGCAGCATTTTACAGATCTGCAACTTGAAACTCAGATCTACTCTTTGTTATGCATGATTTTGTGAAAACCCCAAGGGGATCTTGTAAAAAAGACTATGTAGTTTCCAGATCTGAAATAAATCTGATGTTTTGTCCACAGATCTATCCTAGATCTGAGTTGTAATATGAAGCTACTACAGCTCATGAAAATAATGTTGTTGAGCCATTTCTGCTGATATATATGTGTTGTAGCTCTTTTTTCTGAAGATATCTTACTCTATTGTCTCATGTATTCTACTATATATTGAAAGAGATTCACTTTACTTCTAATTTGCTAATGTACATTCATTTTTTAATCATATTTGATGGCCTCCTGCTCATATTTTCCAAGACTGCGTTATTCTTGAAGTAGTTTGTTGTGCATAGCTGTAGCCCCTCTTGTAGGGTGTTTTTCAGCTAGACTAGGTGATGGGAGATCTGTTTATCACACCTTGTTTGATTTGGTTTTGCTCCCATTTTAGATCTAGACTCCAGATTTGCTGATTTAAGGGATCTAAGGGTTGTAAACTCATTTCTGTACATCAACTTCCCAAGAGTGCGTTATTTTAGCAGGCTTCCTGTGCTATTCCAAATCTGGGATATTACAATTTGAGAATAATAATTTCAAGTTATCCACCCATGTTTAGATCAATCCACCCATCTTATCGATAGGCCATTGATGAAATAAATTTCCTCCTAAGTGGGTGCGTACCACTGGTTAGGACCAACACGAAAAACGTCTAGGTGGGCATTCTACCTGGGGATAAGATGTCACAAAAACACACCATGGACCTTTAGGCATGTAGCCTCCTCATAGAACTTAAGAAGGCCTACCTGCCTCAGGAGCCCTTGGGTAGCTGCTCTAATAGGGTGAGGGTACGCATCTCTCTCCTTCTCTCGTGTCTCCCACAAGCGAACCATGTTATACTGGTCCGCTTGTTGTTGTTTTTGTTCCCTCTCTTCTCTCCTTTTACGTCGTTGAATGATTGACATATTAAATACATTTTTTTTATTAAATGAGACATTTATTTAGGAATATATGTATATAATTTTTTTTCAAAAAAAAAAACAGTCGGTGCGCCACAAAAAACAGGCATGCACCGGTAACAATGCATCTTTTTTTTGTCACACACCGGAGGCGGTGCACCAAAAAAATTGCAGCGCACCAGAGGCGATGCACCTGAAAATGTTCAGCACACCATCCTTCTGGACTTGTTCCAAATTTAGCGGTGCAATGATATAACAGACCACACCATTGACTATGGACCAGTGTCGGGAGGGTGGTGCACTAACCAAACTATACGCCCTGGGGCATGTAGTTTGGTGAGTGCACCGCCCTCCTAACATCACTACATAGTCGACGGTGCGGTCTTTTACCAAGTCGCACTGTTGGCACTGTTAAATTGTCGGAATGCGGCGCACTGAAAAAATTACCCCCTCTGGAGCGGATATTTCTCTCAACGCACTGCATTCCCGCTATTCGATAGGGTCAAGGGTGTGGCGGAGTAACCAATCACACCGCACTATTTTAAAATTTTAAAAAATCATGGTGCACCTTTCGGTACCACCCTGGAACCGGTGCAGATACCGTTAGCACCGGTGGTAGTGTGCCTGTAAATTTATAGGCAACACCGCAAATCGGTGTGAGCCAAATGGCTCGAGCGCATCGCGCGGCATTTTTTTTTTTTAAAGAAGGTGAATCTTAATGCAATTTACAAAACTAATCCAATAAAAAGTTTAATTATCGAAAAACAAGGAAAATACTTGTACATTTAGCTGTCGAGGAAGCATATTGGCTGTAGAATTTGCAAAACTAAATTTTTCCACAGTTTTGCGAAATTCAAAATGGAGATGGAGGACAATGGACAACAACAGTACATGCAATGGGAGCACCTATGACAGGGTGCTTCACACAAGGTAAAGTTGCACCGGTGCTTGATAGCTCTGGAGCACTGAAAAGTGAAAAATGCGGATTTTTAGCAGTAATTTTGTTTCATTCAACCTTGTTTCGGTGTGCAGCTTTTATAGGTGCACCGGTGCGGTTTCTTAAGACCGCACTGGGCTATTTCAGTTTTGGCACAGGGTTTTAGGATGCACCGGTGTAGAATACTTTGAAAAAACCGATGCACTTGAGTAATAAGATGCACCGGGTGGGTTTTTACAGAGCGAACGGTGTCCTAGTGTGCCAATGTTTTGTGCGCACCGGTGCTTTCTCTAGTTGAACGCACCGATGAGGTTTAGGATGATAAGAACACCAAAAAATAAACATCTGCAAAAACATCCACCCGCCAATCTCCTCTAGTAACCTCTGCTACAAACGGATGTCAGACGTATTTTTATAAGAGATTCCTCAAAAACATCCGCTAGAGGTTCTTTTCCTCGTACTAAAAATAACCGATAGAGATTTTTAAAAACTTGAGTTTAAGTTGTTTAATCTATAGAATTTGAGTACCACACGAGTTTGGAGGGCATTAAATCCATTTATACTTGGAATAATGCTTAAGTTATTATATCTGTAGGATTGGTTTGTTGAGTGGATTGTCTTGTTGAGATATTTTCTCAACAATAATCTCTTACTTTAGAAGTTGTTGAATCTCATAGAGTAATATTTATGTGGCATGTATCTTGAGTTTTTCATTGAATAATACAAATTGATTTGTGAGTAATTTGTGCACCATGTCTACTCGTCTAATTTCTTTATATAAGAGCCGAGAAAGATGAAATATATGTAAGGTTTTGTTCTTTGTACATAGATCAATGGGCATGTGATTTTTCAATCTGAGTAATGATTGGATGAATGTGAAAAGATTTTTTGCACTGTTTTTGACCATATCCGAGACAAAGATGGAGTTTGGGAAGTTTTAGCATGACTTTCGATTCTAGCATACAAAAATAAGGACAATCTCAATGGCAGAAAGCCTGTCATTGTAGAGGACATGGTCCGTAATCACTGGGATTCTTATGGTTTCCACTATTATACACGTTATGATCATGAAAATGTTGATGCAGATGCTGCCAAGGAGCTCATGCATATTTGATTAAGTTTCAGTTCCCATAAGTTAACAAATTAATTCAGCCGTTCTTGTATTGTTCAACTGGTTTATAAAATGACAAATGGGCTCGAATCATTTCCAATGATATTTATAACTCATCTCTCTTTCAGCGACTGTGTTGGTGCGTTCAGTCTGATGCCCTCTTCTTCTGTTAGTGATTCTATTGGGACTGTAAGTCGCCTTTAAAGCTGCTCACACTGATGTGGATCATATTCCACAACAACTATCCAAAATACTTCCGCATCGATTCAACTGGGATTGTTGCGATATTTATCAGTCAATGATGTCTCTGAAAGTGTTTTTCAAATATGGATCTGGTGCCTCTCGTCAATTCTAGGAACACCCTTTTTTTTTTAAGATCCCGAGTAATTGCTTCGTTGGAACTCTTCCCGGTAGGATGATTAGGTTCTTAGGTTGTCACGGGAAAGATTGTGCTTTCTGTTGACCACTTCCTCTCTCAACGTGTCTTCAGGGGGCTTCCTGAGAGTTTTGGACTGGGCCAACTGGTTTCTGTGTTGATTTATTCGACGCTTTTCCAGAATTCCTCCAACTGGTTATTCGTGGCGGAGGCTGTCCAGGCTTATGCCTTGTAGAAGCTGGTGTTAACTATTGGTTATCATAATTGGATAAATGAGAGCAAGTGACCTCTTGTGAACACAATGGAACATGCTGGAAGAGTAGGCTTGCACATGTGGAGTTGTGAGGGCATGTTTCGACTTTATCCATATGTGCTACAAGATTCCAACAATTCATTGGTTACACTGCGCTACCTTGGGCATAAATGGAAGTGAATGTGCTGCAGGATTCGATCAATTCGTTGATTACGTTGAGCTACCCTGGGCAGATATGGCGTCGAGAGGTCGTTTGAAACAACAACTGAATATTAGATGAGAAAAGGTTTTCTTTCTTATCCTAAAAAAATCATTGTTGTCATACTAAAGCTACTAATTTGAATTTGTAACTACGATGTATTTCGATGTCATTTATAAGTGCAAGGAATGTAGTTGTATCTATAATTTACTATTTGTAAATTTCACTGCCTCTAATACTTATGTGACAAAAAAACCAATTGATGAACAATGAAATATAATTAAATGAGTGATTCTTGATGGTGCCAAGTGAACGTATCGCTAATTTAATTGTGTGAATCTGTTATATCCTAGCGGATTTTGTTGTGCTTCGGGCTTGAAGAGCATCAATTACAGGTTATGTTATGAGATCCATGTGTCTAGAAAGGTCAATGGCATATTTGACTACTAGATACAGTGTAGTATAGAGATTGTGCTTCCGGAGATTGAGAAGCATCAATTATACAAATTTCATCAAATATGGTCAAAGACGGTTATGTCTTAAATGAGTTGAATGAGAAACAAGAAGATTGTGGAGGTGAAAAGGGCAGTGTATGAGAGATATCAGAGTGGTGATAAGTGCTAAAGAAGAAAACTCGGACAAATGTGGCATGTGAATTTGCCATTTTTTTATCAAACTTTTAATAATGTAATGTAAGCATTAAAAGGGGAACTTGGAATAATTCTTACATTAGTAGATAGGTAGGATTGGTTTGTTGAGTGGATTGTCTTGAGTGGATTGTCTTGTTCAGATAGTTGGAAATAATTAATATTATTTGTATATTAATGGAGAAATGGTTACATTGTTGTAACATAGCTCCTTAAGTTAGGATTAGTTCCTATGATATAGGAGTTTGTTTACAACTTCCTACTTCTTTGTGATGTACTTATAGTTGTATCATTTGATTAATAAAGGTAGTGTGTACTCTCCATTTGTGTGCAGTCTCCAGGTGCAGTACTCACCTGTGAGCTGCAGTTTCTAATTAATTCGATTTTTATCTTGGTATCAGAGCTTAGACCGGGTCAACTTGATTTGTTTTGAGAGCCTTAGTGGCGACATAGCCTTAGTGGTTACGGTGCACACATGAGCTTCGTTGCTCACAGGAGCAAGTGGTCTGCAGTAAACACCTCACTCACAGGTCTGGGATGATTTTTTGGAATCTCTGAGCACAGGAGGGTTAGCGCAGTTTTTCTGCTCAGAGTCGCGCCGAAAAGCGCAATTGGCACGACTACCAGGGCCATACCCATGCCAATTTGGGCACTTACATGAATCTTTTTTTTGGCGCGGATATTTGCCTCAGAGAAGTTCCAATCTCTCTCTTTGGTAGTTCCGCACATGGGATTTTCCCGGTGGTGGTAGATCTGAGTCGCAGACACATTTGTTGGTGGTTTTGCACATGGGATTTGCCCTGTGGTGGTAGACCTGAGTCGCAGATACATTGGTTGGCGGTTCTGCAAAGGGGATTTTCCCGTTGGTGGTAAATTCGAGTCACAGACACAGTAATCATCAAATCAGTGGAGGATCTGAGTTACAGTCACAATATCGGGCCAGATTGGAGGCAGATCGGTGATCAGGATCTGGTATGTATTGAATTTTTGTTAGTGTAGCTTGTAATTATTCAACTGGTTAGAATCATCGGAGAGTCTGGAATCAGATCAGTCCAGTATGAATAATACCATAGAAACATATCTCAACGATTCTAGAAAACTCGATGGGTCCAATTTCACCAATTGGAAATTCAAGCTACAGACATTTCTTGAGGGTGCAAATGCATGGTCGATTATCACAGGTGAGGAGTAGAAACCAAATATTGTAACAGGAACAACCGCACTTATACAAGACTAGGATAAAGGGAGAACAAAGAAAAATTCATACTGAAGATGTTCGTTAAGGATAATATATCCCACACATTAGAGATGGAAAATCGTCTACTGAGATTTGGATGACGCTCAAGAATTTATACCAGACACAAAATACAAATCGCATCTTGTCACTTAAAGCCAAGTTGTTTGCAATGAGGATGGAGGAAAATGAATTTTTTGTTGGATTTATTGCAAGGGTTAAAGACCTGAAGGACAGATTGGGAAACATCGAAGAAAAGGTGTCTGATTCCGATCTAGTCACAACTACATTGAATGGAATGAAGGTTGAATATCAGATGTTCATCAAAATATTGGCAGCGAGGGATAAAGCCCCTGCATTTGAAGAATTGATAGGAATTTTACTACAAGAAGAAGAGCGGCAGCAAAATTTAAGACCGCAAAATGACGATCTTGCTCTAGTGGCGAAGAGGCGAAAGTTTAGAGGGAAGCAGCCACAACAGCAGCGGCAGCCACAACAACAACAAAGAGGAGGTAGCACGTTTCAAAAGAGACCATTTAGAGGTATGTCTGCAAACAAATTTTCAAGCAAGAAATTTTTTTACTGTGGGAAAGTTGGCCACGAAATTAGGGATTGTTTTAAGAGGCAGACAGACGAAGCAAGGAATAATCAGAGTAGGCACAAATGATATTTTGTTAATGAAGATGAAAACTATAGTCATGAAACTCGACTATTTGTAGCTGATTGTGCGCTTTCAGCTTCTAAGGAAGATGAGGACGACATATGGTATGTCGATTTTGGTGCATCCTCACATATGACAGGTAAGAAAGAACGGTTTGAATTTCTTGAAGAAATTTCATGTGGATCTAAAATTTTTCTAGGAGATGACAGAGGATATGAGATAAAAGGGTATGGTGATATTCCAGTAAGATTGCCTAATGGTGACATTAGATATCTTAACAATGTACTATATGTGCCCAGGATTAGGAAAAACTTGATCTCTGTATCTATGATAACAAATCAGGATCTACTAGTTGAATTCTTGAAGACACGCTGTGTCATAAAGGATAGCAAGATGGAAACAGCTGTATCAGGAGTGCGTCTGGGGAGCCTGTACAAACTAAATTTCAAAAGCATGCCACAGCAAGCCATGGTCACAACAGGATTGATCGCTGAAAACCTCTGGCACCAGAGATTCGGTCACCTTAATTTACAAGACCTCATGTTACTTCAGAGAAAAGGTATGGTTGATGGACTCTCTTGGATATATATTTTGAGTAAAAAGAGTCATACATTTCCGTGTTTTAAATAATTTAAAACTTTGGTAGAAAAGCGAACAAGAAAATGTATAAAAATTCTCTGCTCAGATCAAGGGGGAGAATACAGGTTGGGTGAGTTCATGAATTTTTACAGAAATCATGGGATTGTTCAACAGTTTACAGTGCGTCATACACCACAGCAAAATGGAGTGGCAAAATGAAAGAATGGAACTTTTGCGGAGTGTGCAAAGAGTATGCTTCAAGGTAAGGGTCTATCAAATGGTTTCTTGGTTGAAGCCATCAACGCTGTTGTTTATTTAAAGAATAGGAGTCCTACTAAATGTCTTGGCTTCAAAACTCCCTTTGAAGCATTATATGGATTCAAACCAACAATGAGTCATTTGAGAGTATTTGGGTCAAAATTCTTTGCCCATATACCCAAGGTGGATAAAAAGAAGTTAGATCCTAAAGCCATGAAATGTATCTTTGTAGGATATGGCACTGAGTTTAAAGCATACAAGTTATTTAATCTCATGACTCATAAAATATTTGCAAGTCGAGATGTGATTTTTCATGAATAGGTTGAGGAAGGAAAGGATGACAGTAATAATGAATGGCACATTCCATTATTGTTGGAAGAAAACAATGGGGATAATCAGGAGCAGGAGCAGAAATAAGAAGAAACAGATGATGTAGTCAATAAGGAAAGCCTGTACAAGTCTAAAGCAGACAGATTTGAGGTAAGTCCCCTAGCAAGGAGATCAGGTAGGAAAACACAATTACCAGCCAGATTGAAATACTATGCTTTAATGACAAGTATTTTAAACATTGTAGAACCCACAAACTATAGAGAAGCAAGTCAATTGGATGAAAGGAGGGCTACAATGAATGAAGAAATTGAATCAATTACTAAAAACCATACTTGGGATCTAGTTGAAATACCTGAAGGAAAAACACCCATAGGTTGTAAGTGGCTGTACAAACCTAAAGTGAATGCAGATGGGAGTATAGAAAAGTTTAAAGCTAGACTGGTAGCAAAGGCTTATTCACAACTAGAGGGAATAAATTTTGATGAAACCTTTGCCTCTGTAGCAAAATTAAATACCATTAGAATGCTAATTTCTTTAGCAACAAAATATAAGTGGAAGCTACACCAGTTAGATGTTAAGTCTGCATTTTTGAATGGTGAATTGAAAGAAGAGATTTATTTAGTTCAGCCTGAAGGGTTTGTTAAAAAGGGGCAGGAACATCTAGTTTGTAGATTGAAAAAGACATTATATGGTTTAAAACAAGCACCTAGGTCATGGTATGAAAAGATCGATTCATTCTTCTTACAGCATGGTTTTCATAGGAACATGAATGACCCAAATTTGTATACCAAGTATAATAAACAGAGGCAAATCATTTTAATTTCTTCGTATGTGCACGATATGATTATAATAGGTAATGCAGATACTCTGATCAAAGAAATAAAACGGAAGATGTCGCAAGTATTTGAAATGAAAGATCTCGAAAATCTCCATTATTGCTTAGGTCTGGAAGTATGGGGAGATTCTGGACAGACTATTCTTACTCAAGGGAAGTATGATAGAAGCTTTCTAGAAAGATTCAGGATGGAGCAGTGTAAGTCAGCAGCAACACCATTGCAGCAGAATCTAAAGTTGTGCAGTGACGATGGCCCTAAGGAGGTGGATGCCACTATGTATAGACAACTAGTTGGGAGTTTGATATATCTTACTACAACTAGACCAGACTTGGCATACTTTGTTAGTGTGTTGAGCTAGTTCATGTTTAAACCTCTCGAAAGTCATTTAGTTGCAGCAAAGAGTGTGCTGAGGTACCTTTGTGGTACTAGTGATTATGGTATTTTATACACTGACACATCTGATGTTACTCTAGCAGGTTTTTTAGATTCCGATTGGGCAGCCAACCTAGATGATCGCAGATCTATCACAAGATATGCATTCAATATTGGATCCAGGGTCATAGCATGGAGAAGCGAAAAGCAAAGTACTGTAGCTTTATCTTCAGCTGAAGCTGAGTACCAAGCATTGTGTGCAGCCACATGTGAAGATATCTAGTTGAGAAACTCTTCAATGATGCAGGAGAAGAACAAAAATAAGCAACTACCATTAAAAGTGACAACCAGAGTACCATCAAGCTAGCATACAATCTAGTATTTCACAAAAACACGAAACACATCGATACTCAGTTCCATTTTGTTCGAGAAAAACTTTAGTCAAAGGAAATATTTGTTGAATATTGTAAATCTTGTGACAATATGGCGGACATTTTTACTAAGCCTCTTGGGAGAATAAAGTTTGAATTGTTTAGAGGAATGTTATGAATTCAGAGTAATCCTTTTTCTATTAAGGAGGAGAGTTGGAAAAAATTATTATTATTTGTATATTAATGGAGAAATGGTTACATTGTTGTAACGTAGCTCCTTAAGTTACGATTAGTTCCTAGGATGTAGGAGTTTGTTTACAGCTTCCTACTTCTTTGTGATGTACTTATAGTTGTATAATTTGATTAATGAAGGTGGTGTGTACTCTCCATTTGTGTGTAGTCTCTAGGTGCAATAGTCACTTGTGACCCGCAGTTTCTAATTAATTCAGTTCTTATCTGGGCATTGTCTGAGAGATATCAGAGTGGGGATCAGTGCTAAATAAGACAACTCGGACAAATGTGACATGTGAATTGCAATTTGCCATTTTTTTATTAAACTTTTTAATAATGTAATGTAAGCATTAAAAGGGGAACTTGGAATAATTCTTACATTAGTAGATAGGTAGGATTGGTTTGTTGAGTGGATTGTCTTGTTGAGATATTTTCTCAACAATAATCTAAAGAACTATTTAGGTGGCATCTATCTTGGGTTTGTGATTGGATAATACGAATTGATTTGTGAGTAATTTGCCCACGATGTCTTCTCTTCCAATTTATTTGTTTTATGCATTCAAAAATCAGTTTTAAGTAACAAAAATTCACATTAATACTTGCAATTGTATAGCTAGATTCTGGTGAAAAAGGTTATTTCATCTATAAGTTTATATATATATATATATATATTAGTTTTTGCATAATATGCATGTAATAAGCAATAACATTTCGTATTACACTGGTTAAGTTTACTTTTAGTTACTCCAATTACAAAATTAATCCAAACACGTCATAAATTTATATCCAAATAGTGTCATGGCACATATTTTTTTGAGACAAAGCATATTTTTAATGGTTATATAATAATGAGTCTAACTTAGCACAATGAACTAAAGATTCTAAAAATTAATTTTTTATATATAATCCACATTTTATACTGAATATATTTTAGTCATAGTCATATATTTATTGGGATAAAATATATTTTTTGGTTATATATTAATGAGCTAAAATTCATAATATTTGTGTTTTTACTAGACTGAGAATTTTGTATTTATATGAAAGTCTGCACCTAGATAGAGTAAATATATTAATTATTACATAGTTATATTCTTAAAGAAAACATTGAACCTTATTATTCTACAAAACTGCATTTTTTCTCAAAGGGACTCCAAAGAGGACAACACAAAATTGGGTGTATTTATATGAAAGTCTCCACCTAGATAGAGTAAATATATTAATTAGTAAGTAGTTATATTCTTAAATAAAACATTGAATCCTATTATTATACAAAACTACATTTTTTCTCAAAGGGACTCCCAAGAGGACAACACAAAATTGGGTTTTGTAGGTATATACCTTACATAACTAACCCGCCAAAAAAAATACATGTCATTTTATAATTTATTCATAATGCAATCCTTTATAGTTGTGTAATGTCCATCCATTTAGCTCTAAGAAATAGGAGAGGGCTAATTCAACCATTATTTCTTAAACCTCCCAATCTTAATTTACACCCTTCATTAGCACATAAGTCTACATTCATTATGCAATATTTTATTGTGCTTTTTGTTTTTATCAAGTTATGCAATATTAGAAAATAATTTACATGACCTTACATATTTAGACATCGATGTGTAAACTTAGATATTATAAAGCTGGGTAGTTTAACATTTCTATATTTTACTTTATTTTTTAAAATATTTTTTCATTAATTTTTTATGAAATGTCATAGAGATTTGTTCGAATTACAAATTTAAATTGTGTGATTTATATAACTTAATTTTTGTGGTAATTTTGTTAGATTATTAAATTAATTTCAGCATTTAGAAACATATTTTAAATAACAACATAATACAATCTTATAAAAAATTGTATTATGAAAAAAAAAAAAAATAGAATTGTTGAACTACAACTCATGAAATTTGTTAAATGAAAATATATTTACACTTGCACTTGCTAAGTTAAAGATAATGTTTTTTTAATTTTTTATTTTTAAATATTTGTTAAATGAAAATATATTTACACTTGCACTTGCTAAGCTATATATATATATATATATATATATATATATATATATATATATATATATATATAAATCTCTCTTTTTCTCCCGGTCTCTTTCTCTCTGAAAATGATTTTGGAGTGTACCCTTTCTTTTTTCTTTTTTCTTTTTTTAATTTTGTTGATTTGAATAGTTGGTTTTGGTAATTATTGAGCTAGGAGGTGCTCTACAACCCACTATGAGGACAATGTTATAGCCTCAGTAAATGAATGTAAACAGTTCAATGTTGGCTAAATATAGGAGAGATGTTGTATTGTCTGTGTGTAAACCTTTAAATGTTGACACAATAAGGGAAAGATATAATAGTTTCTTAAAATGAATCATTAGAATAATTTAAAAAATTGCACCTAAATTATTAAAAAATAAATAAAAATTGTAGAAAATAAGACAACTTATCAAAAAGAAAAGTTCATTAAAATAAATTTAAATAATAGTGATTCATATGAGTAACAATGATATTTCAAAAGATATATTTAATAATCATATAAAGACTTAATATATTTAATTAATAAAGAACCACTTGAAAATAAAAATATTTCTAATATAAAATCTATTTGACCATATAAATTACCATAATGATTAATATATGTAATCACTATATTTCAGAATTTTATATTTAGATTTAATTAATAAACCTATAAAAAATCACTATTCATATATATCATCAATGTTATGCATATCACATAAAAAATGTATAAAATATGATAAAGAAAAATTACACACAAACACACAAATATATATCATTACATTTATTATCAATTTTTTAATAAAATTAAGAAATAAAAATGTTTGCATGCGTAGAAATTTGAAATTTATAAAAATATAAATGATATTATTAAGAATGAGCATAGATTTATCTTATGTTTGTATACAACAAATGTCAAGATTATATATAAATGATATTAATAAGAATGCCGATATTTCCTCTAGTTTTTCACTCAAGATGAGATTTCGATATTGAGAGATTTGATCCCTCTTAGTGCTTACTTAAAATAGATCTCTCTCTCTCTCTCTCTCTCTCTCTATATATATATATATATATATATATTTGTAATGATGTCATATTTATATCGTTATTTAAAAAGTGTGCAATTTTAATCTTAATTTTTTTTTTTTTTCTAAACATTTTTTTTTCTAATCCAATTATTGATTTTGAGAATTTGGTTTGGGTGGCATGTGCAAGTGAGGTTATTGTCAACCCCGATAGAAAACTTGAAATTCAGTAAAATTGCGGGTTAGGCACTTGTATAAATAATGTGACTGGGGCATAGGGATTACTCCAAGGGCTCCTTCTGGCCAAAGAAGAAAACATTGAATATTTGGGGGTGTTGAGAGATGTAGAACTAGTTATTCATCACCGTATTCATGGATATTTTCCTGAGGATTCAAGTTGTGAAGCATTATTGAACGAATTAAGAATGTAAAACTAGTCTTCCTATATTATTAGCTTCTTTCATGTGCTAATAGTGAAAAATTTTACTGGAGAGGAACTCACCAATAAAGGTGTAAAATTGGATGCAAGAGTCCTAATGAGAAATTGTCTTCCTTCCCTTGCAACAATTCTTTAACAATGTATCTGATATGTAGTATAAATTTTGTCTGTATTGGTAGGACTTTTGGACATTCTACACCTCCAAAGACCATGTGTCCTTTAGGATAGTAAGATGACTAATATATATTGAGAAAAAAAGGTCATCATGAGGTTAAAAGTATAGGCGGCCTTAAAAGGTTTCCTTGGTTTTTTTTTTTACACTCACTTGTTGTACATGCCATGAGCTAGATCTCAAGTCGTCCTCAAAAAATAATAAATTTTATCTTTCATTTATCTTTGCTAAGGTTGGCCAAAGCATTAATCTAATCTTTAATTTTATATAACTTGAACATTTAGATTATATATAACTTTTTTAACTTATTAATGGGCTGAAATTAATTACTAAATACAACTATGTATTATTTATATAATTTGAATCAATAGTAAATTATCTCCCCATTTAATAATTGCTTTATTATATACGTGAATTTGAATGGATCATAAATTTACCTTTAACAAAAAAAATTACCAAGTTGAATTTCCAAATTAAGTAAAATTTTAAACATCTTTACTCTTTACTAAAGTCAATTTACTCTTTACTAAACTCAATACCATTTCCTAAATCAAAGGAAAAGAGTTAATTCATTGCAATATTTCAAAATTTAAATAAATAAAAATCTAAATAAACTGGAGGTATGGTAAATAAATAAAACCTATTTTTATACTTACTCGATAGCTATGGTAAATAAATAAAAACTTCTTTTTATATTTACTCCATAAACCTTTTAATATTTAAAAAAACTAAAAAAATCAGGTTTTATTTAGATGAAGCCTATGAGACGAATACCATGGGCTAAATACCATGGGCCAAATACCATATTTATAAAACAAGTATGGTAAATAAATAAATAGAAAAAAAGGTATAAAGAGGTATGATATAAATATAAAATAGGTATAAAGAGGTATGGTAAATAAATAAATAAAAAAGAGGTATAAAGAGGTAAGGTAACTAAATAAAAATATATCAAATATGATTATAAATAAAAATCTGATTATATAACAAGCTATGGGCCAAATACCATAGTAAATAAAAGAGGTATGCTCAATAAATAAAATATAAATAAACCAGACGTACCTCTTTTCATATTTACTCCATAATCTGCTTTATATTTAAGAACACTCAAAAAATAGGATTTATTTAAGTGAAGCCTATGGTCCAAATAACATGGGCTAAATTATTATTAATACCATGCAAAAAATACATTATTAACCCTAATATAATACCATCCTAGATCTATCTTAACTCCCGATCTATCAAGCGCCGAGAGGGATCAAATCTCTCCAGGTGCAAACCTTTGATCCCTCTCAGTGCTTGATAGATCTAGAGTTAAGATGGATCTAGGTTGGTTTCAATGGTGTGCTGCCAAGGAAAATATATCGAAACTATGATTAATTTTATCAATAATATGTAAATATATCAAATATTAAATATGCTAAATATTTCTAAGATTAACTTGGTCATTTTAATTTTAAATTTTCTTAGTTACCCCACTTTATTGAGATGATAAATATTGTTAATAATTTTAATGATGAAAAATGATGAAATATTTTTTTTGAATGAAATGTGACAATAATAATGTTGAAAGATAGAAAATGTGAATAATAAGAATGTACTCATGTTACAAATAGCCTTCATTGTGACCAATCTCAAACTATTCCCTTCTACTATTCTTATTGTCACCCTCGTGAGTTTTGTCACCTTTTCATATCGATTATATGAAAAAGAAAATTTAAATCATAAATCATTTAAATCTTTAGGTTGAGCTGTTGTAGTAAACATGATACCTTGTCTCTCTTGCTCTCCAATATTAATAGGTTAAATTACTATAACACAAAAATCAATGTACATTGTAAAAATAGTTTTTTTCTTACACTAAAATCAATGCATATTGTTAATCCAATCACTTTAAAATTAATGTACCATCATATATCCAACTACATCAAATCAGAAATCAAGATCTACATTAAAATCAATGCATTTAACATAAGCAATCAAATAATATTAGAAAATAACTTTTACACTAAAATCAATGCATTTAGTGAAAACAATCAAATAGGATTAGGAATCATCTATATCTACTACAAGCAATAAAATATAATTATAAATCAACATCTACATTGAAATAGACACATCTAGTGCAAGCAATCAAATAGTATTAGAAATAACCACCTACACTGAAATCAATGCATCTACTGCAAGTAATCTAATATCATTCGAAAAAAATATCTACACTAAATTAGATGAATCTAGTGCAAATAATCAAATAGGATTAGGAATCACCTTCTCCACTTAAATACATCCATCTAGTGCAAGAAATATTCTTCCCTCTCTCCACCCTCCATCCATATCTATATCCCCCTCCATCTCTTATTTTTTGTCTCTCTATCTCACCCTCATAAACACACATGCTCTCGCACTCCATATCTATCAATCTCTTTGTCACTCCCTCCCTCTCCCCATCTCTCTCTTCTTCCCTCTCTTCACCTTCCATCTATATCTCTATCTTCCCCTTCTCTCCCTCTTCCATACTAATATATCTCTTTCCTCCTTCTTTCCTCTCTCCTTCTCTCTCCATCTTCCTTCTCTCTCTCTCTCTCTCTCTCTCTCTCTCTCTCTCTCTCTCTCTCTTTATATCTCTATGTATTTCTTCTTACCTCCCTCTATCTCCCCCTCCAAGTCCATCGCTCTTTCCCTCTCTTTCTTTCCCCCTCCAAGTCGATCTCTCTTTCCCTCCCTCTCTCTACTCTCTCACATCCTCTCTCTTCCTTCTTCTCTTTCCCTTTCTCTCCCATCTCTCTCTCTCTCTCTCTCTTCACCCACCAACTATGTTACTATATCCCTCCCTCTCCCCTTATCTCTCATTCTCTCCCCTCTTATCTCCATCTTTCCTTCTTTGTCTCTTTATCTCGTTGTTAAACATACACACTCTCTCTCTGTCTCTCCCTTGTCATTCCTTCTCTCTCTCCACTTCTCACTCTCTATATTTCTTATTTCCTACTTCTCTCCCCCTCAAACTCCATCTCTCTATGGATCCCTCTCTCCTCCTCTCTCTCATCCTTCCTCTCTCTCGCTTTCTCTTCTACGTCCCTCTCTCTTTCCTCATCTCTCTCTCTCTCTCTTTCTCCAATACTCTCTCTTCCCCCATAATTCTCCTCCTCTCTCTCAATTCCACTCTTTCATCCCTCCCCTCTCTCCCTTTCTCTCCTACCTCCCTCTCTCTTCCCCATCTCTCTCTCTCTCTCTCCCTCTCTCTCTCCACCCCTCTCTCCCTCCAACTACATTACTATATCCCTCCCTCTCTCCTTCTCTCCCTCTTCTCTCCATAAATCATACTTTGTCTCTTTTCTTACCCCTAAACATACACACTCTCTCTCCATCTCTCCCTTGCGACTCACTCTCTCTCGCTCTCCACTTCTCTCTATCTATATATTTCTTCCCTCCCTCTCTCCCCCTCTAACTTCTCTTTGTCCCTCCCTCTCTCAAGTCCTCTCTTTGTTCCTTCCTATCTCTTTCTTTCTCTCTTACCTCCCTCTCTCTTATTCCATCTCTCTCTCCCTTTATCTCTTACCACCTTCTCTCTTCTGCCATCTTTGTCTCCTCTAATCCTATCACTATCTCCCTCCCCCTCTCCTTCTCTCTCTCCCTCCTCCATATTTGTGTCTTCCTCTCTCACTCTTCATTCCTCCTCTCTCCTTTCCTTTAGTTTATCTCCATCTCTCCATTTTCAATCCCCCTATATCTCCAGCTCAATCACTCTATATCTTTGTTCTTCCCTCCCATATATATATATATAGATTTAATATCTATCATGAAACATTTATATATATTATAATATAATAAATCTAATATTGTATTACTATAAAGTTATTAAATTTAATAATATTAATATTATAATATATTAATATGAGTACTAGATTTAATAATAATAATAATAATAATAATAATAATAATAATAATAATAGTAATAATATTTTAATATTATATTAGGGTTAATAATTTTTTTTTTGCATGGTATTAATAATAATTTAGCCTATGGTATTTGGACCATGGGCATCACTTAAATAAAACCTCTTTTTTGAGTGTTCTTAATTAGAAAGAAGATTCTGGAGTAAATATGAAAAGAGGTTTTATTTACTTGCCATACCTCTCGTTTATTTATATTTTTATTTATTTACCATACCTCTTTTATTTACTATAGTATTTGGTCCATAGCTTGTTATATAATTAGATTTTTATTTATAATCATATTTGATATATTTTTATTTATTTACCTTACCTCTTTATACCTCTTTTATATTTATTTATTTACCATACCTCTTTATACCTATTTTTTATTTATTTATTTATCATACCTCTTTATACCTTTTTGTATTTATTTGTTTACCATACTTCTTTTATAAATATGGTATTTGGGCCATGGTATTTAGTCCATGGTATCAATATTAATTTTTCCCATGGTACTCGTCCCATAGGCTTCATCTAAATAAAACCTGACTTTTTGAGTTTTTTAAATATAAAAAGGTTTATGGAGTAAATATAAAAAGAAGTTTTTATTTAATTACCATACATCTAGTTTATATATATTCTTATTTTTTTACCATAGCTCTGGAGTAAGTATAAAAATAGGTTTTATTGAGTTTAGTAAAGATTATTGACTTTAGTAAAGAGTAAAGATGTTTAAAATTTTACTTAATTTGGAAATTCAACCTCGTAATTTTTTTTGTTAAAGGTAAATTTATGATCCATTCAAATTCTCGTATATAATAAAGCAATTATTAAATGGGTGAGATAATTTACTATCCATTCAAATTATATAAATAATACATAGTTGTATTTAATAATTAATTTCATCCCATTAATAAGTTAAATTTTTTATATATAATCTAAATATTCAAGTTATATAAAATTAAAGATTAGGTTAATGCTTTGGCGGACATTAGCAAAAATAAAATTTATTGTTTTTTGAGGACATGACATACTTGACATCGAGGTCATATTGGGTTGTAGATTGCCCCTCTAGGGGCAATTAAAAGATTATTACTATTATTATTATTATTATTATTATTAAATCTAATACTCATATTAATATTATTAAATTTAATAACTTTCTAGTGATACAATATTAAATTTATTATATTATAATATATATAAATGTATCATGATATATATTAACTCTAAATATATATGGGAGGGAAGAAAAAAGATATAGAGTGATTGAGCTGGAGATATAGGGGGATTGACAAGGGAGAGATGGAGATAAACTAAAGGAAATGGGAGAGGACGAATGAAGAGCGAGAGAGGGAGACACAAATATGGAGGAGGGAAAGAGAAGGAGAGGGGGAGGGAGATAGTGATAGGATTGGAGGAGACAAAGATGGTAGAAGAGAGAGGGTGGTAAGAGATAAAGGGAGAGAGAGATGGTATAAGAGAGAGGGAGGTAAGAGAGAAAGGGAGACATAGGAAGGACCAAACAGAGGACTTGAGAGAGGGAGGGATAGAGAGAAGTTGGAGGGGGAGAGAGGGAGGGAAGAAATATATAGACAAAGAGAAGTGGAGAGAGAAAGAGTGAGTGGAAAGGGAGAGATGGAGAGAGAGTGTGTATTTTTAGGGGTGAGAAAAGAGACAAATTTGTGTATAAAATATATAACACAGCTCCGATACCATGTAGAAATTTTGAATAATAGTTGAATTATTCACCGATATTATCCTGATTACACACTATTTAAGCTTCATGCATAATACATAACCTCTTCTGCAATTGATCATCAATTTTGCGGAAATAGAAGCAGTCGCATGCGCACATTAAAACATATCAAGCACACATATAACACAGTATGTAATGGGGAAAGAATACAGCTGAAAACCCCCAACTATATGTATATTATAATGATAGAGAACACGTAACAATACATATTACAAACTCCTCACAAGCTCTCAACACTATCTCCAATTGTTACACACAAACTAGCTCAGATATGAACAAGTCACAGGTTCAAATCTCCTCCACTGTTCACCTGCCTCTACTCCGAAATCCAAGATGAGAATGAATAAGATCCAAGTTCAAATCCCTTTTTCTTGTACTGTGCAATCCCCATTGGAAATCTCAATCAATGTGTGTGCAAATCTCATGCACTAGTATAGTCACAACTGATAGTCACACTCACCCTTTCACCCACCTCTAACATTGGTCTCCACTGAACTGTCCATGCATTGCAGTTAAATGATGTATTCTTTACTTGATTAATGAGTTAATAATTAGTGAATTAATTAATAATTAATTCACACCACTCATCACTAGTGTATTTATCAGTTAGACTAAATACAACTAGTTCAACTAAGTTAAACCGAACACAACTCCATCAACTGCCTCATCAACTCCACCAAACTCTGCCACATGAGTTCTAACTGAAGTCAACCATGCAATAGCTCAACTAACCCATAGGAAATTCGAATTTCCTTCTGCCAGCTGCATGTGCCACATCTGTAGCTTGAACTGAAGTGCTCCAAGAGGATAAGATAATGTTTATAGTCTAAATATTATTAAGGGCTAATAATATTTGATTGTTCTATTTTTAGACAGGCAGTCTAAAAATAGACTTCGACCTGTATGTCTAAAAATAGATGTCCATCTATTTTTACCAACTTGACCAATCATCCAAGAATAGCATCCCGCAACTCCTAGACCATGCTCCATATGTCTAAAATAGACATAGTCTAAAATAGACTTTTCGACAAAAATCACATGTGTGGTCCCCACCTAGTTTAGGTGATCACTTTCCAACTAGGATCAGGAAAGATGTTTCAGGAGGCCTCCTTCACTGTTTCTTGTTGCCATTTTCAACACTCCCTCTCAACAAGAAAGGACTGTTTTTGCATGCGACATGCAACTCCATGCATTCGCCCTGCAACCTTCACAAGCGCCATGCAACTCCATGCATCTGCTCTGCAACTCCTCTGAAACTTAATAGGCTCAAAACAACTCAATCAGTCTGATGTGCCATGCAACTCCATGCATCTATCATAAAATTCTTCGACTTCTGCTAGGCCCAACTGCACATGTCATCAGGAACCATTGCGCTGTTTGTAAGGATTCTGGACACCACATATCTCCACAATGGTATGATATTGTCCACTTCGGGCCTAAGCCCTCATGACTTTGCTTATGGGCTTTACGCCAAAAGGCCTCATACCAATGGAGATATTTGCCCATCCTTATATACCCATGATCCTCCCCACTTCTAGTCAATGTGGGACTTTGGTCGTATACCCAACAATCCTCCCCTCAAACGATTATCCATCCGTCCACTCTCTACCAACCAGGATTCTCCACTCCAATGCATTGGAAGCACATGCCTTACATGGAGCACCACCTGACTCGAGAGCTTGCTCTATCCCAGGTCAACTCCTCTTCATCGTGTTGGGACTAGGACACATCCATGAAGAATCCGGAGCATACCGCCTGTCTAACCGAGCTCATCCACGGATCCCATCGTGATATTACCGGGGCCCACCACCTTCGTTCGGCATTCGAGGATTCATCCACTTTGCTAACTTCGGGGCATGGCTCTGATACCACTTGTAAGGATTCTGGACACCACATATCTCCACAATGGTATGATATTGTCCACTTCGGGCCTAAGCCCTCATGACTTTGCTTATGGGCTTTACCCCAAAAGGCCTCATACCAATGGGGATATTTGTCCATCCTTATATACCCATGATCCTCCCCACTTCTAGTCAATGTGGGACTTTGGTCGTATACCCAACACTGTTGAACTCTTGCACCCATACACTCTGCACTTGCTGGCAACTCTGATTCGCGCTCCAGTATCCGACACTGTCACTTTGATCTGCCTGCATCAATCCAACTGATCATGCTATTGTTGCGCTGTGGGCACCTCGTAGCCAGGTTCAATTCATGAGATCCACACCATCTCATGAATCTTGCCCAGAAATCTCCTCTTGGGATTAATCATGCATGTCACCCCACCTCTCACCTGGTGGTATAGCTGCATGCACTCCCTCTGCCCATCTGGCACGAAATGTCTCTGCATGAGTGGTTGCTCCCACTCCATGATCATCATGTTGTGGCTGCTCCACACCCTAAGGTTCACTATTACCTGCATGCAAATCCAGCTCCCTCTCAAGCTTCAATTGCATGTCTTTCTTGCACTTCCCAATAGTAGGAAGCTCCGTAGACATCCCATCTACTTCAAGTCTGTAGAGATTCTTTGCTCAAATCCCAACCTTCTTGACTTGTCCTATTGCCTTGCGCTGAAGGAAAAATTTCCCTTCACTGAAGACAACCTCATACCCTTTATCCTCTAACATTGCGACTGAGATCTTCTTCTTTAAACCTCGAACATGCACTACATATTGTAAAAGAATGAGTTTACCTGAATCCCTCTGAAAGTTTATGGTACCAATTCCGGTCACATTGTATTGTCCATTGTCGCCCAACTCAACATGCAATTGGAGATCTTTCTCCACCAAGTCACTGAAAAGATTCACATCTCCTGTCATGTGAAAGGAAGCGCCACTATCAAAATACCACCCCGATCCCAATGCACTAGACACCATGCATGCGATCAATGAGAAGTCCAACTCAAATTGTGAGGCAAGAGCCTCACCAGCTGCAGCTCCATCATCCTGCTTGTTCTTCTTTTGTGGACAATTCGTGGCGTAATGTCCATGCTCGTGACAGTGAAAACACTTCACTTTGGACATGTCACGCTCTTTACCATCCGCACCGGATTGAGAAGAATTATTCTTTCCCTTCCCCTTCCTTGCTTTGGCAGCCAAAGCGCAATCTTCTTCATCAGATGCCTTTGATGAAGATCCATCCCTAGTACTCTGCCTTATCTCTTCTTGCATAATATCTGACCAAAGTCGCTCCCATCCTGGAAATTTTTCCCGACCATTGATAGAGTCCTGATAGGAGTGCCAACTCTTCGGAAGACCAAGGAGAGCCAATTCCACCAAGTCCTCATCATCCACACTAATTCCTACACTTCCAAGCTCATCCGTGCAGTGGAAAAACTTTGTCAAGTATACCGGAATAGTGTCATTCTTCTCCATATTTATTTTCCTGAGTTTATTCTTGAGCACCAACTTCCTCTGGTCGCTCTTGCTTTGGAATAAATCTTTCAACGCTTTCCACATCAAGTATGGAGAAGCTTTACCATGCAGGCTGGAAACTATGTGATCCTTCACGCCCTCCAACAGAATCCTTCGACATTTTGTTGTCTTCTTTTGCCAAGCCTCAACTTGAGTAGCATCAGTAGGCTTTGGGACTTCAGCATCTATGAACTCCTTCACCCCGTTATCATCTAACACTGCCTCCATCCTGTCCTTCCATGAAATATAATTCGATCTGCCTTCAAGGGCATACTCCAATTGCAATCCGTTGAAAGACATTTCAACTTTGACACCAAGAAAACACTGCTGCAAATTCAAATTCCACCAGCTCAAAACTCAACTGCTTCTGATCTGTGAGAACAAAGTATTTCTAGAAAAGAGATCGACTATAGGGGAATTTACTGGATTTATCACCTTTCAAAGAAAGGATGGATCCAGAGGCTACTTGGCTCGCTTACAGACTCTGTCTACCGAAATAAATTGTAATCATTGTAATAGATCCGATGATCAATTTCACTCTGATACCATGTAGAAAATCTATAACACAGCTCCGATACCATGTAGAAATTTTGAATAATAGCTGAATTACTCATCGATATTATCCTGATTACACACTATTTAAGCTTCATGCATAATACATAACCTCTTCTACAATTGATCATCAATTTGCGGAAATAGAAGCAGTTACATGTGCACATTAAAACATATCAAGCACACATATAACACAGTATGTAATGGGGAAAGTATACAGCTGAAAACCCCCAACTATCTGTATATTATAATGATAGAGAACATGTAACAATACATAGTAAAAACTCCTCACAAGCTCTCAGCACTATCTCCAATTGTTACACACAAACTAGCTCAGATCTGAACAAGTCACAAGTTCAAATCTCCTCCATTGTTTGTCTGCCTCTACTGCGCAATCCAATATGAGAATGAATAAGATCCAATTTCGAATCCTCTTGGCTTGTACTAAAAAATCCTCATTGGAAATCTCAATCAATGTGTGTGTAAATCTCATGCACCAGTATAGTCACAACTGATAGTCACACTCACCCTTTCACCCACCTCTAACACTGGTCTCCACTGAACTGTCCATGCATTGCAGTTAAATGATGTATTCTTTATTTGATTAATGAGTTAATAATTAGTGAATTAATTAATAATTAATTCACACCACTCATCACTAGTGTATTTATCAGTTAGACTAAATACAACTAGTTCAACTAAGTTAAACCGAACACAACTCCACCAACCGTCTCATCAACTCCACCAAACTCTGCCACATGAGTTCTAACTGAAGTCAACCATGCAATAGCTCAACTAACCCCTAGGAATAGCGTAATTCCTTCTGTCAGCTGCATGTGCCACATCCAAGCATCAAACTAAAGTGCTCCAAGAGGATAATATAATGTTTATAGTCTAAATATTATTAAGGGTTAATAATATTCGACTGTTCTATTTTTAGCTCGACAGTCTAAAAATAGAAACCGCCCAATGTCTAAAAATAGAGGTCCATCTATTTTTACCAACATGACCAATCATCCATAAATAGCATCCTGTAACTCATAGACCATGATCCATATGTCTAAAAATAGACATAGTCTAAAAATAGAATTTGCGCCAAAAATCACTTCTGTGCCCCCACATAGTTTAGGTGATCACTTTCCAACTAGGATTAGGAAAGATATTTCAGGATGCCTCCTTCACTGTTTCTTGTTGCAATATTCAACAAGTTGGATGTATGGATAGAAGGTGGGAGAGAAGGAGAGAGCAAGGATATAGTAATGTAGTCGGAGGGAGAGAGGGGTAGAGAGAGAGAGAGAGAGAGAGAGAGAGAGAGAGAGAGAGGGATGGGGAAGAGAGAGGGAGGTAGGAGATAAAGGGAGAGAGGGGAAGGGTGAGAGAGAGGAGGAGAATTATGGAGGAAGAGATAGTATTGGAGAGAGAGAGAGAGAGAGAGAGAGATTAGGGAAGAGAGAGGGAGGTAGGAGAGAAAGCGAGAGAGAGGAAGGATGAGAGAGAGGAGGAGGGAGGGATCGATAGAGAGATGGATTTGGAGGGGGAGAGAGGTAGGAAATAAAAAATATAGAGAGCGAGAAGTGGAGAGAGAGAAGGAGTGACAAGGGAGAGACAGAGAGAGTGTTTGTATGTTTGGCAGTGAGATAAAGAGACAAAGAAGGAGAGACGGAGATAAGGGGGGAGAGAATGAGAGATAAGGGGAGAGGGAGGGATATAGTAACATAGTTGGTGGGTGGAGAGAGAGAGAGAGAGAGAGAGAGATAGATATGGGAGAGAAAGGGAAAGAGCGGAAGGAAGAGAGAGGATGTGAGAGAGTAGAGAGAGGGAGGGAAAGAGAGATGGACTTGGAGGGGGAGAGAGAGGGAGGTAAGAAGAAAGACATAGAGATATAAAGGTGGAGAGAGAGAGAGAGAGAGAGAGAGAGAGAGAGAGAGAGAGATAAGGAAGATGGAGAGAGAGGAAAGAAGGAGGAAAGAGAGATATTAGCAGGGAAGAGGGAGAGAAGGGGAAGATAGAGATATAGATGGAAGGTGAAGAGAAGGAAGAAGAGAGAGATGGGGAGAGGGAGGGAGTGACAAATAGATTGATAGATATGGAGTGTGAGAGCATGCGTGTTTAGGGGGGTGAGATAGAGAGACAAAAGATAAGAGATGGAGGGGGATATAGATATGGACGGAGGGTGGAGAGAGGGAAGAATATTTATAGCACTAGATGGATTGATTTAAGTGGAGATGGTGATTTATAATCCTATTTTATTGTTTGCACTAGATTCATCAATTTTTGTGTAGATATTTTTTTTTGAATCATATTTGATTAGTTGCACTAGATGCATTGATTTTACTGTAGGTGGTGATTTCTAATACTATTTGATTTCTTGCACTCGATGTGTCTATTTCAATGTAGATGTAGATTTATAATTATATTTGATTGCTTGCACTAGATGCATTGATTTCAAAGTAGATGACTCCTAATATTATTTGATTGTTTGCACTAAATGCATTGATTTCAGTGTAGAAGTTATTTTCTAATCTTATTTGATTTCTTGCATTAAATTCATTGATTTTAATGTAGATGTCGATTTCTGATTTGATGTAATTGGATATATGATGGTACATTAATTTTAAAGTGATTGGATTAGCAATATGCATTGATTTTAGTGTAAGCACAAAATGGTATTGACAATGCACATTGATTTTTGTGTTATAGTAATTTAACATATTAATATTGGAGAGCAAGAGAGATAAGGTATCATGTTTACTACAACAGCTCGAGCTAAATATTTAAAGGATTTATGATTTAAATTTTCTTTTTCATATAATCGATATGAAAATATGACAAAACTAATGAGGGTGACAATAAGAATAGTAGAAGAGAATAGTTTGAGATTGATCACAATGAAGA
Source organism: Pinus albicaulis (assembly GCA_034641835.2). Lineage (NCBI taxonomy): Eukaryota > Viridiplantae > Streptophyta > Pinopsida > Pinales > Pinaceae > Pinus > Pinus albicaulis. Next base: position 12,435,834 of record CM076583.1, on the reverse strand, counting down.
CTATTTGTAGCATTAGTACATTCTTATTATTCACATTTTCTATCTTTCAACATTATTATTGTCACACTGCATTCAAAAAATTTATTTCATCATTTTTCATCATTAAAGTTATTAACAATATTTATCTCTCAACAAAATGACGTAACTAACTAGGAAAATTTAGAGTTAAAATGACCAAGTTAATCTCAGAAATATTTAGCATATTTAATATCTGGTATATTTACATATTATTGATAAAATTAATCATATCTTCGATAGATTTTCCTTGGCAACACACCATTGAAGCTAGCCTAGATCCATCTTAACTCTAGATCTATCAAGCGCTGAGAGGGATCAAATCTCTCGAGGTGAAAAACTTTCCTCAATTTATGCACTCAAAAACCAGGTTTGCACCTCAAGAGATTTGATCCCTCTCAGCACTTGATAGATCCGGAGTTAAGATGGATCTGGGCTAGTTTAAGAAAATATTCTCATAACATTTAAAAAACAATTATCAAGGTCATGGGTTCAAAGAAGTTATAATTTTAACCTTGATAAAGAAGGGTGATATTAGGAGAAATTTTTTTCTTATTTTATGTTGATTTCAAGACTTTGGTTGAATGACATTAACTATTTAGGTCATGCTTTTGAAAGAAGAAGTATTTTTTACCCTAAAATGGAAAAGTGATATTGTTAACACCACTTTTTAATGCTAGGGTTGTTTTAAGGTTTTTGTTTGATAATGTTAGAAGGTTGTTAAGGTCGTATTATAGAATATGGTAATTTTAATGATGAAAACATGATGTGATATTATTAGTACCACTCTCAATGACAATGGTTGATTTTAAGATTTTTTTCTAGTAACGTTGTGGAGAAATGAGACTATAGTTTCCAAAGATTGTAAATTTTTAATGCAAAAGAAAAGAGTGTTGCCAATAAGATTACTTTTTTATTCAAATGTTTATTTTGACATTTTGACTAAGAAAAATGGGTTTTTAGAGTTAAATTTCTAAATTTTATTTCACATTTCTCATCAAAGTGGTGATTATGTTTATAGTGTGATCCAGGTGGCTCTAGAAACCCTCAGGAGACCAAGAGGGTTGATGATAGGTAAAAAATAAAAATGGTTAGATGGCTCTCAAACAAGGTTCAGGTTGAATATTTCGTTGTTCTGATCACAATGGTGCAAATGGTTTGTCAAACCGAATCCATATGTGAAAGTTAGAGCTGGTAATAGTTTTGGGTTGACTTGCTGATATGGCAGGTTAAGGAGGCAACAAATTCGCAACCTTTTGGCGCCAGAATTCAACCAACTTCCGAGAAAAATTGTGGGATTGTTATTTTGTCTAATATCCCCCAAAATCCATTAAAATCAGACAAGACCATTTCATTTACATATATATATATATATATATATATATATATATATATATATATATATATATATATATATATATATATATATATATATATATACACACCCACCACAATGTACTGGAGTGGAGCCAGTGGGAATTGAACTCTCCTGGCCCATGTGGGTCAGCACCCAACGAGCGGCCCCATAAAAAAAGGGAGTCAACACATTTTACACGACCCAAAATATAATAGAACCAATTCAATGCCAATTTAAAATTGACAATTCTTTGTTAAAACAAAAATCAAACAATTATGTGGAAAAAACAATGTTTGAACGGTGCGAGCAAATATGGAGAGGTAGGATTTGATCCCCTGACCTATCCTCCAATAATTAACCTTAATTACCACTACAAAAATGGTGCATCCGTCGTAAACTCCGCCACGCAAAAATTACTTCAACCCAAATTATTATTTGCAACGGGGAGAATGGAGGCAGAATGAAATGAGATGAAGGAGCCCAAGAATGGGGTTGCATACAGTGGAACCATGACACAGTTCCAAGAGGCACAATGATAACATGTAGTTCGAGACAGATAATTTTCCTTTGATTCCCAAATATTCTTTGGGAGGTAAAATTTATCTTTGTCAAAATGAATTGAAGTTTACAGTCATTTTTCTTAGATTTTCTCAAGGAACGCAATTGTGAGGTCAGATTTTCCTTTTGAGAAGCACATTTTCATATTCCTAATGGAAGAGAATATTTGAGAATCTTGATGGAATCTCCCAAATTCCTTAGATGCCGAAATTCGTCGGAGTCAGAATGAGGTCAAATTTATACTCATTCTTCTCAGAATTTCATAAGGATCTTAATGGTGAGGTCAGAATCCTGTTTTGAGTTTCATATTTCTAGTTAGCTGTGGAGAAGCATATGTGAGGAATATACGTGTAATATAAAAGATTCCCTACGGACGTGATTTCGATGGTATCAAAATTCAGAAATTGACAGTCGATCCTAAACCTCTCAGTGACACAAATCCAGTGGTGCAGTTAGATTTTCCATATGAGCCATATATTTTTTGGAAATTTTCTAGATTGAAGTAACGATGTCAGACTTCAGAGTGTGGGAAGTCGATTTCATATCATTCAACTCCAGGATTTTGATGGTGCATTCACATCTAGCAACTAAGTAGCCTATTCTTTAGCCAACATCTGAGTTGAGGCATATGTAGTGTCATTTCCATGTACTTCACTTATTATTGTTGTCAGATGTTTTATGTCATGTCGATTCCTGCTTGATGTATGAAGCAGAAAATTGATGTTTATGTCATGTGATATGTATTCATCATGGATGGTCATTTATGTTTTGAGAAACCTTTTTTTCCTTGATGGCAGGATACTCTTTGTCACCATGTGTGAGATTGTCAAGTTGATAATAGGTTTGTCATGAGTGAGAGTTCCTTGTAGTGTAACATCTCGTGGAGAGACTTTTCCACTCATTTCGAGGGAAAATTTCCTCGTATGACAAGTAAATATCATCCATGTACATCATCACATTTTCCAGCACCTAATGAAGCAGCCAACACAATTGAGACACTGAGGCCCGAAGATGTAGTCCACACTGGACGGACTCCGTTATTAAATGTATTGTGGTTTGTTGTGTCATTGTGGAAATGTTTTCCTATTAATTATATCCTCATATGTGTCCATTAATACTTTCATAAAATTAAATTCTAATACATCATAGAAGTAAAATATCATGTGCAAATCCGGTAGCTGACAAACCGGGATCAAGTGGTATAAGAGCAGTCTTCTTGCTGATGTGAATTTCTAGTGTGAACCATTGAACGTGCATCAATGGATTTTGTCAAATACATGTACGAGGTCATGATGAGGACGTCCGAAAGGATGGACATGTTGTATAAAGCTTATAAGGAACAAGCAGTGGATAACATTGAGTTAACAACACTTCTACAAAAGGAGAAGGAGGACAGGTAGTGATTGCAGCCTCAATTACAAGCCACGACAGAGGCATTGGAATAATTGAAGCACAACGACCAGAGCCTTCAAGAAAATGATGTTGAATTAAGGAGGCTTCTCTAAGAAGAGAAATAAGAGAAGAAAATATTGTAGCTTCAACTATGAGGCACAGAAGAGCCCTTGAAGGAGTTGAAGTGCAACAAAGGCTTGAATCAGTCATCATCACTTGTTTCTGCATCGACATCTAATGTAAAAAATGTTCATGTTTCTTCAGTTTCATCTTCACATTCTATCATTTATATGGGAAATGTGGAGATTCCCATTACAATAAGTGGCATGTGACTCCTCACCAAGATGGGATATAAGGGAGGAGGACTTGTCATTAATGGCCAAGGCATCATTCAGCCATTGGAGGTCATAGAAAGACCTCAATTAGCAGATTTGGGGTACACTAAAGGGTCGTGCTTGAAGGTGTCAGAAGCTCCCAATGTATGGTTGAAACCATTGGGGAAATAGAATGATGGGAACACTTCACCATCAGCCTATGACAACGCACATTGTAGTGAAAGAGTTGAGGCAAGCTCTCGCCACTATGATAACACCAGAGATGACCGAGAAAGTTATAAAAAGTCTCGATATGCTCAAGTTCATTATGATTATAAGAATGTTCATAATCATGGACAGAAGTCATGGCATGGAAAAAAAATTCATTTTTGTGGTTTACATAACCATGTCATTATTGAGTGCTCGAAGAGAATGGCAGCACAAAAGAGTATGAGGCGTGAAAGGCCTTCTTCATAGTAGGGAAAGTGTAGGTTTTAACCGTGAACAGAAATATCTACACACGATTCTTATAACAGAAAATAAACAATAGCAAGAGCATAAAACATAAAACAGATAAACACAGAGATTTTCCCCTGGATCCCAAATCGGGACGACCAACTTGATTTTTATTATATTCCTTTTAGTGTTACAACACATATATATACATGCCGGAGCATACATAAACCCCAATCCATTAACCCTGGATTAGAACATAACTGTAGTTCCTTTGACCGAATCTACAAAAATACCAGGGGCCGAAAACCATCGAACGTTAAAACCATGTGCAAAACCATGGGCAGATCCGCCTATGAGTGGGTCCGCACAAAAAACAAATTTTGGTCGGGGCGCTGCCCCGGACCCTAATGGTGGGGACTGCTTCGCCCCTCGTGACCCCCTAGCTACGTCCGACACAACATACAGTGCGTGGGGATAATCGTGGAAAGAATATAACACATACCCAACATTCTCCCACTTGTTGTTTTCTTTCCATGGGGGGCCACAGGAGAGCTTACTCATTTGGCCAATTCTTCAACACCCATTGTTTCTCTACACCAAGAGAACTTCTGAGTGCTCACAGACTTCGTCAATGCATCTGCAACATTCTTCAAAGTGTCCACCTTTACCAGCAACACCCTTTTAGCCTCAACTATATCTCTAACAAAGTGATATTGAACATCAATGTGCTTTGTCTTTGAATGGTAAGCAGGGTTCTTAGCTAATAAAATTTTACTTTGGCTATCACAGTCTATCCTTATAGCTTGCTATACCAACCCCATACTTGAACACAATCTTTGCAACCAAACTGCTTCCTTTCTTGCATGAGTGGCTGCTATGTATTCTGCCTCTGTAGTTGAAAGAGCCACTACAGACTGTCTTTTACTCATCCAACTGACTGCGCCTTCAAATAGGCTAAACACATACCCACTTGTAGATCTTCTTTGGTCCAGATCTCCAGCCCAGTCTGCATCAACAAAACCACAAATGTCCAACATTCTTTCCAATCTTGGTCTTCCCTGGTAGCACAAGCCATAATCACTAGTGCCACGTAAATATCTGAAAACCCGCTTCACTGCTGTCCAATGCTCCTTCCCCGGGTTTGACATAAACCTGCTCAATACTCCCACTGCATGTGCAATGTCTGGTCTAGTACAGACCATTGCATACATCAGGCTACCCACTGCACTTGCATATGGAACATGGGACATATCCTCCTCCTCTTCTTGTGTCTTGGGACACTGTTCAGCAGAAAGCTTTGCACCTACAGGAATAGGAACACTCACCGGTTTACTATCCTGCATATTGAACCTCTGCAATATAGTCTCGACATACTTCCTCTGGTTTAACCAGAGCTTCCTCTTTGCCCGATCTCTCTTAATTTCCATGCCCAAAATATAGTTTACAGCACCAAGATCCTTCATGTCGAATTTGGAGAACAGTTGGGTCTTCAAATCTTGGATAATTTCTTTGTCATTTCCAATCAACAACATATCATCCACATACAAGACCAAATAAATAACATGGTCAACAATTAATTTAAAATAAACACAGTGATCCTCCTTGCTTCTGGTGAAGCCAAGTCCCCGTATATAGGTATCAAATTTCTGATACCACATCCTTGGTGACTGTTTTAACCCATACAGAGACTTCTTCAACCTGCATACCAGTTCTTTCTTACCCTTCACCATAAAGCCTTCAAGTTGCTTCATGTATATCTCCTCTTCTAGATCCCCGTGAAGAAATGTTGTCTTCACATCCATCTGTTCTATCTCAAAATCAAATGCAGCAGCAACAGATAAAAGTAATCTAATAGAAGTAACCTTGGCAACAGGAGAAAAAATATCACCAAAATCAATTCCCAGCACCTAGGAATAACCTTTGCTACCAACCGAGCTTTGTATTTCTCCACCTTGCCTTCTACATTCATATCTTTAAACACCCATTTGCTCCCGATGGGCTTCCTTCTAGCCAGCAACTCCACCAGATCCCATGCCTCATTTTTGTGCAAGGATGCCATTTCATCAACCATGGCCTCCTTCCAAAGTTTTCCATCCTCTGAATCTACTACCTCCCTGACAGTTCTGGGTTCATCATCATTTATAGTTAAGGAAAAACCTGAATAGAAAGTAGATGGACTATACCTTTCTGGTTGCCTTCTTTCCCGAACTGATCTTCTCAAAGCTGGAGTTTGTGGCTCTTCATCTTCTGAGTCTTCTTCTGTTGTAGAGTCTGATTCATCCTCCTTTAGCTCAAACTCTATCTTCTCATGTTCCTTTGGTAGGACTTCATGTTTAACAACATATTTCACTTCTCTAAACACCACATCTCGGCTGTACACAACCTTCCTTGTTTCTGGATTCCAAAGCTTGTAACCCTTTAAACCATCCTTATACCCAATAAAGATGCACTTTTCATATTTATTATCCAACTTGGTCCTTTTCTCCTTTGGAACATGTACATATGCATCACATCCAAATACCCTTAGATGTGAAAGAGAAGGTTTCTTACCAGTCCATACCTCATGTGGGGTCTTATCCTCCAACACTTATGAAGGTGATCTGTTAACCAGATAGCATGCAGTCTCCACTGCCTCTGCCCAGAATTCTTGTCCTAAACCGGTACCACTGAGCATGCTTCTTGCCTTTTCCATCAGTGTTCTATTCATTCTTTCTGCAACTCCATTTTGCTGAGGTGTGTATGGAGTAGTCTTCTGGCGTGCTATACCACACTTCTTACAGAACTCTTCAAATTCCTTCTTGCAGAACTCCCCACCATTATCTGTCCTCAATGCCTTTATCTTCTTCTCTGTCTGGTTTTCCACCAGAGCCTTAAATTCTTTAAATTTTTCAAAGACTTTAGATTTCTTCCTCAAGAAATATATCCATGTATTCCTTGAGAAGTCATCTATGAATGAAACATAGTACACAGACTTTCCCAGTGATGGAACTGACACAGGCCCAAACACATCACTGTGCACAAGTTCTAATATCTTGTTTGCCCTCTTAGTACCAGAAGGAAAACTCACCCGATTCTGCTTCCCATATACACAATGTTCACAGAAATCGAAATCCAGAGAGAAATTAGACATACCTTCTACCATACCATTTCTATGCAGTATCCGAAGGCCCTTCTCTCCAATATGTCCAAGCCTTTGATGCCATAGCATGGTCTTTTCTGCAGACACAAGATTTCTTCCATCCTACTTTCAGAATCCACATGTAACCGTTACACCCATCAATAATAAGTACATACTCTTGTAGCTTGTACAGTCTCCAACCAACTCCCCCACATTAATACCATGCTCCTCCTGAACCATCTCAAGCATCTTCGAACACCGTTTTACACCGCATCATCCATCTCGCTTACGTAAACCGTTTTTCGTCAATGTAGGAATATGCAGCACTGTGAAGTGTTCTAATCCTCCCACCTTGCAGCCTTCAAACGCCCGACTTTTCCACGTCCGATGATTCTGGCCTTCCTATCATCACCTAAGAATACATCACCGCCATCATATTTCTCATACTCGCAGAACCACTCCCTATGGGGAGTGAAGTGAAAGGATGCACTCGAGTCAATCAACCATGACTCATGATCTACATGTGTATTTGAAGAAGAAGCCAAATACACATCCCCGCCTTCATCCGAGGTGGTTTTTGCCTCTGCAGAAGGAGCATTATCACATCCCTTTCCTTTCTCAGGAGCTTTAGATTTGCAGTCCTTTTTGTAGTGCCCTTCCTTTCCGCATTTCCAGCACACCTTTACAAACTTTCCAGGAGATTTAGATCTCCCTCTAGATTTAGATCTCCCACTCGAAACCTTATTCTTGTTTCTGTTTTGGGACCTTCCTCATACATATAAGGCATCTCCATTCTGACCCTCCATATTTCTCCGTCTCATTTCCTCCGACAGCAAGGCTGAGACAATGTCATCAAAATTCAAGGTAGTTGTATTGCTACCTATTGCAATAACCAGACTGTCCCATGAATCTGGTAGAGAACACAACAAGCCGATGCACTTATCTTCATCTGAGATTTTAATATCAACAGATGACAGCTGACTTACCACAGTATTGAAGGTGTTCAGATGCTCTGTCACCGAGTCTCCATCCTTCATCCTCAGGTTATATAGCTTTTTCCGCAGGAACAACTTATTCACCAGAGACTTAGATTGGTACAAAGTCCCAAGTTTTTCCCACAAGGTCTTCGCCGTAGCTTCCCCAGATACATTCAACAATACTGAATCTGAGACACACAACCGTATTGTGCTCTTAGCCTTCCGATCCAATTTCTTCCAGTCTTCATCTGACATCACCGTTGGTTTAGTACCTGGATCTACCGCGATCCACTGATCTTTATCCACCAGCAGATCCTCCATCTTGAGTTTCCACAACTCAAAACTCTGACCATTAAATTTCTCGATCTCTATCTTTCCGCCGCTTGCCATCTTCTTTCACCGCAAGAATCGATCCCGCAGATCTCCCACTGAACAAGGTCTACCACAGGCCCGAGCAAAAAACCCTCAACAACAAAGGCGTCCCCTTGAAGCCGAAACAACTCTGATACCAAATGTAGGTTTTAACCCTGAACAAAAATATCTACACACGATTCTTATAACAGAAAATAAACAATAGCAAGAGCATAAAACATAAAACAGATAAACACAGAGATTTTCCCCTGGATCCCAAATCGGGACGACCACCTTGATTTTTCATTATTTTCCTTTTAGTGTTACAACACATATATATACATGCCGAAGCATACATAAACCCCAATCCATTAACCCTGGATTAGAACATAACCGTAGTTCCCTTGACCGGATCTACAAAATACCAGGGGCCGAAAACCATCGAACCCCAAAACCCTGTGCAAAACCATGCACAAAACCATGGGCGGATCCGCCTATGAGTGGGTCCGCACAAAAACCAATTTTGGCCGGGGCGCTGCCCCGGACCCCAACGGTGGGGACTGCTTCGCCCCTCGTGACCCCCCAGCTACGCCCGACGCAACATACAGCGTGTGGGGATAATCGTGGAAAGAATATAACACATACCCAACAGAAAGAAATTGGTTAATCAGGTATGGATGAAGAAGACTCATTGCAGCTATTGCAACAGAAGTGGCCATTAAAGAGCCACCTATTGGAGACTCCATCTAGAGTAGCATTTAAAGGATAAAGTGTGTGTACATAAACTAGTCAGTGAAAATTTTCAACAAGAAAATGCACCACCTTAATCATAGTTCACTTTGTTGAGTAAGAAATGGTTTTTCTATATTTATTGGCTAGAGTTGTAAATCATGTGTTTCAATTTAAAATGTAAAAGTGATGATGTATTTTCCATCAATTATGAATCAACAATGATATTTTGGCCTTGTATTAATAGCTGGGATATTGATTCCATTTTAATGTAAACTTGACCACCGAGTATGGCTATAAACTCCTGGAAAGTGTGGGGAATTCTTGTGTCATAGATTGGTCGCTTAGTTAAGCATGTAATTTGAAAAATTTTGTACTACAGGTTTGCAGAGGATGCAGGTTTTGGGTCATCGGTTATGGCTCCAAAAAAAGGTGAAGGAGAATGGAGGGTAACCTTTCAAGACACAGGTGGTGCAAACAAGATCCAAAGCAAATATAGATTATTTTCATGCTTTTGGTGGACCAAAATATCCTCAGTGGGGAGGATTGATCTAGGTGGCTCCAGAAACCCTTAGGAGATCATGAGGTTTGATGACAGGTCAAAATAAAAAATATTCATATGGCTCCAGTACCAGGTTCAGGTTGAATATCTCGTCGTTCTGATCATAGCAGTGTGAACAATTCGTCAAAACGATTCTGTATGTGAATGTCAGAGTTGGTAAAATTTTTGGGTTGACTTGGTGATATAGCATGTTAAGGAGGAAACAATTTTGCAATTTTATGGCACTGTGGGATTTTTATTTTGTCTAATATCCCCTAAAATCCAATAAAATCAGAAAATACCATTTCTTTTTTAAAAGAAAAAAATATATATAATAAAAAAAGGGGGCCATGACCCCTACCACCCCCACAGACCATATCATATAGAAATATATCAATATCTTGGGTCGACGGGCCATGACCCCCGCTGAACCCCACGGTGGTAACCACTCGAAGCATATATATGTCACCATATAACTTAAATGAAACCAACAGGGGGTGGGCGGGCCAGCTATGGTGGACTCGATCCACGCTCTAACCATTATACAATATATATATATATATATAGACACACACACACACACACACACACCATGGTGTACTAGAGTGATCCCGGCGGGAATTGAACGATCCGACCCACGTGGGTCGGCCCTGAATAGGCGACCGCATAAAAAAAGGGATTCAACGCATTTCACGCGACCCAAAATATAATACAACCAATTCAATGCCAATTTAAAATTGACGATTCTATGTTAAAAGAAAAATCAAACAATTATGTGGTAGAAAATATGCTCGAACGGTGCAACCAAATATGGAGAGGCATGATTTGATCCCCTGACCTCTCCTCCAACAATTAACCTTAATTATCACTACAACAATGGTGCATCATGGTAAAATCCACCACGCAAACATTACTTAAACCCGAATTCCCATTTGCAAGGGGGAGAATAAAGGAAGAACATAACGAGATAGAGGAGCCCGAGAATGGAATGGAGAACGAGGTGTCGTAGAGTGGAACCATGACACAGTTCCAGGAGGTAGAATGATGGAACGCAGTTAGAGACAAATAATATTCCTTTGATGCCGATGATTCTTTGGGAGGTAAAATTTATCTTTGTCAAAATGCATTCAAGTTGACAACCATTTTTCTCAGATTTTTGCAGGGAATCCAATGGCGAGGTCAGATTCGCCTTTTGAGTAGCGGATTTGCAGATTCCCAATGGAAGAGAATCTTCGATAATCTTGAGATAATCTCGAAGATTCCTTAGAGGCTGCAATTTTCTAGAGTCAGAATGAAGTCAACTTTATACTCATTCTTCTCAAAATTTCACAAGGATCTCAGTGGTGAGGTCAGAATCTTGTTTGAATTGCAGATTTCCAACCGGCTATGGAGCAACATATTTCAGGAATTTAGGTAGAATCTAAAAGATTCCCTACGGCCCAGATTTCGACAATGTCGGAATTCAGAAAATTGACAGTCGATCCTACACCTCTCGGTGACACAAATCTAGTGGTGCAATCAGATTTTCCATATGAGCCATATATTTTTTGACTATTTTATAGATTGAAGTAACGGTGTCAGACTTCAGATTGTGGGAAGTTGATTTCATATCATTTGACTCCACGATTTCAATGGTGCATTCAGATCCAGCAACTAAGCAGCCTATTCTTCAGCCAGTATCTGAGTTGAAGTATATGCAGTGTTATTTCCATGTACTTCACTGATTATTGTCATGAGGCTTTTCATGTCATGTCAATTTGTGCTTGATGTATGATGTAGAATCTTGATGTTTATGTCATGTGATATGTATTCATCATGGATGGTGATTTATGTTCTGAGATCCCTTTTTTGCCTTCATGGAGGAATACTCTTTGTCACCAAGTGTGAGGTTGTCCTGCGGATAGGAGGCTTGTTATGAGTGAGAGCTCCTTGTAGGGGAATGTCTCGTGGAGAGAATTTTCCACTCATGTCAGGGGAACATTTCCTTGTATGGCAGGTAAAAAGTTTCCATGTACATCATCACATTTTCTAGCACCAAATGAAGCAACCAAAACCATCGAGACATCGAGGCCTAGAGACGTAGTCTACGCTGGATGAATTCCGTTATTAAATTTCTTGTGTTTTGGTGTGTAATTGTTGACATTTTTTCCTCTTAATTATATTTGTATATGTGTCCATTAATGCTTTGGTAAAATGAAATTGTAATACATGAGAAAAGTAAAATATCATGGGTAAATCCGGTAGCTAATGGACCCAGATCATAGTGTCATGCACTACTTTATCTTTTGTTGTTGATTTTTCCATTATCATGTGTTTATTGACAACATGTGATTCAATAAGCATCATGGCCTCACTAGACTATTTTGTTCATGTGTAGTGGTGCACATGTCTTTTTTGCTATAATTAATTCATGACACCAATTTTTGAGAGAAAGTAAGAGTTCCCATAGATTCTTCCACTTATTTTATTCACTACAATTTCAAGCTTCCTTGAATGCATACAATGATAAGTTCATTCTCCTTGGTCTCCTCCTCCTACAAATAGTTTTAATTCACATGCAATGCCAAATATTCTTGCATTCTTGCTTGAATTTTCTCTTCTTCCTCCTCTTCTTCAAGGATTCAATCAACATCATGTTCATCATCTTCAAGTATCTTCATATTAGTATTTATATCTTATTTTGCTTAAATTATTTTTAAATTAAGTGGGTTGTCATTAATTTCCCTTCCTTGTCAACACCTTCACCTCTTTTTTTATGTGCATAGTATTCCTCTCTTGCTACCTTATGGTGAGCTACTCCTTCCATTCCTTCTCATTTTGATAAACTAGAATCGTAGCTTTCATTCTTATAATTTTTTTTTCCAACGCATCCATTTGTGCTGATATATCCTTTGCACTTCCCCTTTAATCTTCTTTCTTTGAGAATTATCATTTTCGCCAATGATATCTGTGCTTATTTATAGTTTCATACAAAAATTCACAATGTAATGTTGTAATGTTTCCTTCTTAATTTTGCAACATTCCTCGTGCAGAGCTATTCTCATCTTAAAAATTCAAACAATTCTGCCAAACAACTTCTTTGTTAGAATTTTACCCTCTAAGATAAAAGTTCTACTCAGAAGTGTTCTCTATTACATTTACTCTTCCAAATAGGTTGATTTTTGATTTGTTCCTTTACCTCCATTTCCTACTATATTTTTGGAACCCCTTCACTATATGCTCTTAATGTTTCAACAACATCTACCCAACTTCCTATTGGCATTATTCTTCTCCCTTCCACAATGCTACATGGTGATCTACTAAAGTTGTTTCATACATACAACATCTACATAATTTTCCTTCTTGTTGAAGTCACAATTCAAAAGGAATCCCTCTTGGTATTATACGAAATGGTGTAAGATGGGATACGAGTGACCTCAATTTCCTATGAAACTCTCCCACTTACAAACACTTGACTCTACAATTCTCCACATGTAGCATTGTTGATAAGTAAATTTAAACAAGCATGCACACATTAAAGAAATAAAATATAGATTATTTTATATTTGGAAATCAACTTACATGCATTAAGCCTCCATGAAATCTTTATTACTACAACAACAAGGTGAAAGCCCTTCCCACAAAATCTCTATTGATCTAAGTCCTAGTGTGAACTTCCAAAACTAAACTGAAAAATAATCTCTTTTCAAGACTTAACAATTTATCAAAACACTAAATTCTTTGTTAACTTAAGGCTTCAATATCTTTGTTTTCCTCATTCCTAATCGACCATAGCAACTATAAATTATTGTGCTTTCTCCTTACACCAATCTTAAGATTTATAAACTCATTATAATACTCAATGTCTCAAATTATAAAGTTGACCTTCCTTGTCTTTTGTGTCTTTATTTTTTCTTCGGTCCATATTGTTCAATCCAACTACTTCCTCATTATAAGAATTTTTTTTGAAAATAATAAATTTACCATAATTCATATATTCCTCCACGTGTTTTTTTGTCTTGAATAAATTTAAAAAAAAAACTAATACCCACACTATACCACCTTATTTTAAAGTTTTCCACCACACATTTCTTATCCCATGGGAGTCATTTTTCCTTGGATGTATAATGGTCTTTAATTCTTATTTTTATTTTGGAGAATTTTAGTTAGTTATTATTAAGTAAATGGTAGGGATTTAACTTCCATTTCTAAAATATTCTTAGTAGTATACACAAATCAAAGGTTGAGATTTATCTCAAGTAGTTATTCTCTTTTTCCCCTTTTAATTAAATGTAATATGAATGAGTGTCATAGAAAGTGAGTTGTGGTTTTTTGGGCATGTGGTATTTATAAACCATGATATTGGCCCATGGTATTGTAACAAAATCTATTTACATATTAAGAATCTCCTTGGTAAAGTGACACTAAATATCCATATTTAAGAATTTTGTTCTATATTTTTAAATATATATATGTTTAACTTATACAATAATATTAATAATAATAGAGTTAAAATTTAGTTGCTTTATGATTTTTAAATTTTAGCAACTTGTTATCAAGAGTTTAATTTATATAACTGCACTATTTTAATTTGTTCTCAATTTAAATTTATACAACCTTTACTTTTTCAAAGATCTTGTTTACTTGGTTCCATGCTAGGTTTGTATACCCCAATTTTTTTTAGATTTTTAAATAAATAAGAGACAATAATGGTTGAATTTAGAAATTTATATGGCTTAAATTGTAATATAAAAACATTTCAACAAAAATGAAGTCTAAAAATATATTTATTTATTTTAATCAAAATTATCAATTTTATAAATAAAAAGAAATTTTTAATATCTAAAATTTACAAATAGATTAATTTAATTATCTGTACTTTTATGAAAGAATTTGTTTATCAATTACCATTTTATTTTCTTTTAAATAATTAACCAATTTTTTGTGTGTATATATATATAATGCTTGCTAAATGGACTATTCAAAAATCATTAGAAATTAGTTATTTGCAACCAACTGTCATGAAAACGATCATAATTAAATGACTTTATTAACATAGTTGAATCCCAAAAAAAATATCGGATATAAAACCTTTTAAAAATTAATTTTATATTAAAACTTACTTTCTAAAAGCTAAACAAAAAATCAGCCATTCCAATGGTTTTAAAATTTAAAAACTAAAAGAAATCACCCAACATTGGCAGACTATAAAAGTCAAACTACGGGGACTGCGCTGTTTTGGTATTGACATTGACGCCCTTAGTTGGCAGTCATATGCCCTCAAAAGGATCCATCATGGACCAAGGAGCAAATCTCACGAGTCAATAAATTTAATCCACAATGTCCTACCGTTCACATCTTTGCAACATCAAGAGGAGTCTGTTTTCTGGATAAGATAAGCATGAAGTTGAATAAATGAGCTTGGATCCCACCCGCCGAAGAGTAGAAATCAAGGCTTTAGTTTAGTCAAGTTTATGCCGTGAAAGTTTTCTAAGCACGTGAAAGTTGAATTAAAAGAATTTACGCATGATAGGTCTGCGCCCCTGGACTTATCTAGATTGTGAATTTTCAATTTCATAAATATTTTGAAATTTAATAGTTGTTTCTCTGAATTGACAATTTTAAGGAGTTCATCGAGGAGGAGCAGGTGAACTCATTCAACCTTCCGTTGTATGCTCCATGTCAGGAGGAAATGAGCAGAGAAGTGAGAAAAGAGGGTTCATTTGAAATACTACGATTGAAGCTCTTGATAATATCAGATAGTTTTACGGAGGAGGAAATGGAAGTCCTGATAGGGCACTCAGCCTCTCTAAAAAGGTTGATTAACTTGTTATTTAAAAAAAAACTATGAGATTTTAGTTAAAATTAACTTAAAAGAAAATGATTTGAGATAGTCATTTTTCCTATAGTAACATTGGAGGATATTTGTTTTATTTCTATTTTTTTTGGTAGATTTATATTCAAAATACATTTAAATAATAACAAAGTGCATTCTAATCAAAATTATTATTTTTTTTCCAAAAAAATTCAAAATATAAAGTAATAATATACCATATTTTAAATTAATTGAATTCCTTGTATAAAATAAGTGTAAATCCATTTTTATTACAGATCTACTAATGGTCTAAAGGGATGGAATCTCTTATTATGCAACCTTTTATTAAATTGCAAAACTTGAAAAAATATAAGGGATTTAATGCTTCTCTACGGTTAGATGTTGCAAAGGAAACACCTTAAGCAATTAACATATAACATTAATTAATGTTTCTTTTACAATTGTTGAAAGACAAAAAAATATCAAAAAAATGTAAGGACCATGCTATAATGAAATCTTGCTGCAATATTGCTTCCTTGAGCACTACAAATCCTGAGGCCTATGTTGAAGTTAAAATAAAGAAATGGAAATGGATTGTGATCTGTTGGCTTCGAAATCAAAGGTCATTTTGGTTCAATTCCTCTATATTTTTTCTTGATCACTTCCTCTTGCTAAAGACAACCTTAATCAATACAATTTTATTTGTATTTTTAAGTTTGAAACCATGTCTACAAATAACTATAAAAATTTTGTAAATAAATTTTGAATTTCTATGTGAATTAAGATCTACCCTTGAATAAAAATGCACACATCTCCAATCCACAAATTGAACCCAACAATAGCATCAACTACACCTCTTCGAAAATTCTTGAGTTTCTCTTTTGGATGTTGACTCACCTCTGTATTATTTCCTTCATGATCCTTGAAACTATTCAAAACGTCACATTTCTCTTTACCACTAATCTTGAAAATTTCTTGTGTTTCCCTTTTGAATGTTGACTCAACTTTTGAATGTTGACATACCTCTGTATAATTTCCTTCATGATCCTTGAAACTATTCAAAAGATCACATTTCTCTTTACCACTAATCTCCTAGGTGCATGTCATGTTCTTGTTTTAATCCAAAATATTATGCTTAAGCAAATCTAACCCACCTCATGTCTAGTTGAAAATAATGTAGCTATCATTCAACAACATTTAAACCATTTTATCTTGAAAATAAAGTAAGTGTGGTCTGTAAGAGCTACTAAGATGATGTGGTAGGAAATCATAAGTAAATTGCTAAGCTTCATGTAGGTATGGACACGTGTGATATATAGTACAAAACAACATCTATATAATATGGCTAGGACACAACCAATTTATGTAGGGAAATGTTCATTTGTATGCAAGAAGGGGAGAAAATTTTGAGAATGTCATTCATGAATTTGGAAATAGAGCCAAAAATATAATTCTCATTAATATCATTAATATTAGCAAATTTTATTTGTGATTAACAATATTGGCCATTATGAGTATCAATGTAAAAATATCAAACTTAGGAAAAATAAATGTCTCTATGATGCAATACTAATTGTGATGCATGTTCGCATGTTGACCATAAGACAACGAGAAGCAATGGTCTTGTGCAGGGTCTAAATGTCAGAACCATAAAATTAAAACAAAATTAACTAAACGAAATTTATTTCTTAAAGCTTGAAAGGGTTGGACAAATGTATTCAGACTCCTAGAAAGATTAAGGTTTAACCATTTTCTGTTTTGAATTCATGTTTAAATTATAACCATGTTTTTTTTACCGGTATCAATACCTCTTAATATAATTTATGTTGCACTCATGCATATTGTTAAATAATTGTTTTTTTAATCTAAAATATTGATTTGCTTCTTCCACTCCCTCCGTGCACTCCCTCCGTGCTTTATGAGTTTCTTGATATTCCACGTAAATTATTCGTAGTAAATATTAGTAAAAATACATTTAATAATATTTTATGCACTAATGTATATGTCTACATCAAATATATTCATCATAAATCATGATAGTGTGTATTAAATATACACAAATCGAAAACATTTATAGAAACAATTGGCAAGAAAAAACAATTATTTCATACCAATCAACAAGCTTATCTCTAGCTTCCCGTGAGCTAAAAATTAAACAATTATTTCATGCCAATCAATAAGCTTTTCCTCAATTCAATTAAGAAATAAAACCTATATTTACACCTTCTAGAGAAGTTAAGAACTGAGACATAAATTGCAAGGACAAGAATTAACTTTATAAAATGAAAAATTATAGTACAATTTTCATTCTTTTCTAAGAAAGAAATAAAATAAGTATATTTTTATTAAATATCTAGCAATAAAATTCATCCAATATTTGAAATAAGAAATCATTTATATTAAAAAATAAATAAGACAAAACTTACAAAATTTTAATTTAAATAAATCTAAATAGTAAATAAACACCAATATTCTAATTCTCAACTAATTAACAAATAAATTACCATGACTTTTTAAAGCATAAAGGAACATTAACATTCAAATAATATTTACAAAGGATAACTCTGAAACACTCACTAAATTAAACATACATGAACTGAAAGAAAAACTTTTTTAAATTTAGATAAATATGAGAATATCTTTATGAATTTTCTTAAGAGATTTGAAATAAAAATTTATTTATATTTCAATTTAAATAAATCTAAATATTAAATAGACACTAATATTCTAATCAACAAATAAATGACCATGACTTTTTTAACCATAAAAGAACAAGAACATTCAAATAATATTTACCAAAGACGACTCCGGAGCACTTACTAAATGAAGCACACATACAATGAAAAGAAAACTTTCTTAAATTAAAATAAATGTGAGAATATTCTTTCGAATTTTCTTTAAGGAATTGTTTGACTTTTTTAACCATAAAAGAACAAGAACATTCAAATAATATTTACCAAAGACGACTCCGGAGCACTTACTAAATGAAGCACACATACAATGAAAAGAAAACTTTCTTAAATTAAAATAAATGTGAGAATATTCTTTCGAATTTTCTTTAAGGAATTGTTTGTAATGCATTATTATATGTATATATATATGATAATTTTAATATATTTTTTTTTCAAAATTTATAATTTTTATTCAAACATATATATACTATATCACTTATATCTTAATTGCGTAGAATTTATTATTAGCCTAAAATAAATTATTATTAAAATTAATTACAATATAACTTTTAAAAATTATTTTAAAATAAGAAAACGTTAAAAATAACTTTAAATTTAATAAGATCTCCACTTTTTAAGAAAAAATCTTTATTACTTAGACTTTAGGTTGAATAATATTTTAAAATCTATATTCATTAGGAAGTTTTGTCTTTATATCTGTAAAATATTACATATAATACAATTTATATTAGAAATAAATACCATTTAAACTAAGAATACACTTATTCATTTTCGTAAGAATACACTTATTTATTTTAATAATTACTATTATGTAAAATATTATATATACATAATTTATAATTATTTTACATCTAAAAATACACTTAAATTTACTTAAATTAACGTTTATTTTAAGAATTATTGTTATTCAGCGATCGCTTTCCTCACCAATGTTCCATTAGAATTAATGTATAGCTTAGTAGTTAACTTTACTGAATCATTTATTGAGAGAACATCAGAGAATATTGACGATATTGCAACTTTACTAAATTTTTTATTCAGAAAATATTAGAGGATATAACTTTACTAAATTTTTTATTCAGAAAATATTAGAGGATATTGACGATACTGCTCATACAACTTGAGTGGGCCTAATGGTTAAGAGAATGTGTTTCCTTCTAAGAGGTCACAAGTTCAAAACCAAAGGGAGTAAAATATGTATGTCTTGCTAGACTTAGCAGTCAAATCGCTATATATGTCTGACTTGACCGTGACCTTAAAATTAGATTATTATTATTATTACTATATAATTGCAGTATCATCCCTCATTACAATGACTTAATTTCTGCCCATAATGATGGGGCCCAGCCCTCCTTAAGTCTTGCACTCAAAACTTTTTGATTTAACCGTTTGAATAAAACCTTAATATAAGTTATGTATCGATATTTCAATGTTACAATGGTTATGTTATGGTATCATACATTTAAGGATTCGGTAAATTAAGAATTTAATAATTCAACTGTTGTATGATACGTTATAGATTGGTTTTTATTTGCCACTATCTATTAATTTCACTCATTCTTGCGAGCTGACTTGAAGTAGACACCTGTCCTACTCCTCGTTTTTTGTTCTCCCATGTTATCCAAACCCTACTCTACTCAGTCGGCATTCACTTTCATTTGCTTGAGGGTTTCGTCTGTGTTTGGCTCCGCCGTTATGGAACTCTGTTGGTTCTTTTCGTTCTGCTACTGTGGCAAGGGTTTGCCAAAACTTTTTTGGCTCTTCAACAGGACTTCAGTAGTGGTGTTTTTCTGGTTGTTTCTTCTATTCGTTTCGTCCATAGACGTTGTTACACAACAATTTGTCATCATCCCTGCAATTCCCCGTCCCTCACATTGGAGGGCTCTTTTCGTGACCTGTGAGCAGTGAAATAACTTGAAAACACTTTCATGGCATTCCCCTGAACATGTATTTTCAGTGCCTTGAAGACGACTCCTTGTGAAAAACCCTATAAATAGCCTTTTTTGCATTAGCGTGAGTACACAGTTCAGCCCTCGCGCCAATGGGGCCAATCCTCCAAAGAGGGCGCGCCAATTGGCGCTCTGTCTCAGAGCCGCACCCACGCCAGGCTTAATAAAGGGTGTTTTTAAAAAATAAATGGCAGAAGATTGACTCCAACCAATTCCTAATCTGGTCTCTAAATTGAGTTGGGAGGTTGGCTTCGAATCTCCATGTAGAGGAAGTAGTTTTCCACCTCTCATGGAAGCTTCCTTGAGGATAGGGCCAACCCCATAATTGTAGGGATCCCAACTCCTCTTCCACCATCTATATAAGCTTGCCATTTCCCTTTGCAAGCTAATCTCCAAGAGCCTTCATAGCCAAAAGAATGCTGCAAGAGCTTTGATAGTCCTCATAGTGCCAAATCCATAGCAAGGAGATTGACGATCGAAGAGAGAGGCTTGTCCCCATTCCTGACAAGCTTTACCGAGACGTATTCCGCTGACGACCCGCCAAAGGAAGGTTCAACGTCAGAGCTAGGTTGTATTTTCCTTTGTTGAATTAATGATAAACGACTATTGGTTATGGTTCCACTCGTATTGTTCATTATGATCATGAGTTGTGTCTTCTCTGACTGATACATAATTGCATATATATCAGGTTTTACACTTTTGTTTGTCATGCTTCTCGTGTGTGCAGGTGTTCGATCACAGCAAGCGAGAGGATTGTGATCTGCTGGAGCGAGGAAACAGGAGCATCATCTCCTCTAAAAACGACAGTGTTGGACTTGAGGTAGGCCTTCTTCGCGATTTGGTTTGTTGCGGTTAGGAACTTGTGCCATAGCATGTTTTGATTGTTGCTAGACCCGGTCTGGGCTAGTAGGGATCGCCTCTGTCTGCAGAGGGGATTTACCTCTATAACAAATTGGCGACTCCGCTGGGGAGTTAGCTTGTTGTTTGTTTTATAAACTATAGACGAAGCCTGAAGTTAGCCAGATAGCCTTCGAAACGCTCTTGCTCTGCATTAGCGAAGTAGACCAATGCCGCTTCAGTCAATCTTCGGTCTAGTTTATGAACTGAACAGTTGGAGTATTGTCTTGTCTTTCGGTCGATTATTGATTGTGCTTGCTTGATCAACTCTTTTGACTAACTCTTCTCGTGTCTTGGGCTTTCGATTTAAGCTCCAAAATCACTTGTCTTCTTGGATTGCTTATTTTTTATTTTTCCTTAGTAAACTCGGTTGGTGTGCTTTTCAATGTGACAGTCGCGCCCACTGGCACATGTTGTTAGTGTATTACTCGCGCCAATTCCATTCTGGCGCTATTTTCAGCCTTACAGTCATGCCAATCCTGTAAGGTGCTAGGGTTTACTCTCTTTTGAGCCTTCTGAGGCTAATCTGGGTGTTTGGCCTTGTTTTTTCGACTGCTTGAGTGTTCTAGAGCCTTGTTTGACTGACTGTGACCTTCTTCCTTTGGTTGTTTGCCCATTTCTATCGATTTTACATTTTAGCCCTAAGGCATCTAGGTGTTGTTGTGTGTCAAGCCTCCCTTGGGAGTTTTTGGTTTATGTCTGTTCAGTCAGCTTTGTGATTGCTTCTCTGCACTCGTTTGGTGGTTTTCTATTGTTTCATTGCATTGTTTGAGTGATTGGCTTCTCCTTCATTCGAATTCCGCTTTGTCTCGTCTTGGGCCTAGACTACATGGTTCAATTGAGTCTTTGGGTGTCTTTTGATTTGAGGGACTTTTTATCGAATTGAGATCTCATTGTGGGCTTGCATTGAGTGAAATTTGATTGTTTTTCTCTTTTGCTTTTTCTCTTTTTCTTTTGCTTCTAAAATTTCTTGTCTCATTAGTTTTCATTTTTTTTAGTGCTTTTGCTCTTAAACATTGAAAAAAAAAAAAAAAAATCTCTTTTGCGTCAGATTAGTTGGTGTGAATTAGATCTTTTCGGTGTTATTAGTTATTAGTAACTTTGAACGAAAATATTTTAGTTTCCATTAGCTGCATTAGAGATATAATTGGTTGTTTTATGGTCATTTTGTTGTTATGTGAAAAGCTCTTAACTCTCCTGTAATTAGCTTTCATCGAACGAAATGATATACTGTGGCATGTATTATGCATTTAGGTGATTTTGAGACATAACACTCGCTAGGGCCTGAAAACTGAAACATAATTGAAGATAAACATTAAAATTCATTCAATTTACAATAAGGCAGCATTGAAACATTAACGAAATATTTAGAGGTCTAGGCTAGAGATGTGTTCCAGCGTCTTTAAACCTAGTAGCTATCATTCGCCTCTTGGCTTTAAACAGCACTAGTACAGACTTGTGCTCCTCGTACCGTCGCGTATATAAAGGGAGACCCCACTATGTTTCTACCCTTTATCCATAAGAAGCCGAGTCTACCGCCCTATACCTGTGATACACCGGACACAACATTCAGGGAGATTTCCTGCACATACGTTAAGTCCTTGGTTGATTTCTCTTTCATTTTGAAACCAAGGTGTATATTGCAGTTCATGGTTATTTGGTACACCCTTTTCCTAGTAATCCTGAGCAGTCATTTTGATCCTATCTAACTCTTTAAATTTGAAAAGATCACCAAGTGCTTGTCCTTTCACACTTGATTCAAAACTGAAAGAGATAGAGTCATCTTTCATTCGTTTCTCGACTCTTAAAACATGAAATGGTGAAGTTTCTAAGTTTCAATGCCATAAAATAAATCACCTGCGATCATATGCCCTGTTAGATTTTGCTTGTTGGCCATTTGATTGTGTGCCTTGAGTCTTTTTCAGCCCATGTGTTGTGTTTGATCTTTTCCTTTTGTCATCGTTGTCATAGTGGTGGAACCTTCAGTTTCGTCTACTGGTAGTCCATATACAGACGATTCATCAGAGGTCTCGCAATCCTCTGCTGAACCGCAGCAGCCCTTTGTTTCCGAGTTTCCCGACGGGGGACCGGTTCTGTCTGAGCTTCCCTTTGGAGGACCAGTTGAGTTCAATTGGCCCTTTTCCGACCCCTGGTCTGGATTGGGAGTAGGGAAACATTTCCCTCCTCTTACATAAGGTTCACCTTTTTTAGCTGTTATTATTCCTCCTAGTCCTCGTCGTCTGTTACGAGATCTAGCGGCAGGTTCAAATATGAGTGAATCCAGTCACTCTCCTAGCGAGGAAATTCCCACGTCTGGTGAAGATTACTAGTTATTCCCTGAAGTAACCTGGAAGTTATTTCCAGAAGACAACACCGAATCATCTGTTATGTCTTCACCTGGTCCCTCACTACCAGCAGGGTATAGATCCTTAGGTCAGATTATCGCCACCGCTACCTCTATGGGGGTATAAGCTCCTTCTACGAGGCCGGTTGTTCCTTCGTTGGGGATGTATCCTAGGACACCTATCACGTCATCCCCTGAGGTCACTTCTGTACCCGTTAGGCCCACTATTTGTGTGGCTGCATCTACACCTCCTGTTACAACTCAGTCCGTAAGGACCACATCGCTTCCTGAAGATGTATATATAGCTTCTACTATGCCGGAGAACATCTCTCCTGAGGAGTATCGATTGTCCCTACAACAATCAAACCCCGAGGTCGGACAATCCTCTCAAGATCCCAACCGCTCGTATTTTTCGCATTATGCATAGGATGGTACACCCGTGTACGTTTTTCCATATGAGTACAATGAGTATGGGAATCCTTTATGTTTACCTGCTCCTGAGGCTCAACTTCATGCTCAGGGTTTACCGTATAACCAGGCTGGGTAGCCTTATAACCCGTAAGGACAAAATTTTCAAGGCCAACCTTTGGGCCAACCTAGTTATCCTTATGACCCACACGGTTATCCTGCAGGCCAACAGGGGCCATTATACAATCCACAAGGACATTATTACAACCCTTCAGGTCAACTCATGCAACCTCTTCTTGGAGTCCAACCGGGGCAACCTCAAGAACTCACAGGTCAACCGGGGTACCAACCGGGGCCGGTATACGGTCTTGGGGGGCAAGTCCAACCTTCCCAACCCATGCAACCTCAGTATCCTATTGCTCCAAATGTTGCACATCAGCCAGGACCATCTTATGGTCTTGCTGCAACTCAAACCGGTTACCAGCCACCACCTGGCTCCATTCCTCCACCAGGCCAACCGGTCCATCCGGTACAACCCGGTGTTCCACCACTAGGCCAACCGGTCCATCCGGTACAACCTGGTGCTCCACAACAGCCAGGTCAACTTGTCCAACTGGCACAACCTATTTAACTGGGTCAACCTGTTCAACCAGGGAAGCCCGTTTAGCCAGGTCAGCCTGTTCAACCAAGCCAACCTCCACACTTTGTCAACCCTGCCCAACAACCGATTTACTCGATGCCATAATCGAATCAACCGGTGGATCCTAATTATCAGGCTCAGCAGGGTCCCACCTATCAGCAGCCCGGTCAACCCCAAGGCGGTTACTACCCTCATGGTCAATCTCGACCGACTTATAATCCACCCCAAGGTTCCCATTATTACACTCAACAACCCGGCTACACCTATACTCAGCAGCCAAATCCGTAGACTGCTCAAACGGGGCCGACTTACAATCAGGGTCCATACTCTAGTTATCAAGCCATGTACATTGTTACCAGCAACTGAATCTGACTGGTTATACACCCTATGCCCCCTACGGTCAGAATCGTGCCAGACAAAACCCATGGGGGCAAGGATATTCTCAACTAGCATGGAGTATAGGTACCGGTCCTTATCGAGGGTCTGGCATGTCGTCCAATCCGCAATTTCCATTCTTGGCCACCTTGGAGTTACCGAACATTTATAAATTAACCAATGATATGATTCTTCACAATCCTTATTGGCCTCCGGTTCCAACCAAGGTACCCGACGACTGCCCAAAGTTTGAAGGTAAAGCTGGTGAAGACCCCCAAGCTCATGTAATGACCTACCATCTGTGGTGTTCGTCTAATTCTTGGGTCGATGATTTAATTCATCTACGTCTCTTCCAGTGCACTCTTACCGGTGCTGCCGCTAAGTGGTATATTGAATTACCCCGGGGCATCTTTCAAGATTTCAATACTTTAGCAATGGCTTTTCTGATTCACTTTCAGTTACCGGTTCGCTATGAAGCCGTGACGCATCTCCTGACTTCATTGAAGCAGGATAAAGCCACCCACATATTCGATCATATTCATGAGTGGTGACGTTGTCGTAGGCTGATCAAGTTTGATATACCTGATCAACTACTAACTCATTGGTTCACCACGTCCTTCGTTAAAAAAATCGCACAAGATATTGCTATGGGGGCATGTGTGACTGAAGAATAGGCCATTGCGCATGCCCAATATCTTGATCTGGTATACTCTCAGTCTGGCACAATGTATGACATTTTGACCGATGCTCCACACCTGGGAACCTCTAAAGCTCCACCTACCCCAGCGGTGGATGGTGTTATTGGTTTTGTGTCTCAAAATTCTCGAAAATCTTCGAATGGGAAGCAGAAGTCCAATTCGTCCAATAATTCTGCTCTTCCCACCCCTCCAGATTCTGGAAAAACTATGGAGGTTAACGTCGTTCAGGCTAATCCTATGGAAAAAGCCTCCAAAAGGAAAACGAAGGGCAAAGGAAAATCCAAACCCGACGCCCCAAAGTCAGAGTCTTCTAAACCTCGGACTGAGGACGGTTCCCAACGTAAACCGAAGTACCCCTACCTTATTTGTGAAGGAGATCATTATACCAAATATTTTCCTAGAAGATCTGAAATTAGTCAACTTCTCAAAGGCTCTAAAGGGACTCCGGTAGTTCTTAAAGAACCGTTCCTGTCTCAGTAGACCTAGATGGTTGAACAACCATCACCATCTGCACCATTTGGGTCCCAGGTCTTTATGATGAATGGTGCTGCACCTGTTTCAATTGCTACGCGTTTGAAGGATTATGCTGGACTGCGTCAGGCAGCTGGAAAGGAAGTTGTGGATAGCCCACCTCCTCCACCTGTCTCTGGTTCTTTGGAAATTGAGAAACCTACTGCTGAACCTGTTGTGAGGCCACCTTCTAAAGGTATTCTACGAAGGTCTTCCTACAATCCAAACGCCCGTGCCGCTTAGCACTACAATATTGTTGAGGATTTGGCACAGGTGTCTTCTGTTATGTCTGCATTGGAAGTCCTTCAAAGTTTCCCTTCGCAACGGAAAGCTTTGTTGTCTGCAATCGGTGGAAGCGATCCCGCCGATTCTAGTCTTCTCACCTTCGACTTAGAAAATTTTACCCCCCAACTTCTGCATCAAATTGCTCTCGTTATTCAAGTTGGGTTCAACGGTCTTAACATCCATAGGGCCATTGTAGATGAAGGTGCTTCTACTTCTATCATTTCATCCACTTTTTGGAAGGCCATTGGCTCTCCGGCTCTCTCATCGTCTCCCAATGCCTTAGAGGCATTCAATGGTCGGGAATCCAAACCCCTGGGTGTTCTCGAGAGTTTTTCGATTACGTTACAGGGGAAGACAATCAACATAGAAGTAGAAGTGGTTGACGCTAAGCTTAACTACAATCTGCTTCTCAGCCATAGTTGGACTCATGCCATGCTATGCGTGCCATCCACCCTCTTCTGACTTCTTAAGTTTCCTCACGAGGGAAAAATTGTTACTGTGGATCAACTGTCTTTCTTCACCTCCACCTCTGAGAACAACGTTCCTTACGTGGATAAGATCCCCAATCCCCCTGACAGTGTAGGACCCGGTCTCTTCAAGGACCCCATCCTCATGGGTATTTTTCCCGCGCCACCACCACACACCGTTCAAGTTAATATGGTCTCTAGGTCTGACGACCCATGGATCATCTCTTCACCTGAACAGGTGACTGATTTTGGAGAATCAATGCCCCCAACTCCAGTAGAGATTAATTACTATGAAATCATCGCCGCATCTGATCCTCTTCCTTCTCAACATGCTCCTTCAAGCATGGCTTTAGATATCTATTCTCAATCCCCCTGGCTCGGCGAGGCCAACTCGCTTGATCCTCTTAAAGAGACTTTCCCTTCTGACGAAGCCATTGTTGAAACAATGTATATTGAGGAGCTGCCTTGGAGCGATGGACATCATCGTTCCTCCTTCATGCCCAGCCTGGGGGAAATATCCGATTGTCTAGAGCGTGATGTATCTGATCATCTCTCTCTTGAGCCTCCTCCTTTGAGCTCACTGGAGCACAGTTCCCCTTCTTGTGCCAACCTCCTAAAACAATGAAACAAGTTGCTACGAGGACAGTTCCTTTAAGTGTGTCAACCTCGTTAAAATAATGAAACATGAGCCTGTTCAATTCGAGTTTTGTTAGATTTAGATCAAATCTCTTATTTTTTGAACCTTCACTCCATTTTTCTATGGACTGAAGCTTGGGGGGCATGTACCTCGAATTGAGACAACATGCTGGGGGGCATGCCCGCCTTCCTCATTTCAAGCTTAGTTTCTGTTTTAAGCTTGCAAAAAATAAAACTCATTTTCAAGCATAGTTTGCATATGTGTGTCCATGTGTGCTTTTAAGCTTGCATAAAAATGAAATGTGTGATTAAATGCATTGTGTGAACTTTTTCATTGGGTCGTTTGTTATGCAACTGATGCATTAATATAAAATTGTATTAGACATTTCCATAGCATATAAAAACATCATCATATGTGAAAAGATCCATCCAGAAATAGGTATATATATATGTGTGTGTGTGTGTGTGTGTCGAAATGTTTACATAGTGTGCATCACATAAAATCAAAAATATACATGTTCGTCTTAATACATCCGGAGACAACATGTCTCTCAAAAAATATGCAGAAGAAGCCTTAGATGTCCAATCTGCATGGTGCTCATGATAACAAGTCACCGCACGCACTAAGTGTCTCAGTAGTCGATGGAGGCGGCTAGGCACCCCCATAGTCTGTCTCTAGTATGCTAGTGGAACATCTGCTAGCCGTGCATAGTCCGGGATCCCCGAGGCAATGCCCTCCAAGTTCTGGATCAGTTTGCCACCTTTGCCACCCTCATCTTGAGCGTCATGAATAGCATGGGTTCTCCGTGCAATGGGCGACATGCCTATGGGCCTCTCTGGCCGACATCTGCATACACATAAAACTATTATTAGAACGGACGTGTATTACCAAAAAAAATCATAAATGCATAAAAAATCAAAAAGAGTGGCATGCCCAACTCCTCATCCCAATCCTCCCCCTCTGGGAGCGGAAGATCGGGATCTCCGGTGAAATCGGTCCCAGCATAGGGCCAATCTTCGACCACGATCAGCTGTCACTGTAACCACCCAAAGAACTCGGGTCTCCAAGACATCTGTTGACCTCCTCCTGACCTAGGAATAAGTGCTGCCCAGCGAGCCATCCTTGGCTCTCTTGGTACCGCCTCAGCAACTATGGCCCCTTAGCCCTGGAAAATAGGTAGTCGTTCCAGGATGAATGACACCAAAATGGAATCGTAGCCAAACTGATTTAGTTTGACTTGCTTGCATCTTGTCAGTTACCTCTTGATATTTATCGTCACTGCAGTAGCCCAATCGAACAATGTGAGGTTCATACACTCAGAGGCTAGTATGAGTTGGGCTTTGGTCGCTTCATGCGGTGACTGTGATCCTACAGCCCGCGTAATGGTGTGTAGCACTACTCTGAGTGCTAGATCACAGACAGTGTGGATGTCCACCTTCCCGCTTCCCGATCCAGTTCGTGCCCCTAAGCACACCCTCGCCATTACTTGTGCCATATTTTCCCCGGAAGGTCTGCTACCTGTCAAAATGGGTACTGGGCCTCTACGCGACAACCCGCTGATAAAATACACGTCGGAAACCTCAATTTCCAACACTTGGTCCCGAAGTTTAAAAAGTTCCTCATTTTCGTCCCATATGCTGACCAAGTATTGTAGTAGCTCAGTTTGAGCTCGTAAGCATGGAGTAAGAAAGAATTTTTTGAGTCCACAATTCCTTAGTGCATTCATAAAGGCTTCATTCTCCATAACCATTTCATCTTCCTCCCCATTTTCTCTCTCCTTCCATTCGATAACCATTGTGCTTGCATATCTGCATCAACACAATAAAAAATGATTTTTTAGATCTCTGGTGCATTTGAAAATCCACATGGGTAGCTCACATTTCAAAAATTCTAAGCGTAAAATTGAGTTGCACTATTGGCGCGGGTCCGTGCCCGATACCCATGCCAATGGAGCGGGCCCTAATATTTTAAAAGGGGACCTCAAGAAGTCTAATGCACAATGAAAATTCATAAAAATGGATTAAAACGGAGCTCAAGGGAACACCTTTTACCTGGAACAAACGAGGAGCTGAATGACGTCCCGGATCAGTCGCAATCACCACTGCAAGCTTGCACACAAACAAACCACTATTGCTCTCCAAGTAAGGTAAAAAGTAAAAGTAATTTTGTTTTACCATTTGAAGCCTATTTATAACTTTTTAAGTCAAAATTTAGGTTTTAAATGTAATTTTTCTCAGTATTTTAATATATTTTGTCGAAAATGGATTTTACACTTTTATGTGCAGCGATAGGTTTTTACGCGACTTGGGCAGTGATATAAGTTGTATTTTATACTTTTTCGGACTCGGTAAAAACACGAAAAATTCATTTTGGAGTCATATTTCAACTCTTTTCTGACTCTCTAAACATGAAAAGATTTCCGAGTCACTTGTCGTTTCGATCTCATTAAAGTGGACACGAAACAACATCTACCCAGTATACATTTACCCCTTTTTCGGGCTGGGATAGATTATTTATGAAAAAGGAATACCCTAGCCTATCACGACTAGGAGGTTTTCTCAGATATTGTTTTCTACCTTTTCAGATCTGAGGAACTATTTACGAAAAGGGATCGTTGGAGTTTACTTTTCCGCAGTCTTTTCAAACTCTCTAAAAATGAAAAGACATCGAGTTCTTCCTTTGTCAGACTCGTTAAACCCTGATGACATTGGGTTCAGTCGTAATGACGATATTCGAGTTCCTCCTTCCTAGGGCTTGTTAAATGTACTAGGATGGACTTATATGGTAAGCATATGGTATCCTCTTCAAGCTTGTGTAAAAATAAAGAGGTACTCGCCAAAAATGGTGGGGAAAATGGAACCAGCATCATTGTCGTGTCAACAGTATGTCGCTCTTGAACATGGCACTTGTCTGCATTCATGTCGGGTTGGGAACATCTGATCTCGTTTTTTCTCACTTGCCTCCGTGGGTTTGGGTGATCCCTTTTGACCTCTCATCTGCTCTTTGCCTCGTCGTCATGACCTTTGATCTTCTGATGTCAAATACTGCCAAATCCACTTTCGTGCCATTTATATGTTCAAGAGAAGTTGACCTCTGCAAATTTCAACCTTCCTGTGATTCTCATCTAATCCTGATTCACAAAGACATTATGTTCCTTTGTCTCACGTTGATGATGTGGGAAACACTATGGCCCACCTTCGATCAAGATCACTTCCTGTCGACTTCAGCTCATTATCCAGGAAGATGATCTAGAGACTCCCTTCTGGTACCTTGGAGCCTGCATGCCTCAATGATAGGTTCTTCACGTTCGACGTGAGGTTTTCATCGTTGACCTCCGATCGAGTGATTCTACGGGTGTTCGACACCAGCTCATTGATTCGCATGGCGTAGATTGTACCTATAGTACCTTGAGGACCATTTTCATTAATGGTGGTACCTCTCATGTCTGTTAACAACTTCCATCATTGGCTGCTAATCAGACGATGTTCTTGCATGTTCGACTTTAGTTCACTCATTCGCATGCTTGAACTTGTACTTTGTTCGGGTCGAGATGGAGTGCAAGACCCTCAATTTTGTCTGTTAGAATCCAGGCTGCAATTTTGTGGATTATTATGCTACATGACTCATTCATTGGATGGCTGCGACCATACCTGAGTCTATTTTTCGATCCTCACTGGATGGCTGTGACCATACCTTGGATCCGGATTATTGTATACTCTGTTATGGATGGTTGCACCCATACCACATATATATCATTTATTTGAGATATCAGTTGTACTTCTCTATGCAGGCTTGCCGACGGCAGTGTTTTCAGTTGGATACGTTCTCGTAAATCATTTCACCCCTCTCTCTCTTTCGGGCCTCATGCTTTAGGGGGCATCTGTTACACAGCAATTTGTCACCGTCCCTGCAATTCCCCGTCCCACACATTAGAGGGCTCTTTTCGTGACCTGTGAGCAGTGACATAACTTGAAAACACTTTCATGGAATTCCCCTGAACATGTATTTTCAGTGCCTTGAAGACAAATCCTTGTGAAAAACCCTAAAAATAACCTTTTTTTCATTGGTGCGAGTACACAGTTCAGCCCTCGCGCCAAGGGGGCAAATCCTCCAAAGAGGGCGCGCCAATTGGTGCTCTGTCTTAGAGCCGCACCTGTGCCAGGCTTAATAAAGGGTGTTTTTTAAAAATAAATGGCGGAAGATTGACTCCAATCAATTCCTAAATTGGTCTCTAAATTGATTTGGGTGGTTGGCTTCGAATCTCCATGTAGAGGAAGTAGTTTTCAACCTCTCATGGAAGCTTCCTTGAGGATAGGGCCAATCCCATAATTTTAGGGATCCCAACTCCTCTTCCACCATCTATATAATCTTGCCATTTCCCTTTGCATGCTAATCTCCAAGACCCTTCATAGCCAAAAGAATGCTACAACAGCTTTGATAGTCCTCATAGTGCCAAATCCATAGCAAGGAGATTGACGATCGAAGAGAGAGGCTTGTCCCCATTCCCGACAAGCTTTACCGAGACGTATTCCACTGATGACCCGCTGAAGGAAGGTTCAGCGTTAGAGCTAGGTTTTATTTTCCTTTGTTGAATTAATGATAAGCGACTATTGGTTATGGTTCCACTCGTATTGTTCATTATGATCATGAGTTGTGTCTTCTCTAACTGATACATAATTGCATATATATCGGGTTTTACGGTTGTGTTTGTTGTGCTTCTCGTGTGTGCAGGTGTTCGATCGTAGCAAGTGAGAGGATTGTGATCTGCTGCAGCGAGGAAATGGGAGCATCATCTCCTCTACAAACGATAGCGTTGGACTTGAGGTAGGCCTTCTTCGTGATTTGGTTTATTGCAGTTAGGAACTTGCGCCATAGCATGTTTTGATTGTTGCTAGACCCGGTCTGGGCTACTAGGGATCACCTCTGTCCGCAGAGGGGATTTACCTCTATAACGGACGTTTTCTTTTGGAATTTTTTCTATTTTCTGCCTTCGAGTTTGCTTGTGTCTTAACTGGCTCTTTCTTGCACTTACAGGTCGAAATCACCAGGGGTTTTTTCATCATTTGCTTCAATCCATTCTTCGAAGGTGAGCTATATGTTCCTTTTTCAATTTCTCTGCATTTTTATGAATTTCTAATGTCTTCGCTCCTTGTGAGCAGACCCTTGTTGATTTGCGACCAAACCTTCTCTTCTTCTCGATGTTTCTACTTTCTGGTAAGTTTAACCAAAAAAACCCTCTCTTTTTCACTCACTCAAACTTCAATTCTCTGTTAAAAATCACTTCCGGGCATTAACTCTCGAATTCTTATCTTTCACAGGTGTACCATTTTTTTCGTCTTCGATTTTTTGTCTCCACTATTATCGACCCCCAAAAAAAGGGTAGGTTCGTTTCTCTTGTGTATCGCTGGTAGTTTATTATTTGTTAAGTTGTGAAATTTGCGCTTCTGTCCTCACTTCTTTTTGTGGTTTCCACTGTTAGTCGGCCTATGCGCAAGTATTTTCCTAGGTAGATAGATTAGGGCTTTATAAACGAGTTACACCGTCAATTCGTAGTCCAGTTCTGTTGGTTACTTGCTATTTTTCCTACAAGATACGAAGGTTGTTTGTACAGGGTTTTAAACCCAGACCATAGACTGTAATATGTAATATTTTTTTTTAAAGTTCTACGGGACTCGTCAAAAGAAATAGATTTGTTTTATAAACAGTGGAATTTTAAATTCGGTTTATATAAATTGTGAATACTTGGGGTTCTTTTACAACGCCTCGTGGTTTGTGAAATCTTCTTGTCTTGGACTCTCCTATAGATATATGCTTCAGTTTTTTCAAATGCTATAATCACTCCTGTTTTTGCATATGAATTTACTTATGTTTGCCTTTTTAACAGTTTTTCATTTGTTCAATTTATCATACAAGAAGATTTAAACAATAGACAGGAAGGATAAACCAGTATTGTCTGCATAAAACAATTAGCAGATTTTTTATTTTGTAAAATCTCTTGATTCGTGTTATTTTCCTTCTCTCTCTCTTACTATGATGGAAATCAACCTTTACAAAATGTATTTTTGTTTCTTTTGTACCACTGTGTGAAATAGTTTTCGTTTTGAAACTGCCAACAGTTACATTATTGATTTTTGTTCTTTTAATCTAGGAATGCATTTTAAAAATAAACTAAAAGAAACTGTTAAGTGAAACTACAAAACGTAAATGAATATTAGGACCTAATGATGGAATTCCTAAAATAAAAACCCAGGTGCAATGACCTGTCAACTAATCAACTGTAACCTTTAAGACAAACACCTGTTTTTCTGTTTACCCTGAGTTGGATGCTCCTGCATCAGGCTCCCGGGGTAACAAAAATTCATGGCTTTGTTCCATGATTTATTCAACAAAATAGCCTGCTCGTTGTATTTTTACTGCGTCAAGCCATGAAATGTCCTCAATGGGACAGTTCTTCCACTTGACAAGGTACTGTAAGTACTCTTTCCTGCGAGTGTGCTTGGCTACCTGGGTTTCGAGAATGCTCTCGATCTCAAGGGGCTGAGCCGTAGGTATTTGCCTCATCCAAGAACCACTTTCAAACTGGGTGTCCCGTTCTGGCCATGCTTCTTTGTCATCTTCAGGACTGGCAGTATATGGAAATAGATCCACCACATTGAAGATGGGCAATATGCCTATTCCTGATGGCGTTGTAATTCATAAGCATTGGTAGAAAATTTATGAAGAATTTTACAAGGGCCAATCTTCTTAAACATCAGCTTGTTATATTCGCCCTTAGGAAAACGTTCTTTGCATAAATGTGCAAGAACTTTGTCCCCTACATTAAACTAAAATTCCTGCCTCTTTAAATCTTCTTGCTGCTTGTATTTTTTACTGTTGTCTTGTAATTTCAACTTCACTTGCTCATGTAAGTCACTCATTGCCTGGGCGAAATCTTCCCCGTCAACACTCCTCCTTTCCAACTTTCCCAAATCTCACAGTTCATGCACTCCACGAGGATGCATGCAATACAGAACCTGAAAGGGATTGTATCTCGTGTTTCGATTTGGTGATTCATTATAAGCAAATTCCGCCTGAGGAAGTACACGATCCCACATCCATGAATTTTCACCAATCAAACTCCGTAGAAGGTTTCCCAAGCTCCTGTTCACCACCTCTGTTTGCCCATCATTCTATGGGTGATATGAGGAGTTGAAATTAAACTGAGTGTCCAAATTTTTCCACAAGGTACGCCAAAAATGACCTGTGAATTTCACATCCCTGTCAGAAATAATGGACCTTGGTAGACGATGCAATCTAACAATCTCTGTGAAAAACAAGTGTGCTACATGAGTGGCATCACTGGTTTTTCAACAAGGAATGAAATGTGTCATTTTAGAAAACCTGTCTACTACCATCATCATCGAGTCAAAACCTCGCTGCGTCCTTGGAAAACCCAAGACAAAGTCCAAGCTGAATGAGTCCCATGGTCTACTTGGAATTGGCAGTGGCATATAAAGTCCTGCATTTTGGCTGCGTCCCTTCGCCAATTGGCACACTTTACATCTAGTCACACATCGCTGCATGTATCGGCGCATCTTTGACCAGTAATAAAAATGTCTGAGTTGTACCAAAGTCTTTTCTATGCCGAAATGTCTGGCTAGACCTCCACTGTGCTTCTCTCAAATAATGTTCTCTCTCATCGAACAGTCGGGAATACATAATTGTCCTCTTCTAAATAACAACCCTTCCTGCAAATTATAGTCTAGCCATGGACTATTGTTCCTCAATAAAGGATTTTGACAAGCTTCATAAGCTTCTTTAAAATCTGCATCTGTTTGATACAAGTCTTTCAAATTTTCAAAACCCAGCACTTGTATCGTACTCTCCTGTAAGAGAAAATCTCTTCTTCTTAACGCATTTTCCACCTTGTTGGCCTGTCCACTAATGTGTTTCAACACAAACGTGAAACTCTGCAAATACTCAACCCATTCTGCATGCTTATGGTTTATTTTGTGTGGTGCATAATATACAGTAATGCAGAATTATGAGAAAATAAAACAAATTCGTTACCTAATAAATAGTGTCTCCAATGATTCAGTGCTTGGACAAAAACATAAAATTATTTATCATAGGATGAGTACTTTTTCCTACTTTCATTCAACTTTTCACTGAAATAAGTGACCAGTTTATCCTCTTGGTTAAGTACTACCCCGATGGCTGTACCACTAACATCACAACGAACTTGGAATAGTTTGTTAAAATCAGGCAACCTCAAAATCGGTCTCTCAGTGTTCTTCCTTTTCAAAATCTAAAAACTTCTCTTTGCTGCTTCAGTCCAACAGAAAGGTTGATTTTCCTTCTTTATTATTTCCAACATAGGTGCGCAGATTCCACTAAAATCTATCATAAATTTACGACAAAAACTTGCCAACCTATGAGAACTACGAACCTCAAACAGGTTATTTGGGGATGGCTAGCTAACAATAGCTGCAACATTTTGTGGGTCTATCTTCAGTTCATTCTCTGCAATAAAAAAACCCAAGTAGACCAATTCCTTCTGGAAAAAAGTACATTTTTTCAGATTTATCAGTAGCTTATTCTGTTGCAATTTCTCCATAACACTTTGAACATGTCCAAAGTGTTCCTCCTTAGTCTTGCTGAAAATTAATATATCGTCAAGATAGACAATCACAAACTTCCCAATGAACTCTTTCAGCACTTCGTTCATGAAGCGCATAAAATTACTAGGGGCATTACTCAAACCGAATGGCATTACCAGCCACTCATACAGTCCTTCATTTTTTCTTGAAAGTTGTTTTCCATTCATCCCCTTCTTGAATTCGAATCTGGTGGTAACCACTCTTCAGATCAATCTTTGAGAAGTATGCTTCTCCACTCAAGCAGTCCATCATGTCATCCATTCGTGGCAATGGGAATCTGTATCTAATAGTAATTTTATTAATAGCTCTTGAATCTATTCACATCTGCCATTCTCCACCTTTCTTAGGAGCTAAAACTGTTGGAACTGCACAGGGGCTCAAACTTTCCCTTATCAACCCTTTATCTAATAGTTCCTGTACCTGCTTCCTGATTTATTGATTGTCCTTAGGACTCATTCGGTATGCTACATTGTTTGGTAGACTAGCTCCAAGTATAAAATCTATGTGATGACTGATACTTCTCTTAGGTGGCAATTCATCTGATAAATCATCCACTATAATGTCACTAAAATCTTGTAACATGTCTTGGATTTCTTCAGGTAGATATGTAATTTTAGTATGCAATATCACTGTTTTTGGCCTCCTTACAACAGCATATTTGATTTCATTTTCCTCGATCTGATTTAGAAATTGCTTTCCCCCCACCAATAATGTTTTGACTCCGCTGGTTTCTGCTGTCTCTTCTTCCTTGATGGGTACAAGCGTACGCTTAATCCCATCCTTAAAAAACTTGTAACAATTTGTCTTCCCATCGTGCACCACTTTTCTGTCATATTTCCATGGTCTCCCTAACAGTATATGACACACGTCCATAGGCATAATATCACAAATAACTTTATCCTTATATCTGCCAATATGGAACTCAACTTCACATTTCTCATCAACTAACAGTTTATGCCCTTTATGTAACCATGACACCTTGTAAGGAGTGGGGTGTTTTAGTCTCTTCAACCCCAATTTCTCCACCATTTATGTGGCTACTAAATTATCTGTACTCCCACTGTCAATTATCAGTTTGCAGCATTTTCCATGTAATTTGAAAACTGTCTGGAATAATGCTTTTATCTAAGTCAGTTCAGATTCCTCTTTTGCTGGTTTCAGCAATAATTTATTCAATACTAAGGCCTGCCCTGCCTCTGGTACATTCTCTACCTCTTGGGGTGGTGCCTCTGCTTCCTCCATCTGGGTAGCATATGTTCCTCTTCCTCCTGTTTGTTCACCTTCAGGACATTAAAAAGACTTGTGCCCCCATTTATGGCACCTATAACATTGGATAGCAACTCCTTTGCCTCTTCCATTACCTCTTCCACGTTGGTATGGCCTTCCCCCTCTAGTGTTATTATCTTTTTCTTTTGTTCCTGGAGTCTTTAAACTGCTGCCTTCATCACTGGGATTGGCATCTCTACCTCTACCATAGGCCTGTCCTTTCCCTCTACTAGATCCTCCTCCTCTTCTGGCATTTTGCTTCCTGTTTATTTTCTCCTCTGCTTTTAAGGCACTCTGATATGCCTCATCTATAGTTCTAGGTGAAAGAATACTTATTTCATCTAGTATTTCCCACCTTAATCCATTCACAAACCTCGTTGTCTTTTTAGGGGTGTCTTCTATATAACTAGCTCTCAGATTTACTCTATAGAATTCTTCAGTATATTCTTTTACAGTCAACCCATTTTGTTGCAAATTTTGTATCTACCTGTATATAGAAATCTGGTAATCTTTGGGTAATAATTTACCCTTCAGTTTAGCCTCCATCCTAGTCCATTTTTTTATAGGTTGCTTGTTCAACATTTTCCTCTCTGCCTGGACACTATCCCACCATAAGGACGCATGTCCTTTCAACTTGGTAGAAGCGAATTTAACCCTCTTATCTTCGTTGATCTCCTCATAGTAAAAATATTTATTTATCTCACTGAGCCAATCCAGTAGCACCTCTGTTGATAAATTTCCATTATAAGTCAAAAGCTCATGATTTGGCTTACTATTTGATAACAATATTGACCTCAACATTCTGAGTTCAGGTCCTTCTCCATCTGATCCATCTGTTGTCTCTGCAGCTTCTTCATCATTGTCATCTCCTCCCTCAAGATCTCTTCTTCTTCCTACCTCTACAGCTGCCAAACGAGCATTCAATATTTGAATCTCTTCTCGCAATCCTTCATCTGCTACTCTTCAGATAGCTCTTCCTCGACCTTGTCGACCAACTTCCATTTCTTCTAACACACAGCCTACTCTAATACCAAAATTGATGGGGCCCAACCCTCCTAGAGTCTTGCACTCAAAACTTTTTGATTTAAACGTATGAATAAAACCTTAATATAATTTATGTATCGATATTTCAATGTTACAATGGTTATGGTATCGTATCATACATTTACAAATTCGATAAATTAAGAATTTAATAATTCAACTGTTGTATGATACGTTATAGATTGGTTTTTATTTGCAATCACTGCCTATTAATTTCACTCATCCTTGCGAGTTGACTTGAAGTAGACACCTGTCCTACTCCTCGTTTTGTGTTCTCCCACGTTATCCAAACCCTACTCTACTCAGTTGGAATTCACTTTCATTTGCTCGAGGGTTTCTTCTATGTTTGGCTCCACCGTTATGGAACTCTGTTGATTCTTTTCTTTCTGCTACCATGGCAAGGTTTTTCCGAAACCTTCGTGGCTTTTCAACAGAACTTCAGCAGTGGTGTTTTTATGGTTGTTTCTTTTATTCGTTTCGTCCATAGAAATTTCCTTCTGGCATTGTTTCTATCTTCTGCCTCCGAGTTTGCTTGTGTCTTAACTGGTTCTTTCTTGCACTTACAGGTCGAAATCACCCGTGGTTTTCTCGGTGTTTGCTTCAGCTCAATCCATTTTTCGAAGGTGAGCTATCTGTTCCTTTTTCAATTTCTCTACATTTTTATGAATTTCTAATGTCTTCGCTCCTTGTGAGCAGACCCTTGTTAATTTGCGACCGAACCTTCTCTTCTGCTTGGCGTTTCTACTTTCTGGTAAGTTTAACTAAACAAACCCTCTCGTTTTCACTCACTCAAACTTCAATTCTCTGTTAGAAGTCAGTTCTGGGCATTAACTCTCTAATTCTTGTCTTTTGCAGGTGTTGCAGTTTGTCCGTCTTCGATTTTTCGTCTCCACTGTTATCGACCCCCAAAAAAGGGGTAGATTTTTTTCTCTTGTGTATCACTGGTAGTTTGTAATTTGTTAAGTTGTTAAATTTGGGCTTCTGTCCTCACTTCTTGTTGTGGTTTCCACTGTTAGTCAGCCTGTGTGCAAGTCTTTTCCTGGGTAGATAGATTAGGGCTTTATAAGCAAGTTACAACATCAATTCGTAGTCCAGTTCTGTTGGTTACTTACTAGTTTGTCTTCAAGATACGAAGGTTATTTGTACAGGGTTTTAAACCCAGACCATAGACTATAATATGTAATATTTTTTTTAAAGTTCTACAGGACTCGTCAACAGAAATAGATTTTTTTTCTAAACAGTGGAATTTTAAATTCGGTTTATATAAATTGTGAATACCTGGGGTTCTTTTACAATGCCTGCTGGTTCGTGAAATCTTCTTGTCTTAGACTCTCTTGTAGATATATGCTTCAGTTTTTTCAAATTCTATAATCACTCCTGTGTCTACATATGAATTTACTTCTATTCACCTTTTTGACAGTTTCGCATTTGTTCAATTTATCATACAGGAAGATTTAAACAATAGACGGGAAAGATAAAATAGTATTGTCTGCAGAAAACAATTCACAGATGTTTTCTTTTGTAAAATCTCCTAATTTGTGTTATTTGCCTTCTCTCTCTCTTACTATGATGGAAATAAACCTTTACAGAATGTATTTTTCTTTCTTTTGTACTACTGTGTGAAACATTTTTCGTTTTGAAACTGCCAACAGTTACATTGTTGATTTTTGTTCTTTTAATCTAGGAATGCATTTTAAAAATAAAATAAAAGAAACTGTTAAGTGAAACTACAAAACGTAAATGACTATTAGGCCCAAATGATGGAATTCCTAAAATAAAATAAAATAAAATAAAAACCCAGGTGCAATGACCTGTCAACTAATCAACTGTAACATGTAAGACAAACACTTGTTTTTCTGTTTACCCTGAGTTGGACGAATATGGAGAGGCATGATTTGATCCCCTGACCTCTCCTCCAACAATTAACCTTAATTACCACTACACCAATGGTGCATCATGGTAAACTCCACCACGTAAACATTACTTAAACTCGAATTCTCATTTGCAAGGGGGAGAACAGAGGCAGAACAGAACGAGATAGAGGAGCCTGAGAATGGAACAGAGAATGGGGTGTCGTACAGTGGAACCATGACACAGTTATAGGAGGTAGAATGATGGAACGCAGTTAGAGACAAAGAATATTCCTTTCATGCCCACGATTCTTTGGTAGGTAAAATTTATCTTTGTCAAAATGCATTCAATTTTACAGCCATTTTTCTCAGATTTTTGCAGGGAATCCAATGGCCAGGTCGGATTCACCTTTTGAGTAGCGGATTTGCAGATTCCCAACGAAAGAGAATCTTTGAGAATCTTGAGATAGTCTCAAAGATTCCTTAGAGGCTGAAATTTTCTAGAGTCAAAATGAGGTCAACTTTATACTCATTATTCTCATAATTTCACAAGGATCTCATTGGTGAGGTCAGAATCTTGTTTGAATTGCAGATTTCCAACCAGCTATGGAGCAACATATTTCAGGAATTTAGGTAGAATCTAAAAGATTCCCTACAGCCCAGATTTCGACAGTGTCGAAATTCAGAAAATCGACAGTCGATCCTACACCTCTCGGTGACACAAATCCAGTGGTGCAATAATATTTTCCTTATGAGCCATATATTTTTTGACTATTTTCTAGATTGAAGTAACGGTGTCAGACTTTAGATTGTGGGAAGTCAATTTCATATCATTCGACTCCACGATTTCAATGGTGCATTCAGATCCAGCAACTAAGCAGCCTATTCTTCAGCCAGTATTTGAGTTGAAGTATATGCAGTGTTGTTTCCATGTACTTCACTGATTATTGTCATGAGGTGTTTCATGTCATGTCGATTTGTACTTGATGTATGATGTAGAATCTTGATGTTTATGTCATGTGATATGTATTCATCATGGATGGTAATTTATGTTCTGAGATCCCTTTGTTGCCTTCATGGAGGGATACTCTTTGTCACCAAGTGTGAGGTTGTCCTGCAAATAGGAGGCTTGTTATGAGTGAGAGCTCCTTGTAGGGATATGTCTCGTGGAGAGAATTTTACACTCATGTTAGGGCAACATTTCCTTGTATGACAGGTAAAAAATGTCCATGTACATCATCACATTTTCTAGCACCAAATGAAGCAACCAAAACCATTGAGACATCGAGGACTAGAGACGTAGTCCACACTAGATGAACTCCATTATTAAACGTCTTGCGTTTTGGTGTGTAATTGTTGACATGTTTTCCTCTTAATTATATTTGTATATGTGTCCATTAATGCTTTGATAAAATGAAATTCTAATACATGAGAGAAGTAAAATATCATGGGTAAATCCGGTAGCTAATGGACCCAGATCATAGTGTCATGCACTACTTTATCTTTTGTTGTTGATTTTTCCATTATCATGTTTTATTGACAACTTGTGATTCAATAAGCATCATGGCATCACTAGACTATTTTCTTCATGTGTAGCGGTGCACATGTCTTTGTTGCTATAATTAATTCATGACACCAATTTTTGAGAGAAAGTAAGAGTTCCCATAGATTCTTCCACTTATTTTCTTCACTACAATTTCAAGCTTCCTTGAATGCATACAATGATAAGTTCATTCTCCTTGGTCTCCTCCTCCTACAAATAGTTTTAATTCACATGCAATGCCAAATATTCTTGCATTCTTGCTTGAATTTTCTCTTCTTCCTCTTCTTCTTCAAGGATGCAATCAACATCATGTTCATCATCTTCAAGTATCTTCATATTAGTATTTATATCTTATTTTGCTTAAATTATTTTTAAATTAAGTGGGCTATCATTAATTTCCCTTCAATGTCAATACCTTCACCTCTTTTTTATGTGCATAGTATTCCTCTCTTGCTACCTTATGGTGAGCTACTCCTTCCATTCCTTCTCATTTTGATAAACTAGTATCCTAGCTTTCATTCTTATAAAGTTTTTTTCCAACAAATCCATTTTTGCTCATATATCCTTTGCACTTCCCCTTTAATCTTCTTTCTTTGAGAATTATCATTTTCGCCAATGATATCTATGCTTATTTATAGTTTCATACAAAAATTCACAATGTAATGTTGTAATATTTCCTTCTTAACTTTGCAACATTCCTAGTACAGAGTTATTCTCATCATAAAAATTCAAACAATTTTACCTAACAACTTCTTTGTTAGAATTTTACCCTCTAAGATAAAATTTCTACTCAAAAGTGTTCTCTATTAC
Source organism: Pinus albicaulis (assembly GCA_034641835.2). Taxonomy (NCBI): domain Eukaryota; kingdom Viridiplantae; phylum Streptophyta; class Pinopsida; order Pinales; family Pinaceae; genus Pinus; species Pinus albicaulis. The sequence continues at coordinate 12,393,180 of CM076583.1, read as the reverse complement.
ATTTACTCTTCCAAATAGGTTGATTTTGGATTTGTTCCTTTACCTCCATTTCCTACTATGTTTATGGATCCCCTTCACTATATGATCTTAATGTTTCAACAACATCTACTCAAGTTCCTATTGGAATTATTCTTCTCCCCTCCACAATGCTACATGGTGATCTACTAAAGTTGTTTCATACATACAACATCTACATAATTTTCCTTCTTGTTGAAGTCACAATTCAAAAGGAATCCCTCTTGGTATTATACGAAATGGTGTAGGATGGGATAGAGTGACCTCAATTGCCTATGAAACTCTCCCACTTAGAAACACTTGACTCTACAATTCTCCACATGTAGCATTATTGATAAGTAAATTTAAACAGGCATGCACACATTAAAGAAAGAAAATATAGATTATTTTATATTTGGAAATCAACTTACATGCATTAAGCCTCCATGAAATCTTTATTACTACAACAACAAGGTGAAAGCCCTTCCCACAAAATCTATATTGATCTAAGTCCTAGTGTGAACTTCCAAAATCTATATTGATCTAAGTCCTAGTGTGAACTTCCAAAACTAAATTGAAAAATATTCTCTTTTCAAGACTTAACAATTTATCAAAACACTAAATTCTTTGTTAACTTAAGGCCTCAATATATTTGTTTTCCGCATTCCTAATCGACCATAGCAACTATAAATTATTGTGCTTTCTCCTTACACCAATCTTAAGATTTATAAACTCATTATAATACTCAATGTCTCAAATTATAAAGTTGACCTTCCTTGTCTTTTGTGTCTTTATTTTTTCTTCCGGTTCATGTTGTTCAATCCAACTACTTCCTCATTATAATAATTTTTTTGAAAATAATAAATTTACCATAATTCATATATTCCTCCACGTCTTTTTTGTTTTGAATAAATTTAAAAAAAAAAATTATACCAACACTATACCACCTTATTTTAAAGCTTTCCATCACACATTTCTTATCCCATGGGAGTCATTTTTCCTTGGATGTATAGTGGTCTTTAATTCTTATTTTTATTTTGGAGAATTTCAGTTTAGTTATTATTTAGTAAATGGTAGGGATTTAACCTTCATTTCTAAAATATTCTTAGTAGTATACACAAATCAAAGGTTGAGATTTATCTCAAGTAGTTATTCTCTTTTTCTCCTTTTAATTAAATGTAATATGAATAAGTGTCATAGAAAGTGAGTTGTGGTTTTTTGGGCATGTGGTATTGATAAACCATGATATTGGCCCATGGTATTGTAACAAAATCTATTTACATATTAAGAATCTCCATGGTAAAGTAACACTAAATATCCATATTTAAGAATTTCGTTCTATATTTTTAAATATATATGTGTTTAACTTATACAATAATATTAATAATAATAAAGTTATAATTTGGTTACTTCATGATTTTTAAATTTTAGAAACTTGTTATCAAGAGTTTAATTTATATAACTGCACTATTTTAATTTGTTCTCAATTTAAATTTATACAACACTTACTTTTTCAAAGATCTTGGTTACTTGGTTCCATGCTAGGTTTGTATACCCCTATTTTTTTTAGATTTTTAAATAAATAAGACACGATAATGGTTGAATTTAGAAATTTATATGACTTAAATTGTAATATAAAAACATTTCAACAAAAATGAAGTTTAAAAATATATTTATTTATTTTAATGAAAATTATCAATTTTATAAATAAAAAGAAATTTTTAGTATCTAAACTTTACAAATAGGTTAATTTAATTGTCTTTACTTTTATGAAAGAATTTGTTTATCAATTACCATTTTATTTTCCTTTAAATGATTAACCAATTTTTTTTTGTGTACATATATATATATATAATGCCTGTTAAATGGACTATTTAAAAATCATTAGAAATTGGTTAGTTACCACCACCTGTCATGAAAATGATCATAATTAAATGACTTTATTAACATATTTGAATCCCAAAAAAAATATCTGATATAAAATCTTTTAAAAAATAATTTTATATTAAAATTTACATTCTAAAAGCTAAAAAAAAATTTAAAAAATCAGCCATTCCAATAATTTTAAAATTTAAAAACTAAAAAAAATCACCCAACATTGTCAGACTATAAAAATCAAACTGCGGGGACTGCGCTGTTTTGGTATTGACATTGACGCCCTTAGTTGGCAGTCATATGCCCTCAAATGGATCCATCATGGACCAAGGAGCAAATCTCACGAGTCAATAAATTTAATCCACAATGTCCTACCGTTCACATCTTTGTAACATCAAGAGGAGTCTGTTTTCTGGATAAGATAAGCATGAGCTTGAATAAATGAGCTTGGATCCCACCCGCCGAAGAGTAGAAATCAAGACTTTAGTTTAGTCAAGTTTCTGCCGTCATAAAGGGGTTTCAAATTTAAGATTTCGAAGCACGTGAAAGTTGAATTAAAAGAATTTACGCATGATAGGTCTGCGCCCCTGGACTTATCTAGATTGTGAATTTTCAATTTCATAAATATTTTGAAATTTAGTAGTTGTTTCTCTGAATTGACAATTTTAAGGAGTTCATCGAGGAGGAGCAGGTGAACTCATTCAACCTTCCATTGTATGCTCCATGTCAAGAGGAAGTGCGGAGCGAAGTGAGAAAAGAGGGTTTATTTGAAATACTACGATTGAAGCTCTTGATAATATCAGAGAGTTTTACGAAGGAGGAGATGGAAGTCCTGATAGGGCACTCAGCCTCTCTAAAAAGGTTGATTAACTTGTTATTTTAAAAAAAAATTATGAGATTTTAGTTAAAATTAAGTTAAAAGAAAATGATTTGAAATAGTCATTTTTCCTTATAGTTACATTGCAGGATATTTGTTTTTATTTCAATTTTTTTTTAGATTTATATTCAAAATACATTTAAATAATAAGAAATTATATTGTACTCAAAATTATTTTTCCTTTTTCCAAAAAAAATTTAAAATATAGAGTAATAATATATCATTTTTTAAATTAATTGAATTCCTTGTATAAAATAAGTGTAAATCCATTTTTACTACAGACATACTAATGTTCTAAAGGGATGGAATCTCTTGTTATGCAACCTTTTATTAAATTGCAAAACTTGAAAAAATATAAAGGATTTAATGCTTCTCTATGGTTAATAACTAACAATTGCATCACATGTTGTAAAGGAAACGCCTTAAGGAATTAACATATAACACTAATTAATGTTTCTTTTACAAATGTTGAAAGACAAAAAAATATGAAAAAAAAATTAAGGACCATCTATAATGAAATATTGTTGCAATATTGCTTCCTTGAGCACTACAAATCGTGAGGCCTATGTTGAAGTTAAAATAAAGAAATGGGAATGGATTGTGATTTGATACCTTCGAAATCAAAAGTCATTTTGGTTCAATTTCTCTATATGTTTTCTTGATCACTTCCTCTTGCTAAAGACAACCTTAATCAGTACATTTTTTTTTTTTGAGTTTGAAACCGTGTCTACAAATAACTATAAAAATTTTGTAAATAAATTTTGAATTTCTATGTGAATTAAGATCTACCCTTGAATAAAAATGCACATATCTCCAATCCAGAAATTGAACCCAACAATAGCATCAACTACACCTCTTCAAAAATTTCTTGACTTTCTCTTTTGAATGTTGACTCACCTCTGTATTATTTCCTTCATGATCCTTGAAACTATTCAAAAGATCACAGTTCTTTTTACCACTAATCTCCTAGGTGCGCATCATGTTCTTGTTTTAATCCAAAATATTATGCTTAAGTAAATCTAACCCACGTCATGTAGTTGAAAATAATGTAGATACCATTCAACAACATTTAAACCATTTTATCTTGAAAATAAAGCAAGTGTGGTCTGTAAGAGCTAATGAGATGATTTGTTTGTCACAATGATTCAAAGTTCAATTATCATATCTCAATATTGAATTTCTCATTGTTTGTTTTGTATATGAACTCTTTAGAAAAAAAATAGAAGAACATTTAATTTAACACTATGATGTGGTAGGAAATCATAAGTAAATTGCTAAGCTTCATGTAGGTATGGACACATGTGATATATAGTACAAAACAACATCTATATAATATGGCTAGGACACAACCAATTTATATAGAGAAATGTGCATTTGCATGCAAGAAGGGGAGAAAATTTTGAGAATGTCATTACCAAAATTTGGAAATAATGAATTTGGAAATAGAGCCAAAAATATATTTCTCATTAATATCATTAATATTAGCAAATTTTATTTGTCGTTAACAATATTGGCCATTATGAGTATCAATTTACAAATATCAAACTTAGGAAAATAAATGTCTCTATGATGCAATACTAATTGGAATGTAGAATATCGAACTTAGACAATTACTCTATGATGCATGTTAGCATGTTGACCATAAGACAATGAGAAGCAATGGCCTTGTGCAGGTAACTAAAGGAAATTCATTTCTTAAAGCTTGAAAGGGTTGGACAAATGTATCCAGACTCCCAAAAAGATTAAGGTCTAACCATTTTCTATTATGAATTCATGTTTAACTTATAACCATGTTTTTTTTATAGGTATCAATAGCTCTTAAAATAATTTATGTTACACTAATGCATATTGTTAAATAATTCCAAAATATTGATTTGCTTCTTCCACTCCCTCCGTGCTATAAAAATACATTTAATAATATTTTATGCACTAATGTATATGTTTACTTCAAATATATTCATCATAAATCATGGTAGTGTGTATCAAATATACACAAATGGGAAACATTTACAGAAACAATTGGCAAGAAAAAACAATTATTTCATACCAATCAACAAGCTTATCTCTAGCTTCTCGTGAGCTAAAAATTCAAACAATTATCCTCAATTCAATTAAGAAATAAAACCTATGTTTACACCTTCTAGAGGAGTCAAGAAATAAGGCATAAATTGCAAGAGCAAGGATTAAGTCTATAAAATGAAAAATTATAGTATAATTTTTATTCTTTTCTAAAAAAAAAAAAAATATGTATATTTTTATTAACTATCCAGAAATAAAATTCATCCAATATTTGAAATAAAAAATCATTTATATTAAAAAATAGATAAGACAAAACTTACAAAATTTTAATTTAAATAAATCTAAATAGTAAATAAACACCAATATTCTAATTATGAATTAATCAACAAATAAATTGCCATGACTTTTTAAAGCATAAAAGAACATTAACATTCAAATAATATTGACAAAAGACAACTGTGGAGCACTCACTAAATTAAACATACATGAATATCTTAAATTAAGATAAATATAAGAATATGTTTATGAATTTTCTCTAAGAGATTGTTTGTAACTCACTAATATATATAAAACATAATATAATGTTATTATTATATTTTAAATAAATATAATTTTAAAACTAAGTTGAAATAAAAATTTATTTATGTTAAAAAATAAACCAGACAAAACTTATTAAATTTCAATTTAATAAATATTAAATAGACACTAATATTATAATCAACAAATAAATGACCATGACTTTTAAACCATAAAATAACAAGGACATTGAAATAATATTTACCAAAGACGACTCTGGAACACTTACTAAATTAAGCACACGTACAATGAAAGGAAAACTTTCTTAAATTAAAATAATTGTGAGAATATTCTTACGAATTTTCTTTAAGGAATTGTTTGTAATGCACTATTATATATATGATAATTTTCAAAATATCTTTTTTTCTGAATTTATAATTTTTATTCAAACATATACATACTATATCACTTATATCTTAATTGCATAGTATTTATTATTAGCATAAGATAAATTATTATCAAAATTAATTACAATATAACTTTTAAAATAACTTTAAATTTAATAAGATATCCACTTTTTAAGAAAAAATCTTTATTGCTTACGTTATAGGTTGAATAATATTTTAAAATCTATATTCATTAGGAAGTTTTTTCTTTATATCTGTAAAATATACATATAATACAATTTATATTAGAAATAATTACTAGTAAGAATGCACTTGTTTCTTTGAGTAAGAATACACTTATTTACTTTAATAATTACTATTATGTAAAATTTCACATATACGTAATTTATAATTATTTTACATCTAAAAATACACTTAAATTAATGTTTATTTTAAGAATTATTGTTATTCATGATATCCAGAGCCATCGCTTTCCTCGCCAATGCTTTCCTCACCAATGTTCCATTAGAATTAATGTATAGCTTAGTAGTTAACTTTACTGAATCTTCTGAAAAAAAAAAGTTAACTTTACTGAATAATTTATTCAGAGAAGATCGGAGAACATTGACGATACTGCAACTTTACTGAATCGTTTATTCAGAAAACATCAGAGGACATTGACGATACTGCTCATAATTGCAGTATCATCCCTCATTACAATGACCTAATTGCATTGCTTTGACTTAATTGCTGCCCATAATTACAGTATCATCCCTCGTTACAATGACTTCATTGCATTACAATTACTTAATTGGAGCATGAAAAGTGCATTGAACTTATCACACGGTTAGATAGTTCTTAGTATTATTATAAATTTAAAATAAGCTCAGTGTAACAAGTCCTTTTAAATTTTTTGGTAATTTGACAATATAGATTTTTACTACATTGTGTATTTCAGTTGATTTAAAATGCTCATAAATTTAATAGTTATGAGATAAAATAAGAAATGTATAAATTAAAGAATACAAACATATCATTTTAATAAATTTCAATTAATTTTTAATAATTTTTTAAAAAATTGTTAAAAACAATTAGGAAGAATATATATACAGAATCAAACAGTTATAATAATTAAAATATGTTAAAAATAGTTTTAAAACATTTTCTGTTACACAAAATATATGATAAATGCAAATGCTTTAATTTTTTTTTCTTTTACTATTTCATAAAAATACTATTAAAAAACTTTGACGGAATAATATCTAACCCGTTGTAATGGCTGATTATTAGTCTTTTAACAATGAATTTTCCATAAATTACCCATTTCTCAGTTAAATGTTATATGAGCTTTGTTTTACTTCTTGCAATTTCCTATCTTCTTCTTTTGATTAGTAAGAGTTGTCTTTAAAAATTGAACGTTCCATAAATAGCATATTCCTTGTTAAATGTTAGATCATGGTTTGTTTTATTTCTTTCCATTTTTATCTTTTTTTATTCGTAAGAGTTTTCAATAACTTTAATAATGTGGTTAGGAAATTTTGATCTCATTTTTAAGTATATGATTTACTTCATGCACACACTTTTATAAATCATAAATCAGAAAAGTAGATACATATTTCACAAAGATCAGGGTTTGTTTTTTTGTTTTTTTTGTAACCTTACTAGGTTCTCTCTATTTTCTATTTATAGGTAAAAAATAAGTTTTCAAAATACAAAAGTTAAGCCTGAACCTGCTAGTAGGAAACCAGGCCTGTTGAGTGCATTCTACGCCATCATTCCTGAGTCTACTTCGTATTGTCCTTAAGTAGCTAATATCATTGTTTGTATTTACTATCATTTTCATAACATAAACAAAAATCTATCCGCTATCATTAACAAAAATAAACTTAGACTCGCTAATCATCATTTGACTCTGCAGGAGCGGTATCTTTGACACTAGAACTAGGCATGTCTACCTGGTGAATGGATTGAATTTCCTTCTCGATTCTGCCTAGGCGCACATACTGGTGGTGCTGATGAAGGTTCATTTCCTAGATACTTCTGTTGATCTTTGCCATAGTTGTAGCTGCCCTGGGATCCCCCCAACTTCTTGTACTATAATAATTGCCTTAACAAGAAGGCATTTTATCAACCAATATGTTCTGATAGAATGATGAAACAAAGAAATTTTACCTTGGGTCTTTGATGATCTGATTAAGTGCTTCCTCCGCAATGTCTTCCTCTTCTTCTATTTTGTTTCTTGCATCAGTTTCCCATCCATGAATGAGAGATTTTATAAAGTAGGATGTGTCCTCTGAATAAGCCTGAAATAAGGTTTCCATTACCTCTTTGTTAGACCTCTTGCCTTGCTTGGCTGGAGGATTTGAGAAGTTGTTCTTGCCTTTGTCTTTGGTATCCTTTTTTCCCCTATTCCCTTTCGCCATAATTGGATATTGCTTCGACAATAATATGTGGCTGAGGTGAATGACTACAAGACCTGTAGTAGTGATAGAATCACAACATCCCAGTAGGTTAAAAAATAATCTATTTGACATGGAGAAGTTGGTAGGGTAATTTTGGCCTTCCATTGGCTTAAGCCTAATACCCTTTACATACCTACTCAAGATGACAGAGAAAAATATAACCACTAGCAGAAGCGTAAAACTCCCCTTATAATTGTTTACCGCCACACCGTTCTGAGGATGACTAACAGACAACAGAAAAGCAAGGGAAGACGAATAACTATTCAAGTGCTTGTAAAACCTCAGACTCCCTCCCCTTCCAGTATTGACATCATTAATGTGCATTCGGGTGTTTTCCCATTCCCAGCTCGACATATTCGTGAGGTACATAGTATGACAGTCATACTATTTCCGCCTTGACTAGGGATGAACCATAGTGGTTTTACAGTGCCAAACACCAACAATGTTTACCAAACAAGAGAAATAATACATAAAATCTGTTGACCAGGACTTACAGTGACCTTTCAGAGTTCCTACAAGGCCTCGACTCTACTTGCGATGGTCATAATCCTCGGAAAAAAAACTAATTCCAAATTTATCAATACAGTTACTAACAGTATGACAGACAGAGAAGATATATCCCGGTTTGTTTTATTTCTTGCAATTTCCTATATTTTTCTTTTGATTCGTAAGAGTTGTCAACAACTTTAATAATGCAGTTGGGCGATTGTGATCTCATTCTTCAGGTATATAATTTATTTCGTACACACACTTTTATAAATGATAAATAAGAAAAGTAGATACACATTTCACAAAGATCACGACTATAACAATCAGAGAATTGGATTATTTTATCCAGTATTTTGATACATTAAGAGTGATCACATCGAAAAAAACCACAAATATATTTCCTATTATAATATAATTTAATGTTCATACATGTACTATGGAACAACACTAAGTAGGAACATTACTTAACATTTACAGAACAGTATGCTCTAATGGATTTTATTTGATATAATATCCAACCAATCGTTGTCAAAGACTCTAAGGTATGAGAAAATGGTGTCACTACTCACTTTCTTAAATGTGGAGGATTCGTTATCAACATTATTCTAATTTTCATTCCTGGCGTTGAAAAGAGAAGCATCCAGAAAATCTGAAATTCTGCTCCTCTTTCAAGTCCTCATTTCCATGGCTACGAACCCACTGACAATACAAGTGCATTATAAAGAAAAAAAGTTGCGGCCCTGAAGCATTTTCAACGTGGTGGAATGATGATAAGCACCATGCATCTGAAAATGTCAAAACCAACATGCAAACACTCTAGGAGCTAGGAAAAACCATATCCACCAAACAGAATCCTAATATTGCAAAAGACATAGAAACAAATAACATATTCATGACGTTAACATTAGAACGCACATTTTATGTACGACATAAATTTCACATGGCCAAAGAAACACACCCTATATCATGTTGAAGTTTAACAGCGGAAATCATTAAACACATAACACTTAGCAGAAAACCATAAACAGAAGAAGACACAGAGTTAACGTGGTTCACCCAAACCTCCTGGGCTACGTCCACACAACAGGGCATTGGCAATCTTTATTATTCAAACAGGAGATTACATAATTCACACACACTCTCCAAAACAAATGTATGGATACCTGTTATATAGCAGGAGAATCTAACAGCCTCATAAATCCTCTCAACTCAAATTTAGGATGCATTAACTCCCTCCCAACAAACTGGAGCTAATCTAGGAACTAATTCCTAATTTTTGTCACCTACTGAGATTTTGCCTATTTTATCCAAAAACAGAAAATCTCAACAATCTCCACCTTGACAACAATTAGCCTGATGCCCTGTTCTTTATTATTTTATCTTTTCTGCAAGCCAAGAGAAGCCAAACACCAGCGCAGCTTCTCCAACAAAACTGGTTTCGTGAACATGTCTGCACAGTTTTCCTTTGTATGCACCTTTTCAAGAGAGACTCCCCTTTCAGTAATAACCTGTCTTACAAAATGATACTTTATTGGAATATGCTTTGATTTACTATGATAGGCCAGATTCTTAGCCAAATGTATTGCACTTTGACTATCACAAAGTAACCTGATGTTGTCCTGTAACCTACCAAACTCACCAAGAAAACCTTTCAACCAAAACGCCTCTTTGCAAGCATGCGAAGCAACAACGTATTCTGCTTCAGTAGTGGATAAAGCAACAATGTTCTGTAGCTTTGACATCCAGCTAATAGCTCGACCTGCAAGAGTAAAGACGTACCCTGAAGTTGACCTCCTCTTATCCAAATCACCTGCAAAATCGGAATCAACATATCCGCAAACAAATTCACTACTCTTATTGTAAGTGATACAATAACTACTTGTGCCTCTCAAGTACCGAAGCACCCATTTCACTGCTGACCAATGTTCTTTACCCGGATTTTCCATGTACCTGCTGACAACCCCAACTGCATGTGAAATATTTGGTCGAGTACAAACCATCGCATACATCAAACATCCTACTACATTGGCATATGGAATTCGAGACATATAATCCTTTTCTTCATCTGTATTAGGACATAAACTCGAAGAAAGCTTAAAATGGGAAGCTAAAGGGACTGACACAGGCTTCACATTATTCATACCAAATCTCAAAAGTATCTTCTCAACATACTTATGTTGTGATAGCCACAGCTTACCATTACTCCTGTCTCTGAAAATCTCCATGCCCAAAATCTGTCTTGCTGCTCCTAGATCTTTCATATCGAATGTCCTTGCCATCTGAGTCTTCAACCTGTTGATTTCATCAATGCTGTTGCTTGCTAAAAGCATATCGTCAACATACAATACTAAGATAATGAACATGCCATTTTTCAATTGCTTGAAATACACACAATGATCATATTCACTTCTAACATATTTCTGACTCAACATGAAAGAATCAAACTTCTTATACCAGTGCCGAGGCGACTGCTTCAGGCCATATAATGACTTCTTGAGCCTGCAGACAAATTTCTCATTGCGATGCTGAACAAACCCTTCCGGTTGTTCCATATATATTTCCTCATCTAAGTCTCCATGTAGAAATGCAGTCTTAACATCTAATTGCTGCAACTCTAAATCAAGCAAAGCCACTAATGCTAACACAATTCTAATTGAAACAATTTTAACCACTGGTGAAAAAAATCTCATGAAAGTCAATACCGGCTTTCTGAGAAAACCCTTTTGCAACCAGTCGCGCTTTGTACCTGTCTTCCGTATCATTCACACCCCGTTTCACCTTGAAAACCCATTTGCATCCCACAGTTTTCCTGTCTTTCGGAAGCTCAACCAGATCCCATGTGCCATTCTTACTTAAGGCCATCATTTCGTCCTTCATGGCTTCTTTCCACTTGTCACTTTTCGAACCTTCTATTGCTTCCTGATAGCACAGAGGTTCATCATCGTTAGCGGTCAAAGCAACTGAAGTAACATAATCATCATACCTTCTCGGTGGCCGTTTGATTCTTGTCGACCTCCTTAAGGATGTTTCTGGTGCTTCCGCAATTGGCTGACTACCATCTGTAGGAACTTCTTGCCGATCAGTATCTGAGACCTATTCATGATCTAAACCTGAACCCTGTTCATGTTCTGATTCTGAAACCTGTTCATGACTAGTATCTGAACTATGGTCATCATGACTATCATTAGAAGTGTTGTCAAACTGAATGTGCTGAAAATCAAATACATCATCATGTTTCAATTTTCTATCTACATCTAACTGTACAAGAGAGGATTCATCAAACTTTACATCTCTGTTGATGATGATTTTGCGGGTAGTAGGATCCCACAATCTATATCCCTTTGTTCCAACACCATACCCAACAAAGATATACCTTTTAGACTTTGGATCTAACTTAGTTCGCCGATGTTTAGGCACTAGAGCATATGCATCACAACCAAACACTCTGAGTTTAGAATAGTCACAAGGGTGTCCTTTCCATACCTCTTGCGGAATCTTGCAGTCTATTGCCGTCGAAGGAGATCGGTTTATCACATAACAAGCTGTTGCTACCGCTTCCGTCCACAACTCCTTTTGCAACCCGGCGTTACTCAGCATACTCCTTGCTCTCTCTAGAAGAGTCTTGTTCATGCGTTCAGCAACTCCATTTTGCTGAGGAGTATAAACCGTGGTCTTATGTCTCTCAATCCCTGCATCCTTGCAATAGCTGTCAAACTCCTTGGAAGTAAACTCACCACCATTGTCAGTTCTTAAACATTTTATTGTTCTACCAGTGTTGTTTTCTACCAATGCTCTAAACTGCTTGAAAACTGAAAAAACATCAGACTTTATTTTCAACATGTACACCCACACCTTCCTAGAAAAGTCATCAATGAACGACACAAAATATGACGAGCCACCATATGACGCTGTAGGGGCTGGACCCCAAACATCTGAATGAATATAATCAAGTATCCCTTTACTAGTATGTTTGTCTGTTTTAAATTTTTGTTTACTTTGTTTTCCAAACAAGCAATGCTTACAGAAATCTAACTTTCCAGACCTTAGATTAGGAAGTAACTTGCGATCAGCCAAAATATTTAACCCTCTTTCGCTCATATGGCCCAACCTTTGATGCCATAGGCGAATGGAACTACTGTCATGTTCAGACACCGTAGACACATGAACTGACCCTGTTCTTCCTTCTAACTGAAACAGATTTCCTACTTTCTTGGCTTTCATTATTAGTAAAATACCTTTATAGATTTTCATAACTCCACCTTGAATTACAGTTTTATATCCATTTGTGTCAAGTGCTCCCAGTGAAATTAGATTTTTCCTTAAGTCTGGAACATGTCTCACATCTGTTAATATTCTAGTTGTGCCATCAAACATTTGCAGTTGTATGCTTCCTACCCCAACAATATTAGATGTGACATCATTACCCATGTACACGACTCCATCATTAACTGATCTATACGTCTTAAACCATTCTCTATGAATACACATGTGGTTTGATGCACCGGAATCTAACAACCAATGTTGATCATGATTTGACATATTAACAGACAACACTTCGTCGCTCATACCTGAACCAGATGCCGAACCTGTATCTGTCGCATTTGCCTCCTTCTTCTCTGTCGAAGAGTCTCCTTTCTTCTTTGTTTGCTGTCTCTTCCAGCAGTCTTTCTTCAAGTGCCCCGATTTGCCACAAAACCAGCACTTCACTTTACTCTTCTTCCCTTTCGACTTTGAACGCGAATCGCTGCGCTTACCTGAGCGTCTTTCTCTAGAACGACCTCTAGCCATCATTGCCTCTGATGTAGAGGTGTCAGCGTTCGACTTCTTCCTCGTCTCCTCAGACAACATGGCTCCAACCACATCGTCAAACTCAAGGACAGCTGCATTACTGAAGCTTATGGAAGTAACAAAGTGATCCTACGATTCAGGCAATGTACACAATAGAGTTATTGCCTTATCCTCTGAATCAAATTTTACATCTAGACTTTGTAATTGTACCAATAGAGTATTGAAAACATTCAGATGGTCAGTAACCGAGGTACCTTCCTTCATCCGCAAACTGTATAGCTGCCGCTTTAGGAGAATCCGATTTGTCAAGGATTTCGTCATGTAGAGATTTTCAAGCTTTATCCACAAGCCTGCGGCGATCTTCTCTGACACAATGTTGAACAGAACGTCATCTGCCAGACATAACCGAATTGCGCTCAGAGCTCTGTCATCCAACTCATCCCATTCATCCTCCGTCATGGAAGAAGGCCTTTTGCTCCTCCCCAACAGTGCTTTTGCCACGCCTTGTTGAACCAGGAGATCATGCATCTTTACCTTCCAAATCTCGAAGTTGTTTTTGCCATTGAACTTATCAATTTCAAACCGGGCATTTTGAGTTTTCGCCATCTTGTTTCAGCAAAAAACACAGTAATCTCCAAAAAACCAACTTTAAATCAATGAAGTTTGTGTTTAAAAAATGCCTTTGCCTTTAAAAAACAAACAAATATCTGCCCTTTGTACTTCACATACAAATTTCTGCCATATGCACTTATATGCCTTTGCTTTCATAACAAGCCTTTCCTTTCATACCATATGCAAATGGTATTAAACAAAAAATTACAAATCGATTTTTTTTTTCTATTCTTTTAAATCACACATCGATTGACCTTTTATACATGGCATATTCAAATGGCATATTCAAAAAACAATTTTAAATGCCACCTTTTTTAATAAAGTCGATTCAACTTTAAAACCACTCTTTTAAATCGATATTACCATTCGATTTTTTATAAATGCACTTCCTTTTATACCATATGCAAATGGTATTATTAAAAGTCAAAACGATTTTAATGTATATCGATTTTAAAAAAGTCAAATGGCATTATTGTATTTCAATGTATATCGATTTAAATAAAAAATTCAAATTCAAATCGATTAAAAAAAATAAAATGTATTGATACCAATCGATACCAATGGTTCCGTGCCAATTCAACGCATCAGCACAACACTTCTCCATGCAAACTCAACGTTGACTGTGTTAATTTATTCCGTGCCAATTCAATGCATCAGCACAACACTTCTCCACGCAAACTCAATGCTGACTGTATTAATTTATTCCGCGCCAATCCCAAAACTCCCACGCAGCAATGTTTAAACAGCATATAATGAAAACTTCACAACGATGGCATAAAAAAAAATCGATTCAAGGCATTTCTGGGCTTTACCGCCACAACTCCACGCAGACCTCGCACCAGCAGCGATTGTTTTTGAATCCTCCTACAGCGAATGTGAACAGCGTGGCCACCTTGTTTTTGAATCCGCCTCTATCCTCTGCGCTTCACGCTGCCAGTCAACACGCAGGTTGAACAGCAGTGCGCACCAACAGCTCCAGCTCCAACATCGATTTTTTAATAACTCCACGCAGCCTTCCTTCACTGCGCGCTCCTCCAACACGCTCTGATACCATTTGTTGGACAGTGCGCAACAAATTTAATAAACACAACAACAGCAAACTTAATCATGCACATAAGAAGACACAGAGTTTTACCGTGGTTCACCCAAACCTCCTGGGCTACGTCCACACAACAGGGCATTGGCAATCTTTATTATTCAAACAGGAGATTACATAATTCACACACCCACACACACTCTCCAAAACAAACGTATGGATACCTGTTATATAGCAGGAGAATCCAACAGCCTCATAAATCCTCTCAACTCAAATTTAGGATGCATTAACTCCCTCCCAACAAATTGGAGCTAATCTAGGAACTAATTCCTAATTTTTGTCACCTACTGAGATTTTTCCTATTTTATTTAGAACAGAAAATATCAACAG